>JAJHZJ010000546.1:4959186-5596407 GCA_023548195.1 Bettongia penicillata ogilbyi | reverse complement strand
ATTCAATGACTTGGTGAGGAATTGATTACTAAATAACAAAGTGGGATCAGGAGAAAGAAAGAGAAGATTTCACTAAGAACCATTGGAAAAACACAGGTTAATCCAACTAAGAATAACAGATCACATTCATTCAACAAACATTATCAACACATATCAACATGAAGTGATTAAGAAAACACTTTCCTAGTCACTACTATGTGAGGTACTATGTAGACAGGACATTGGCATCCCCATGTTTTTTAATTTATTCTAAACTTAGTAACCATTAGCAATAAAATCCAAATACACAAAAAAGTATAGTCACATATGAAACAGTAAATATTGTCATTAAAAGTTATTTTTAATGAATATGTTAACTTTAACAAGATAAAAAAAAGATTATCTGGTTTACTTATGAGTCCCCTTCTGAACTCTTTCTTTTATGTATTGTTTCAGATTTTGTTACTATCATAACTTCAATATTATTACTTCTATAATCATAGTCAGGATATATTGTTATTTTTCTTCTACTTTCTTTACTTTGCATTATTTCATCTATGCTTCCTCATATTTCATTGTAGTCTTCACATTTGTCATTTTTATGGGCAATGATATTCCATTCCATTCATTCTTGAATCATTCGATATGTGGATTTTTTTCTAGGATTTTTGTTGTCGCTGTCCTGAATACGACAGCTATAGGCATTTTTTGTACATATTGGTATATGCTTTTCTTTTTTTAATTAGTTCTTTGGGGTATCGTTCCAGCAGGACATTAGACTGACATGTATTATTCATCCATCTGGAACATCTGGAGTCATCTTGCTTTCTGCCCTTTGCTACACTCCTCCCCTCTACATACCTGGAAAAGCATCTTCCTTTGGGACCAGACACCATGCCTCCTCCAGCAATGAATGGACCTGCTCAATCCTTCTTGTTGAACTTGATTGTCCCGTGAGTAAATGTAAATTCACCTCAATGACTATATGTAGCTAATTGACATCATATACATCCACCCTGGACATCTTGAGAAATCTTGCCTTCTTTCCTTTCCTGATGAATGTGTGCATCCTCCTTTTCTCCTACTTTCCAACCTCTACTTCTCCCCACCCCCAGTACACATGCCACATTGTACTCTAGGAACAAGAATCAAATCAATCCTACCATTGCTTCTGGAAAGGTCTATAAGACCTAACTGCTTGTTGACTCACTCACCAATTCCAAGACTTTCGAGATAAAACTCCCTTTCCTAGTCACAGACACTCCCCTGATAGGTGCTACTTCATCTTATTAGAATGTAGGCTCTTTTAAAACAAGAACTGTCTTTCTTTGCTATTTATAGCGCCATCATTTAGCAGAGTTCCTCGAACACAATTAATAAATGCATAATTAATTAATGAGTTAATTTGTTAATACCTTTTCATTGTCAATCTTTTGCAAAATTATTATATTCTTTTCCCCAAAAGATTACAATTAAAATTTCACTAGTACTACCACAGTGTGTTTTTTCTTCACAACCTAATCAAGATTGGATTTTACACAACTCTATTTGTATTCTATAAATTTCTATACATTGATCTATTTGAAAATTTTAGCATAAGATATGAAATCTGCTTTTAATTCCATTTCTAGTTAAACTTTTCTTCAATTTTTATCCAAAAGTTAATGGTTTCGCTCCCCAATGCTTTGCAATGTTGAATTCATAAAAAAAAACAACAATAAAAAACCTTCAAATTCATCTATCTTGGATTGCAATTCTGTATTACCTATGCTATTCAATTGTTCTATTATTTTTTCCAATCAGTACTACCTTCCATTAAAGTCCTATATTTCTTTGAGGTTTGGAAGTAAAGATAAGGTTTCCAAGGCTAGCCCAGCAGAGTATAAGCATTAACAGATTGTGCCAAAGTGAAAAGTAAAGGTCTTGCAATGGTTCCCATGGGCCCTTTGCCAAAGAGCCAGCCCAACTGGGTTTGGAGAGGCTTATCGTCACATTGTGTCAGATTGTGGTAAGCCAAGCACAAATATATTGCAGGCTCATTCATTCAAGCATTAGTGCTGATCCCCATTTTGTCCTTTTCTTCTCCTTGCAAGATTCTTCCTGAGCAATGCGATTTTAAAAGCTATTATCCTACCCAAGAAAATTAGGAGGGGGGGGGAGAGAGAGAGAGAGAGAGAGAGAGAGAGAGAGAGAGAGAGAGAGAGAGAGAGAGAGAGAGAGAGAGAGAGAGAGAGAGGACAAAGACAGAGACAGAGACAGACAGAGACAGAGAGAGACAGAGAGAGAGACAGAGAGAGAGACAGAGAGACAGAGACAGAGAGAGAGAGAGGGAGAAAGAGAGAGAGAGAGAGAGAGAGAGAGAGAGAGAGAGACAGAGACAGAGACAGAGACAGAGAGGGAGAGAGAGAGAGTGCTGTGTGAACCTGGATCCCAGTCCTGTTTTTGTTTTTTAAAGATTTTTCTATAGGATTACACAAGTCAGTTTTGATAGTCACATGATAACTTGACTTTAATAACTTTTGTCTCATGTGATAATTTTTTTTTGTTTTCTTTTGAGGTTCAAGTCATTCAGTGACTATAGTTCACATAAGATGTTATTCATTTATTGCTTGAAAATATCTCAGAAGAAATCATAGTCTAGTAAAACTGAGATGCAAATCTTAGAAATTTTCTATAACTTTTAGAGGGGTCCTCATTTGTATTTACAGGTGAAATATCCGCATTGACAAAATTACAGATTTTTAATATGCCAAAGCATTTTATAATAGATAGTTTTGAAAATTACTATTTTGCAATGTAATTTTTTGGCAATATAATTCCTACTTCCTTGTTTTTATTCCTTTTGATATTTTCATTTGATATTCTTTTCAATTGATTCCTTCATGTGAATTTCATTAATACTTTAATTAGATGCAGCATTCCATTGGTATCTTAATTAGTATTGCATCAATTCATATAATATTTTTCTATATTGGCTTGAACCAGCCATTACATTGAATATTATGGCAATTATTTAATTCTTATATTTATATTAAAACAATAGGTGGCTTTATAAAGATCTTATGTATGTCTTAATAGGTTAAAATGTCAAGTATTCAATGCTTCTAAAATTATTTTAAATACATTTTTTCTCTTTTCCTTCTCCAAAGTCCTTCTTGATTTCTCATTATGGAGAGGAAACATTTTTGGGTTTATGAGAGCTATACTGTCAGAGTGCGAGTCCTATCAAGTCTCAACCATGCTGGAATGAATATGAAAGGATGTATGGACCTGTTGATAGATTGTGTCTGCTTTAGAAAATGTAGCTTAGCTAAATTCAGAAAAAATCATCACTATATTGGTTTCAGGATGATGAATTTTTCCTTTCAGTCTCCTGGGTTTTCTAAAAAATTTGGCCAATCAACTGCAAATATATATATATATATATATATATATATATATATATATATATATATACACACTGAGTGATGGAGGGGTTGCCATCTGTGTTGATTGGGAGCAGGGTAAAGAGGGAGTACCACAATGATGAAATCACAGATTTTGGAAGATGAAGTATTTTTCTTTCCATTAATTTATTTTGGTTTGTGCTAGCAATCTATAGAAATGCTGAGAATTTCTGTGGTTTTATCTTATATCCCACTATCTTTCAGAAGCCATTTATTATCTCAATTATTTATTTTAGTCCAAGTTTACTAAATTTACCATCATATCTTCTGAAAATATGTTTTAACCTCTTCATTTCCTGTGCTCAAGAACTGGCCTTAAATTCTATATCTTGCCTGATTATTACAGTTAATATTTCTGGGAAAAGTATTATTTTAAAATTATGACTTTGACAAAACATCAGCATATGTGAATCTTTATAAAATGCAGAGCAGAAAACCTGAATTGGATATGAAACAGAGTCTTTATTACAAACATACAGTTGTATATTGTCATGGATCGAGATCTAGTCTGACTATCTATATTGGCTAGGTCACTTAGCAAAAGTCGTCAAACTCCTTAGTGCTGCAGAAAGATCTCTATGACTACAAGTTGACGAAAAAGTGTTCATCTAAGGTGGATGGGGGAGGCAACATGCATAAAGTTATTTACAAAGATATAAACAGGTTAATTTGGAGATAATACTTTTATATGTTATACTACATATCTGGAACATTATATAGTTTATATAGCATAGGCATTTATCTTTCTGAATGTTTATTCCATTTTTTAAAAAGTCATTTATTTTATTCTGAACTTAAGAAATAAAACAAGCCTTGCTTTAACATAGCAGAATACAAAAAAAAACCCCAGATAATCATGCATGAAACAGCAAATCTATTATGTATAACTTGCTATTCCTTTGAATGCATAATAAAGTTATCACATACTTTTTTTATACTTTTTCTTCCCTCCCTACATTCTAGAGATGGCTGCCATTAGACACAAATATGTATGTGTACATATATATGTAAAATTATTCCATATACTCTTCCATTTACAATCCTTTCTCTGAATGCATAGTATCTTCCTTCATATTTCGTTTATACTTAATTTGGGTATTTATAATAGTCAAAATGACTTAGTCACTCAAAATGGTTCTTAAGACAGCATTGTTGTTGCTATATGCAATGTTCTTTTGTTTCTTTTCATGTTAAAGACAAGGAAAAGAAAGTTGAACCTCAATATTCAATGTTAAGAAGTCTATAAATGGAAAAGCCAGAGCTAGCCCCTAGGCCTCCCAACTCAACCACACTATCCCTGAAGAAAACATAAGAACAATCCTCATCACTCCTCCAACACTGTCCATCCACCCCTAGAGCAATCCAGACCTTTCTCTTTCCTTCATGACTTTAATCAAGTGATCAATTCTGCAGTCACACATTTGATAACCCTATCTCTGACTTCAAACAGTTAGCTCTTTCTTTTTTTTCTCTCTACGGCAGCAGACGTCCTGAATCATCCCCCAAAGTGCATGGAACCAGCAAGAGAATTAGGCCAGGCTTGAGATGAGCATCAGAATACATAATAAATACATTTTGCCATAGTGTAAACAATAGCATTGGGGATCTATGTCTGATAATTACATGGTTTGAACCTACAAATATTTACAGACAATTTTAGCAAGGCAAAGAACTTTTAAAAATGGCTGATATTAAGGGCTAAAATGCAACTGTTCTCAGGCGGGTTTCTTCCTTATTTATCTGATTCCCTTCTCTCTTATTCGGACCTTGACATAATAATGAAGGCCTGCTTAGTACTTGGTCTTTCTGAAAACCATTTTTCAAAGGAGTGGGGGAGGGGACTTTTAAAGAGAATAACGTTATCTTCTCGCCTTCCCCCCTATATTTAATCATAACTATATTAAGAAACATTTATAAAAAGTTAAGTAATAAAATTAAATAGGTTGGAAGAAACACAGAAGTAGACAGCAAGGATTAAGTGTAGTAATATAAAGAACGGATTATATTTAATGAAAATTTCCTCAGTGTTCAACAGTTTTATTATGGCTAATAGTGCGGGCCTTCATTTTTGTCTGCAGTAATTGTGTGCCCTTAATGAATGGCTATTCTTATTTCCCCACTGAGTCCTGACAGAAATTAATAAACCTAATTCTGTAGGTTTAAGTTTAATTTTGGTGAAATATATAAAGTAGTTACATTTTCACTTAGCCGCTAACTGAAATGTAATGGCTTTAAGTGTCTCAGCACTTTAATCGTAAGTAAATTGTGTTTTGTTTTCCACTTCTCCTCTCAGGCCTCCCCAGGCCTAGGCTAGGGCCTGTTTGCTTTGCCTCCTGCCATAAAGGACATGTCAGTGCTGCTGAAGTGGAACAACCGCCCAGGGTGAAAGTGGTAAAAAGTGCAATTACTTGGCTTAGCCCTTTTCCAAGTAGAGTTGTTAATGATTGCTAAGGACCATCAAGAGGGAAGGCCATGAAGGATACAGGATCTGATGCCTGGGGAAAGAAAAAAAATAGGTAGACATGACTCCTTTCGCTGGTTGCATATCACCTCCCAATTATCCTCTCTATGTTCTGCAGATGTATAATTGTCTGCAGGTTGGCTCCTCCATGATAAAGTGAGCTCCTCAAGGGTAGGGACCATAGTTTTGCCTTTCTCAGTATCCCCCTGGGTCTAATTTTTAGACCTGTAGTAAACACTTAATAAATGCTTGTTGACCAAATTTCTGCATTCCTAATCTCTACCTGTCTACTGAGAAAAGGAAAACATATGCCTGCGTAACATGTTATTATCTTATTTAGACCTCACAACAATCCTTTGAGGTAGAAAATACAGATACTATTATCCCCATTTTATGGATGGAACAAGAGAAGGCCAGAGAGGCTGAGTGATTTGCTTATGGCCACATACTTATTATGTTCAAGGCAGGATTTAGCATCAGAATATTCTCTTTTCAAACTAGTCACGGTCCACAGTATCCCTTAGCAGAGCTCTAATATTCTAAAATTGTATGATTCAATCAACACTGGACCAGTAAATCCAGTTAGAGTCTAGCCCCAGAGGCCTCCCCTAGATCATTTTCTCAGCTGAAAGGATGAGGGTAGGAGAAGTCATGGAAGATCTGCGGAAGGATGAGAAGGTTTGTAAGAGCTGCTGTGAAGACTGCAGTGGGGAGTTGATAAGGGAAGTAAAGTAGGATTGCCCAGCAGCAATGAGGGTCCAATTGAGATTGTGTAACATAAATTCAGGACAACTCTGTGGCACAGTGCCTAGAGTGCCAGGCCTGGAGTCTGCAGGACCCAAGTTCAAATCTGGCCTCAGACAGTTACTAGCCATGTGAGTCTGATCCAATCACTTTATCCTGTTTGCCTCAGTTTGCTCATCTGTACAATGAGCTGGAGAAGGAAATGGAAAACCACTCTAGCATCTTTGTCAAGATCACAAAGAGTCAGGCAACTGAACAGTAACAAATATAAATTTGTATTAGGTACAGTCAGAACCCAGTGAATTTTCTTTGTCTTTATTCAGCTGTATATGTGTAAGTGAGAAGGTGACAAATGGTGGGAGTGATACAAGGCTTAAGTTTGAAAGATCAAGGGTATTACTATCTTCGTGTGTTGCTGAAATGGAGTGGAAGAGTGGCTCATGGAAGGTGAGTAGGCTGGGAAACCGTATAGTTAAGAGTATTTGAAGGAGAATCAATAAATTGGCTGAAGCTCCCCTAATATGAGGGCAGCAGTTGGGAAAGAGAGTCATTGAGCAAGTAAGGGGAGTGACTGGGAGATCTGTAGACAATAGCTACCAAGATTTTGATTGAGTGGTGGTTATGAAAAGTATGAACCTCAAAGGAAGAGAGGTTACTGAGAGTTGGAGGATTCAGTGCTTTAGGTTCGGTTTCGGAATTTTTATTGCTTCAGAGCAGGAACCACAAGTTAATTGTAAAAGGGTACACCTCTGATTTTCTCCTTCTCTCCTAATATGAGCCTTGGGCAAGTGACTTGACCTATACGTTCTTCACTTACCTTATCTATTAATAGGGGTGGAGGAGGTTGGAGTGGATAAACTGTAAGGTTATTCATCCATTCATTCATTCAATGAACACTTATTAAGTATTTTCCATGGACATAAAACAGTGCTAACCACTGAGGGAAATACAAAATATAAGTAACAAATTAGCCCTGTTCCTATGAACTTCAATACATACATAGTATGATCCCTTCCTGCTCCAAAATCTATGATGTCCTAGTTCTGAAAAGAGTCACATTTTCATTGTGAATGAGGCAAATCATTCCATTTCCCTGACCCTCGATTCCCTCCATAAAATAGAATATTCCCTGTCCCATCTACCTTGCAAGCTGTCATACAAGCACTTTGTAATATTTGTGGCATTGTTATTTGTACCCTATTATGGCTGTCTTGTCTTGATGACTGAATTAGCTTCAATAGATTTTGTGATCAATTGACTGTACCTTACATATAGAACGTTCCCTTAACTTGAGAGGACTCCCTGAACTAGGACCAGGTCATATTACCAATCCCAGATTCATCATGTGGTTTGGATACCAATAAATACTACAGAAAAAATCACCCGTAGATAAGAGTACAATGAATAATTTTATTTTATTATCACTCTAAGCACCCACACTAACACCATGGCCAATCCTAAGTCATACTATCTCTTCCCCTCCAGTCCTAAGCCTGCCATGCTAGTCATTGTTTGGTGAGGACTCACTCTATGTACCTCAGCCATCTGCAAGCTATGCCTCTAGTTTTATTAACTAACGTTTGCATAACACTTCGCCTAGGCGATCTCATTTGCTCCTGGTAACAATGCTGTGGACTAGATATTATCCCTGCTTCAAGGTCCTTTTCAGCTCCAAATCTGTGATCCTACAATCCCTGACTGGTGGTTGTTCAACCATTGATAAATTATTATATTTCAAGTCATTTCTTTCACTGTGGGACAGTACTAGTACTAGTCCCTAAAATGTTTTTCCTTATATTGAATACAATTATTTTTCTGACATCTCCCTCTCATTGCCTTTCCTTCTACCCTCTGGGTCCATGTAAAATGAATATTATCTCTCTTTCACATGGCAGCTTTTCAAATACTTGAAGGCAATAGTCACCTTCTCTCTTGTTCATGCTAAATATCTCCCATCCTTTAGCTGGTTCTTGCATAGCCTAGTTCTCTTATTTGGTGGCTGATGTTCCTATAAAGCCTTCCTTAAAAAGTGTCTTTATGCTGTGAATTTAGCAGTGCTTGCAATTTCAGGGTTGTGGGTGGAGTCAGTTTTAGGAAATATTTCAGGATACTTAAAGTAACCTTGTCTGGGTAATATCAAAGACTGTACCCAGTGGGGGGAAACCCACCTCAATATTTTTGAATTCTCCAGAAAGCATGGTGAAGTGAATGACTGGGTCATCTGAGAAACACAGACACAGGATTAGAAACTCCTAGGGTCAACATTTCTGTATAGAAATGACCTGAGATAGTTTCCAACTGATCACTAAGGTTCTCTGTCTGGGACTGTAATCAAAGGTGTACTGACTTGATGGAGAGCTTGGAGACACCACTGGAAGGATGAAGCCCCCACATAGCCATTCAACAGCATCACACCTGGAAGAACCTACGTTCACAATTCCAAGAGGTTGTTGGAGGAGGGAAAAGGAAAGGATCTATTATGATCTTACCCTCATTATTGGGAAGGATCATAAAAGCACAAATTATCAGACCTAGAAATGACTTTAGCACTCATAATCTAAGCTTCTCATTTATGGATGAGGAATCTGCGGCTCAGAGAGGGAGGGGAATAATTTGTTCGAGATAATAAGGATAGTCAGTGGGAGAATTGGGATATAAGCCCAAGTATTCATTCATTCAAGAAGTATTACTAAGTGCCTTCTATGAGACAATATGCCAGGTGCTAGGGATACAGCAAGAGAAGGGAAATGGTCCCTTCACTCAAATTTTCGTTGTTTTAGATAAAGACAGAAAATATATATATATGTATATATATGCAAATATATGCACACATATGTATATATGTATATACCCACATATATGTACATATGTATATGTATGTGTGTATATGTTTATATATACATATAAAGTAAATAGAAAGTAATTTACTGGGGAATGAAAACTAGGCATGAGACTACACCTCCTCTAGGGAATGGCACTTGAACTAAGCTCTGAGCCCTGAAGGTAATCTAAGGATTCTACAAAGTGGAAGTAGAGAGGGGATGCATTTTAAGCATAGGGTACATGCCATGCAAAGACATGGTGATGGGAAATAAATGAAATGTCCTGTATAGGGAACTGTAAGTAGTTCAGTATGGCTGAAAGCCAATGTGTAACAGAATGTACAATAAGCCAGGAAAGGTAGTCTGGAGATCTTCCTATCAATATTTCCTATACTATGATAGAGAGAAAGGATTTTGTCCTCATTATTTGTTTTCCTTGCACTCAGTTTTGCTGGGGGTGGGGTTGGGGATGCACCAGGTATAGTTCCTGCACTCAGAGCTTTGCTTGGCAACAGCTCAGGCCAATTCCCATGATAATACAATCTTCCTGTAACCTATGGAGTATAACAATTCTAATAATTTACGTTATGTAGCACATTGTCAACAAACCACTTGACTCACAGTCCTCGAGTTCCAGTGCCTTAGCAGTCTAGGTTGTTTGCAGGAGGTAAACAGAATATCCCTAGTGAAGAGCTAAAAATACTCCAGATAATGATATTCCTCGGGGAAACCCTGGTTAGATGTAAAAGCCAATGGGAGTGATTATTGATAAACTTCCAGAATTGGGGTCTGTGTGAGTCTGGAGTTGCTTTGGGTCATGAGTTATATCACCACCACTACCATCAATCATATCATGCCATGCCATGCCACGTCATGTTATATCAATGGTTTTTTATTCATTTGAGTCATTTAATCATGGGGTAATCAATAATCTTTTCCCTGGGATGTTCAACTTTGAAAATATAAAAAAAATAGACCCTCAAGACATAAGACATGGTTTGTGACCAGGATAGAAAATGAGGAGGGATATGGGCTAAGCTAGGAAAAGAGGGTCAAATTACTGAGCAGGGAGCATATGCAGAAAGAACAAAGAATCAGAATGAAGCCATTTGATACCATCCTGCTCAGGATCTAACAACAAATAATGAATCAGACTTTGTTCTTCCTGGAGTACTAGGCAAACCACTGTGAACTTGGAGATTATGGGTGCCTAGCTGGGTCTACTAGATGTCTAGCATTAGGTAGGTAGTCACAGCCTGTGAAGGGGCCTCCTGATGTTGCTCTGGGACCCAAAAGCCCTCCCAACTCTATGGACCCCTCAAAGGGGCCTGGTTTGAGGGTCCAGTACTCTCCTACAGTGCCAGAAGTCCCAGAGATTTTAGCATCGAGTCTCTGAGGCCCTTGCTACAGAAAGGACAGATGGCTGCCCCTTGGGCATGCCTGTGGAATTCATTGCATTTTTAAAATTATTTTAAGTTTTATTGATATATTTTGTTTTTGTATCACATATATTTATAGATTACTCCCACTTCCTGAAAGGTTTCTTGTAACGAAATAAAACAGTCAAGTAAAACTATTCATAGAGACCTCATTTGAAAGTACATAACAGCATTTCATATATGTAGTAGCCTCTCCCTACATCCCCCACTTTTGTATTTTGTTTTAATTAACATAGATCTATTTTCTCTTGCTCTCACCTCCATCTGATTAAGGGGGAAAAGAAATGATAAAAAATCCCTAAATTTCTTGCAATAAATATGCACAATGAAGATAAATTCTCTCCGTAGCTCCATACAAAGACATATCTGTCTCATTCTGCACCCTAAATCTATCACTCTCTGGACCAAGAACACATTTCATCCTCTGGAATCATGAATGCTCCCTGCTCTCCCAGTTTTCCAAGTTGTTTATTTGACAATGTTGTTGTCATTACAAAAATTGTTCTCCTGGTCCTGTTCATTCCATTCTTCATCGGTTTACCCAAGTCCTCAAAATGGTTTGTTTTTATAACATCGATGTTCGAGTATAATCATTCCTTTGTTCTGCCCCACCAGACCCCTGCTTTTTCTACCTTATGACTCCCCTGTGCTTGGAGTTACTTTTATTGCTATCTTTTTACCCATGTTCATTTGTTTCTCATATTTCTGCCAGTGCATGTGGTTTCCTAATGTTAGCTATATAACTAGGGATCATAGGATTTGGAGCTGGGAGGGATTGCATGGATCACTGAATCTAACCTTTTCAATTCAATTCAGCAGACATTTTGGGAGAGTCTTCCATAGGCAAGGCATTGTGCTTGGTGCTAGGAGTTCGGTTCTGTCCCAAAGGATCTCACCTTCTAGGAAGAGGTTGGGGAGATACCCTAATAAAAAATAAAGAGAAGGCTAGAGTGGAGAGGGCCCTGACAATTGAGAGTGGGCAGATAATGAAGATTTTGGAGAGGAACTTGGCTCCTCTGGATTTGTACTCATTATCTTTATTATTTTTTCTCTCACTGGCCGCATGATTTCATTAGTACAAGGACAGCTAGATGCTAAACACCTCCCACCAAAACAAATCAACATTTGGCCTGTAATTTGTAATAGAGTTTTTTGGAGCACTGAAAGTTAGATGACTTTCCCAGGATAACAGATAGTGTAAGTGAAAGGTGGATCTTTAGCCAACTCTCTATCCACTCCTCCATACTGTCTCTGTCAGCCTTAAAAAAAAAATAAAGATGGTGACAAGTGCCAATCGAGAGCACACCAAGCACATAGGGACACATTTTGTTATTTAATGGTGGCAGGAAATGGAATTTTACAGAGAGGGAAACTGAGTCTTAAAGAGGGGAAATAATTTACCCAAAGTCACACAGACCCTAAACAGTGAAGCTGAGATTCAAACCACATCCTCTAAACTCAGCCTGCCTTCTTAGGAAAATATTAACAGTTTTCAATGTTCTCTTATGGCTTACAAGGTCCAACTCCTTTCTGACAAACTTTAAAGTCCTGTAATATTCCCCTAGGAAATGCTGTTGAAATGCCCCGTGCCTCTGGACCAGCATCTCTGTGGCCCAAAGACTGATGTTTTGCCTCATCTGACCCTCTCCTTCCTTCAGACTCACTCCGTAATCAGTCAATCTTATCTAGGCCTGGTCTCAGCCTCTGTGGAAGGGCTTGTTGGCCCCTTCAATTACTCTCAGAATCTCTAAGATACTCAGTTATCTGAAGTACCATTCAGCTTGGACCCTCAGGGGAAGCTCCCTGTTTTGAGAGCCAATTGTCCCTGAGAGAAATTCGGTTGGTTCTGGGTCTGACTTCCCAAGTCAGCTCCTCTAGACAGGCTATCCAAGGTTCTTACTGAGGGGACAGTGCCACCTGTTGAAGCCTGGCTTAAATGCCAGGGGCTCTGAGCATCTCTTTCTGGAGCTCCACTGTGACTTGTGTATCTGTCTCCTTCAAACAAAGCTGAGGTAATAGGTAGAGACTTCCCTGTGTTGCAGTGTCAAAGGTAGGACTCAGGACCCATGCTCTGGTCTCATGGCTTAGCTTGTAAGATCTATCTAAGCTATGGCCCCTCTTGGCCTGTTTCCTTATCAATGAAATGAGGAGTGGAATTGGACTGGGTGATCTTTAGAGTCTGCCTGCTCTATAGTTTTGTAGGTCACATAAGAATGTTAAGATAATACTTTCCCCACTTTTATAATGTTCTAAGTTTGCATAGTTCTTTCCTCATGACATCCCCAGGAGTTAGCTGGCTTAGATTCTAATTCTTGCTATATGCAAGTTAACTGAGGCTTATGGACAGTAAGGGACTTGTCCACAGTCACTCTGCTAGGAAGTAGTGGGGCTGAGACTTGAACACAGGTATCTCAGTTCTGATTTGAATGTGAGGCATTGGTATGGCAGTGGATAAAGCTCTGGCCCTGGAGTTGGGATAGACCTGAGTTCAAATCCAGCCTCAAGCTATTACCAGTTCTGTGACCCTGGGCAAGTCACATAACTTAATACTTGCCTCATTTTCTTATTGTCTTCAACGGTAAGATAGTTATCATAATTAGTGTTCTTGTGAATTTGTTATATATATATACACATATATATGTATGTGAATATAAATGCATGTATGTGTGTGTGTGTATATATATATATATATATATCTTAGCATAATTCCTGGCACATAGTATTCACTACATAAATGTTTGAGGCAACTGGGTGACATGGTAAATAGAATGCTAAGTCTGGAGTCAGAAAGACTCATCTTTTTCAAATCTTGCCTTAGACTGTTACCAGCTTTGTGACCCTGGGTATATCACTTAACTTACATTAGCCTCATTTTCCCAAACTATAAGACAGAGATCATAAGAAGAGGGTGCTTGTGATAATATATGTACAAAAAAATTCCTCAGCATAATTCTTGACGTAGAACAAGAACTACATAAATACTTATTCCCTCCTTTCCCTTCCTGTTCTTTCCATTTGACTCAATTTCCTTGTCTATAAAAATATAAATATCTAAGGTACCCCACAAGAGGAGATTAAATGAGATGGTGAATGAATTTTAAAGTATTTATATTTATCAAACACTTCCTATAATCTAAGCCAGGGGTTCCCCTGATAGAAAAAGGGAAGTAGTTCTTGCTCTGAAGGAGCTCACTCTAATTGGGGATGTAACACATTCAAGAGAGTTCAGATGCAGGGAGGAAGATCCCAAAGCCCTAGGATGTAGGGTGGGTGGCAAGGTCCATAGCTCTGACAGAACAAAGACAGAGGAGAAAATGTTTTGAGAAGCCGTTTTCATAAAGTCTGAATCCAATCTGGTGTAAACAAATTAGATCTGTATTTAGAGATAATTCCCTCTTCTGGTTATACTTATTTCCTACCACTATAACCAAATAGATCACTTATATCTTTGGCTCCCAGTTTCCTTATTTATAAAATAAGGAAGGTTGAGTTAATTTATATCCCAGATTCCTTCAAACATTACTACTACTACTACTACTACTACTACTACTACTACTACTATTACTACTACTGCTACTATTACTACTACTGCTACTACTGCTATTACTACTACTACTACTACTACTACTACTACTACTACTACTACTACCACACCTGTGCAAAATACCAGTAGCTGACCCAACTAGCTTAAAGATAAACCCAGAACATTATGACCAAGAGAACTTAATGGTAGCACATTTACAAAAAATTTAGGATTGAATATGTGTCCATTCATTAAAAAAATAAATAAAGAAACTGGAAGATTTATATGTTGTATCTGTGCAGTGTAGTATCAAGAAGAGCTAAATTTACATATCCTTAGTTACTTGTCAACTTGAGCAAGATACTTAATCTTTTACCTCAGTTTTCTCATAAGTAAAATGGGAATAACATCTCCTACATCTCAGGATTTGGGGGAGGATCCAATGAGTTAATGTCTATAACGTAATTTAGAAAACTTAAAATGCTATATAATTGCTCTTGTTGTTGTCACTGTTATACTGCCTTTTAATGCCATCTCCTCCATGAAGCTCTTTCTGACCACACCAGCATCATGGCAGAGTGGACAGAGCTCTGGACCTGGTATTAGAAAGATCTGGGTTCAAACATTACCAGATATTTGCAAGCTGCATAACCCTGAGCAAGTCACTTTACCCCTCTGTGCCTCAGTTTCCTCATCTGTAAAAAGAATTGGACTCAGTGATCCCTAATGTCTTTTCCAGTTCTGCATCTATGACCCCAGAATCCCTCTTTTTGATGTACTACTGTATCACTGACCTACTGCACCCCTCATTTGAGGCAGAGACCAGCCACTCAAATGCATGTTTTGCTGAAAGAAACAATATCTCTGGAAGAAAGGTAATCGAGGTGAAAATTTGCTGAAGAAGATGATGGGGTGAGGGTGAATGAACCTCAAACACTAGCACTTCAAAGGGCAGGAACAGGAATCGAATTGGGGAATATGCCACTGGGCTGAGCTCAGATCTGTTGCTATAACTGGTTCTTTGGACTCTTGGCTCATCTTAGACCTTCCTGACCTTTGGATCGAGAGGCTCCTCAATTCTGCTAAACCTTAGGGATATAAATAGAAGAGCAAAACAGCCCCTGCTCTCAAGAAGTTCACATTCTAATAGAGGAGGTAAAGCATATGAAGATTTCACCTGTGAGTCAAATGGAAAAGTTCCATGGTCCTTAGGGTACAAAGTATATGCCTGTGTGTCATCTCTAATGTCATTTCCAGAGATAAAATCATATCCATTTCTAATGTTGAACCATTCGACAGTGCCAAGGAATTCAATGGCAAAACCATTCTTTTCTGTCTGTAGCATGCATAAAACCATTTGCTAGATCTCATCTTCACGGAGGGTGTTTGTCAAGGGCTAGACTAAAAAGAGGACCTGTGGTCTGGGGGCAGAGGGAGGGAGAGGCTCAGTGGTCAACTCCAATGATTCAGAAAAGCTGAAGATGAATACTGAGAAACAGTTCCTGGTGGGGGGAAGGGATCAGAGAAGGATTTTAGAATTTGTGAGTCTAGAGTAGCAGTGGGGAACTTTCGACTTTGAGGCCACATGTGGCCTTCTAGGTCCTCAAGTGAGGCCTCTTGATTGAGCCCAAGTTTTACAGAACAAATTCTTTTATTAAGGGGATTTGTTCTGTGAAGCTTGGATTCAGTCAAAGGGCCACATTTGAGGACCTAGAGGGCCACATGTGGCCTGGAGGTTACAGGTTCCCCATCCCTGGTCTAGGGAGTCTAGAAGATGGGATGTTTATGAAGTGTTCTCTACTTTCTTTCACTGGTTGTTTTCTATAACTGGAAGTCTCTCTCATCATGTCTGTCTGCTGGCTCCTCTGGTTTCTTTCCAATTCAAGCCTCAGCCCCACCTTCTCCAATCCAATCTGTTGATTATCTCAAATTTACCTGTACATGCCTTATCAATACACAATTGTTTGCATGTTGTTTTGCCCATTAGATTGTGAGCTGGCATGGTTTTTGGGTGTCCTTTGTTTTCCTAGACCTCACCATGATGCCCGATACATAGCTATTACTGTTGATGATTCTCCTCCTGGGTTTTCAAAGAGGACTAATGACATCATGGGGTGAGGTCTTGATCTGTACATGACTGGGCTTAAGTGAGGCAGAGCAGAACAGTCATCAGCCTCACTATTTCTTCCAGAGTCATCAAAGTCCTGCAGCAAGACAAAAGTCAGGATGACTGGTAATGGCTAGGGATGCAGTAGAAAACCTTGGTATCCTCAATACCAAGCTCTACACACTCCATAGCACCTGCTTCAGCCTTTGAAACAAATTGCTCTCAACACTCATTCTTCCAGGGGAAGGCTTCACATGCTTGGGGTAGCTATCTGCCTAACTCCTCAGTAGGCTTAAGATCTATCAGTTATCCTCAACCTGATCTAGCCAATGAGTGAGGCACCAGTTTTACTGGGATGTGACCACTGCTTATGCTATAGCTTCTTGGGGTCACAGGTGAGAGTTGGGTAAATCCAGTGAAGACAAAAGCTGTATGAGCAGCCCTGAAAAGGATTGAGCAAGCCCCCACACCAGAGGTACTAGTCTTCCCTGAACACCCCATACATCCCAGCACATAGCAGGCTCTAAATAATTTCTTATTCACTGACTCAAGAAAGGTTTAGGGTCATATTTGAGGGTCTATTGAAGGACTTTAGGGTATTAAACTGGAGAAGACAGCTGTGTCCAAGTATTTGATGGGCTACAGTAAAGAAAAGGAGTTAGCTTTAGTCTGCTCAGTCCTGGAGGAAAGAGTCAGAAATGGTGGGCAAAAGGGCAAATTTTGACTGTGTTTATTTATTTTAAAATTTATTTATTTTTTGTTTTCAACAATCCTTTCCACAAGATTTTGAGTTCCAAATTTTCTCCCCATCTCTCCCCTCCCCTCACCCCCAAACACTGTGCATTGTGATTACCCCTTTCCCCAATATGCCCTCCCTTCTATCACAACCCCTCACTTCCCTCATCCCCATCTTCTCTTTTCTTGTAGGGCAATTTAGATTTCTATACCCCATTACCTGTATTTCTTATTTCCCAGTTGCATGTAAAAACAATTCTCAACATTTGTTCCTAAAACTTTGAGTTCCAACTTCTCTCTCTTCCTCCCTCCTCACCCATTCCCACTGAGAAGGCAAGCAGTTCAATACACGCTATATATGTGCAGTTATGCGAAAGACTTCCATAATAGTCTTGTTGTAGAAGACTAACTATATTTCCCTCCATCCTATCCTGCCCCCTATTTATTCTGTTCTCTCTTTTGACCTTGTCCCTCCCCTAAAGTGTTTACTTCTAATTACTTCCTCCTCCCATTTGCCCTCCCTTCTATTATCCCCCCACACCACTTATTCTCTTCTCCCTTACTTTCCTGTGGTGTAAGATAGATTTTCATACTAAATTGAGTGTGCACATTGTTACTTCCTTAAGTCAACTGTGATAAGAGTAAGCTTCATTTTTTTGCCTCTCACCTCCCCCCTTTTCCCCTCCACTGAAAAAGCTTTTTCTTGATGCTTTTATGAGAGATAATTTGCCCCATTCTATTGATTATAAGTTTAGAAAAACCTCTCCTAACTGAGAGAAGTCTACAAAAAGGGAATGGGCTACTTCCTGAATTAATGGACCCCTCTTCCTGGCAGATTTTAAGAGAGGGCTGAATGATCACTTCTAATTGTTAGAGACATGCCTTTTCAGTCACATGGAGGTGTGGCTGAATGTCCAGTGGCTTTGGAGATCCCTCCTGTGCCTCAGATTCTATGATTCTTTGTGTGTTCATCTACTTATTTCAGTGGAATAAAATCCACTTATCTATTTCCATTAAGATATTATCAAAAATAGTATTTGAACTTTAAAAATGTCTTATTATGGATAAATTCTGTTTTTGGATTACCTTTACTTATGAATGAATGAATGTCACTCTGTGCCCAGCAATCTGTCTCTTATAATAACAATAAAAAAAGAAATATGTATATATATATATTTATACATATATATGTATATATGTATGTATTTGTGTATATATGAGGGTATGCATGTAATTCAGCAAAATTAACCAATACATTGATTGGCCTTACCTTAAAGTAAAGGCGACATTCCTAGTCTCCACACTCCTAAAATGAAGAGAGAAGTACATTGTGTGAAGAGTTCTCTGAGGCCAAGCTTGGACATCATAATTATGTGGAGCTCAGGGCAGTGTTGATGACAATGTTGCTTTGCCTGATGTTGCTGCAGTTGTTGAAAATGCAATTTTCCTGCTTCTGTTTAGTTTCCTGACTCAGTTTATAGAAATCCTCTGCAGCTTCTCTGGATTCTTTATGAGAGAAAGGTAGGATGTGATCTCCCTAGCCTGCCTGGCTTGATTCACATAGAGACAGCACTTAGTGACAAATATTTGGATTTTAAAACCTAATTACTAATGACTAAATCGAACCAGTGCATTAATGGAGCCTCAGTTGGGGAAGAAACCACATCCCTCTCCCTTACATTTATAATCATCATTCCCTATGACTCAATAATATGCCACTACACTTGCCTGCCATAATTTCAACTAACACTTTTTTTTTTAATTACTAGCCTCCTATAGGGCCCTGTGTTAAGTATGGTCTACTTGGCTCAAAGGTCATAGTAGCCTATATAGGACAATACAGATTGTGACAGCTCTGTCTACAGGCAGCTTTTCCTTTTTCCTGACATCTGCAATAAACTTACTTGTGGCTGCCATAATATGACATAAGAGGATTTTTAGCTAAAATTTCAAACCGACACACACACACCCCCATACACATAATTCTAGAAACATTTATTTAGAATATAAGCTCTTTAAGGGGAGAGTTTGCCCATAGTGAATACTTGGTAAATATTTATTAAATCATGTAATCATGGAATAGCCCCTTCCTAATACATTCTCTCTTTTCCATGGCTCATTTACTCTTTCTGTTGGATCTTTCCTTTTAACCCTAAATGAATGGGCAGATAATTGGCAGACAGGGTGAAAAACACTGACTGATCATGAAGTCAAGAAAGTTTAAGTTCAAATTTAAACTCAGGCACAAGCTGTGTGATCTTGGGCCCTGTTTACCTCAGTTTTCTCAACTATAAAATGGGGATAGTAATAATATCTACTTCCCAGGGTTGGTGGGAGGTTTAGATGAGATAGAATTTGTAATGTGCCTAGAACAGGGCATTGTACCCTTTTTTTTTTCTTTGGACTGTTGTTCAGTCAGTTTTCAGTCACATTCAACTCTCAAAAACCTCATTTGGCATCTTCTTGGCAGAGATACTGGAGCAATTTCCCATTTTCTTCTCCAGCTCATTTTACAGATGGGAAATAGGGTTAAGTGGCTTGCCCACGGTCACACAGCTAACAAACATCTGAGGTCAGATTTGAACTTGTGCTCCTAATTATAGACCCATACTCTATCTACCTATCTAAGTAAATGAATATTTTTTATTTCTTTTTTTCCTCTTTGGACTCTGACTCATTTTAGAAAAGAAAAAAAAACTAAGGCCTAGAAAAAAATGACATGTCTAAAGTCAATCAAGTGATAGATGGTAGGTTTGGGATTCAAAGTCAGATCTTTGATTCAAAAATTCAGTTGTCTTGTTCCTTTATATTACAGAGAAAAGTTGGATGTATTAACCTCAAAATCATTATAGTTTCCTGAAAGCTTTTATTTCATGAAAAAGAGCTCAACTGCGTTAATTAAGAATTAACTGTGCATTTCAGAGATTGAAACCAATTAAAATACTTTCAATGACTTAGAAAAACAATCAGACTTACTAAATTAATTGGTTTCTAACATACTAATTTTTTTTGGACCGATGAGCATTCAAAGAAAAGAAGAAATGAACTGATTTGTAAGTTTTTAGTCAAGCTTATTTCTCTACTTGGTCAGGTCACATTTGTCAACTCAGAGGTAGACCACCCTTTTGAAAATGTTCTGACTTTTTCCATGCATCATGCCCCTTCTCTCTAAAAGGCTGTTTTCTTTTGTGATCTGCCTGCCTGTTCATTACCTTTTTGTCAATATTAGTTCTCAGTCTTCTCTAGAAGGCAAAGAGCATCTATCTAAAATTTCAGGGTCTAGAAAATCCTACAGCTCAAAAAAAATATTGAAATAACTTCCAACCCTCATTGTGAACCATAAATATTTCCAAGTAACCTCCCAGGCTTTCTCCTACAGATATCTGGGAACTTCTAGGAGTTTCCTGGAAAACTATCTTATATTGTAGATTTCTTGCTTATTTCTCAAGTGAAGGCTTTTGCCAAAGGATTTGAACACTGAGGAATCTAGCGGGCATTCTGTGCAAGCCACAGGAGATTGTTGATATTTTATAGGGACAAACCTGGGAGATACAATCCACATTGGCAAGGCCCT
Source organism: Bettongia penicillata ogilbyi (assembly GCA_023548195.1). Lineage (NCBI taxonomy): Eukaryota > Metazoa > Chordata > Mammalia > Diprotodontia > Potoroidae > Bettongia > Bettongia penicillata. The sequence continues at coordinate 5,575,577 of JAJHZJ010000546.1, read as the reverse complement.
CTTTTGGCCTCCCTCTCTGGGTCTCTGCTTTTCAACTCAGTTCAATTCAACAAGCATGCATTAAGTTTCCACCATGTGTCTTACATTTCCTTTGGGTTCTATGGATACAAAGAGAAGAATGAAATAAAGTCTACCCTCAGTGAGTTTTAATTCTAGTATCTGCAGCTGATGGTGGCAGCATCTATATAGACAAACAAATAGGAAAAGAGACTCTCCAAAATAAAAACTATGATTCCAAAAATGAAGTATTCATTTTTCTTCAGAGGCTAAGACACCAATAACTCCAAGGAGATAAATACCTGACTAGATATTCCTGGCTTCCTTTTCCAAATAAAAATCCCACTTTCTATGGAGGTCTCTCTTAACCTGTCTCAATTTCAGCATTCTGTTATTTTCCTTCTTTTATTTTCTATTTATCCAGTATAAAGCTTGCTATGTATATATTTTCTTGTTTATTGCCTCTGACATTAGACTGTAAGTGCCTTCAGGGCAGGCTTTGTCTTTTGCCTCTTTTTGTATCCACAGAGCTTAGCACAGTGCCTGGCACATAGTAACTACTTAATAAATGTTTATTGACTGACTGATTAAATAGCAAAAAAGGCTAACCTCTTATGTGCTCAATGTTCCACAAGTTCCACATGCATTCACTGGTAAGACAGTGTAATAGGGGTAATAATAATACCACATATACATATACACACGTATATATACATGTATATATATATATAGTGTTTATATATATATGTGTGTGTGTGTGTGTGTGTGTGTGTACTATATGCCAAATACTTTATAAATCTTTTATCATTTGATCTTCGTAACAAATCTAGGAAGTAGGTGCTATTTTTATCATTATCATTTTACAGGCGAAGAAACTGAGATTAAGTGCACAAGGTCACACAGCTAGTAAGTGCCTAAGGATTTGAACTCAGATCTGTCTTCCTGACTCCAGGCCCATTTCTCTCCCTGTGCTCAGTGACTCCATACTCTTTCATGGTACTTCAGTGTCTGCCAGTATCACCCCTGATTCTGTCCTTGCTCTTTCATTTTGTGTCAACAAGCAAGAGGACTCAACTCTGCCCTCTGCCACTCTCTTTTTCAGAGGAGGTCTAGGTAGAGGAAAGTAAAAGGTTTGTTTTCCCTAAGGTGGTGGGGCTTGTATGCTGTGCTGCAGCACAGCTCAGTCAGACAACTAAAGAAAAGAGAAATGGGGTAAGGTACGTGTGTGTGTGTGTGTGTGTATGTGTGTGTGCATGTGTGTGTTGGGAGGGAGATTGAAATGAACCAAGATCTCAGGAGAAAGAAAATGAAGTTAAAAACCTTGAGTACAAGCAGATAAATCAGTGAGGGAGTCATTAATAACAAAAGGAAAGGTGGCTTGCAGGACATCCAAAGGAACCCCAACATCTATGAATAAATATTGTAAGTCAAAAGATGATGGATTTATGCCTGATGAAACAGATATCCCTTGGATTCACAAGAAATTATGGAACCATAGAAGGGTGTTGCCAAATCTTTCAAAAAAGGAGAAACAAGAATCATAAAAACAGAATTTAAGGGCAGCAAAGCAGAAATAATTAGCTGTACAGAAATTTTCAGATGCACGGGTAAATCTTTCCAAAGAAACCAAAGAAAGAACGATTGATTGGGGTTCTAGACATAGAGAAACAAAGACCAACCTAGAAGAAGAGAAGAAGAAGAAATAACACAAAAAATCCACAAGATCACCATATAACAAATACATAGAGATCTCAAAGACAAGTTGAATAAAGACAACTTAAGCACCTTAGGCTCCAAGAATATCGGAAAACCTGAAAAGTAAAATTCAAGAAAGTCTGCCAAAAATAAATCCTAGAACTTCCGAACACAGAAAACAAAGTGCCAATCAAAAGAATCTGCGGATTGTTTCTAAAAACAAAACAAAACAAATAGCACTGTGCTTTAAATTCCAAGACATAAAATGGTTAAAGTTGATGGGGCCAAAGTTAAGCAAAAAGTTCTTCAAGGGACTAGGAAAAAATCTTTCAAATATAAAAGAAAGAAAATTCAAATAATACAAAATTATTCCATTTAACAGAAATTACAGAAGGGAATGAAATAATTTGTTCTGAAGAACAAACACGTATAAGATAAAACCCAAAGTGACATACTTGTTAGCTAAATTGAACTCATTATCTTTCTCCCTAAACACTCCCTACCTCCAATAGAGAGCAAAATCATCCTCCTAATTCCTCAGACTAGGAACCTACGTGTCATTCTCAACTCATCACTCTCTCCCCTTCTATATCCAATCTGCTGCCAAGGCCTGTCTATTTCACTTTTGCAAAGTCTCTCAAATACATCCCCTTCTCCCCTCAGACACTACCATCACCTTGTTGTAGGCTCTGGTGTCTACCTGCCTCAAGTCTCTCCCCAATCCAATTCACCCTTCTTCCAGCAACCAAAGTGATTTTCCTAAAGGTGACCTTCTCACTCCCATACTCAATAAACTCCAGTGGTTTTCTATCTCCTCCAGTATAAAATACAAATCTTCTGTTTGGTGTTCAAAGTCCTTCATAACACAGCCCTCCTCCTATGTTTCTGGTCTTCTTATATCTTTTTACACCTTCCACTGACCCTCCTCCAAGTTGTCTTCCATACAGTCACTCTGGCTTCCTTGATGTTCCACGAATAAGATGTTCTACCTCTCAGTTCCAGACATCTTCTGTCCCCCATGCCTGGAATGCCCTCCCTCCTCTTTTCCACCTACTAGTTTTTCTGACTTCCTTTAAGTTCCAACAAAAATACCATCCTTTATGCAAAGTTTTTCCCAACCCCTGTTCATTCTAGCACCTTCCCTTTCTTAATTATTTCCTATTTATCTTATACATAGCTTGTTTGTACATGTTTGCTCTTTGAGGGCAGTACTGTATCCCTAGCACTTAGTACAGTGCTTGGTACATAGTAGGCAATTAATAAGCGTTTATTGACTGACTGACAAACATAATCATAAATGAGCATAATCACCAATGAAAAGCGGATATTCGTAAAACGGAGACATTGAAAGCACTCCTATATAAATCTAGACCTGAAGCAGATCTCAGAGGTCATCTAGGCAAGGCCCTTAATTTTTAGATGAAGAAACAAAACACATATAACATTATGCACACATATGTACATATACACAACACAAACCAGTTCATGGATACATGTACATACATGCACATATGCATGGACATATGGACATATTCATATATACACTTATATGTATATACGTACATATAGACACATGCATGTCCCCATTTTAGAACATGTAAAGTTATTCTTGACTGCTTACTGAGTGATTTTAACTGGTAGCTGAGTGGAAACTAAGAGTACATATGAAAGGCATCTCTGTATTTTCTGGTGGCAATGTAAGTATGAACTACTGTAAGTTCCAGGGACCTCTCTTCCCTCTCATCCTTTCTCCATGTGGCCATAAATCCTTTGTCTCTTCTTTTCTTTATTGCCTTCCCCTTTTTTGGCTTTTTGGTGAATATGGAGATGGAATGACTTTGTGAGATGGCAAAAGTGGGAAAAGCCATCAGAGTCTAAGGGCAGTTTAGCCTGGAGAGCCAGTGAAATTCTCAGGGAGTGACCTGTTGAGCGAAACCTGTCCTATGAGGTCCCTGGCTATGATCCATTAGGAAATCAACTTAATGATTGGTGGGGTGCATTGCTGACAACCCCTTAAGTGTAGGAGTAAGCTCACCGGAAATGTGTAGGAAATGGCCCAACATAGTTGTTTTGGTTGATGAGAGTGAGTGGACTTGTCCCTAGAGCCTCTACCTCTCCCTGCTTGCTTTTGCATAAAGTTAGGAGAAAAAACTTCTCTTTTCACTTCTACTATCACCTGCCTACCTGCTCCCAGTCTGATCAATATGGAGGAAAGTTAAGAGAGGGAAAAGTGGGAGAAAAAATCAACCTATTTTTCAAGTGATTGTAGTTTGCTATGGCTTGCTTTAATATCTATTTGCATTTTCTCTGCTAACTGATGTGGCTAATAAATCATGTGGCCATTAACAATGAATTGTCCAACCCTATGACTTAAGGATTTTATAATTGAGGAGGAAAGCTAACCCGTGGGGAAACTGGTGGCTCAATCTAATAAGGGAGTTTTTTTCTTTTGTGGAAATTTCTGAATATAATATAGACTATACCCACTAGACTGCCTTTGAAAATGAAGAGAAAGAGAAATGAGCAGGAGATTAGCCGAGAGGGAAGGGTCCTTGAATACACATTTTCCTTTCCTTGCCTCTCCCCTGCCCCAGGTACACCACACCCAGGGATGTGCTGGTAAATGTTTAACATCTGACTCTCTTTAACTATTGGCTCCTCAAACATAATGTATGCAAGACACATTTTTAAGTTAAATCTGAATCATTGACATTTTCTTCATCACTTTCTTAAGTCTAGATGATCAATAAAACAATAAATCCAGCCCTAATTTGTAGCATTTGCTGATTTCTAAGGTGTAAATGCTCGCACTAGAAATTTAACAGTTTTTTCTTGAAGGTTTTTACTGGCTCCAGATCACCCTCTGTAAACCCTTCTTACACTTAAATCTAATTTCATATTGAGCTTGTTACAATACTGAAATTTCTAGGCAGGATGAATTTGCATATGGACTTTCAAGAGCCCTTGCAATCAGTCCTTTGCCCCTCAGGGTTCCATGACCCACAGGCTTAGAATTCCTGCTTTATAGAAACTGAGACTGAAAGGAAAGGAATGAGGTAGAATATGGATAATTCAGGGAGGGGAGCAATCCAGCAGAAAAACCTGGCCTCCTCTCTGAATTCTTTGCAAGCTCACTCCTTGTGCCACATTCAATATTTAGTCTCTATTTACTCTTTCTCCTCCTCTCTAGCTTGGTTACTCCACCTCCAGAAAAAACTCTACCATGATGGATCCAGGCACACATGATGAGTCTGTGGTATTATTATTGACACAAGCACTTTCAACAGCATAATGCACAACCCTGGTCCTTGCCTGCTCGCTCTGGACAATTGCTCTCCACTCGCTCTTGTAGATATGTAGAAGGTGCACTCTTGCTTTGTGCAAATCTGGAGATGCCCCATTTGTAGAAAAAAAAATGCAGTTCCTAAAAATTGTGTATTTAAACATTTTGTTATTTTTTAAAGTTTGAGGTTTTTGTATTAAAATATCCTATAGTGAATTATTTTGGGAAGGAAAGACTCCTTTTAAAAGATGAATAATATACCTTAATGTGTTTTATGCTTGAATTTTTTTCTTGAAGTAACAAATCCTTGTGTTGCAAAGAAGGAATGCATACATCAAGGAATGTTATTAGAAGCAGAGCATGCTTTGTATATCCCCTCTACTTCATTGTTGGCCATTTTTGAAAATAGCTAAGGTATTGGGGGAAAAAATTGGAGTAGATCTTGGAATAGGAATCTCAGACATATTTTTTACACATAGTTATGAAACATGTTAGGTGAGCAATAAACCCTAGTTACCTGGATTAGATTTGACAAAGTTCACAGTGAAATGGAAGATGATGGTCAAATCAGCGTAATACTTCATTTGGACAAAAGCCATCATCACAACAGTTAGCAAAAAATGAGTACAGTGTGTCTTTAAATTAAAAAAAATAAAAAGGTTGAACACAAATATATCCAAAACCAAAAAAGGATAGAGAGAATTGTATATGTAACCACAAATGTCCATTAAATATCGCTTCTTTTTCTTAATTTTTAATAAATTCAGTATATTTATTCCATTCATTCAACTTTCCTCTAGTTGACTCTGATTTTTTCTCTTCATTTAATTACCAAAATGCTTCATTTTCCTTATTTTTCCTTTCCTTTCTCCCTCCCTCCCTCCTTTCCTCCCTTCCTTCTTTCCCTCCTTCCTTCCTTTTTTAAAAGGTTAAGTAACTTGCTCAGGGTGATACATCTCTCTTTCCAGAGCAAGGAGGAGATTTTCCCATTTTTAAGACATAATTTCCAATTGATAATGACATTCTAGAAATCTCCATCATTGGTAGTTCAATTACTTGGAACATTCACCTGAAGATGCCTCTTCTCTAACACATTCTAACCCCTCTCTGCTTTAGTAGATGCCTTTATGCTACCATGGCTGAAATGACTCATGACTTGGTGGCTAGATTTCCATCTCTATCTAGATTGGTACCCTGACAACAATCACCTGAGCTATCACTGGGGGCTCAAAGTCAAAGTTTTCCTAACTGGTAAGGCCTGCCATGATGTCACCAAAGTAGCTTTTGAGATTCCAGGGTTGTCTCTTGTTCAATCTTTCCCTGTTTTTGAATTCAGGAATTGTTCAGGTCCAGGGAGGAGAGCTAACCTAGCCAAGAGAGTTGGAACTCAAACCCAGGTATCTTGACTGCCCTCCCCAGGCTCCAAAGATGGAGTCATGATTAACCGTGGCTATGGCTGAATCGTTGCTGGTTGTTTGTCCTTCTTTATCAAACAGGACCTTGATATCAGGAAGGGGATGCCATGCTTGCAAGGGAACTGGATTTAAGAGCAGACTGTGAAAAGTCACCAACCTCACGTTATGGATGGCCCAGTGAACAGAGGTGTGAAGACGAGTTCAAATCTGACCCCAGACACTTACTAGTGTGTGGGCTGTGTGCCCCTGAGCAAGTCACTTAACCTGTGCACCTTAGTTTCTTTTATCTATAAAATGAGAAGAATAATTGCATGTGTCTTGAAAAGTTGATGTGAAGAACAAATGAGACAATATTTGTAAAGTATTTAGCAGCGCCTGGTACATGGTAGATGCTTAAAGGCTTGCTCTTTTTTCCTTCCTTCCCTCCTTCCTTCCTTCCTTCCTTCCTTCCTTCCTTCCTTCCTTCCTTCCTTCCTTCCTTCCTTCCTTCCTTCCTTCCTTCCTTCCTTCCTTCTCTTTGATTTATCTTCCTTTCTTTCATCTTTTTTAAAACTTTCTTTCATCTTTCTTAGATGCAAATTTTTCCTATTCTACTTTTACTTCTTATCTTACTTGTAAATTTTTTCTTAATCTACTGTTTTACTTCTTATCTTATTTCAATTAATTTTGTTTGTGTAGAAGCTGTTTAGTTTTAAATAAAATTAATTATTATATCTTTTATAGTTGCTATTTAACTCTACACCCTTTTTCTAGTCAGTGATACGTAGCTAAAATGACATCTACTTTTTATCTTTCCAGTTTTCTTACCACCTTAGAGCCTCTCCTCCCCATCCTGTACTCTGCATCCAGTGACACTGTTCTCCTGGTTCTCACTACACACCATCTGCTGGCTTCCTATCTTTGTTTGCTGTGCCCCATGTTAGGAACACTCTCTTCATCTCAAACTCCTGACTTACCAGGTTTCTTTCAGGTCTTAGTTAACGTCTCATTTTCTGTGAGAAATCTTTACAGATCCCTCTTATTGTTTCAACCCACTTTCTGTTAATTATCTCCAATTTCTTTATATATAGCTGTTTGGACATAGTAGTTTGCATTTTACCTGCCCTTCCTCTCCCTTACCTCATTAGCCTGTAAGCTCCTTGAGTATAGGGACTATCTTTTACCTGTCTTTGTATCCCCAGAGCATAGTACCTGATAGATAGTACATCCTTAACAAATGTTTATTGACTGACTCACTGATTTCTCTATCCTTATAGTATTATATTTAATATTAAGGTTGTATATCCATTTAAGCTGAATTGGGAATATGGCATATGAAGTTGATCTAAACCTAATTTCTTCCAGATTGCTTTCCAGTTTTCCCAGCAGTTTTTATAAAATACAAAGTTCTTTCCTGAGTACTTTATATTTTGGGGTTTACCAAACACTAGATTACAGAGTGACATTGTTTCTGATTTTCCCTTGCCTAGTGTATTCCATTGGTTTACTTCTCAATTTTTTAACTAATGCCAAATGGTTTTGATGTCTGCTGTTTCATAATATAATTTGAGATCTGAAAATGCTATTCCTCTTTCATTTATGCCTTTTCCCATTATTTCTCTTAATGTCCTAGATGTTTTTTTCTCCAAATGAATTTTATTATTATATTGTTTAGTCTTCTCTAAGTATTCCTTTGATGAAATTATGAATTAATTTTGACAGTATTCTCATTTTATTGTATTGGCATGACCCATCCATAATCACTAAATATTGCTCCAGGTACTTAGGTTATTCTTTATTTCTTTAAAGAATACTTCAAATTCTTTTTTCCAGAGCTTCTATTCAATCTACAATTTCCATTTTTATCTCTTCTTTTTATTTCTTCTAAGTACTCTTGTAGTTCTTGCAACCAGAACATTATTTTCCTATAAGGCTTTACCTGTAATTATTTGTATCTTCTTCTGGATTCCCATCTTGGGCATCTCTTGATTTATATGTCTTTAAAATATTCAATGTAATCTTCCATTTATTCTTATTTCTGGTCTCAGTTCCTGGTTTGAGATTTTGTGCCCAGTCCAGACAGTGGTCAGGTCTTGTTTGGTCCTGATCTTGATTTCTTAGGTTCCTGCTGCTGGTTTCTACCCTCCCTAATGTGGCTGTACTCAGAATCCTGGAAGATTTGAAGCCTCCCTGAATTATTTGAGGTTTCCTCATCCCTTAGGATCATCTCAGGTCAGGGTTCTGATAACCTTTGACTCTTGTCCACACCCAGAACTCTGTGGTTTTCTGATTCTCCTGATTCCTATGAGAGCACTCTAGGCTTCTTGCTCCCTAGGAAAATACCACTGAAGTTTTTGGTTGTCCCCAGAGTATTTCTAGTCAGTGTGTCGACAGATTTCCAGTTTGTTTTTCTGTGCTTCTGCAGGCTTTCCTTGTGGAAGCATCCTGCAGGCTTCTGGCCATGGTTTTGTATAGTTCTGAGCTGAATGGAGGAACTTACTCTTGTTTCTTTTCAGATTTCCTCATTTAATCATTATTTGAACTTGTGCTTTAGATCTTGGCTCCTGTGAAAACTTTTATGCCACCATCTTATCCCACAATGTGACTTTTAAAATGTTATGTTGATCAAAATCCAGGGGGAATTTCCCAGGGTGGGAAATGGCTACATTTCAATATTAGCTACATAAAAGGAGTTTTCAGGTTAATACATGATATCTGATGTGTGTGAATTGTATATACTTATATATTTGCCTGTTAGAACTTAAGTTCTGTGAGGGTAGGAATTACTTCTCTACCTCCATAATCCCACAGTTTGGGACATATTGATCTGATAGAACATCATCACCTATTCTAATCAAGGGTGTCAAAAGTACATGGATACAAATCATGGAATTCTATCCTCTTGGAAGGATTAAAATTACAAGTAGCCAAAAGAGTAATGGAAGGACACATGGTAGTTATAAACAGGCTCTTGTATGTTGCCAACAATGCCCAAGAAGTGGCACAGGGGACATCGTTCAAGATTTGAATCACTGGAAGAGCTGAGAAATACATGAAGCAAGAGTGAGAGATAAAAATCAGAGATGGAGCATTGCAATAGCAACCTCCAAATCAAAAAAAGATCAAGAGGAGAACATCTAGGACTTTGGGTATATATTTATGGAGAATTTATGGAGGAATATGGAGAAGAATCATGCAGGATGTGAAGGCGTGGATAGGTTGTCATTATCTGTACAAATAGAAAGGAAGTATTCACATTGATGAGTTCATAGACTTTCAGAAGGACAAAATTGAAAACACTGGTAGCTTCAACTTGTTCGGTGCAAATGGACAAGCTGCCATGTCTCTAATGGGTGAGAAATAATCTACTATTGATGATATTATCCCATAGTGGATACTAGGTAAAAACCATCACTAAGACATTAAATATACAGCTGCACAGAAAGACTCTAGTTCATGGAATCCAACAGGGATTTCTACCTCAAAACAGATTTGGGGAGGCAGTCAAAAGGCATCACTGCCCTACTATTTTTCCTATAAAAGATGAGGTACTTGTCAGAAAAGGCACAGAGCTGTCAGGCAAGATCATAAATGTGGCAAGATGAGCAGTAAGGTCAGGTCTGATCACACAAAGTGAAATGGAGAAGTGGAGCAATTATCTGGGTTATTCAAGTCAGAAACCCTGTCAACTCAAATATTTGGATCATTGAGGCATGTGTATCCTTTGTGCTTGACTTATCTGGATAATTGCCTCGGTCCTCCAAGGCATGTGTGTGTGTGTATGTGTGTGTATATGTGTGTATTTGTGTAGACCTGGCCAAGAACCAATTAATATCTTCACATTAGGAGACCAATTCCCATGGCTCCAAGTCAGGAATAGGGTGGAAATGTCAGACACATCTAGCCAGGGGATAGTTTCTCAGGGTGAAAACTTCTCTGTTTCAATTATGAATCTCTGAAAACTCTCATGTCTAATTGCATTTTGTAAAATCTATCTAGTATTTCAGAAATCAAAGAGAATATCAAAATGGAAGGGAGTCCAACTAACTTATCTGACTTAGAGTCTTCTGGCTGCTGAACTAGAGAATTCCTAGATAGGTGGCAATATCATAGGATCATAGAATTTATAGGTAAGAAGAAACTCTCTAGCCCAAACCCTTATGTTGCAGAAAACCAAGGCCTATTGACATTAAGTGACTTGCCCAGGGTCACACAGGTAGCAAACAATAGAGAGAGAATGTTGAACCAATCTAATGTTCTTTCTCCTACAAAGTCCCTCTGGTGGGGTTAATATCAGAAAAGCTAAGGGGCCTTATTATTTCTGAGATGTCAAGAAACAGGAGTTCTCCTTTCCTTCAGATAATTTCTGCCGCTAATTGCATTTAAATTCCTCTTTCATTCCTACCATCCAGGATTCATTTTTAATAAAAGAGAAACCAGGCTCTGGCTTTTGTTAAATTGGGAGTGTTCTGCAGAAAAATTCCCAAATATTAGTAGGTGTGCTTTTCAGAGATGCTTCTCAGCCAAGAGCAGCCGTTGTCCACCCTCACAATGAAATCCAATTATATTAAATTACATGAATAGTAAAGATCGACAACTGAGCTGTAGCAACCCTAGTGATTGGTTCCTTATTTAAATGAATTGCTGGGTCATTTTAATCAGTTAAGTGGTGCCGTGATACCCCCTATTCCTTTCACTCTAAGAGGCTTCTCCACCTGCACTCATCAGGAGAGCAATTTAACAGTCCCCTGCTATTAGTCATAGCTGGCCTATTTAAATAAAACCAACCAGAGCCAATAAAGCATTGATCAATATAGGACAAATGGTAGGGGTTGTATTAGAGCAATAGACCCCTCACCATCTCCAATACTCTCTCCTAAACAAATTAGAGAAAATGAACTCAAATGTGAAAAAAGTTTAAGAGAATTCAGTTCATCTTGGGAAAAGATGGGAAAGAGCACTGGCCCAGCAGTCAGAAGCCTTGTATTCTCATCCCAGCTATTCCTTGGGCAGGCTGCATGTGCTGAGGCAAGTAGGTAATCAGCAAGCATTTATTAAAGTGCTTTTCAACAGTAGAGCCCCACTTTTTGGGATCCCTTTTGGGGTTTTCTTGTCAAAGATACTGGAGTGGTTTGCCATTTTCTTCTCCAGCTCATTTTACAAATAAAGAAACTGAAGCAAACTGGGTTAAGTGACTTAGGATGGACCTGACATTGTGCTAAATGCTGGAGCTACAAAGAGAGGTAAAAACATGGTCTTTGTCCCCCAAGGACCTCAAGTCTAATTCTGGGGACAGTATGAAAACAAATATACCTACAAGGTGTGCACAGTATACATGAGAGGATATCTCAGAGGGCAGATACTTGTTAGATTGTAGGGAGCACATTTACACTCTGTAGCCCAATCCCTTATATTGCAGATAACCAAGGCCCATTAAGATTAAGTGACTTGCCCAGAATCATACAGGTAACAAACAACAGAGAGAGAATGTTGACTAAGGTGGAGAGTGTGATAATGGGAATGGCATGGGAAAGATCTCTTGAAATGTGGGAGCATATGAGCTGAGACTTGAATAAAGTCACGAAACCCAAGAGTCAAAGGTGAGGTAGGAGAACCATCCAGGTTTAGGGTAGAACCTGTGAAGAGGCAGAGAGTCAGGGTTAAATTATTTGCCTGTTGCTCAGTATGATTGAGTTGGAAAGGTTTCCAACTCAGAAGGATACTTTTTCTGAGTCAATAAAACAGTGGTGATGTTCAGAAGGAACAGATGGGTTTGAAGGCCCCTGGACAGCTCATGGTGTTTACATGGCAGAGAGGGAAAGTTGTTCTATGGGTATGGCTTCCATAACTTGGTAGCTAGGTTAGCAATGGATAGGGTATTAGAATAAGTAAGACCTGAGTTCTAATTTTGTTTCAGATATTCAGCAGCTACATCTCCATGGACAAGTCAATTACCACCTCCAAGCCTCAGTTTACTCATTTATAAAATGAAGATGACATTGCCACCTATTTTACCAGTCTGTTATATATATATATATATATATATATATATATATATATATATATATATATATATATATATATATATATATATATATATATAATGTGAAACACTTTATAATCCTTGAAACTCTTTATAAAAGCCAGTTACAAGTATCATTGTTAAATTCTGACTGACCTGGAATGACATTTGGCCTCAAAAATCTGCTCCATCAGTCATGTGATTTGAAAAAAATGGGAATTGTGTTCAAAGATTCCCTGTCAGAGGTGTCGACCTCATAACCCTGTCCCCAGTCCTGTTTTCAGAGCCCTCAATACTTCCAGGTGCCTAAAATTAAAATATAACAGGGAAATGTTTAACAATATGAATAATATACAACATAGATAATGCTAATGAAGTTTTTTATGTCAATACATGGCACACGGGCATCCTTGCATATGGTTCAGTGCTCCCCATTTCTATTTGAGTTTGATACCACTGCGCTGTAGTAAGAACACATCTGGCATGCGGGAGGTGTCCCCTTTCTGCCCCAAACAGACCACATCTGGAGTATAGTGCTCAGTTTTGGGACACATTTTGAGGCAGGATATTGGTAAGCTGGAGTACATAAAAGGAAGAAAAGATGTTAGAGGCCATTGACTCCAATCTCATTTTTCACATAAGGAAACTGAGGCACAGAAAGGACAAGTAACTCTTCCAAAGAAATTCCCCTAGTAAGTATCTGAGATGGGATTTGAACCAAAATTCCAACTCCAGCACTCTAGCAATCACTACATGCTACCTCTTCTTTTGAGAGAAAGATTTCCTTCATTAACTCATGAAATACTACATGTATGTATATATATATATATATATATATATTATATATATATATATATAAACTATTATATTCATTCCTTTCATTCCACTGGAATGAATTCCACCTCAGCTTCATCAAAAAGATCTGCAAGCAGATTAGCTGCTGCTGATGTGCAAATGGGTTGTCCTTCTCCAACTGCAATGCATAGAACAGAAATGACTTTTATTGGGACTGGCCCTGATTGACTTTCAAATTTCACAGAAACTAGAAGGTCAGGGCTCAAGTGGTTTAGCTTTGGGTGGGACCATCTTGAAATTATGTAGAGCCAAAGAAAAGATGAATTGGAAAACTTTTGGGGTGCACCTTAAGATGTCTTGATGATGAAAAATTGGCCAATACAGGGTAGAGTGCCAAGAGTGAACCTACTTAATCCTCTAGAAGTAGGCCATGTCTATGCATTTACACCCAGAGGGAAACTCTCTAAATTAGGAGCACACAAAACCTGACTGTGTTCACAATAGGAAGAGAAGAGTCAAAGGAAGAGCATGAAGCAGACTGTTAAAAGCAATAAATTCCGAGTAAACTACTCTGAGCAAGGGCAAGTAGACAGAGGAGAAAAGGGATATTTGGAAGGAGAAGACGAGAAGGAGGAAGGGAAAGACAACATGAAGGCAGAGGATAAAGAAAAGGAAAAAAGAAGAGAAAAACAGAGGAGGAAGAGGAGGAAAAATTAAAAAAGAAAGGAAGGTGAAGAGAAGAAAAAAGGCAGTGAGAGAGAAAAGAGAAAAAAGAAGAGGAAGAAAATGTGGAAAGGAGAAGGATTGAAAGAAGAAAAGGAGATGAGAAAAAGAAAGGAGAAAAAGGAGGAAGAGAAGGATGAGGATGAAGGGAAGAAAAAAAGGAAAAGAGGGGTAAAGGAAGCCAAAGAAGAGGAGGAAAATGAGGATTTCTGAGGCAGCCAGTTCCATCCACAAAGAAGTGACTTTTGGATGCTCAGGCTTCCTGAAAAGGAAAACTGTTAATGAGTAGCTGAAGAATACATCCTGGCCCTAATTATGAAGCTTACCAGACACTAGTAATTGCAGAAAAAAAATCATCAAGAGAGACTTCCTAACACAAATCCAGGTCATTACAAAATAATATTTAAGTAAAATTTACATATAAAAAGAAGTGGATCTTTTTTGCCACTTGGGACATTTTTTTGCTTTCTTCCCTGTGGTGTGTGATAGCTGGTAATTGGTTCACAGCTCCCCAGTAAGTTGGGATCTTTGAAATCTTGGCATAAATTTATCTTAGTATGAGTAACATGAGTTAAAGATCTGAGAACTTATAGCAACGTTCCAAAGTAATATCAGCTTAATTCAATTCGATTTGATGCATGTTCATTAGGTACTTACTTTGTACAAGGCACTATTATATTGTAAAAGTTGTTTAAGGTCTAGCCTATAAATAGGTTGTATACAAACATCTCAGGCTTAGACATAGGGTACCTATTAGTGGAGACTAAATCAAGACTTTATATAACAGGGCTGACCTACAGAAGAATTATTGTTTCTTTCAGGTGGCTGCAGAAGCCATGTTCCATCTTTGTATTCCAACTTGAAAATATCTCAATGACAAACAAGAAAGAGTAAGGTCAAAAATTGTCCCTGATATTGGATAGTTGGTGGCAAAGCGGTTGGTGTTCTCTGGGGACTGCTTTGGGACTGAGTATATATTTGAAAAGAAATAAAAAAATACTTAGTGAGGAATTGGATACAGTGTGTCAAACATATTTTCCTAACAGTAGGGTTAAAATAGGCATTTCTATGAAACCTGATTTACAAATAGCAACAGAAGTCTATACTGTTACTAGTGATCGCTTTCTCACATTGGTTTTGCAGCGATCAGAACCATAGTGCTTGCACTAAAGTTTCTTGGGTGTAAGAATATACCTTCTTGGGCATAAGGAAACGTCAGTTCCAAGTTGGAAAATTCTTGTCAGCGTAGAAAAAGAAACTGAGTTGAACAAATGAACAATTTTTGGTGAAATCAGTCTGCGGAGAGCATTGTTGCTTATGTTTCTTTTTTTCTTAATTCAAATATTCATTATCTCTCTCTAGGACTATTAAAATTGACTGCAATTTGTCTTCTGGCCTCAATGTCTTCCTCCTTTAATTGGTCCTGCATGCACACACACATACATACGAACATACACACACATATGTGTGTATTCATGAGTATATATATATACACATGTATATACATACATCTATGCATATATACATATATGCGTATATATCCATAATATCCTACTAATATAGAGATCTGACCATGTCCTTTCAAACTCAGTTGATTCCCATTTACTTCTAATTATTAAAAAACAAAACAAATAAATAAAAACTCACTCATCCCACCCTACAAACAAACAGACAAATACCCTCATCCTGGCATTTAAGGCTTTCTACAATCTGACTCCGGTTTATCTTTCCAGAATTATTCCGTTTTACTTTCCCTGGCCTTTTCTATACTTCCTGTAAAATGAATTCTCAGCTTTTCCCCAATCTTGTCCTATCCTTTTCCATTATATTTCAGTCACATATACCATCATTTCTACCTAGAAAAGACTTTCCATACATCTATGTAGCTTGCAGTTCTTCTTTCCTTAAATTATCCATCTCAGTTACTACACTTTTCATGAAAGCTTCCACAATCCAGACATAGACATGTATATGTGTGTGTAAATATGTATATGCATATATACACATATCCATATGGGTCTAGATATGTAGTATGTGTGTGTATGTTAGTCAATAAGCATTTATTAAGGATCTACTATGTTCCAGGCACTGTGCTAAGAGCTTGGGATGAATGGCAGACACTGCCCCTGTCCTCAAGAAAAGATTCATTCTATTGTGGAAGAAAACTGTAAAGTACTTTACATTATACAACACACATGGAGAGCACATACAAGGTCACATTCAAGAAGAGATCTTAGCAGTTGCAGGGCCAGGAAAGACTTCGTGCCAAACATGAGACTTGAAGGCAAGCAGGGAAAGCATGCCACAGAAATGGGCAGGAGGGTTGCAACTTCTCATCTTGATAACCCCAGCATCAACAATGGACCTTGTACAAAGTAAGGACTTAATGAATATACTTTGCATTGAATCCAATATAATTCCAGGTGAAAGAGGAGGGATCCAAATGTTAACTAGGACAAGGCTGTTGGGGTTTTATCTCAGGATGCTGAAACTCTAAGAGTGCCAAAAGTACTTGCATGCCTTCTGCTGTGTAGAAACAATTGAGCTTAGCACCTGTTTCTTTAACAAGAGTATTTAGTTAAAGTAGGAAGTGAGCAGATGGCACACTTCTTTCCATTCACTGTAGCTTCTTCCCAAGTCAGCTCCTGCACATCCCCATGTTCACTTCCCTTCTTGCCACAGATGTCTCTTTAGTGGCCTAGAGGCATCTTGGGCTTAATATGTCCCCTGCACAGTGTAAGGAGAATGTGTCACCTTTTGCCAATTGATTTGTCACAGGCATAAAAATCCAATGAGAATGGTCCTGAAACCATTGTTGTATCACATAGTAGATAGCTATACCCAGAGTCGGTTAGTCCATCAATAAAAGCATTTACCAAACATCTCCAATATTCCAGGCACTGTGCTAAATGTTAGGGGTAAAAAGAAAGTCGGAAGACATTGTCTATTCTCAAGAAATTGGCAGTGGAGTGGGGGAGATGATTCAAATTCAATTATGTACAAACAAACAATGTACAGGATGAAATGGAGATAATCACAAGAGGGGAGACATTAGCGTTAGTGGAGGATCAGAAAAGGCTTCTTGTAGAAGGTGGGATTTTGATCTTGACTGAGTGATAGATGTGACTTGAGGGACTACTAAGGGAGGGGAAGTAACTGAATCACAGTCATAGAGGGAGAACCTGGAAGAGGCAATAGGGAGCAAGAGTGTTCCAACTCCTTCATCTCAACGTGGTGGGGGCAGGGACTGAGTGGATGTGTACCTATTGCTACAAATAGAGGCCAGGAAGGCTGAGTCCTTAGGTGAGAGCCAGATTTCTATGAGAGCTAGAAGATGGAAGGAATGGGAAAGGCAAGTATTTAAATTAAAAGTGTTTTAATACCAGCAGAGGAGGCATTCCAGAAAACACAATAGAAGGGGTAGGTAGCTTTACAGCAGAGCACAGGACAGGTGGGTTGAGAGGAGTGTGGATAAGGAAGTGCAGAGTGAGGGACAGAGGATGGGGTTTGAATGATGACAAAATGTTAGAATCACAGAGATGAGGAGGGCATGATTAGAGTGGAGTCTGTTAATCTCTGAGGAATTATTTCAGTTATCAACATTCCTAATGCACTAGATTAAAACAGACATGTACTGTAAGTGGGCAAGTCACATAACCTCCATGTGACTCAATTTCCTCATCTATAAAAATGGGGATGATAGTATCACTTACCTCCCAGGGTTGGTATGAGCAGAAAATGATATAATATTTGTAAAGTCTCTTGTAAAACATAAAGTGCTACATAACTTCTAAATGGTTGTTACTATTTCAATAGCAGATATGATGATTGGGTACTGTTCCAATAAGATTTTGGTTTTGTCTGCTGGGTCTCTGTATTTTGAACACATTTATTTCCATTTAGCCTGGACATTAGAAGCATTTAGAATGGGAACATCCATTAGAAATTGTATTTTTAAAAATTTTTAGTAGATCAATGCAATGTCTAGACAATCATAGATAATAATACCTCAGCTTAAATCTTCAGGGTATTTTACTATCTGACTCTATAAGAAGGGGATTTTAATATCAATAATTCATCAATAATAAACTTAATATTAGATCATAAAATGTGATCTTTTAAAGCATAATTCAATCCACTAAGTCATAGTATTTGGTCGATGCTAACATTTTGCAGTTTGCAGTGATGTGTTATAATTTCTAACTTTTCTTGCATGGTCTAAATTGACCACTTACTTTGGGCTCCTTAAGGATAATTTTTCTGTGATGGCAATAACCTATTCTTAAATATCATCAAAACCCCCCTGTTGTAATCAATGAATTCATACTGCTCAATCAATGTTTTTGTTCAACACTTTGTCGTCAACTGACTATTGGTTGAGTTCATTCAGTTATTGCCTATGGAGAGGGTTTTGTTTCCTTTCTTGGATCTGAGTCATCTTAGGGGATCCATCTGGTGATTAAACCACTTTCCAATATATTTGACAAATGCGATAGTGTGTACCTATTGTGACATTTTAATATTGCTTCTTGAAGTGATGTGTATTTTTTCCAAAAGTATTTCTTTAGGTTCTTGACTTGTTTATCAGGTTCTCTTAGAATCCCTATCACACCTTCTCTCACACTCCTTTCTGATAATCTTTCAATAGCTGACTTAAGGGGATGAACCCCACATTTCATTAATATAACACAGAGTTTAATGAAAATGCTTTCCAAATTCATTGTGGCTCATTTGATAGTGCCAATGATGTACATTAAAACAAACTGGTATTGTATGGGTGCTTTGTATTAAATGTATTCTTAGCATAAAAGGGTAGATTTCCAGACATTCTCAAGTCTCTTAACATACTCAGGCACAATTTTCTTTTTGCCATTTTTATGAACAGTTATCTTTTAATGTTCAATATGTCACCTTTGTCCATGGGTTTTATCTATCCTCCAAATTTATATTCAAAACCGTTATTTTCAATCTTTACTTGGCATACATTCACAATTTTACACTTACTAAGGTCTATATGACACATGGTAGCTCAGTAACATAGTGGAGAGAGTAACGGGCCTAGAATCAGGAAGCCCTCTGTTCAAATCTTTACCCAATACTTGCTATCCATGTGATTTTTGGCAAATCACTTAACTTCAGTTTCCTTTACTGTAAAATGGAGATGACAATAGCATCTATCCCGAGTGCTGTCAGGCTTAACTCAAATAATATTTGTAAGTACTTGGCACGTAGTTATATATAAATTCTACTCATTATTATTATTACTAATTATTGTTTTTAATTGTTCTGATATCATTGAATAAATATTCCATGAGATTAAGAAATAGTATAATGTGTGTATGTATGTGTGTGTGTGTGTGTGTGTGTGTGCGTGAGTTTTTTGGTGGATTAATATGGCTCAACACCTTCCAAGTAGGGCAAGTGATTGCTATAATACTTTGGTTAAATTCCATTTTTAATTGGGAAGTGATACCTAGTTCTCTTTAGGAGAGATACTAATTGTTTGAAGGATAGACAGAACCATAATGAATTCAGCCTATATCTCCCCTATTCTTCCCTCTCTCAATAGCATGTTTTCTATGAATTATTCTTGACATTTTTACATTGTAGATTGGTTTAAAAGAGAGAACAGTTTTCCAAGTGAATACCAAATCATTTTGCATTCTTGCTGTTCTTGGATTTGGTTTATATATTTACAGTACATGAATAATCCATGAGTGCAGAATTGAGTCCAAGGCTTTGTGATTATTAACAAAAACAGTATAACTATTGTGGCGTTTGGAGGCAGTTTATGCAACAATTATCGAATCAATAATAAATTGCTCTTTATATCTACCCTAAAGACTTGCAGTCATACTCCTTTCTGCTCCTTTGTCAATATATTACTTTCTTATAAATGCTGATAGATTAAAAAAACAATAGACAAGGTATGAAAATTTCATATAAAGCACAAAAGAAAATAAATGTTATCTATTTGCAGGAATCACTGTTATCTTCATCTTTTATATTAAATATATGAAACTTTGTTTCTTAAAGATAGCATCAGGCTTTTCAGAGGATGCTGGTAAATGTCTTGCTAATAATTCATTCACTATTTTGAAGTGTTTGAGTCAATAAGATATATACATCTGTAAGATCTGCAGCTCTTGCCTGGTTCTGTCTTTTTCCTCTTTTTTTTTTAAAGAATCTAGAGTTTCAGATGTATTACATGATATACCTGTTGAATTATTCATTATACTAATAGTGGATAAACTTTCCGCTTCTTGTTTTATCCAACTTATGTTGGCCTTTTTGTTGCCATATAGACAGTGACCTTTCCCAAAGCCTCCCTCTCTGAGAATTCTCTTTTGCTTCTAATCTCTTTATTTCTCAAAACTCTGTAGTAAAGTTTGTGATTGAATTATTTTGTTTCCTTCATTGTTTTGATTCCTTATATAACCTTAACCTTTTGACTTTTCCTTTCAATTGCTGATATGTGTATATTTATACACACAAATACGTATGTAAATATGTACATACAAGCATGTGTGTATATGAATGTGTATATTTATACATGTATACATACATATATGTATAAATATTCATGTCTATATGAATCTATCTCTCTTCTTATATGAGGGCTCTGAAATGCTTTTTCTTCTTTCTGTCAAATATGATGGCAGAATGAATTTATTTTCTCTTCTACCTTTCAGGAGTAACACAGAAATTTTGGGTAGAATCAGGTCCCAATAGCCTGCAACCCTATGCCTCACCTTCTATTTCTTATAGATCTATATATCTATATATTTAGATATATAAATATCTCAATAGCTAGAGATCTATAATGTATATGTATATCTTTTAGAATTTGTGGTCTGCGCAACTCCTATGTGAATCATAAGATTACCAGATTGAGAGCCCACAAGGATTTAATCTTCTCATCCAGCTTGCTCATTTTACAGATGTTAAAATGAGTATCAGAAAAGTTAAGTGACTCACCAAAGGCTGTATAGGTAGTAAGAGAACTAGAATTTACAAAAATGACTTCTGAATCCAAATCCAATGCTTTCCTAACCAATAGTCATCTAGCCTTTGCAGGTGGTATGGGAAATTTATGATGTAATGAAGCAATCCTTTCTATCATTAGACCCCTCTGATTTTCTGGAAATTCTTCATATTGAACCAAAACCATCCTTCCTATATCTTCCCCCACTTGTCTTGGTTTTCCTTTCATTCTTCCAGACCAGGTAAAGCAGGTGTGATTCTTTGTCCACATGATAATTGGGTTTCCAAAATGAACTAAGAGCTCCTGTTAGCCATCATCTTACCTCTTCAGATTGCTCTGTTTCCTCATCTGGGAGCTGGAACAGAAAGAGGAGAGAAACTGGTGCAAAGCTCCCTGTCTCTTTCTCTCATCTTTGTGTGTGTGTATGTGTGCCTATCTGTCTGCCTGTGTCCCTCTCTATAGTCGTACTCTCCCCAGATCCTCTGCCCCTCTCCCCGCAATCTTGGCCTGTAGTAGTACAGCAAGTCAGGGTCAGACACCAGGCCCCTCAGCCCAGGTATTCTTTCAGAATAGTTGGCATTGTTAGCTTAGAATATTGCTAGTTAATTGTTCACTAGAAAAGAAAAATTAGGAGCTGGAGAAGTGTTCTGCATGGATTTAGTGTATTTGAATAATTTAGACCCCCGCCGTCAGCGTGACAGGAGTGTTTTTCTCTCCAAGTAGCCTGCTGGTACAAGAATTAAAATTGGTGCAAGCACCAGAGGCTGTGCTTGGGCTTAGTAATGAGGTTTATCAGTCAATAAATGATTTTATACAGCAAATTAAACTGTAAATTTCGTTTGGGTGGTAAATATTTAGAGAATAAAGATATCTACCTAATGAGGATGACTGGGTGCTTTAAAAAAGAGGGAAGAAAAAAGAAAGAAAAAAGCCAAAAAATGCCAACCTTTTAAATCTGTAAGGTATTTAGGTTTTGCTAGAAATTGCCTGACTCTCTTTTCTACCTGTGTAAATTACAGGGGAGCTTCCTAACCATTGAAGTTAAAGATGAGCAGCATGACAGATTTAGCTTGTTTGGAGATAGCTGAATAATTCCATTTAATTCCCCTTTAACACACATTTATTAAGTTCCTCCTATGAGCCAGGCATTGGGCTAGGTGCTAGGGGCACAAACATAAAAACAAGGCATTTTCTACCTTCATGGAGTTTCTATTCTTTTAGACTAACTAACATTTTACATCCATCCATTTATATGCAAAAAAATATTTATTGAGTCCCCATTGTATGTAAATCATTATTCTGGACAGTGGAAAGTTTAGCTAAGACATGTTCCCTGCCTTAGGGAGCTCCCCATATAGCATGGCTGTTATCTTTCATCTTCAAAGAGGATCCAAATGACATCGCCAAGATAAAATGAAATTTCAGCATGCCCCACTGTGGCTGATCAGGCCAATATGAGCTCGGAATGCTCTACCACAGGCTGAGCACAGTCTGTGTGAGTATTTGGGGTGGATATCCCAAATTTGCATATCCAGCGTTTACTTTGTGCTGTCTCAATTCTGCTTTTCTCAAAGAGCACAGCACCTTTTCTTAAGTAGGTACCCCAAGGTGAGTGGTCCTCTGCCAGTGTTTCCCATATTGCACAGTCAAATCTAAAGTTTTTGAGAGAGAACTTGAGAATGTCCTTGTATAGCTTCCTCTGACCACCATGTGATCACCTGCCCCATGAGAGTTCTCCATAAAATAGTCTTTTTTGGCAAGCATACATTTTGCATTCAAAAAACATGGCCAACCTATAGGAGTTGTGCTCTCTGAAACATAGTTTGAATGCTTGGCAGTTCAGCTCAAGCAAGGACTTCAGTGTCTGGTACCTTATCCTGCCAGGTGATCCTCAGAATCTTTCTAAGACAGGAAGCTCAGGAAACTTCAGGGGAGCTCAGGAAGTTCAAATGGAAGTGATTCAGTTTCCTGGCATGGCACTGGTAGGTTTTCCATGTTTCACAAACATATAACAATGAGGTCAGCACGATGACTCTGTAGAGTTTGGTAGTCAGTCTAATACCTCTTCTCTCCCAGACTTTTCTTCAGAGCCTCCCAAACCCTGAACTAGCTCTGACAATGTGTTCATCAACCTCACTGTCAATGTGTACATCCCTCTAAAGTACTCTGGCCAATGTTGGCAATGGGAAGATGGAGCTAGGAGGAAATACCCCAGGATGTTGGAGGCTGCCTGGAGACCCCTGTTGTTTTGGGCTCATTTTTCAGTATTTCCTCTCTGGAGGGTCATTTCCCCCCCAGATAGGAGCCCACCTTGCATTCTTATGTGAGTGTTCTGCTCAGCTGTGGTGTCTACAGGCTTACCGCCAGCCTTCTGCTTTTGCTTGCCTCTTTCAGGTGTTGTGGCTGATGATGTCCCCCCTGAGTTTTCCCCAGTTGGGTAGGTTCACTTGGGCTGTGCTCCTTGGGTGTCAGGCTTGCTGCCTACCGCCTTGTCAGGCCTTGTCTTCTCTGACTGATGTGGTGACCCTGGCCCTGCAAGGGCGAGCCGTAAGGTGGGTGATAACCTTGACTGTCGCTTGAGCCTGCTCCTGTTTCTCCCCCCACCCTGGCCCATATAGTATGTGGATGACATAACTGTAGATAGCTACAAACACATAATATAACAAGCATTAAAGAAATACAAACAAAGCCCTCTATGAGGTAGCAGGGAAGATGATTCCCATTCCAGGGACCAGGGCAGGCTTTCTGGCAGTGGCAAAAAATTTGATTGGATTTTCAAAGATATATAAGAGTTCAGCAGCCCACTAGAAAAGGATGGCATTCCAGACATAGGGAGTAATGTAAGTTAAGTCATGGAGAAAGTAGAAAGCAATACACTCTATGGTGAGTGATGGGTCAATTTCATCATCCCACTCATGTTTGCATTTCTATACATTTCACTTTGCAGAAACAGATCTCAATATCCCAAGCCTTAATACATCTGTTTTATGAATCATCGGGGCCAAAAATGTCTAACTCCTTGTGACCAACACTTGGATAATGAGTCTGTCTTCCTTAGTTAACTAAAGTGGTTCTCGAAGGCAAACATACTTGCCATTGGCCCCATATTCAAAGGGTTTACAGCATGATATGACCTGCTGAGACTCTGCTAATCTGGCAATCCTCAGGACCTCAGGGGCACTTCAATGATACAATGAAGTAGTTAGTGGAAGACTCCCACTGCTCCATAAGAAAAATAAATAGACAAAAAATGCAATAATTTTAGTTAAGATTTGAGTTACTTAACTTGTCATCTGATACTTTTTAAGGATTGGTGAAAGCAGAGGAGAAATTAGGGGAAGAAAGCTTTGAAACTCATGTCATGTTATTCTCCTCCCAATAGTCTATGATTTAATAAAGTTGAAGACCCAGCTCCCCTTCATACCTGCTAACTCACCTTTCCTAACTCCAGGATACTGTTTCCAGGGGTAGGGAACCTGCAGCCTTGAGGTCACACATGGCCCTCTAGGTCCTTGGTGCAGTCTTTTGACTGAGTCCAAGTTTTACAGAACAAATCCTTTTATTAAAGGGATTAGTTCTGTGAAGTTTGGATTCAGTCAAAGGGTGGTACTTGAGGGTCTAGAGGGCTGAATGTGGCCTTGAGACCTCAGGTTCCTTATCCTTGGATAGTGTTTTCTGTGCCTCTATTATCCTTCCACCCCTTCAATGGTTGAATTATCCTTATTTTTCCAAATTTTGATGTAGCCCTTTGATTGTATCTGTAGCAGGAAAGCATAATGCAAATGGGAAATTTCTTTGTAATATACTGTCTTAAGACAGGCCCTGACAAGGTAAGAAAAATATCCACAATTATAAAATTATTTATGTTAGAGGCAAGACTCGAAGCCAGATCTTTCTGATTCTGAAATCGGACATTAATCTCTAGACCATAAAAGTTCCTAGAGATGAATTATCATAAACCTTCTTTCAAGCCCATCTCAAATACAGCCTGCTCAAAGAAGCCTCCCCTCATCTTCCTCCACTTATCTCTTCAATGAAGTAACAAAATCACGTGGAAATTACCTGCCTCTCCACCTTATTTTGGTGCTATAGTGAAATAGTGGAAGACTCCCACAAACAAACCAAACATCAAAGCAAAATAAAATAAACCATAATTTTGGTCAGGAATTGTGTTGGTACTTACGATGGTTCTTAAGCATTTATGTTATTTTGTAGATTTTTGTATTAAATGTGCCTCCTTCTGACTTAGACTCTAAGCTCTGCAAGGGTAGGTATAATAGTAAATATGGTAGAATGTTACAAAGGAAGGAGTCATATATAAACTTTTTGCCCCCCCACTTCTGAACTCTGCCCCTAGCAGATGCTTAATCAATGTTTGCTGAATTAAATTAAATTGAATGGAATGGAATTAAATTGAATTGAGCAGAATTAAATTGGAGAAGGGAAGCCAAGAAATCTTTCAGCCAAGAAATTTGGAACAAGTGATAAAGGAAGAAGAGGAAAGAAATAATTGAGAATAGAGTCAGTTTGGGGTGACTGTTGATCATGCCAAAATATTTCCATTTTATCCTCCATTTTCTCCTCCTGTTTTTTCTATGAGTCCAAGAAGCTGCCTTGGAAGGCAATGGAAACAAGTGTCATACTAACCACTAACATTATTCCTAAAGGTTTTAATTATGTTCAGGTGAAAGTTACTGGAAGTGCAAGCACAGGTAAAAGTTCTAGGATCAAGGACCATTCAAAGAAGGCCTGTCATGGAGTCAACAGCTACTTTGTAACGAGATGAGCTCTTGAGGGATATTCCTAGAATCAGCATATCCTAGAGGCAGGGATTCGCTCTGGTCTTGGGGTCATTGTTCTATGTTTTTCCTTTTAATTAAAATTTTATATTTTTAATTAACAGGAATCTATTTTCTCTCCCTTGCATCGAAAAAAAATATTCTTATGGCAAACATGCCTAGTAAAGCAAAATAAATTTCCTTATTGGTCATGTTAAAAATTATCTCACTCTACACCCTGAATTCATCCCCCCTCTGCCAGGAGTGGGATTCCACCTTTCATTGATCCTGTAGAATCATAGATGCTCATTGCATTGATCTTAGCCCCAGCAGATTTCAAAGTTTGTCTCTACAGTATTGTTGGTGTGGTATTAACTATTCTCCTGGATCTATCTATTTCGCTGTTTATCAGTGAGTAAGTCTTCAAAAGTGATCATTTTATATGTTTTAATATAAATGATATAATTATATAAATTATATATTGTAGTATAAATTGTTCTTTTGGTCCTGATCTCTTTACTCTGCATCACTTTATGGAAGTCTTTTCCGTGGCTCTTTGAAATAATTTATTTCCTCATCTCTTATGGCACAATAGTATTCCATCATATTCATATACCACAATTTGTTCAGTCATTTCCTCATTGATAGACATCCTCCTATTTCCTATGCTTTGCCATCTCGAAAAAGAGCTGCTATTAATCCATTTTAAAATCTATCAGATTGTTTTTTTTTATATCAGCATGTAGTATCTTTTCTTTTTTCTTTAATCTCTTTTGGATATAGGCTTAGCAGTATTACAGTTGAGTGAAAGGGCATTTAATGTTTAATAATTTTTTGTATGTTTAATTCCAAATCACTTTCCAGAATGGTTGTACCTATTCACAGGTCCACCAATGGGTGCATTAATGTGCCAGTTTTCTGTAACTTTACCACTGCTTTCTATCTCTGTACTTATCTTTCCTAAAACATGACTTTTAGTACTCTTTAGAAGAAGAGTTGGGATGGTATACAAAAAAAAAATATACACATATGGCATATGCTAGAATAAAGAGTCACCTGGGTATAAACACCACCTCCAATGTCCTGAGAGACCTTGCACAATTCACTCATCCTCTTTCAGTCTCAGTCTAATCATCTGCAAAATGGGAATAAAATAAGTGCAGTACTTAATTTAGGAGATTATTCTAAGGACCAAATTAAGATAGTACAAATAAAGTGCTTTGCAGACAAAAAGGATTACAGAGCTGTGAGTTATCTATTCTAATACTAGGGAAAGCAGCAAGCTTCAGTAGAAACAGAGAGTGCTGAATGCAAGACTTGAGTTCAAATCACAGCCTTGCTATTTAACATCTGTGTGACCTTGGCAAATTTATGTAATGGCTCTAGGCTTTCCATATCTCAATCTTTTTGAATGAGAGTTGGACTTGATCAGACATCTGATATTTCTATGATAAGATCTGTAGTCAGAGATCTCTCTCAGACACTATGCTAAGTGCTGAGAATTCTAGAAACAAGATGAAAAATAGCTCCTACCTCAAAAGAATTTATTTGATAGTTGGAAGACATAAAATAAAACCATTTAGTTTCATGATAATTTGAAGAGGGTCACACACTTGATCAATTAACATTAAACACCTACGAGGTACCAGGCACTTTGCTAAATTCAGGATGCAGAAAGAGGGAAAAGGCAGTCCCTAACTTCATGGGGCTTACAAGCTATACAGATAGGCCTACAGAATCTCTAGTTGGAGTATATCTTGTTTTACTTGTATCTGAAAAGTGCTCTTTAATATATCCTCTCCAAGATGGTCATATAGTAACTACTTGAAAATCTTCAATGAAATAAAACCCATGCCCTCCAGAGGCAGCCCATTGTACCTGATTTTGTTCAGTCAGTCAGTAAGTATTTATTAAGTATTATGTTCCAGGCAGTATGTTAAGTGCGGAGGCTACAAATACATTCTTTGACCATTTTCCAATTAATATCTCTTTCATTTATTCCCTTAGTTTTTAGTTCAATTATTCTTTAAAGAATTTTTACCATAAGGGTCATTTGCTTTGTTCTTTGATGTCTAAATAGAAACTTAATAGTACTATTGCTAGATCACATTTGCAGCTGAATAATGAAAAGAATAAATGTCCAGTTATGGTCCCTCTCTTGCTACCCTCACAGCAGAAATTGCATTTACATTAGAAAATGGTGGATAAGATTCCAGAGATATCTACTTAAGCTTCATGCAGACTACAGCTATACATTTGGACTAGTGGACTCAAATTCAAATAGAAATAGGGCCATTAAATTGGGGGCCACTGAACATCAATCAGGATTCCTATAGGCCACATGTTAACTGAGAAAACCACATATTGACATTATATTTTTTTGTATCCTTATTCATTTTGTTAAATTTTTCCCAATTACTTTCTAATCTTGCTCAGGCTGCATCAAAGCCCTCAGGCTGTGTGCTGGACACCTCTGATTGAGACAACCAATGTGAAATACACCTTTTTATGGGTACATACATACCCTACAACACATTAGCTTTCTGATTTTGCCTGTGATGTGAGACAGGACAACTATGTTGGTAGTTTTTATTGGCCATGTATTGGTGGAGCCATTCTTTCTTTGAGCTCTATTTCTGCCCAACATGAGGAGAGAATGGAAAAACAGAATGGATGCCTTTCTCTTTTTTCAAAAAGGAATATTGCTTAGTCTGAGCTCAATGTGAAAGCGAAAACATAGCTGAGTCTGTTGTATTTGACTCTAATGCTTAAGAAATTGACTAAAAATGATTTAATTCAATCATTAAAAATGATAAAATAATTAAAAATTTGGATTATAAGTACTGTTGTGAGCATAAAATGAGATAACACATATAAAACTTCTCTTTTCTGGGCCTTGGTTCCCCATGTGTAAAATTCCCCTAAGGACTTCTTATAAATATGGTATTTTATATGAAAATGGTCTATTAGTGTGTCTGACAATCTAACTCTGGGGCCTCTGGGTGCAAACATTCATTTCAACATTTTCATAAACTATTCTTGGACAGGGAGTAGATGATCAGTAAATTCTTAAGGAATGGATGAAGGAAATAGTTGGATCTCCACATTACCTAACTGACTCCTCTCCACAGACATAGTTACAGTAACAAAATATAAACATGATAGGGGAACTTAGTAACTACTTGGAAAAAAATTTCATGTTATATTTAATATTCCACATACGTTGTCTCTCAAACTCACAAAGAAGTGGTGACTCGTCTCCTCATATCTTTTCTTTGGGACCAAGTTTGGCTATTATCATGTTGCAGCATTTAGTTTTGATTAATTTTTCCTTGTCATTCTTTTCTTTTACATTGTTGCAGTTATTGAATGTATTATTTTCCTGGTTCTGCACACTACAACTTGTACCAGTTCATATAAATCTTCTCATGTTTCTTTGTATTACTTTTATCCATTATTTCTTATAAAAATAATATTTGATTAGATTCATATGTCCCAAATTTTGTCTGTTTCAATCAACTGACATTTGTATCTCCAGTTCCTTGCTACTACAGTGTGGCTATATTTTAGTCTATATAAGACTTTTTTTTTTGCCATTAATTTATTTGGGAGCATGCCTAGAGTAAAACTCTTGAATCAAAAAGAATGGATATTTAAGTCAATTTCTTCAGATTAATTCAATTGACTTCCAGAATGGATAGATCAGTTCACAAATTCATGATACATTATTGCTCCCATATTTCCACAACTTCCCCAACACTGTCTAATCCCATCTTTTTTTTTTGCAACTGCCAATTTGCTAGATATAAGATGAAACCTCAGTTTTGTTTTGTTTTTATTTTTTTCTTACAATGCAGTTAGAGCAGTAACTAGAGGCCTGAACCTGAAATTGGAAAGACCTGACTTCATATCCACTTTCAAGCACTTATTAGTGCTATAATCCTGGGCTACTCACTTACTGAGTATTCTAGTTTCTTTATCTACAGAAATAGAGATAATAGTAGCAACTACCTCACAAAATGTTGTGAGGATAAAATAACATTTTAAGGTGTTTTACAAACCTTAAATAAAAATAAATACAAGCTATTATGAGTATTAGCTTGCAGACACTTTTATATGGTAGTTGATAGTTTGTGATTCTTCCTTTGTGAAATGTTTGTTCAAATCCTTTGTCCATTTATCTGTTGGATAATAGTTTTTGGTGACATATATATGTATATGTAATAGATACATATATATATATATATATATATTTCTATAGGCCTTGGATGTCAGAAATATTTAATGCAAAATTTTTTCCCCCAATTTACTTCCTTTACTCTAATTATATTAATTTTCTTTGCATAATATCTTTTTATTTTATGCAATCAAAATTCTTTATTTTATGTTTGGTGATCATCTTTATTAATACATAGTAATTAGTTGTATCTGACCTGTTTGTCTCCTAAGTTTTTTAGTAATATAACCTTTAATACATAAAGTGCTTTACAAAGGTTAAAGTGCTGTATAAATGCTCTTCATATATCAATTTGAATGTATTATAATATGTACTATATAATATGTGCTATATATATTGGTCTACATCTAATTTCTGTCAGTGTACTTTCCAACTTTTCTAGAGATTCCTGCCAAATACGGGTTTCTTCTGGGTAATTTATATTTTAATTTTAATCCAACACTGAGTTTGTGAGTGTAATTATTTCTGAATTTTTTGTATGATCTGTTCTACTGATTACTTTTTTTAAACCAATGACAAGTAGTTTGCAGATTAATCATTTCTGAAACTACTACTTTCCTCTTTTTTTCATTGTTTTCATCAATATTTGATATCTTCTGTTCATCTTAATTAGTTTTCTTTAGTAATTTAAAGTATCTGTTGGTAGTTTGATTGGGATAATACTAAAATATGATTTAATTTTGGTAATATTAACATTTTTTCTCTTAACTTGATCCAAGCATGATTACTGAATATCCCTCTTGTTATTTAAATTTTAAGAAGAGTTTTGTAACTGATCAATATGTTTCTATATAGGTTTTGAGTGTGCTTTGCTAGATTGACTCCCAGATATATTATACATATCCTGAAAAATGTGATTTAAGCTACCTCTTCTAAGGAATTCCTATGTCATTGCTTTTATTGATGCTGCCCCATTATTCTTTTTGTCCTGTTGTTCTTTACTTATTTAAATGCTAATATTTAAGTTAAGCAGGGTTGGACATAGCTGCCATATATTAGAAACCACATTTTCTCCTAAATAATTCAACTTAACCCTACCTCTACCCTCCCCATGATCAGTCCCTTTCCCAATGCACTCTACCCCATCTCTGGGTTCATGTCTTTCCCTTTCTTATGGATGTAAACTTCCTCTTCTAGATCATACTTCCCTTCTTTTGGGCTACACTGTTGACTTTGGAGGCACAACACTCTCTCAGAGAAAGGGGCTCCAATATGCCAGCATCCTCCCTGTTAAACCCATCATGAGGTCCCCATGTAACTTACTGGCAGGTACTCCTTCCTCCATGGAAGTTTTTTTTCAATAGGATCCTTTTCTATATCCCCTACTTAGATGGAAAGCCCCACTCCCCATCTATAGACTCAAATTCTCTTTTCTGCTGTCTCTCTCATTCTCCAATACAGCTCCCCACCATCCTTGTCTAGTGACAAAGGAATCACAATTTTCTAACTACCCCCTTATGGATTTATTAGAGATACATCACCTATTCCTCTGTATCCTCTACCTACCCACTCCTCACCCATCACCATCACCCCACTCAGCGATTCCCTTCCACCTATTTGTCTACAGGTGAGTAAATGAATTTAATCTGGGGTACTTCTTTTTTAACTTTTACTTCTCTAAGATCTGCTTCCATCTTTAGCCCTTGTGTCCTCTTGTATCCTTTGAAGGCCCTCTTAATTCTTTTCTTAACCTCATAGGCTAGTTTTTCTCATTTAAAAAACAAAAAAAGTGTGAAAATAAGGTCACTTATTTCATTATTTATTCTTCTCTTGATAGGTGTACTTATTTACATTTTTTTTTGAATTTTTATTTTTATTCAGGGGGTGTTTATAGGTGGAACACTGTTCCCATCTCATTCTATCTCTTTCTCTTTTTCTATCTTTTTCTATTTCTATCCTTCCTTCCTTTCCTTTCCTTCCTCATTTCTTCCTTTCTCTTTCAATTTTCTTTCTTCCCTTTCTTTTATCGATGATCCAAATGTCTCTCTTTTGTTGAATGTCCACCTTCTTTTTCTTTTGGGACTGAGGACCTTGAATTGTTTGCTATTTGAGACATTTGCAAATATAATATTCAATTAATATCTCTCATTCTTTGCAGGGATATTTCAAATGCTTCTCTTTGGTTGAATGTGCAAATATTTTTTTCATTCATGACTCAGGGCCCTGAAATGTTCCCCTCTTGCTTCTAAGGTTAGGCAATCAAACATTTAGCCTGATATTTCTTCCTGAATTACCTTGGACAGGTTAAGAGTCCATGGAAGAAAAAAACTTTTGGGGAATAGAAAGATCCCAGCATCAAAGGAAGAAGGACTGAGGGACTTCCTTTCTTCTTCTTTGTCCTTATTCATATTTTCTTCCCCAAGGCCAGTTGTGGGGAGAGCTACTTCATAGCCCCCTGTTCATCTCCAGTTGATAAGCCCAGAGACTATGACATACTCCAAGACTTCTGGAGATCCATCTCCATCGGTATCAATGGGAACAGGTAATGGGATTGGCATCTGGAATGAGGCCAGAACTGGGATGGACTTCTCTCCTTACCTCTAGCCAAAGCTAGGGCTTAGCTTCTGTCAGCTGAAACTTTTCCCTTTTTTCTCCATCCTAAGAAATACCATCAGACATTTGACCCATTTCCTTAGAAGGAAGCTTTCTCTTGCTCTCACTCTTGCTATCCTTCAGTCAAAACTTTGTCCATCCTGTACCACTGAATTTTGTCTTAGTCTTCTTCTTCAAGGAAAGCCAAGTCCCATTACTGGTTCTTTAAATTTCTCTGTCAGGTTAAAATTCCCAACCTAGAGCCTGTGCATATATCCTCAGTTTCCTCCCTTTAGGTATAGCGTACCAAGCCCATTGTCCTAGCTTTACTCCTCCAAAGTGCCAAGGGCCAGTTACGACAGGGTGAAGGCAGAGTGACTGTAAGGTGTCAAAAACATCTGACTATGACTTGGGATTTTATGTGTCTCCCTAATAGGAAAACATCAGACTAATCTCCTAGTCAGCTCTTAATAGATACTTGTTACTGTTTGATTGATTGGCCCTGACTATTCTGCCTCAGTTGTCTTTTAAAAAAACATCATTCCTTTGCTTGTTAAGACAGGTTTCAAAAACCAGACCATGACACATGGGATTTATAGCTGAAACTTGAAGCTGACTCTTGACTCTTGGGACCAAGTCTTTCCTTGCCAATAATTGTGATTCCATTAATCACATATTCAAAAACTATTTCCTTACCTCATCCACCCTAGCATCTTCTCCTATCTTCATGAATTCCTGATTTTTAAACTGAAGGTTGGTGATATCTCCCAAGGAACTTTCCTAACATGGATTTTAGTGCCCTTTGTCATTTACCACATGTTCTTACGGCTGCATACTAATACTGTGTCATTCCACATGTAATTATACAATAATCTGGGTCATGACTTTAGGAAATATAGATGATTGAAAAAACAAATATGCTTAGGTAGAATGAAAGAATGCGAGATTTATAATCATATGCGCCCCTCCAGGAGCTCTGTAGTCCAGTAGCATTGGCATACTCTCACATCCGTACTTTTGCAATAGTTGTTTCCCCATGCCTGCAGTCACCCTCGTCTGTTCCAACTTTTAGTTTCCATCTTTCTTCAAGACTCAGCTGAAAACCCATTTGCTACAGGAAGCCTTTCTAATTCCTCCAGCTGTTAGCTCCTTCCTCTTATACTCCATATACTTTTTATGCACCTATTTTCATGTTTATCTTTCCAATGAGTATCTGGACTCCTTGAGAGTAGGGGTTTGATTTGCTCTTCCTTATATCCCCAGTATTTAGAATAATATTTGGCATACAGTACATGTTTGATAAATTCTTGTTGATTAAATGAACGACAATCAAAGAGGCTGGGTTTGAATACCAATTCTGATACTCACTAGCTTGGACTGAACTTGGACCAGTCAGTTCTCTATTTCTGCCCTTGTAAAATGATCCCTAAATCCTTCTAGTTTTAAATCTGTGCTATCATGTCAGCTATCATGTTGAATGAACTGTGAAAACCTTGAGTGGGCCAATGGGGAGCCTTGCTGTAAAGTTACATGCAGATTTCATAGCAAAGAATGTTCACTGGGCTGCTGAGGTCTGCTTCATGGCCTATACCTTTGGAAGATTTCCAGATCTGATGCTATGCACCTGCATTCCTGTACTGTGGAGCAGAGGGACCAAGAGAATGAGGTTCAGATCTTGTCTTCATATGACTTTGCATAAGTCACTTGTCTTACTTAGCCTTCAGTTTCTTCATCTATGAAAGGGGGAAGAGTTCAGACTAAATGACCTCTAAGGTTGCTTCCAGTCCTAGAACTGTGGTTCTATGACTGTACGACTCAGTCAATACAATCCCAAGGGTGGAGTGACCCCAGAGCTCCGGGATGCCCCTGCTCAGTGCATGTCTCACTGAGATAAAGCTAAGATGGTCCCCTCCCAACCACAGATTCTGAGACACAGTAAAATTAACTCTAAATTGCTTTAAAAGTGAATTATAAAAAAATGACACCATTACTTTCTCCCACAACTGACATCACACACCATCCATTTCATAGAATTGTTTTCAGAAGAGGCAGCTCAGTGTAGTCATATGAGAATTATTTGTGTATATATTTTATGCTCTACAAGCTTTATTCCCTTACAGACACATTTATTCCCCTTTAGACTATATCTGTGGACATTTCTATGAAATATAGATATAGCAAAAACAACATGCAATGCAAGAAATCTAGGTTGGAAACCTGCCTCAGACACTTAGCTATTTATGGGCAAACATACCACTTAGAATTTCAGTTTCCTAATCTGTAAAATGGCAACAATCACATTATGTATCTCATAGCATTGTTGTGGGGAAAGTGCATTGTAAAACTTGAGGCTTCATATGCATGTGACCTATCATTGTCCTCATCATCATCATTTTCTCATTTTTTGGTTAGAGTTCTGTGTTTGATATTCTGTGGTCTTTTGTGCAGGTGTCTAAAATGATGATGATGATGATGATCTTATAATTGAATAAGAGCATATAAAAGCAAGTGAGGAGGGCCTGCTATCACAGGTTCTTAGATCTGTATTTCTAAAAGGAAAGCAACTTTCGAGGGGTCAACAGTCACTAATCAGGCACATGTATCACTCACTTAGTTCAGGGGGAAATAGTCAGCACCCTGAACTTCAGAGAAAATACAGAGAAATCAAAATCAACAGACATACTTCCAACTGTTTGACCATAAGCAATACATACATCATAGGTCAACAGAAAGATCCACCTGTCTGATCATTACATACAGACATAGTTACCAGAAAGAGAAGCACCGACATTTTGGTTTTCAAATTCAGGGGTGTCCTTAGTGGCTTCCCAGAGTCTTATCTGGCCAAACACTTCCAAAGAGTAAGCCCCAAAGTACAACCTCACCTCAGAGTCTTCATGAGAGCCAGAGGGAATCACAACCCTTGAGAACAAATGACTCATTAATAAAAGATGTGGGTCTTCCTAGAAATCTTTCCAGGCTCATTAATGGGTGGCTAAGATCTTTCATCACATTATTCAATCAGAGGCACTTCAATATACTAAAGCAAAAAAAATACATTATCAATATAGAGTGTTAAGATGTAATTTAATTATCTGAAGACTCAATGAAAATATGCCCAAGACAATTCTGATATTGAAAAGGTGATGGCAATGATCTGTACCAAGTTATCTCTTCC
Source organism: Bettongia penicillata ogilbyi (assembly GCA_023548195.1). Lineage (NCBI taxonomy): Eukaryota > Metazoa > Chordata > Mammalia > Diprotodontia > Potoroidae > Bettongia > Bettongia penicillata. The sequence continues at coordinate 5,539,958 of JAJHZJ010000546.1, read as the reverse complement.
CAATGTTTTAAATTCTTCTATTAGGTCTCTATGTTTTGAAAACATTTTATCCAATTTAGTTTGAAGAATATTTATGTCTTGCGTGGTGACATCTATTAAAAACATTGTCCTTAAATTCTTATTAATTAGTGTTATGTCTAAGTAGTTATGAGCAAAGATTTGTCTATCAAAATGCTCTCGCTCGTGTATAATTTATTTGTTAATTCTCAGGATATTAGAGGCTTGTAGTATGGAGAATTATAAAGTATAAGGAGCATCTAATATGTAGCTCCTTAGGTATCTCATTATGTCTTTCTGGGTATGCAATAGATGCTAACTTTTTTCAATCTGTGCAAATGTTGCATAATTTTCATGATATTATTGCATAATTTACATTGATCAAGGCATCCAGAACCTGTAAGTATATTTAAGTAATTTCTGGCTTCAATTACCTGATCTTAAAATACTATCATAAACTCTTCTCTTTTTTAAAAACAAAAAAATTTCAGAATTCAGCTCTTTGATAATTCTTTGTTCACATGTATATTGTGAGTTGAGTTCATGTGGATATCACCCATTACCTCTTGATTCCACTCAAGGAACTTAGCTGTTAATAGCCCCCATCTTGTTGTACTCTACAAATAAAGTGGTATGTACCTGCTCTTAGCCTTTACAACTACTTGTAGAGAGAAGTTTGTTCCAAAAGTATTTCTGTGATCTGTTAATGCTTTAAACATTTTAAATGTTTATCATGTATGTACTCTGAGAACATATATTGAACTCATTTTTAATAAAATTTTTTCATATTCCCTTTTAGACACTAAATATTGTTTCATTAACATTGAGATTGTTCCTTTTACTCTTTCTTTTTTTCTGGGTACATAGCAAAGTAATTTTATTTGATGATTTCATCAACTCTCATGGACTTTAATAATCATCTCTATGCTGATGATTCCCAAATCTATTTATGTAGTCCTAATCTCTCTGCAAATTGTCTCATATCTACAACTGCCTATTTGTCTTGTAGACACACTAAACTCAACATGTCCAAAACTGATCTCATGATATTTCCCTTCAAAACCTTCCCTCCTTCCAAATTTTTCTATTACTGCCAAAGCCACCACTATTTTCCCAGTCCTCCTAGCTCACAACTGAGGTATCATGCTTAGTTCCTCACTCTCTCTCAAGGCTCTAATCCAATCTGTTACCAGGATCTGTTGATTTTACTGTTGCAACACCTCTGACGTACTTATGTCTAACTTCTGACCCTTCTCCTTACCCTGGTGCAGAACCTCATTACCTCAAGCCTGAAAATCAGCAGCCTTCTGGCTAATTGTCCTGCCACAAATCACTCCCATTCCTGCCCATCCTCCATTTAGCTATCTAGGTGATCTTCCTAAAGTTCACATCTGACCACTTTACTTTCCTATTCAATAAACTCCAGTTGCTTCCTGTCACCTCCAAATATAAAATTCCATGATTGACATTCAAAACCCATCATAACTAGCCCCCTCTCACTTTTCCAGTCTTTTTCTTTCAGTCCATAACACTTATTTTATTTTTAATACTTTTTTTTAAACTTTTTTACATTCATTTTAAAATTCTGAGTTGTAAAATCTCTTGTTTTAACCTGCCCTTCCCCCACTGATTACAAAGGCAATCAATGTGATATCCACTATGCATGTGAAGTAACGCAAAACATTTCCCTAATAGCCATATTCCAAAAAAGAAAAATGATAGCAAAAAAATGAAAAAAGGGAAACATTACTCATACTTGTACTTTACGCATAGTTCATCAGTTCTCTCTCTGGAGATAGAGCAGTTTTCATCATGAGTCTTAGAATTCTCATAAATTAGTATCTTAATCAGAGTAGCTAAGTCTTCAGAGTTGTTTATTGTTACAATGTTGCTATTATGGTAAATGATGTTCTCCTAGTTTTGCTCATTTCACTTTCCTTCTGTTCATATATGTCTTCCTAGGTTTATCTGAAACCCTCCCCTTCATCTTCTTATAGGACATTAGTATTCCATCACAATAATATACCACAAACTTTTCAGACTCAACTGATGGGCATCCTCTTAATTTCCAATTCTTTCAACAAGCAGTCGCCGGAAGCTTATTTTTTGTGTGTTTCTTTTTTAAATTTAATTAATTTATTTATAGTTTTCAACATTCACTTCCACAAAATTTTGAATTTCAAATTTCTCCCCATCTCCTCCTTTTCCCCATCCTAGGACAGCATGTATTCTGATTACCTTTTTCTCCAGCCCACTCTCACTTAGTGTAGAAGCTGCTAAATCTTGTATTATCCTGATTGTGTTTCCAGTACTTGAATTGTTTCTTTCTGGCTGCTTGTAATATTTTCTCCTTGACTGGGAGACTCTGAAATTTGGCTACAATATTCCTAGGAGTTTTCCTTTTGCATTCTCTTTCAAGAGGTGATTGGTGAAATCTTTCCATTTCTATTTTAACCTCTGGTTCTAGGATATCAGGGCATCTCTCCTTGATAATTTCTTGTAAAATGATGTCTAGGCTCTCTTTTTTTAATCATTGTTTTTAGCGAGTTCAATAATTTTAAATCTCATCTGAATCCATTCTCCAGGTCAGTTGCTTTTTCAAGGAGATATTTCACATTGCCTACTATTCTTTTCATGCCTTTAGTTTTTGTTTTATAATTTCTTGATTTCTCATAAAGTCACTAGCTTCCATTTGCTCCATTCTAATTTTTAGGGATTTGTTTTCTTTAGTGAGCTTTTGGATGTCTTTTTACACTTGGCCCATTCTGCTTTTAAGGCATTCTTTTCCTTGTTGACTTTTTGAATCTCTTTTGCCATTTGAGGTAGTCTAATTTTAAAGCTGTTATTTTCTTCAGCATTTTGAGGGCTTTCCTTTATCAAGTTGTTGATTTGTTTTTCATTCTTTTCTTGCATCACTCTCATTTCTCATTTCAATTTTTCCTGTACTTCTCTTACTTGATTTTCAAAATCCTTTTTGAGCTCTTCCATGACCTGAGGCTAATTCATGTTTTTCTTAGAGGACTGGGATGCAGGAGCTTGGACTTTGTTGTCTTGTTCTGGTTCTATGTTTTGATCTTCCTTATCACCATGAAAAAATACCTCTTTGCTAAGAAAGTAAGAATCTGTAATCTGATTTTTCCCCCATTTGCTCATTTTCCCAGTCAATTACTTGGCTTTTGAGCTTTTGTTATGTTGAAGGCTCCAGAAGCAGTGGCTGCCACTGCCCTGGAGCTGAGGCTAAGGCTGAACTACATTCCCCTCTCAGCCAGGTGAGAGACCCTTCCCACTGATCTTCAAAGCTGATTTTAGAGTTGGTTTGTTGAAAAGTCTGGAAATCACAGCAGCAGCCATTGATTCAGTTCCCTAAGGCCTGTTCCAGCTCTGTCCATGCTGAACAGTGCTCCATCCCCAGATTAATGTGATAGACCCTTCCAGTCGATCTTCCAGATTATCTTGGGAAGGAAATTTGCTTCAGTCTGTCATTTTTTACTTCTGTTGTTTAGAATTAGTTTAGAGTCATTTTTACAGGTTTTTTGAGAGATTTTGGGGGAGAATGGTAGCAGGTCCCTGTTTCTAGTCTGCCATCTTGGCTCCATGTCCTCTTTTTTTCTTTTTTTGGTCACCTATTAGATTCACCTTTATTGATTTACTGTACCTAAATACATAACATTGGTATCACATAGGGGTTAATTCCTTTAAATATGTTTTTCCTGCTAAGTTTTGAGTTCAGAAAACTAGTTAAGTCTTTTAACATATGCAGATTCAGATTTCTCCTTGAAAGCCTCATTCTGAGTGTGTCTTACTTGGAGAAGACCAAAGTAGCTGGGACTACTACTTTCATCTCTTGGTTCAGTTTGACCTCTAGATTAAAACTCAAAGCCTTCAGTCTCTCTTCATGCCTCACACACATTAAAAATGTCACTTATCAAGTCTAAATATGATTTTGATATAATTGAATAAAGTTTCCATGAAATGAAGAGACTAATGTATTTTTCAATGGAGACATTTAATTTGATGCTATCTATGTAAATCAAATAATTAATGAGATATTTTGGTAGAACTAGCTTTTTGACTTCAAAGCCAGACTCATTTACTTCCTTTTTTTCCCTTTTTTCTTTTTGTTTCTTCTTTTTCTTTCTTTCTGTCCTTCTTTCTTTCCCTCTGTCTCCCTCTCTTTTTCTTTCTTTCTCCCTCTCTTTCTTTTTTCTTTCTTTATTTTTCTTTCTTTCTTCCTTTTTCTCTTTCTTTTTCTCTTCCTTCCTTCCTTCCTTCCTCCCTTCCTTCCTTCCTTCCTTGACTAGATGGAAGTTCAAAAGCTTCCTATGAGCCCAGTACTACTCCAGATGGAAGCAGGAGTTTTGACCTCTTTCATTTCCAAAATGGGCCTGTTTTTCTCTCCTTAGCCAGCCTATTTCTTAGATTCATCAGAATGGGGATTTCACCCTGGTCATGGCTGGCCCAATCTGTGGTATCACTAGAGTCCTAGTTGCTGGCATTCATCCTTCCCGGCAAGTCTTCTCATCTACCATAGAGGTTTCAGGACACATAGCCCCCATTGCATACCATCCTTGCACTGCCCTGTATATGTTGCTATGGTTACTGTTTTGCTTCTGCTGTTACTGTTATTGTTGTTATATTCATTGGCCATAGCACATACATTTGACTATGGAAGACCTGCTCTCCAGTTCTGCTGCTGACAAATAATGGCTGTGTAGAATGGGGCCAGAAATTGGACCTGCATTTTCATTATTATAGAGAGCTCTCAATGAGCAGCTGCTTCCAATGCAAATCATTCAAGAAGAGCAATCATCTAAGTCATTTGCCCAGGGTCACACATTCAGTATATTTCAGAAGTGGGATGCAAAGTGGGATTCTTCAGTGTCTCTCTGCCCTCTATCATGTGTTATCTATCCTGGCTATATGGCCCTAGTTCTACGTGAACCCAAAATTGTGTGTATGAGGAAGCAGTGGCATTGCATAGGGTTCTTCAGGTATTATAAATGGTCCTTTTTTCCCTCCAGGTTAGTTAGTAGCTATTTTGCTATTTCTTTATTATAAAAGGGAGGGGAGAAGGACATGATCTAACAGTATCAGAGTTCTAGAGACTTCTCTTTTCTCTCTTACTAATCTGGGAATAGCAGTAGTCACCCCTTGCTTTGGAAGAATGATATAGACCTCCTTAAATTTCCTATGTGGCATAGTCCTAACTGGGCAGGGGACCGGGGCTTTGCCTCAGGGTACTCCAATTATATAAAGCCTAAATTATAATTTGCAGAGAATATTTACTATCTTTTAACAACATAGAAGTAATAGAATTTAGCATCTGGTTGGCAAGAATAATTAGTTAAGATTATGAGTTACAAGATATCTGTCAACTGGGGTGCAACTTATCTGCTCCCTCTTCAGTTCCCTGCCCATCTTAGTGAGGTGGTCTCACCTTGGGGTGCTGAGGTCTCTGCCTCCCCATAGCTTCTGGACTCTACCCTGTTTCATGCTGGTTTCCTCAGGTTGTCCACTTCCTAGCTATGCCTTTGCTGGGAGGGACCTTGGTTAAACTAGCAAACAGTGTCCTAGAGAGAGGAAGAAACAATACCATTAGTTGATCAATCTTGATGTGCCTAGAAAGTCGATCCAGAGAGCACTGGCCAAATCATCCATCTGCCTGATGGGAGAGGGATGGGCACACACATTTGGAAAAAGAGTGGCAGGTCTGCAAGTTGAAACAGTGATCTGAGGAGAAAATCAGATTTCAGTGCAAAACCAGTATGGCCCACTCAGGAAGACAGAGCCAGATCTGCTCAGTAAGTCTCTTTGCACTTGTTACCCAAACTGCCCTGTCAAGTGCATGGGTGAAGACTTGACACTGAACCAGTCTTGAGTCTCTGAAACTCATCAACTCCTGGGGCTCAGAAAACTCCTCAATTGCCAAGTTCCCTTTGAGAGACTCCCAAATGGCTTCTGACAGACGGTGGTACCTGGGGGCTGCCCAGGCACGGTGGCTCCTACCTCTATTCAAAGCTAAGCCTGGGCTCTGGGGAACATTCTTTGTCTGCCTTGTTTGGTTTTAGGACAGTGATCAAATATGATCAGAAGCAGGAGACTCACTCTAGATGTAAATAGAAAATACTCCCATGCTCTGAGCATCAAAGTGGTAGCCAGTTTATTTTCTGTTGTGTGTGTGTGTGTGTGCACACTCACATGCATGCGTTGTGTTCTTTGAAATACCAAGTGAGGCATAGAGCAATCCATTTGTAAAATACCCAAACAGAAGCTGTGTGACTGTCTGCCTTCATTATTTCAATACTGGAGATTGACGGAACAAGACTTAATATTTCAATAAAACAAAACTATTGTCAGCAAAAAAAAAAAAAAGACAGTAGCACATGATGACATACAGCCGTGGAGACCTATGATAAACTGGGGGGGAAAAGAACCCTGCGCAAACCCAAAACACACAAGACTGCAATTTAATCTTTTTATTTGAAATATAAATATTGTTACTATCAAGCCTGACAGTATAGAAAATGTGTGCCCTGCAGCCTTCTGACAAAACAAAATTTATATTTAAAACTTCCTGAAATAAGCCCTTTCATCTACGGGGTTTTGTCACATTGGAGTGGCTCTAAGACTGCCTTGTGGCCCTGCACCTTTAATTATTTTATGCCTAGAAGACACATTTTAAATAGAAGAGGCGGGTTACAAGAGTTTTGACAGCTGGGGATGATTAAAATACTGACAAGATGCACTATAGAAAATTCCCTGAGGTTTTCACTGAAGCCCCATAGGAAAGTTAAAGATGAGCTTCCAAAAAAAGTATTTTTTTTCCTCTACCAGCATGGAATGTTCAGGCCACTCAGATCTAGCTTCCTTTCCTCTCCTTGTCTCCTGGGAAACTCAGAACAAATTTTTTTTCCTTAATCTTCCAAGGCCAGACACTTGAAAGCTGGTCAACCAGGGGTGATTGGCTAATGTTTCCAGTTAGCAAGTCTACAGTCCATTCCCAAGGCCAGATGTTTCATCTCATTGACTGATGAGGAGAAATGCTGGCATTTTGTATATTGATCAATCCTTTTACAAGGGGGGTATGAATTGGGGCTGGTTCCTGGGGTCCTGATGGAGGCTACCCGAGCTTTTTCATTTTTCCTCATTAGTAAGTGGGACTCTGACAGTTCCCAGTGGGAAGTTCTACTCTAGGAATCTAATCTATTCCCTTATCTTGAGTGGTGAGCTGAGTATATGCCAGCTGATTTCCTCATTTTCCAAATCAATGAAAGTTCACTATAGACTCTTTAGGTGTCCTACAAAATATATAACATAAAGATTCTGGGGGTCATTATCTCAACTCCTACTTTCATGGGCAAGTCTATTACCCCAAAGCAAGATTGGTCTCCCAATTCTCATAGTTCTAGGGGTATCCTTGAAGGGTTGGAGGCTTCTTCCAATGCTTTTCACCCATAAGCCTCCATCAGGGAGTTCCTTCTAATACCAATTAACCAATTTTCTCCTCAATTTCATTTTGTCAGTGATACAGACCTCAATACAATTTTGACCAACTGATGAGCAAGAAAGAATAAAATATGAGACAAATTAAAAAATCAGCAGTACAACATGTTCACAAATTCACAAAGATCATTTAAGAGAGGGTCCAAGGTTCCTTTCCCAATCAGGAGGCCATAGGCATGTTTTTCCCTCTCTCAAAAGTTACTAAGGGCAAATGGGTCAAACTTTTTATACACATGTTCAGTTCTAATTCAACAGCCCATTAAAAGACTTTTCTTCACCACGCAGTTAGTGGAAGGGAAACATTTAAAAAACACCTGAGTTTGCTCTGAGGAGGACATGGTCTACTATTATATATGCCACAAAGTAGGCTTTCTGACCCCAGAATTTACACTTCCAGTAGGCAGTATACTGTGCATGCTCTTGGATTGGGCCACTTTTGGCCAGTCCCTGATACAAAAAGCATCAGAGAATTCTTTTCCCCAATCTCTGCCTCCAGTAAATAATAGTAGTAGTAAACAGCCACGAAAGCAATGGCAACAATTCACATTTATATTGGAAAAGATCTTACACACTCATTCCCTGACACCAAAATGGCTGGTAAGTATAAGTGATACTTATATATTTATTTTAAGGCAGCAAGGTGGTGCCATAATGGATAGCGTACCAGACCTGGTTTTGGGAAGACTCATCTTCCTGAGTTCAAATCTGACTTCAGACGCTTATCAGATGTATGACCCCAGGTAAGTCACTAACCCTGTTTGCTTCAGTTTCCTCATTTATAAAAATGAGCTGGAGAAGGAAATGGCAAACTACTCCAGTCTCTTTGCCAGGAAAACCCCAAATGGGGTCACAAAGGGTGGAAACAATTGGAATGACTAAATAACAACAGTATTTATATAGAACTTCAAAATTTGCAAAATTCTTTACACACACTGTTTCCTTTCACCCTCAAAAAAATCCCGTGATATAGGGTATAGCAGTTAATAGTCCCTATTTTTATACTTAAGAAACTAAGACTCAGAACAAATTTCTTGCTCATGCACAGTTAATAAACACAAGAGGCAGGATTTGACATCTAAGGCTTCTTTGTTCTCTAAATCTAAAATTGCATGACCATAAATTAACTATTTCTGGTGAAGGAGATCATGTGATTTCTTTGGTGTGTTGTTGCCTGAACTAACAGATTTCAGTCCTTCCCCTCCTGGGTCAGTTGTTTCATTAGTGTAAAAAAACTTCATCTTCTGGTGGTTAGCCCTGTGCTAATGCACTTACATGGCCTCGTTGTCAAATGGCTGACCGAGGTGCCTTCACTAGGTCTACTCTTTAAGACTTTTCAGATCAGCATGACTGAATCTCATTTGACTACTTCTGCTGGCAAAGTCTTTGAGAATCCAGGATAAATTTCTTGGCATGATGAAGTATAGAAGCAGGGCAATAGTAAAAATGCTGCTGCCAATGAGGTTAGAAAAGCTGCAAAGTTACTTAAAATACCTATATACCTGTAGATATAGATGTGGAAATGTGTAGGAATATATATATATATATATATATATATATATACATTTATATATTACTCACACAAGAATTATTATAAACAATATGTATTATACACTGTATACATATGTGTATTACACACATGGATAATCATATCAATGCACATGCATTATATACACATATGTGTTGCATATATAAATGCGTATTTACAGAGGTATATAGGTGTGTATATATGTATATGCTGGAGAAGGAAATGGTAAGCCATTTCAATATCTTTGCCCCAAAAAAATCCCAAATAGGGGAAGGATAAGTCAGCCACAGTTGAAACAATTATAGAACAACACAAATATACATACATACATATATATATATATACACACACACACACACATATATATATAAAATGCACATATATATAATATTTGATGCCTACATATTTAGAGATAGCTCATATATCTCTACAAACTCTAATTGTAGAAAATTGATGAGTAATGAGACATAAAGTTATTTGTGTGCAGTCATACAACCAGAAAGATCAAATATTAGACTTGATCAGCTTCCTTGGTTTGAAGGAATTTTGGATTTTCTCCACCACACTCCCTATTATGCATGAAATATACACAAAATAACTATGAGGTAAATTTTTTGGGGGGAAGTAGAGAACACTAAACCTGAAGCCTATAGATGCCTAGAATTCTTAATAAAAGTCATTACAGATTTTTAACATATATGTTTACATTACCTTAGTTTCCAAATATATCTTTCTATTTTTCATTTATAGAACTGAAAACAATCAAAGACTTATCTCCTTCTCCAAAGTGAAAGAATTTTTTTTTAAATAAGAAATGAAGTTCTAGGATCATTGAAGAGGAAATGTGAATCCCCTCTGGGACAGTTTACACATACTATCTGTATGTCTAGCTTACTACACAACTGGATGACAAATTTAAAAGGAAACAACAGACACCATTCACAGCAATGATGCTCCAGATTGTTGTTAAAATCAGTGGAGTTGAAGTGGTTACAAGTCTGTGAAAAAGCTTTCTCTGTTTAGCCCACCACTGGATCATCACTATCCAGGGAAGTCTTTTCAATCTTTCCCTTGGGTTTTAGGCCAACGCCATCTATAAGTGGAGGATTAGCTAGCCTCCAAACCACATCTGACAGGAACAGAACCCCTCTTCCCAGGCTTGGTGGGGGATAATCCCAAAGTCTCAGAAATAAATATAGGCTGAGAAAGCCCATGATTACCCTACCAGGAGGTCTGCTGAAGGAGACCTTTGGGGAAAAAAAAACAGAAACAAAAACTTTCTTGGATGTGCCAAACTAGATGGAATCAAAATTTCTTCTCAAACTCAAGAGTTGAAGTGCTTTTGGTATTACCATTGGTTTGGAATTCTTGGATGTTTTTGTTGAGTCATTTTTCTCGGTTTGTCCTCTTTATTGATCACAACCTGAAATAACTTTCAAGTCTGGTCCCCAGGAGAGAAAAAAAGGATCCTTTTGCCACCCAGGATATGTCCATGAAGACATGGCCTGGACTCTGGGCAGGCAATCCCTGAACTCTTTTCTCTGTGTACATTCAACTTCCTGTGAGGTACAAGGTCAAATCTATGTCTTGACTGCATTTAGATAAGAAGTGATGAGTATGGTCACTGGCACCAACCTATGATAAGCTGCAAACAAGTATTCAGGTGGGCTGTAATTTGGGAGTTCTCTCTTGAGTGGAAGCTGAAAAGTGAGGAAATAAAGAAATAAATTCACAGTAAGTAAATTAAGTGACTTACAGACTCCCCCCAGGCAATACATTGCTGAAATCTGGAATGTAATATCTGTTTCAAGAGCCAATACATATGTCTCCCATCTTGCTGGTTTTTGGGGACGATTCAAGTTGCCTGATACGGAAGCACTGGAATTTCCAGGCTCTAGGAAAGTGGAATGGGTACTAAAGTCTCTCTCTAGCAACTGTGCTTTCCCATTGGATATCAAATGATGCAGAGGAAATAAAAACAGCACCTTGAAAAGGAAAATAAAATTTTAAACCCTTGAACATGCTTGAGTGGAGTCTAATAAATGTGTGTCGACTGATTGTCACTTTTTCCACTCTTTCTGTTTTTTTCCCTTTTTCCTGACTATTGAGAAGGAGGGTTCTCCAGCTGGGATTCCAAGTGGGAGGATCTTCCTCTGTAGGGTTTCAAATCAGAAAAATCTGCCTCTCTGAATTTTGTGAAACCTGCTTTCCCTGTTTTCCTAAAATCTAGGGTACATGACAGGTTATGATCTCACATTCCCTACTATGACAGTCACATATACTAGGATAACATAGCCACACAACCAGTTCCCCATGGATGGCAATGCAAATTCAGAGAGTCACTTACTGCCCTTATTGCTTCCCTCTGTGTTCTGAGAATGAAATTATCAGGAATATAAGGCAAGAATTACCTTTACTTTTAGCAGAATGATACTTCTAGAGTCTGCTTCCAAATTCAATTAACTTTAAAAGCATCCCTACTTATAGTATGGCATTTGAATGTAACTCCTATAGTAAAAAGTCCTCAGTGATTCCAACTGCCTATGGAATTAATTTCTTACTTTTTCCCTTGACATTCAAAATCATCTACAATCTGGTACCTTTCTAGCCTTCTCCTAGTCCTCCCATCTGTGAGCCCCTCATGCCAGTGAAACCAGGAGATTCTGCTGAAGTACTGCATTCTTGGTCTTCATATATTTGCCCTCTCACTAGACCATTCTTCTTTTCCCTGTTACTGAGTTATCTTTAATTCCAACATAAATACAGTATCATCCATAACCTTCCAAGAGAAACAATCTTTTCTTTTTGATGTCACAACTTTGTCTCCACAACTCTGATTTACTTGTCATTAAATATTATGTATTATAGCTTGTATTCAAAATTCCCAGATCTATCCTGATTCTTTTTGCTGAACTTCTGTAACTTAGTCCCATGTCACTATTTATTGGGCATCTTCAACTATCACACAGGCATCTCAAAACTCAAAACAGAATTCATTATGAGCCAGGTGGTGGATAGAACATGGGGCCTGGAGTCAGGAGGACCTGAGTTCAAATTTGATCTTAGACACTTATTAGCTGTGTGAGTGAGTCTGAGCAATTCACTTCATCTCTGTTTGACTCAGTTTCCTTATCTATAAAATGGGGATAATAATAGGATCTACCTCCCAGACTTGTGAGAATGAAATAATTGTAAAAAAAGAAGTACGTGGCACATAGCAAGCACTATAGAAATGTTGATTATTATTATTAATACTAGGAAAAATAATAGTAATAAATGAGAAAATTAGGAAAATCATAAAAATAATAATTATCCTACCTTCATGCCTGACAAATTTTTCGTATTTTTATAAGGGACACCACCATACTTCTAGTCACCTAGGTTCATGTCATCAGAATCATCCCTTCGTAAGCCTTCCCCTTGCTCATCCCAATCCCACAAAGATCCCTCCTTCCTAACTGTCATGGTTTTGGCAGTTTTTGTCCCTAAGGATGGGGCCAACATGGCTGTTCAGACCACTTTGGTGAACGGGAAATAAATAACTCTAATCCTTCCACTAAGAAGGACGATTGTGTGTTACTACCTGTGCTGACTGAACCATAAGAATAACCAAGCCTTTCCATCTCTCCTGCACCTGAACCCTCCCAATTAGAAAGCGACCTCCTTAAAAACAGGGACCGTCTTACTTTCCTATTTATCACCCCCAGCACTTGGCACAATGTTTGATGCGTGGTAAGGAAGTCCTTCATAAATGCTTGTTAAACTTTTCTTCTCTTCTTCGTGCTCCCTCATGTCCAACCAGTCGCGGTGTCTTATTGATTCCATCTCCACAGCATATCACATATCCATTCCCTTTTTCTACTCAGGCAGAGTCTGCCTTAATCCAGTCCTTCATCACCTTTTACCTGGATTATTGCACCAGACTCCTAATTGATCTGATCCACGATTTTCCTCCTACTTCTTAACTCTAACCTGAGCTGAGTATCAGATGGATATTACTAAAATCCAGATCTCTATGTTATTTCCTCACTCAAGAAGCTCCAGTGACTCTGGAAGAAGAAACTATCAACAGCTCAGTTTGGTTTTAGAAATCTTTCACAATCTAGCCCTAACCTAGCTTTTGAAGCTTAATGTTTTCTTTTAATTCTCTTTTAATGTGCTCATTACTCTCTTTCACACACATTCTGACCCAATCAAACTTTTCAATTTTCTGTTGCTCATACACAACATTCCATTTCTTAATGCGTTTGTATAGCCTGTGTTGTTTCCCAGGAAAAATGCCCCTTCTTCACTCTCACCCCTTAGAAACATTTACTTCCTTCAAATGTCATCTCAAGTATCACCTCCTTCAAGTCTATTTTATCCCATTTCTCATTCTCCCATTTTCATAATCACTGGCTCTCACCTCCAAGAAATTACTTTGCAGATAGTATGTATTTAATTTTCTGTGCATATTCTTTGCCTTAATAGAATATAAGTTCCTTGAGGGCAGAGCCTTTTCATTTTTTTAATCATTGTATCCATTTTCTTTTTTTAAAATATAAATTTATTTAACTTTTTACATTCATTTTCACAAAATTTTGGGTTCCAAATTTTTCCCCCATTTATCCCCTCCCCCCACCCCAATACACCGAGCATTCTCACTTTCCCTATCACCAATCTGCCCTCTCTTCTGTCATCCCTCCCTTCTCTTGTCCCCATCTTCTCTTTTGTCCTGTAGGGCCGGATGACTTTCTATTCCCCATTAATTGTATTTCTTATTTCCTAGTAGCAAGAACAATACTCAACAGTTTTTCCTAAAACTTTGAGTTCCAAATTCTCCCCATCCCTCCCTCCCCACCCATTCCCTTTGGGAAGGCAGGCAATTCAATATAGGCCATATCTGTGTAGCTTTGCAAATGACTTCGATAACAGTCATGCTGTGTAAGACTAACTGTATTTCCCTCCATACTATCCTGCCCCCCATTGTTTCTATTCTGTCTTTTGATCCTGTCCCTCCCCAAGAGTGTTGACTTCAAATTGCTCCCTTCTCCCATTTCCCTCCCTTCCATCATCCCTCCCTCCCTGCTTATCTCCTTCTCCCCCACTTTCCTGTACTGTAAGATAGGTTTTCATACCAAAATGAGTGTGCATTTTATTCCTTCCTTTAGTCGAATGTGATGAGGGTAAACTTCTTGTTTTTTTCTCAGCTCTCCTCTTTTCCCCTCCACTAAAAAGTCTCCTGCTTGCCTCTTGAATGAGATATAATTTACCCCATTCCATTTCACCCTCTCTCCTCCCACTACATTTCTCTCTCACCATTTACCTTAATTTCATTTAAGATATGATCCCATCCTATTCAATTCACTCTGTGCTCTCTGTCTTTTTGTGTGCATGCATGCGTGTACGTGTGTGTGTGTGTGTGTGTGTGTGTGTATGTGTGTATGTGGTCCCACCAACTACCCAGATACTGAAAAGTTTTAAGAGTTACAAATATTGTCTTTCCATGTAGGAATGTAAACAGTTCACTTCTGGTAAGTCCCTTATGACTTCTCTTTGCTGTTTACTTTTTCATGCTTCTTCTCATTCTTGTGTTTGAAAGTCAAATTTTCTTTTCAGCTCTGATCTTTTCATCAAGAATGCTTGAAAGTCCTCTGTTTCATTGAAAGACCATATTTTCCCCTGAAGTATTATACTCAGTTTTGCTGGGTAGGTGATTCTTGGTTTGAGTCCTAGTTCCTTTGACTTCTGGAATATCCTATTCCACGCCCTTCGATCCCTTAATGTAGAAGCTGCTAGATCTTGAGTTATCCTGATTGTATTTCCACAACACTAGAATTGTTTCTTTCTAGCTGCTTGCAATATTTTCTCCTTGACCTGGGAATTCTGGAATTTGGCCACAATGTTCCTAGGAGTTTCTCTTGTTGGATCTCTTTCAGGATCTCTTTGATCAATGAATTCCTTCAATACTTATTTTGCCTTCTGGTTGTAGAATGTCAGGGCAGTTTTCCTTGATAATTTCATGAAAGATGATATCTAGACTCTTTTTTTGATCATGGCTTTCAGGTAGTCCCATAATTTTTAAATTGTTTCTCCTGGATCTATTTTCCAGGTCAGTTGTTTTTCCAATGAGATATTTCACATTCTCTTCCATTTTTTCATTCTTTTTGTTTTGTTTTGCGATTTCTTGGTTTCTCAGAAAGTCATTAGACTCCATCTGTTCCATTTTAATCTTGATAGAACTATTTTCTTCAGTGAGCTTTTGAACCTCTTTTTCCATTTGACTAATTTTGCTTTTGAAAGTATTCTTCTCCTCATTGGCTTTTTGAACCTCTTTTGCCAATTGAGTTAGCCTGTTTTTCAAGGTGTTATTTTCTTCAGCATTTTTTTGGGTCTCCTTTACCAAGGTATTGACCCATTTTTCATGCTTTTCTTGCATCTCTCTCATTTCTCTTCCCAGTTTTTCCTCCACCTGTCTAACTTGATTTTCAAAATCCTTTTTAAGCTCTTCCATGGCCTGAGCCCACCAGATATCCACCTCGGATATCTGGGATAGAGAGGCCCCAACCTCCAAGTCTTTCCCTGATGGCAAGCATTGTACCTCCTCATCAGAAATGAAGGGAGGAAGGAACATCTATTCCCCAAGAAAGTAGCTCTGTATGGTCTTATTTTGCTTCCTTTTTCTAGGCATTTTCCCAGTCAGTTACTTGACTTCTGAGATTCCTCTCCACCCCCACCTAGATCTGCCCAGCTAGTGCTTAGGGATTGAGATTCCATTGCTGCTCCCCAGCCTCAGGGCTTTCCGTGGTGGGAGCGGCTGCTATTCAATATGAGCTTAAGTTCTGGTGCTTGGGTGGGGGCAGGGCTGCCTCCTAGGCTCATTTCCCTCAGGGAGTTTATGCAGAGACCTTCAGTAATGGCCCTGAGCTCCTTCCTGCTCCAGGAGTCCTGGGCAGCCTCTGCCTCTACTGCTCCCTCTTCCTCTGCCTCCCAAAGGGGCCTGAGTCATGGAGACACCCCGCTCCCCTCTTGGGCAGCCCAGACATTTCTCTCACTAACCTGTAGCGCCTGTGGGTGGAGGGACCTTCGCGACTACCGGAGGTTCTGTCCCTGAAGCCTGCTTGGATGTGCTCCTCTGGGTCTGCGTGGCCAGGGCAGCTCAGGGGTGGCCTCCACTTTCCAGGGCACGATAGACCCCTGGGGACGGCTTTCCAGGGCTCTCTGGAACAGAAATCTCTTCTACTGTGTTTCTGCAAGGCTTCCAGTTCTCCAGAATTTGTGGGGAGTTCTTTTTACAGGAAATTTCTGGGCTGTGGATTTGGAGCTAGCATGTGTGAGTCTTTCTGCTCCACCATCTTGGCTCCTCCTGTATCCATTTTCAATTCCAAGCACAGTACCCAGCACATAGTCATTTAATAAGCATTGGCCACTTGACTAGTTAATTGAATTTTGAATGAATGAATGATCATCTGTTTGCTTCCTATCTTCTTATGAGATGATGACTTCCATGAAGGAATGATCTTAAACTTTGGCTCTGCTTTCTTCCACCCCCATCAAGCACAACTTTCTCTGCCCTGGATAGATATTTTTAAAAAATACTTGCTGTTACAACAATAACAACAATTATAATAAAAATAATTAATTCTTGACATTTGCAAATATATTTCCATCTCTTATAAACCCTGAGAGGCAAGTATCGTAGATGAAAAAGCCAAGACAGAGACTTAAGTGACCTGCCCAGCCCTACACAACTTAGCAAACTGGATTTGAACTTGGGTCTTCCTGATTCTTGGTCCAGTGCTCTGTTTACTGTGAAATGACTGAAGGAATAAGCGTATTGTCTTTCTGTGCGCTGTAGGTCATACTGCCTTCTAATCCAAACTGTTAAACTCAGTTGTTTTGAACTTCATAACTCATTTGGAAGATGACATTATATCTCATCTTGGTTCTGGGGGTTTTGCAATAACTTTGCTCCAAAAACATTAAAATTCTGGTGTTGGAATGTATTTCCAGAGTGAATAAAGTCTCTGTTTGCATATTTTATACAACTTAGAACACACAGTATATGCTTCATAAGAGTATCAAGCTGTCTTGGAAGTTACAGATGGTATTTTGGAACTGATGAGACAGTATAGATAAATGGGGAAAGTAGGAACAGGGCTGGCCAGAGTAAGGAAGACCTGAAAGAGGGTCCAAATGAAGACCCTTAATAGCTGATACATTTTCTCAGCTTTCTTGATAAAATGGAGATAATAAGAGGATCTATTTCACAAGGTTGTTTGGGAGATCAGATGAACTAACGTATATAATGCGTTATATAAATATACTTGATGGTTATTATGAAGAATCACACTACACGATCTTGAAGGGCCCCTCCAGTACTAATATTCTGTCATTTTATTTGATAAATTTGCATCCTGTCTAGCACATTACTATTTTGCTATCCAATTTGAACTTTGAACCATATCACAATGATTACAAATCAAAACCTTGCATCACAAAGAGAATTATAAGCCTAGTTGGTTGACCACATAATTAAAGAGTTAGGACAGGTGGGATACTGAAAAAATCCAGTTAAAATAGGAGAATCATGCAGCTGGATTTGGAAAGGAACTCAGAAAGTATTTTGAATTCAATTGAATTACTATGAAATTCAAGACTGGGATGATCAGGTTACTTGTTCAAAGTCAGACAAGTTGGTCGTTAGTGGTAGAGGTGGGATTTAAATTCTGGTGCTCTGGCAATGGATAGAGCGCTAGTCCTGGAGACAGGAAGACATCTTACTGAGTTCAAATCTAACTTTAGACACTTACTAGCAAGGTGATCCCAGGCAAGCCACTTAACCCTGTTGGCCTCATTTTTCTCAACTATAAAATGAGCTGAAGAAGAAAATGGCATACCACTACAGTGTCTTCACCAAGAAAACCCCAACTTGGATCATGGAGAGTTGGACATGACTGAAATGACTGAACACCTCTTGTGCTAAAGTCATCAGTCTTTGCTAAGGCTCCACAAATCTTGACTGTGCCTTAGAGCTTGCTGTCATGGAACCTAATGTGTATCCAGTGTCCATGTGTGCTTCAGGGAGAAAGCTGTTTTCTGTATAATGAGCCAGTGTGGGACACTGTGCCAAAGAAAGTGCTTCATAAATAAAGAGGACAGAGTTTCCCAGTGCAGCTCTTTCCAATGTTGTTTCCTTTATTACTCTTTTCCCCAGGGTCCTTCCCCATATTTAATGGCCTATTTAGGCCTTTGTATATCTGGGTCTCTTTCCCATTATCTTGGTCCTTAATCTTTTCATCTGAGTTATTTTTAGTTCCAATTATGAAAAAAAGATGAAAAAATGTTAAATTTAAAGTGTGACAGGTAAATCAAATATGAGATGCATAAGTATTATCTGATAATTGGACTTTGAAGACTTTAATTACCTGGGTATAACATTAAGTAAACTTATGGGAAGGGTCAAATAAGACTCTTACTGTACAGACAGAGAGGCAGTCAATATTGTTCTCTTAAAAAGTCACTTAGTTACTCCATTAGTACATTAATAATAGTTATTGTTACTATCAATAGTAACTATTACTTATATATCATTTTGAGGTATGCAGATTTACATACTTGCAAATATTATGTCACTTTATTCTTACAACTCTGAAAGGCAGCTGCTGTTATCATCTCCATTTCATATATGAGGAAACTGAGGCTGAGAGAGATGAAGGGACTTGTTCAGGGTCACACAGCTGGAAGCTGTGTGACACTTTCAGTAGGACAATGGTACTTCCTAATATAAAAACTCACTATTTTTATGATGAGTATTCACCTGGTTATACTATATGGCTGCACCACAATCTCCAATGAGTCAAAATTGTTAGTGACCCAAAAGACAATGGGAAAACATATAGTTAGGAAAATATATAAGCAGGTAGGCCACTGTATTGCCAATGGTGGTGGTAGTGCTGGTGGTGGTAATGAGAATGATAGCTGACATTCTGAAGTACACGAAAATATAATTCAGTACTTTGATTTACCAATAGATATGTGGTCTTACAGATGTGGACACTCCTCCAAAGGTACTTATTCCAAGTCATCTGTGACTTTTCAACCTAAGTAACTCTTTTTTGTGTTCCCACATAAATCTTTGACAGGAGGTCCACCTAGAATTCTGGGTCTTTCTTTTTTCCCAGTACTCAAATGGGTTATTGATTCCCACCAATTCAAGGTTCCCCCTAACATTACAGCCTGAAATCCATCCATTGTTACCATTTTATGCAAATCTCATCCATATCCTCTCAAAAACATTTGCCATGGTGGTCCATCTATCTTCTTGGAGCCTTTCCCTGTTTTCTCCTGACATCTCAAGGAAACAAATATAAGACTCTGTCTTCCCACCTCTTTTCCCTCTCTATTACCTTAGCTATCTCATCTATTTTCTTTTTTTTAAATATATATTTTCATGGATGAAATTGTTTTGTACATAAACATCATTTTCATCAGTATTTTCTTACTCATCCCAGGAAGCTATCCCATATAATAAATAGTATTTTAAATACTAAAGAAAAAAATAGCATAGTTGATCCTTACACCAAAAAAGGCTGAAATACGTTCAATGTAGAACAGTTATGGCCCTCCCACCTCTGTAAAAGGGGAGGATGTCTTTTCATGTTTCTTTCAAGCTGTGCTATTTTTTCTTAATAATTTTGTGTCATTTCATTTTTGTGTGTTTCTCCCATTTGTATTATTTTACTAACTTTGTATATTGCTTATTGGCCCTGCTTACTTCATTCTGCACCAGCTCGTACATGTCCTTCCATGCTTCTCTGTAGTCATCACATTCATCATTTTTTATAGTGCAATAATGTTTCATTATATTCATCTACCACAATTTGTTTAGCAGTTCTCCAATTGATTGGGCATTTGTTTTGTTTCCAATTCTTTGCCATCACAAAAAGTGTTGCTAAAAATAATTTGGTGCTGTATGGAAATTTTCTTCTTTTCACTGGTCTTTTGGAGGTAAAAACATCAAACATCATAAAATCATCTCTGATCCACAGGATACAGATATTCTAGTCATTTAGAAAAATAATAATTCCAAAATGTTTTGTAAAATGGGTGTACCAATTCGAAGACACATCAACAATGAACTGGTGTGCCTTTTTTTCCACTACCCTTCCAACATTGGCTAGTCCCTTCTTCTATAATTTTGCCAATTTTCAGGGGAAACATTAGTGTCATTTTGATTTACCTTTCTCTTAATTTTAGTACTCTGGTTAATCCTTTCACATGATTGTGAATATTCTTTTGAAAAATTTTTGTTTACATTCTTTGACCCTTTATCTACTGAGGAATAATTTTTGGGCCTATATAGTCCATCCATTTTCCGTTGCATAATTCTTCCACTGCATCTGTAAAATATGTGTGATGAGAAAAAAAGATGTTGGTCACATGATGAAAATGAGGAATAGCATATGGACAGATTGAGTTTTGCATTCGTTCCTAAGAGGTGTAAAATACCTGAAGTTGGGTAGGTGTTCTGGAGAATATTCGTGGCAAAACAGATCAAAATGGAACAGGACAGGGAAGCATAGGTGATCTGTACCCTTGGATGGATGCCCATATTGATAAGATTGCAGATCCTTTGAAGGATTAAAATAATTAAGGAGGAAAGGCCAGGAAGACAATGAAACTAAAGTATTCAAGAAGTAAGACCAGGAATAGGACATATAGGGTGTAAAAGTTTCTTGGAAAAAATGTGGGACCCCATATAGGCATGGAAAGACATCAAGGCAAGGAAGATCAGAGCTTCTTTCTCTTTCATCCTCTCTTAAATATTTTTTTTCCTTATCTTCATTAAGATCAATGAATCATTATAGTTAGGAAGGGGAAGAGGCTTTCTTGTGATCTCCAGTTGTAAAACTCACTGATATTTCCTCACAGTTTCTAGATCTACTGGATCTACTGATTTGTCTACTGTATTCTCCTGGATAAGGAAAATGTGTTGCATTACACAAAGATTAAAATGCCAAAGCCAAGAGATGTCTTACGAAACATTTACTCAAACCATACCTTGAAAAGGAAAACTTCCCCAATAAGGAATCATTTAGACAAGGACTAAATACCTGTAGCTAAGTGGAATTCAATAGCTCCCAAGTAAGACAATTTTGAACAACTCAAATTTTTTAATATTTTACATTTGTTTATGAAATTTTTTTCATCACATCACCTTTTTTTTGGTTTCCATGTCACACTGTGGACACAAATAGAATAAATTTGCAGTACATTGAGGTCCCCAGATTTCTTTTACATGAACAATAGTCTAGTAGCACACATACCCATGTCAGTTTATTATGTACTCCTTTTTTTGTCTTTACTCTGTCTGTTTCATATAGCTGATATAAGTAAGAGATGCAACCTCTAAAGCTATTTTACTCTGACCAAAAGGAGATGTGGTATTTGCAATATCCCCCATTCTACTACCTCTCCCCACCCCCACCCCCAACAGTATAGCCTTCTGGATCACCTAGCTTGTTTGCAAAAATGAAGTCAGTCATTAGAAGGTACAGTAGTGCCCTCTAGATATGGGAGAGAGACTGGGAAGGACTTGGTACCATCTAGCAACACCAGTTGGTACCTAGCTGGCTGCATGACAGTGACATTTTTCTGCCAGTCTCGGGATCCATAAACAGATATCGACCACAGATTTGATTTAAAATTGACAGAGATGATAGTTTGGAAGAAACATCTGGGGCACTGTAAATATTATCTGATCTCACTGTGAAGAGTCAATCAAATATTTATTTATTAAGTACGCATTATGTTCCAGACACTGTTTTAAGAGGTTAGAACAGAGATTCCTGAAGTTATGTGCCTACTGCCCTCTTTAAAAAATTACTCAGTACCCCAGCCCTCATGAAATCTACTTTCTTTAGCCCTTTAACATTTTTTTTTTTGGAAATTTGCATCATTTTAAAAAATATAATGTTATTGTAAATATGTTTTTCCTGCAATAAAATTTTGATGATGCAATATTGCATAATGTAATCATATAATATCATATTGTAAACAAGTAATTTCATGCACATACTCCTGCCACTTCATGCTGGATTCCTGACAATGAGCTACATATTCACCTGCCAATGCTTGCTTGTTAATACTTGTTGGTGGACTTGACCACTGATCAGGTATAGCTTGCATTTTGTGTGTTTATTTGGAAAATAATGTAATCACTATGACTTCAACTGTTACACAACAGATGAAACATAATAGTTTTTTCAAAATTTTTTATCTTCTTTCTTTATGCTTCCATTGCCCCCTAATTTTTCTTCAATGTTCTCAATCATACCCAAGACCACTACTGTCCCCCTGGATCATTCCAGGGGGTGGGATTGTTCACTTTGGGAGTCTCTGGTTACTATAAACTCATAAAAATTAAATGATTCCTTTTTGGAGTAAGCTTATATTCTATGGGTGAAACAAGGACATAGAAAATATACAGCATAAATATAAAATTAAATGCAAGTATATGCAAAGTAGGAAATAAAAGGTAATTTGGGAGGGAGTGCATTTGAGTTGATGGTGGAAGGAAAAAGGGGAATAAGGAAAGGTTTAATGAATAGGATTGTGCCTAAGCTGCAACTTAGAGGAAGATTGAGGTTCTATGAGGTAGAGGTAATGAGTGAGTGAATTCCAGACATGGAGGATGGCTCCACACAGAGACTAGAGTTCTAGTGTTGAGAGTGAGGAACAGAAAAAAAAGTCAGTTTGGCTGGATCAGAGGAACTTCTTCCTATGAACACAAGTCAGAGGTACTTTCCATTACACTTTTAGTGTGAACAAAGCTTCAATATCTTTGTGGATCCATCGCCTCATTCAATTAAATTCAATTCAAAACAGTTGTTCAATTAATTTTATGAATATTCCTTAGAATGTTAAAAACCTATTTATGATTTCTTATCCTGTGTTATTCTTATTCATATCCCCTGAAAAACTATACATAGAGGATCTACCCAATATGCTAGATATCTTCTTCAGGGTCTTTGAATATATTCTGGATACATTCTTCATTATTGCTGCATGACCAGCCTGAATCCATTTCTGGTTATGCATGCCTTCCATAATGTTTATGCTATTTCCTGTGCATGTCCTTATTGGCAATGTACTGCAGCATCTTTACAGTTACCACAAATTTCATTTAAAAAATTAATTTCTCAAACTACATGTAAAAACTACTTTTTATATTTGTGGTTTTTTTAATTTAAATTCCAAATCCCTTCCTGCCTTACACTCTCCTCCCTATGACAGCAAACAATTTAACGTAGGCTATACATTTACAGTCATACAAAACAAATTTCTATATTAATCATGTTGGGAAAGAGAAAAAGTCAGGTTTTCTACTTTCTGATCTTAGCTGCTTTGGTTTTGTTTATTTTTCTTAAATCTGTTATCAAAATTATCAATATTATATCTAGTAATGCTCTCTATCTCTTCTTTGGTTATAAATACTTCCTTTGTACATAGATCTGACAGGTAAACTATTCAAATTTATTTCTAAATCATATAACCATTTTGACTTTATCTTAGTATATGGTGTGGGATTTTAGTCTATATCTAGTTTCTGCCAAACTCTGTACCAGTTATCCCTGCAATTTTCATCAGTTAATGGGTTTTTATCCCAAACTGGGGATCTTGATTTTATCAACCACTATATTACTCTGGTCATTACCTACTATGTATTGGGTATTTCATCTGTACTACTGATCCACTGCTTTAATTCTTAGTCAATACCAAAAAAAATGGAATACTGCATGAATTTGCATGTCTTCCTTGTGCAGGGTTCATGCTATTCTCTATCATTCCAACTTTAGTATATGTGCTGCTAAAGAAAGTACTAATTGAAAATTTCTCTGCTGCCTTTTCAATTATTTGCAATTGTGATTATTCTGAGGTCATTGTGTTCTATGATCTTTAGCTGGGTTAGCACCGTTGGAAGAATACTGATATGAAAAACATGAGTTTTAGTAGCAGGAAGGCATTTCAGCTCAATGAATACACCATAAACATGAAATATCCCTTCTTCCAATCTGACTTTGGGCACAGATGTGTAGTGTCAGTTCAAAAACAGATGTAATTATGATAAGAAATAGCTATCCAACAACTTATCATCCTATGAGTAAAAGGCATTTTTCATCTACTTTGTTTTTGTTTTTCCTGTGTGACTTGCAAAATTGATCTCTTTTGAATGACCATGGATCTAATTAAAAGAATAACTGCAAACTATAAATCGCCATTGAGAAAACATGCTGCATGCTACTAAAAGTAAGGGGAATAAAAATTACAACTATTCTAAGGTTACACCCAACACTCTTAAAATTGGAAATGATAGCTAAAAAAATGTTCTGGTCTACTTCTTGCCTAAAATCCTGACCGATCTTTTCTTTGTTTTAATTGATTAATTAATTTATTTTAAGTTTTCAACATTCACTTCCATGAGATTTTGAGTTACAAATTTTCTCCCTATCTCTCGCAGACACACACCCCAAGACAGCATGCATTCTGACTATGCAGTCCCCTAATCTGCCCTCTCTTCTGTCACCACCATCTTCTTTTATCTCCTTCCACTCTATTTTCTTGTCAGGCAAGATAAATTTCTATACCCTATTGCCTGTATGTCTTATTTCCCAGTTGCATGTAAAAACAATTTTTAGCATTAGTTTTATTTATTTAATTTTTTAACTTTGTTTTTCAATTTATAATTTATTTTTTCGGTTTTCAACACTCACTTCCACAAGGATTTGAATTTAAAAATTTCTCCCCATCTCTTGTCCTCTATTTCATTGAAATTCCATTTTACCCTTGAAGTATTATACTTAGTTTTTCTGGGTGATTTTTGGTTTTAATTCTATTTCCTTTGACCTCTGGAATATCATATTTCAAGTCTTTTGATCCCTTAGTGTAGAAGCTGATAAATATAGTGTTATCCTAATTGAACTTCCACAGCACTTGAATTGGTTCTTTCTGGCTGTTTGTAATATTGACCTGGGAACTCTGGAATTTGGCTACAATATTCCTAGGAGTTTTCCTTTAGGAATCTCTTTCAGGAGGTGATCAGTGGATTCTTTCCATTTCTATTAGACCTTCTGGTTCTAAAATATCAGGGCAATTTTCCTTGATAATTTTTTTGAAAGATGATGTCTAGGCTCTTTTTTTTCGATTATGGGTTTCAGGTAGACCAATAATTTTAAAATTATCTCTCCTGGAACTCTTTTTCAGGTCAGTTGCTTTTCCAATGAGATAATTTCACATTGTCTTCTATTTTTTTTCATTCTTTTTGTTTTGTTTTTTACTTTCTTGATTTCCCATAAGGCTTCTATCTGCTCTATCCTAATTTTTAAAAAATTATTTTATTCAATGAACCTTTGCATCTGCTTTTCCATTTGACTAATTCTACTTTTTAAGGCATTCTCTTCATTGGCTATTTGAACCTCTTTTGCCATTTGGGCTAGTCGGTTTTTAAAGTTGTTATTTTCTTCAGTATTTTTGGCTGAAGCAAGCTATTGACTTATTTTTCATGATTTTCTTGCATCACTCTCTCTTTTCTCTTTTCAATTTTTCCTCCACCTTTCCTACTTGATTTTAAAAATCATTTTTGAGCTCTTCCATAGCCTGAGACCATTGCATGTTGTTTTTGGAAGCTTTGGATGTAGGAGCTTTGACCTTAATGTTTTCATCCAGTTGTATGCTTCAGTCTTCTTCTCATTGTATGTTTTGCTGTTCCTCACCTGAAAGGATAAAAGAAAATACTTTCAGCAAGAAAATAACCTTCTATAGGCTTATTTTCCCCCTTTTGGGGCATTTTCTCAGCCAATTACTTGACTTTTGTGTCCTTTGTCGAGTGGAGGGTATACTACCCCAGATCTCAGAAGTTTTGTATAGCTGTTCTCCATGAATATCTAGAGACCTTTAAGTTTTCCATTCCTGCAAAGTGGCATGGTCAACAAGAGGTATTGACTCCTCTCCTGCCTATGCTCTGGTCTGTGAGCAACCAAAAGCACTGTTTTCTGCCCTGGAAAGGCAAATAGGATTCCCTCTCCACAGCCACCACCTACTCTGCCATGGCAGCATTCCTCCTCACCCCAGGACTGTGACTAAGGACTGAGACCCAGATCAGTAGCTCAATTTCCCTACTGCCTCTAGGCCAAAATCTCTAAAAGCAGTCTGCTGGGGCAGTGGCTGCCACTGCCCTGGGGCCAGGTCTGGGGTCAGACTGTGCTCCCCTTTCACTCACTTGAAAGAGATTTCTCACTGACCTTTAAAGCTGTCTTTGGCATTTGTGGGTTGAAAAATCTGAAAACCACAGCAGCTGCCCAAGAGTCAGTGCCCTGAAGCCTGCTCCAGTCCCATCTGTGCTAGCACAGCCCAAATTGGGCTCCACTCTGCTCTTCCTTTCTCTCTCCCCACCCAACCCCATTGAGAAAGCAATCAATTCCATACAGGTTATGCATGTGTAGTCATACAAAGCACTTCCATAAGTCATGTGAAAGACTAATTATATTTTTCTCCATTTTATCCTGCCCCCCATATATTCTATTATCTCTTTTGATCCTGTCCTTCCTCAAAAGTGTTTACTTCTAATTGTCCCCTCCTCCCACTTGCCCTCCTTTCTACTATTCCCCCCCAATTTACTGCCTTCCCTTTTACTTTCCTGAAGTGTAAGATAGATTTTCACACCAAATTGAACATGCATGTTATTCCTCCCTTAATCCAAGTATGATGACTAAGATTCCCTTTTTCCATCTCACCTCCCCCTCTTCCCCTCAAATGAAAAAGTTTTCCCTTGTCTATTTTATATAAGATATAATTACCCCATTTTATTTCTTCCTTTCTTCTTCTCCCAGCACATTCCTCTCTCACCCCTTAATCTTATTTCTTTCAGATATCATTTCTTCATATTCAACTCACTCTGCGCCATCTATCTATCTATCTATCTATCTATCTATCTATCTATCTATCTATCTATCTATCTATCTATCATCCATCCAACTATCCCAAAACTGAGAAAAGTCTCAAAAGTTACAAATACTATCTTTTCATGTAGGAATGTAAATAGTTCAACTTTAGTAAGTCCATTGCCATTCTCTTTCCTGTTTACCTTTTCATGTTTCTCTTGATTCTTGTATTTGAAAGTCAAATTTTCTCTTTAGCTCTTGTTTTTTCATCAAGAATGCTTGAAAGTCCTCTATTTCATTGAATGACCATTCTCGCCCCCCCATCCCTACCCCAGCATTATACTCAGTTTTGCTGGGAAGGTGATACTTGGCTTTAATCCCAGCTTCTCTGGCCTCTGGAATATCATATTCTAAGCCTTCTGAACACTTAAGGTAAAAGCTGCTAGATCTTGTGTTATCCTGATTGAGTTTCTACAATACTTGAATTGTTTCTTTCTAGCTGCTTATAATATATTCTCTCTGACCTGGGAGGTCTGAAATTGGGCTACAATATTCCTACAAGTTTGCCTTTGAAGATGTCTTTCAGGAGCTGATTTTTTCTTTCAATATCTATGTTACCCTCTGATTCTACAATATTAGGGCAGTTTTCCTTGATAATTTCTTTTCTAAAAATATAATTTATTTATTTTTCAGTTCTCAACATTCACTTTCACAAGAATTTGAATTCGAAATTTTCTCCCCATCTCTCCCCAACCCACCACCCCAAGAAAGAATGCACCCCATCTATCCCTTCCTCCAATCTGTCCTCCCTTCTGTTACCCCCCTTCTTCTGTCCCCCTTCTCTTCTATTTTCCTGTAGAGCAAAATAGATTTCTATTCTTCATTGCCTGTACATCTTATTTGCCAATTGCATGCTAAAATCAATTTTTTACATTCATTATTAAAGCATCGAGTTCCATATTCTCTCCTTTTCTCCCTCTCCACCTTCCATCATTGAGAAAACCAGCAATTCAATACAGATCATATATGTGTAGGCATGCAAAACAATATCATGAGTTATCTTATGAAAGACTAATCACATTTCCCTCTGCCCTATCCTTCCCTCCATTTATTCCATCCTCTACATTGACCTGTCCTTCCACAATTATGTTTGCTTTTGATTATCCCTTTCCCCAATTTGCTGTCCTTTCCATTATCTTCACTCTCCTATCCTCTTTCCCCTTAACTTCCTGCAGGGTAAAATAGATTTCCATATCCAGTTGAGTGTGTGTTATTCCCTCCTTAAGTCAAATCCCATGAGAGTAAGACTCACTTATTTTCATTCATCACCCCCCCTGTTCTCCCCACTGTAAAAGCTTTTTCTTGCATTTTTTATGTGAGATGATTTCCTACATTCTTCCTCTCCTTTTCTGTAACTTCTAGAACATTCTACTAGAGAGTAAATTTTGTTTTTTAGGTATTCTCCCTTCATATTCGGCTCATCCTCTGCCCTCTGTCTATGTGGATAAATAGATAGATATTTGTCTAATTACCCTAATACTGAAAAAGGTCTCATGGGTTAAAAATAACATCTTTCCATGTAGGAATGATGTAAATAGTTCAACATTAGTAAATCCTTTGTGATTTCTCTTTCTTGTTTACCTTTTCATGTTTCTCTTGGTTCTTGTATCTGAAAGTCAAATTTTCTACTCATCTCTGGTCTTTTCAAGAATAATGCTTGGAATGGAACAGATGGAGGCTAATGACATTCTGAGAAACCAAGAAATCACAAAACAAAACCAAAAGAATGAAAAAATGGAAGATAATGTGAAATATCTCATTGGAAAAACAACTGACCTGGAAAATAGATCCAGGAGAGAAAATTTAAAAATTACAGGACTACCTGAAAGCCATGATCAAAAAAAGAGTCTAGATATCATCTTTCATGAAATTATAGATCCAGGAGAGACAATTTAAAAATTATGGGACTACCTGAAAGCCATGATCAAAAAAAAGAGCCTAGATATCATCTTTCATGAAATTATTAATGAAAACTTCCCTGATATTCTACAACCAGAGGGCAAAATAAGTATTGAAGGAATCCACCGATCACCGCCTGAAAGAGAGCCAAAAAGAGAAACTCCTAGGAACATTGTGGCCAAATTCCAGAATTCCCAGGTCAAGGAGAAAATATTGCAAGCAGCTAGACAGAAACAATTCCAGTACTGTGGAAATAAAATCAGGATAACACAAGATCTAGCAGCTTCTACATTAAGGGATCGAAGGGCATGGAATAGGATATTCCGGAAGTCAAAGGAAGTAGGACTCAAACCAAGAATCACCTACCCAGCTAAACTGAGTATAATACTTCAGGGGATAATATGGTCTTTCAATGAAATAGAGGACTTTCAAGCACTCGATGAAAAGACCAGAGCTGAAAAGAAAATTTGACCTTCAAACACAAGAATGAGAAGAAGCATGAAAAAGTAAACAGCAAAGAGAAGTCATAAGGGACTTACCAGAAGTGAACTGTTTACATTCCTACATGGAAAGACAATATTTGTAACTCTTAAAACTTTTCAGTATCTGGGTAGTTGTTGGGACCACACACACATACACAGACACACACACGCACACACACATGTACTTGTGTGCGTGCACACGCACACACATGCACGCACATACAGAGACAGGAAGCACAGAGTGAGTTGAATAGGATGGGATCATATCTTAAAAGAAATTAAGACAAATGGTGAGAGAGAAATGTAGTAGGAGAAGAGAGGGTGAAATGGAATGGGGTAAATTATCTCTCATTCAAGAGGCAAGCAGGAGATTTTTAGTGGAGGGAAAAAGAGGACAGCTGAGAAAAAAACATGAAGTTTACCCTCATCACATTCGACTAAAGGAAGGAATAAAATGCACACTCATTTTGGTATGAAAACCTATCCTACAATACAGGAAAGTGGGGAAGAAGGAGACAAGCAGGGTGGGGGGGATGATGGAAGGGAGGGCAATGGGAGGAGGGAGCAATTTGAAGTCAACACTCTTGGGGAGGGACAGGATCAAAAGACAGAATAGAAACAATGGGGGGCAGAATAGGATGGAGGGAAATACAGTTAGTCTTACACAACACGACTGTTATCAAAGTCATTTGCAAAACTACACAGATAGGGCCTATATTGAATTGCCTGCCTTCCCAAAGGGAATGGGTGGGGAGGGAGGGATGGGGAGAATTTGGAACTCAAAGTTTTAGGAACAACTGTTTAGTATTGTTGTTGCTTCTAGGAAATAAGAAATACAGTTAATGGGGAATAGAAATTCATCTGGCCCTACAGGACAAAAGAGAAGATGGGGATAAGAGAAGGGAGGGATGATAGAAGAGAGGGCAGATTGGTGATAGGGAAAATGAGAATGCTTGGTATATTGGGGTAGGGGAGGGGATAAATGGGGAGAAAATTTGGAACCCAAAATTTTGTGAAAATGAATGTAAAAGGTTAAATAAATAAATTTATATTAAAAAAAGAATAATGCTTGGAATCTTCTATTTCATTGAAATTCAATTTTTTCCCCTGAAGTATTATATTCAGTTTAGCTGAGTAGATGATTCTTTGTTTTAATCCTATCTCCTTTGATCTCTAGAATATCATATTCCAAGTCCTAACAAATCTTGTGTTATCTTTCCTGTATTTCCACAATACTTGAATTGTTTCTTTCTGGCTACTTGAAATATTTTCTCTTTGACCTGGGAACTCTGAAATTTGGCTGCAATATTCCTAGGAGTTTTCAATTTGGGATCTCTTTCAGGAGGTGATTGGTGAATTCTTTCCATTTCAATTTTACTCTCTGGTTCTAGAATATCAGGGCAGTTTCCCTTGATAATTTCTTGGAAGATGATGTGTAGGCTCCTTTTTTGATCATGGCTTTCAGGTAGACCAATAATTTTTGAATTATCTCTCCTGGATCTATTTTCCAGGTCAGTTGTTTTTTCCAGTAAGATATTTCACATTACTTTCTACTTTTTCATTCTCCTGGTTTTATTTTATAATTTCTTGGTTTCTCACAACATCATTAGCTTCAATCTGTTCCATTCTAATTTTCAAAGAACTATTTTCTGCAGTGAGGTTTTGAACTTCCTTTTCCATTTGGTCAATTCTGCCTTTTAAAGCATTCTTCTCCTCATTGGCTTTTTGGACCTCTTTTTTCATTTAGGTTAGTCTATTTTTAAAGATGTTGTTTTCCTCTGCATTTTTTGGTCACCTTTAGCAAGCAGTTGACTCGTTTTTCATGATTTTCTTGTGTCACTCTCATTTAGCTTCCCAATTTTTGCTCTACTTCTCTTACTTGATTTTCAAAATTCTTTTTGAGCTCTTCTATGGCCTGAGACCAATTGATATTTTTCTTGGAGTCTTTGAGTGTAGAAGTTTTGACTTTGTTGTCTTCTGATTGTTTGTTTCGATCTTCTTCGTCAACAATAAGATTCTGTATTCTGATTTTCTTTTCCTGTTTTGCTCATTTCCCCAGTCAGTTACTTGTCCTTTGAGCTCTTTGTCAAGGTAGTTCTCTGCTTCCAGTGGGGGTGGGGATGTACTATCAGTCACTTGATCCCCCCACAATCTATGGGCCTAGAGCTCCAGAAACAGCTCCTGCCACTGCCACTGCTCCTTCTACTGCTGCAGCTGCTGTGGGCTTCTCTGCTCCCTCTACCACCATGGTTCTGCGGCCTGACCACTCTACTTTCTCACACAGGTCCAGCAGTTTTTTTTTTTCCACTGACTTTCCAATTTGTCCTTGGAGTTTTGTGTCATGAAGTCTGGAAACTGCCACAGCTGCCAGTGATTCAGTCCCTCCAAGGCCTTCTCAAGTTCAATCTGTGCCAGTGCATCCCACACTAGACTGTGCTCTGCTTCACAACGTGGCACTCTAGATGCTTCCATCAATCTTCTAAGCTGTCTTGGCCTGGAGATTTGCATCACTTCATCTTTCTGTGGGTTCTACAGCTCCAGAATTTGTTTAGAGTCATTTTTTACAGGTATTTGACTGGGTTTGGGGGTAGATCCCTAACAAGGCCCTGCTTTTGCTGTGCTATCTTGGTTCCATCATCTTGATCAATCTTTTCCTGCTATCCTATCCTCTCTCAAACATAAAAGTGTTCCCAATGTCCATAGTGTTTCTTTAATGCTAGAATGGTATTTCTCTGGAATATTAATTTACTTCAACCTAGTCCATTAGACTTTCCTACTTCATTTTTTGTTCCTTATTTATCTTTTCAATATTCTTTTTAAAAAACCCAATCTTTCATAGACAATATATGAGGCTTTTTTTCCAAAAGTAATTTTTCACCCCCTTTTTTTGAAGAAATGACTAATCTGATTCTCTTTTGCTTAATGTCCAGTTATTTTATTTGACTATTATGCTCAGTTTTGCAGGTATATCATTTTAGAGAGTAAGTCAAAATTATTGGAATAATATCTAACAAGGTTAGAGTGTCCTTGACACATAGAGTAGTTTATTTTTTTCCCCATTGAAACCAAACTTTTCTCAATAAGACTTTTTTTGATAACTTAGTCCAGAAGAATCAAAACACTGCTGTAGCTTCCCAGGTACATAGCATATAAAAGCCCAACCTATGATCAAGTAGTCAGTTGTCCTCAATACTTGATGCATGAACCACTGCCTTTAAGTCGAAACAGCAATAGGATTGAACATAGACCACCATGGCAAAGTCAGATATGAGAGGAATTGTACCCAACTGAAGCAATCCATTAGTAAACTTCCTTTTGTCAAAGGTTGTATGTTCTTTCATTACAATTCAGAGGCTAATCCAGCTCAGTCAGGTTTGACCTAGAACACAAACTGTACTTTATTCTAGAAAATGATGTGAATGTGAAAGCTCATAGCACATTAGATTGGAAGGTGTCCTGCAGATCATTATTATTGCAGTCTGAGAACACAAACAGACTGAAAAAAACAATGGCAATACAATTTTTTATGTCTAATTATCATTGTGCTAACCCTTCCTTTCTTATTCCATATGTCTTGTCTTTTCCTCTGTCTATCTGCTGGAGACATATACGTCTGAAATCTTCCATTAATGGAACCATTTTGACTGGAATTTCCTATCTTCAAAGCTAATTGATTTGTCCCTGATGGTGACTTTATGGTCCAGGAAACCCATTAAATACTTGAGGAGAGTTAATTCCAGTGGAGGACTGGTAAATGTTTGACAACCTCCTCTTTGGAAAAATGTAAATCTTTTACATTTAATTTTCCTTATTATCATTTTATCCATCATTTTTGTAAGTCTGGATAATGGAATTACTTGCAGCATTTCCTGATTTCTGAGCTGTAGATATTCGCACTGAGGATTTTGCTATCAGCTCTTGTAAGTTGATTTAAGCTGGTTCTAGCACACTCCTAATTTTACCTCTCCCTGCAAAACAACTGGTCCTTTTTATGTTTGCATTTAAAAATATTATTCTGAGATGGTGTCCATAGACTTTGCCAGACTTCCCAAGGGTCAATGACAACAGCAACAAAAAAAAGATGGTGACTGGAACTCCACCCTTCCTAAATCATAGAAATATACCTAAATGATCATTTCAGACCAAACTCCTCATTTCAAAGGGGAGGAGATTAAAGTGTATGAGTTTGGTTGACTTCCCCAAGGTCACATAGCCAGTTAAAAACAGAACTAGGATGAGAACTCAAGTATCTCTCTTAATTCTGTCACAAAACTGTTACTCAATAATGCAGGTCACATGACCTAGGTCACCTAGAACTCAGGGGTTAGCATTACAGAATTCCTTGAATTGCTTCCCTGGATTCTATCCCATTCCTTCCACTACCTTCTCTCTCGCTCCCTTCAGAACAGTGGAGGTGAGATTTCAAGATAACGTTGATGTTATTATGATGAAACTGTCATTTACTGTCTTTCATGTTCAATAACCTCATACTTCTCACAAAATGCTCAATATTCATTTATTGCATGAGACTTATTCTGAGACATTGCTCTTTCTTCTTGGTATAGAAATTGTGTGCTTGTGTACACTCTGTGTGTGTGTGTGTGTGTGATGGACCCCTTTGGCAGTCTAGCCTTTTTGCATCCTTTTTTAGAATAATATTTTTAAATGCATAATTTAAATGCATAAAATTAATTATCTGTTTCCATGTGAGCCATTTTGCAAAAAAGAAAAAAAAGAAAGAGAAATTTTTAAAAAGTATGCTTCAATCTGCCCTCAGATTTCATCACTTCTTTCTCTGGAAGTGAATAATATTTTTTATTATAACTCCTTTGGAATTGTTTTGGATCATTTTTTTGATCAGAGTAGCGAAGTCATTCACAGCTAATCATCACACAATATTATTGTTATTGTACAATATTCTCCTGGTTACACACACTTCACTTTGCATCAGCTCATATCTTAAAATGTATTATTCTGAATCCATACTGCTTATTATTTCTTACAGTACAATAGTATTCCATCACAATCAAATACCACAGCTTGCTCAGCCATTCCCAAATTGATAGGCATTCCCTCAATTTCCAAATCTTTGCTACCACCAAAAGAGTTGCTATAATTATTTTTGTACATGTAGGTCCTTTTCCTTTTTCTTTAATCTCTTTGGCATACAGACTCAGTCATTTGCGTATACACAACTTCATAGTCCTTTGAGTATAATTCTAAATTGTTTTCTAGAATAGTTGGATCAGTTCACAACTCTGTGAACACCAGTGTCCCAATTTTTCCACATCTCCTCCAGCATTTGTTATTTTCTTTTTTTCATATTAACCAATTTAATAGATGTAAAGTGGTATTGCAAAATTGCTTTAATTTGCATTTATCTGATCAATAGTGAGTTAGAACATTTTTATCATGTTATAAATAGCTTTGTTTTTTCCTTCTGAAAACTACTTGTTTATATACTTTGACCATTTATCAACTGGGGAATGACTCATATTGCTATACATTTGAATCAGTTCTCTATATATTTGATAAATGAGGACATTATTAAATAAATGTGTGGTGTTTTTTCCTCCAATTTCCAGCTTTCCTTCTAATCTTCTTTGTGCAAAACTTTTTAATTTAATGCATTTGAGATGGTTTCTATTTCTTGTTTGTTTGTCAATTATTCCCACATGCATAAATCTCACAGGCAAAATTTTCTATGCTCCCATAATTTGCTTATGATATCAATTTATATCTAAATCATCTGCACATTTGATTTTATCTTGGTTTACAGTATGACATGTTGGAATATGCTGGGTTTCTGCCAAACTGTTTTTCAGCTGTCCCAGAAATTTTTACTAGATAGTGAGCTTTTGTTCCAAAATCTTGCATCATTGGGTTTATCAAATATTTGATTACTATGATCATTTAGTACTATGTATTGTATACTTAATCTGTTCCACTGAACTACCACTTCATTTCTTAATCAGTAAATGCCAAATTGTTTTTATAATTACCACTTTGTAATGCAGTTTGAGATCTGACATATATGAACCACCTTCTTTCACATTTTTTTCATTCATTCCCTTGATATTCTTGATCTTTTGCCTTTCTAGAAAAATTTTGTTATCATTTTTTGTAGCTCTATAAATTAATTCTTTGGTAGTTTGATTGGTATGGGACTGAAGAAGTAAGTTAATTTAGGTAGAATTGACATTTTGATTATTTTGACTCAGCCTAACCATGAACAATTACTGGTTTTCCAGTTGTTTAGATGTGTCTTTATTTGTATGAAAGGCATTTTGTAATTTTGTTTACATAAGTCCCTGGATTTTTCTTGGTACATAGACTCCTAAATATTTTATACTGTTTGCAGTTATTTTCAATGGAATTTCTCTTTCTATCTCTTCCTACTGGATTTTGTTGGAAACATATAAAAAGTGCTGATGATATATATGGGATTATTTATCTGTTTTACATTCTGCAACTTTGCTGGAAATTGTATCAATGAGTTTTTTAGTTGATTCTATATGATTCTCTATACCATCATATTACCTGAAAAATATGATAGTCTTATTTCTTCATTGCCTATTTTAATTTCTCCAATTTCTTTTTTTTTTTCTGTCATTGCTATAGCTAGAATTTCTGCTACAATTTTAAACAATGGAAGTGATAATGGGAATCCTCATTTCACCCTTGTTCTTATTGGGAAGGCTTCAAGTTTATCGCTATTATAAATAATACTTGCTGATGGTTTAAGATGGATGCTGCTTATAATTTAAAATATTCTATTTCCTCTTCTGGTCATCTAGAAAATTTATATCTTTGTTTCATATTCATCCATTTCACTTAGATTGTCAGATCTGTTGTCATATACTTTGGGAAAATAGCTCCTGATAATTATTTTAATATAATCTTCATCAGTGGTACATTCAAGATTTTCATTTTTATTATTGCTAATTTGGTTTTCTTCTTTATTTTTTAAAAATAAAATTAAACAATGGGATTTTTATTGTTTTCCCCATAAAACTAGCTCCTAGTTTTGTTTATAAATTTGATGGTTATCTTACCTTCATTTTAGTTAATCTCCCCTTTTATTTTCAGGATTTATAATTTTCCATATAATTAGCAACAGTTAATTTGTTCTTTTTTCAAATTTTTAAAAATGCATCAATTCATTGATATGCTCTTTGTCTATTTTATTGATATACACATTTAGAGACATAATTTTTTTCCCTAAATATTGCTTTGTCTAATCCCATAAATTTTGATATATGTCTCAATATTATCATTCTCTTTAATAAATTTGTTTCTATCATTTGTTCTTTAACTCACTCATTCTTTAAGATTAAATTAGTTTCCAATTAATTTTGATTTATGTTTTCATAGCCCTTTATTGGATGTAATTTTATTGCATTATGGTCTGGAAAGGATGCAATTAACATGTCTACTTTTCTGTATTTGTCGGTGAGGTTTTAATGCCCTAATACATGACTAATATATGAAGGTTCCAGGTGTAACTTAGAAAAAGGCATACTCTGACAGGCCTGGGGAGCACAGAGTGCACAGGCTGCGCCAGCACAGACATCGTAGTGGAGCCGAGCAGGAACCACAGGGCACACTGAATCAGAAGCACCAGTGTGGATTCTCAGACATATCAGTCCAGGATAGGAGTCACTGAGTGAGAGAGAAGCACAGGAAGCCAGTGACAGCAGCAGCCACTCCTAAGAATATAAGCCCTCTGATCAAATATCTTTAAGTTACCTACTTGAAATTCCAGGAGCCAAGATGGCAAAGTGATCTGTAAGTGCTCTCTCCCTCCCCTTGTTGATCTTGAAAAACCCAATGAAATATCCTGGAGTGGTGGGACCAGGTAAAGGGGTAAACAATCTCTTAGCTCGAGAGGTCATAAGAATCGTAAAGGAGAGGCCCCATTGCTGTGGCTGAAGGGGACCAGTGCGGGCCCAGTACTGTCCCAGACAGGCATACCTCAGGGAACAGAGCCCGTAAGTGCCAATACCAGGACTCCAGGCATGCTTTATCACAGTCAGGGGAATCAGGAAGACACTAGCACAGATGGGGGTTTACCAACTGCTGAGCCTACCTGTGTTCTAGCTCAGGAGAGGAGAGTTACTGCTGCCAGACAACCTCTCTCCCTCATCTCATGCAGTGAGTTCCAGGGTAACTCTGGGAAAACTCAGAAAGACTTCAACTGGCCCCTGGCTTGGCACACTATACAGCCCAGGTAAGATGCAGAATTCTAGCTGCTATTGAAAGAACCAGAGGCCACAATGCACAAAGTCTCAAGTTCTCATCACAAGAACCATGGAACAGAGCCCCCTGTACCCTGGAAGTAGAGTTCCACTTTAGGAGTATTAAAAGCCAGGAAAAAGGCAATCACCATGAACAAGAAGCAAAGCAGAAATGAAAAGACCATAGAACCTTACTATGGGGAAAAAGATGAAAATATGAATACAGAAGAGGTCAGCATTCATACTGTACTCCCATCTGAAAGCTCAGAAGGGAATATGAACTGGTTTCAACTCCAAAGAGCATTCTTTGAAGAGCTCAAGAAGGACTTTAAAAGCCAAATTAAAGAGGTAGGAGAAAAACTGGCCAATGATTTTAAAAATATGAAAAGAGAATTCACTGAAGAGAACTGCTCCTTAAAAAAGAAAATTGGGCAAATGGCAAAGGAAGCACAAAACCCAACTGGGAAAACTAGACAAATGGAAAAGGAAGTACAAAACTTACCTGGAGGAATAACTCATTAAAAGGAATAATTACACAAATGGAAAAAGTGTTGCAAACATTAACTAAAGAAAACAATCTATTAAAAATTAGAATTGGTCAAGCAGAAGCTAATGACTCTTAAAGACATCAGGAATCAGTCAAACAGAATCTAAAGCATAAAAAGTAGGATAAAATGTAAAATATCACATTGGTAAAACAACTGACCTGGAAAATAGATTCAGAAGAGAAAAATCTAAGAATTATTGGTCTACTGGAAAGCCATGATGGACAAAAAGCCTGGACAAAATCTTCCAAGAAATCATCAAGGAAAATTACCCTGAGCTCCTAGATCCAGAGGATAAAATAGTCATCAAAAAAATCCACTGGTCACCTCCTGAAAGAGATTCCAAACTGAAGCTACCAAGGAATATTGTGGCCAAATTCTAGAACTATCAAGTTAAGGAGCAAATACTGCAAGCAGCCACAAAGAAACAGTATAAATATTCAGGAACTACAGTCAGGATCACACAGGATCTTGCAGCTTCTACATGAAAAGTTCTCAGGAATTGGAATATGATATTATGTAAGGCAAAGGATCTGGGACTACAACAATGATCAATTACCCAGCAAAAGTGAACATAATATTTCAGTCAAGGAGATGAACATTCAATGAAATAAGGGATTTCCAGACCATCCTGATGAAAAGGTCATGGTCAAGAAAAAATTTGATCTTCAAATACAAGTCTCAGGAGAGGCATAAAAAGATAAACAGGAAAATCTTTTTATTCAATATGGGCAAAATGTTTACATCTCTATAAGGGAAGATGATACTTGTTAATCTTGAGCATTGTATATTTATTATGATATCTGAAAGGAATATACATATTTAGAAGGAGTGGGTATAAATTAATTGATGTGATGACAAAAATGTGATTTAAGGGTTTGAGGGCTTTTAACAGGAGATGTGAAAAGGATGAGGCAGAGAATGGTAAATTACATCACAGGAAGAGGCACAAAAATGTAGAAGGAAAGAGGAGAGAGTTGAGTAAGGTTTGAGATTTACTCTCATCTGATTTGGTTCAAGGAGGGAACAAGAAACTCAGTTAAGTATAGATATCTAAATTACCCTATAGGCAGCAGGAGGGGAAAGGAGAAAGAAAGGGAGGGGAGGTTGAAAGGGAGGAAAGAAGTAGTAGAGGAAAGGGGAATAAAAGGGATGGGGGCTAATAGAAGGGAGGGAAGACTGAGGGAGGTGGTGCTCAAAAATTAAAGCTCTATTTTGGAGGGGAATTGAGAAGGGAGAACTAAAAGCATAAATGAGAGGGGGAACAGGATAGAGAGAAAGACATAGAGACTGTGTAATCATAACTGTGAATGTGAATGGGATGAACTCTCCCATTAAACTGAGTCAGATAGTAGAATGCATTAAAAACCAAAATCCAACCATATGTTGTTTGCAAGAAACACATTTGAAACAGGGAGGTACACACAGGGTAAAGGAGAAAGGTTGGAGCAGAATATATTATGCTTCAACTGATGTAAAAAAAAAAAAGCTGGAGTGGCAATCCTAATCTCAGACAAAGCAGAAAAATAAAGAGATCTAATCAAAAGAGATAAGAAAAGTATATCCTGCGAAAATGCACCATAGAAAATGAAGCAATATCATTAGTAAACATATATACACTAAGTGGTATGGTATCCAAATTCATAGCAGAGAAGTTTAGGGAGTTATAGGAAGAAAAACACACCAAAACTATACTAGTGGAGGGCCTCAAACTCCTCCTCTCTGAACTTGATAAATCTAACCTCAAAATAAACAAGAAAGAAGTTAAGGATGTGAATAGAATTCTGGATAAGGTAGATATGATAGATCTCTGGAGAAAACTGGAGAATGGGGATAGAAAGAAATATACCTTTTTCTCAGTGATCCACTGCACATATATAAAAATTGATCATGTATTAGGACATAAAACTTCACAATCCAGTGCAGAAATGTAGAGAAAGTTAATACATCCTTCCCAGATCATAATGTAATAAAAATTACATGTAGTAAAAGGTCATGAAAATACAGACTAAAACTTAATTGGAAACTAAATAATCTAATCCTAAAGAACCAGTTGGTTAAACAACAAATCATAAAATAATCAATAACTTCTATCAAGAGAATGAAAATAATGAGAAAACCTATTAAAACTTATGGGATGCTGCAAAAGCAATTCTTATGGGAAGTTTTATATCATTAAATGCCTACATGAATAAAATAGAGAAAGAGATCAATGAATTGGGAATGCAACTGAGAAAGCTACAAAAAGATCAAATTGAAAATCCCCAAGTAAATACCAACTTAGAAATACTGAAAAGCAAAGAAGAGATTAGTAGAATTTAAATTAAGAAAAATATTGAACTAATAAATAAAACTAAAGGTTGGTTTTATGAAAAAAACAATAAAATTGATAAATCTTTGGTCAAATTAATTTTAAAAAAGAAAGATTAAAAACAAATTACCCATATCAAAAATGAGAAGGGTGAACTTACCTCCCATGAGGAAGAAATTTTAAAAAATTATTAGAAATTACTTTGCCCAATTGTATGCCCATACATTTGACAATCTGAGTGAGATGGATGAATATTTTTTAAAAAATATATAAATTGTGCAGATTAACAGAAGAGGAAATTGAATACTTAAATAACCCCATCTGAGAGAAAGAAATTGAACAACCCATCAATGACCTCCCCAAGAAAAAATGTTCAGTGACAGATGAATTTACAAGAGGATTCTATCAAACATTGAAAGGACAGTTAATTCAAATACTATATATACTATCTGGAAAAACTGGTGAAAAAGAAGTTCTACCAAATTCTTTTTATGATTCAAATATTGTTTTGACACCTAAACCGGGAAGAGCAAAAACAGAGAAAGACAATTATAGACCAATCTCTCTAATGACTATAGATGCAAAAATTTTAAATAAGATACTAGTAAAAAGAATACAGCAACTTATCACAAGAATAATGCATTATGATTAGGTAAAATTTATACTAGGAATGCAGGACTGATTCAATATTAGAAAAACTATCAGCATTATTGATTATATCAACAATACAACTAATAGAAACCATATGATTATCTCAATAGATGCAGAAAAAGCTTTTGACAAATACAACACCTATTCCTATTGAAAACACTGGAGAACATAGGAATAAATGGAGCCTTCCTTAAAACAATAAGCAGTATCTAACTAAAACCATCAGCAAGCATTATATGCAAGGGGGAGAAGCAAGAGGCATTTCTAATAAGATCAGGGGTGAAACAAGGATGTCTATTATGACCATTATTATTTAATATGCTGCTAGAAATGTTAGATTTTAGCAATAAGAAAAAGAAATTGAATGGATTAGAATAGGCAAAGAAGAAACTGAGTTATCAGTTTTTGCAGATGATATGATGATATGCTTAGAGAATCCTAGGAAATCAAGTGAAAAACTACTTGAAATAATAAACAACTTTGGCAAAGTTGCAGATTACAAAATATTCTCAGATAAATCACCTGTATTTCTATACGTTACTAATGAAGCTCAACAGCAAGAGATAAAAAGAGAAATCTCATTTAAAGCTATGGTAGACACTATAAAATTTCAGGGAGTCTACTTGCCAAAACAAACCCAGGGGCAATATAAATACAATTGCAAAGCACTTTTCATGCAAAATAAGATCTAAGTGATTGGAAAAACATCAGTTGTTCATGGGAAGGCCGAGCTAATATAATAAAAATGACAATTCTACCTAAATTAATTTACTTATTCAGTGCCACACCAATCAAACTATCAGAAAATTATTTTCTAGAGCTAGAAAAAATAATATCAAAATTCATCTTAAAGAACAAAAGCTAGACTATCAAGGGAATTAATGGAAAGAAATGCTAGGGAAGGTGGCCAAGCCCTACCAGATCTCAAATTGTATTATAAAGCAGTAATCATCAAAACCACTTTGTACTGGCTGAGAAGTAGATGGGTAGATCAGTGGAAGAGGTTAGGTACTCAAGACACAGTAGTCAGTGAATATAGCAGTCTACTGTTTGATAAACTCAAGGACCCGAGCTTCTGGGATTAGAACTCACTGTTTGACAAAAATTGCTGGGAAAACTGGATAACAGTGTGGCAGAAACTGGCACAGACCAATGTCTGATACCATACTTAAGAAAAAAAAATCCAAATGGATATATAATCTAGGTATAAAAGCTGATGCTATATAAAAATTAGGGGAGCAAGGAATAGTGTATTTGTCAGATTTATGGACAATGGGGCATTTTATGATCAAAGAAGAAATAGAGAACATTATGAAATGCAAAGTGGATAATTTTGATTACGTTAAATTTAAAAGTTGTTGCACAACCAAAGTCAATGTAGCCAAGATTAGGAGGGAAGCAGAAAACTGGGAAAGATGTTTGCAATTAGTGTCCATGATAAAGATCTCATTTTTAAAGGTATAGAGAATGGAGTCAAATTTGCAAGGATACAAATCATTCCCCTATTGATAAATGGTCAAAGGATTTGAACAGACCATTTTCAGAGGAAGAAATTAAAACTGTCTATAGTGATATGAAAAAGGGCTCTAAATCATTATTCATTAGACAAATTCAAATCAAAACAACTCTGAGGTACCACATTACAGCTATCAGATAGGCTAACCTGACAAAACAGGAAGATGATAAACGTTGGAGAAGATGTGGGAGAGTTGGAACACTAATTCATTGTTGGTTGAGCTGTGAGCTAATCCAACCATTCTGAAGAGCAATTTGGAACTATGCCTAAATTGCTACAAAAATGTGCATACCCTTTGACCCCCAATATTGCTTCTAGTACTTCATCACAATGTGATTATAAAAATGGGAAAGGGGACCACATGTACAAAAATAGTTATAGCAGCTCTCTTTGTGATAACCAAGAACTGGAAATCAAGGGGATGCCCATCAATTGGGGAATAGCTGAACAAGTTGTGATATATGAATGTAATGGAATACTATTGTGCTATAAGAAATGATGAACAGGAAGACTTCAGAGAGGCCTGGAAGCACTTATATGAACAGATGCTAAGTGAAATGAGCAGAACCAGGAGAACACGAGGAATTTTTCTGGGAGGCTTAGCCCTTCACAGCAATGCAAGAATCTAAAACATTCCCAAAGGACTCTTGAGGCAAGATGTCATCCACATTCAGAGAAAGAACTATGGAATTGGAACACATAATGAAGCATAATATTTTCTCTTGTGTTATGTTTTGATTTGTCTTTTCTCATGGTTTTCACCATTCATTTTAATTCCTCTTTTATGCAACACGAGTAATGTGAAAATGTGCTTAATAAGTATGTATGTATAGAAACCATATAAGATAGCATACCATCTCAGGGAGGTAGGTATAAGGGAGGGGGAGAAAATCTAAGGCTTTTGAAAGTGATTGTAGAAAACTGATAAATAAATTATTTAGACAATACTCTTTGAATGATGTATGGTGTATGATCAATGTCATCTTGGAAGGTATTTTGTGTAAGTTTTGCTTTAAATACAAAAATTAGTTTTCAACATATTTCATAATAAAATATGATTATTGATTTAAAAAGAGACAAAAGTTATATTCCTTCCTATTATATTACATTTAATTTTTCTAAAATTCCATTCATCTCCTTAACTTTTTTCCTTATTTATTTTTATGGTTAAATTTATCTGGTTCTGAGAGGGAAAAGTTCAGATTTCCCATTACGATAGCTTTGCTCTCTATTTTCTCTTGTAAC
This sequence comes from Bettongia penicillata ogilbyi, assembly GCA_023548195.1. NCBI lineage: Eukaryota > Metazoa > Chordata > Mammalia > Diprotodontia > Potoroidae > Bettongia > Bettongia penicillata. The sequence continues at coordinate 5,496,066 of JAJHZJ010000546.1, read as the reverse complement.
TCATTTTACTTTTCATTTAAGAATTTGGATGCTCTGTCATTTGGTGCATATATGTTTAGTATTGATATTACTTCATTGTCTATTGTGCCTTTTGGCAAAATATAGTTTTCTTGATTATCTCTTTTAATTAAATCTATTTTTGATTTTGCTTTGTATGAAATCATGATTGCTACTCTGACTTTTTTCTACATAGACTGAAGCATAATAGATTCTGCTCCAGAATTTTTGCTCATTTTGTGTCTCTCTGTTTCAAATGTGTTTCTTGTAAACAATATATTATTGAATGATAGTTTCTAATCCATTCTGTTATTTGCTTCTGTTTAATGGGTGAGTTCATCCCATTCACATTCATAGTTAGTATAGTAAGTGTGTATTTCATCCATCTTCTTTCTTCTTCTTCTTTTTCTTCTTCTTTTTGTGCTTCTTCTCTCTGTGTCTCTGTGTGCCTATCTCTCCCCTGTTTCTTCTCAAAATTCTGTTTTACTTATGGTCATTACTTCCCTTAATTAGCCCTTCCTTCTATCAACTCCCCTTCTCTTACCTCATTCTCTTCCTACTTCCCTTTTTGGTGAAATAGACATTTAGCCAAGTGAATATATATGTTATTCCCTCTTTGAGCCAATTCCAATGAGAGTGAAGCTCAATCATTTCATCTCCCATTTTTTCTCCTTCCTGCTGTAAAAATTTCTACCTTGCATACCTCTTTTATGTGAGATAATTTTTCCATTATTTTTCTCCCTTCCCCTTCTCCCAATGCAACTCTGTTTCTCACTCATGACTTTTTCCTGAAATCATCTATCACAATCAACTCACACACATTCCCTCTATGTATCCTAGCTCCTTTGCCTGATTATAAAATCAGAAGGGTTGGAATAGGATAGTCAATGTGATAGCTGCTTAATCTTGTGTCATCCTGACTATGAATCCATGATATTTGATTTTTTTCAGACTACTTGCCAGAATATTTTCTCCTTGACCTGGGAGCTCTGAAATTTTGGCTATACTATACCTGGAAATTTTTCTTTGGGAATTTATTACAGAGGGTGATAAGTGGATTCCTTCAATTTTTACTTTGCTCTTTGGTTCTAATATATTAGGGCAGTTTTCCTTGATAATATGTCTAGGATGGAAAAACAAATATAATGTCTGGGATATTTTTTTTAATGACTTTTGGATTGTTCAATATTATTAAAATTATCTCTCTTCAATCTATATTCCAGATCAGTTACTTGTTTTCAATGAGGTATTACATTTTTTCTTCTATGTTTTCATTATTTTGTTTTTATTGTTTCTTGGTGTCTCATGTAGCCATTAGTTTCCACTTGACCAATTCTAATTTCTAAGGAATTATTTTCTTTAGAGGATTTCTCTACTTATCTATTTGACCAATAGAAAATTTCTATTTCTTTTGTTTTCTTTCTTTTTATTTTTAAAATTAATTTATTTTTAGTTTTCAGCAGACACTTCCACAAGGTTTTGAGTTTCATATTTTCTCCCCATCTCTCCCCTCCACCCACCTCAAGAGACTGTGCATTCTGATTACCACTTTCCCCATCTCTCCTCCCTTCTGTCACACCCATCACTTCTCTTAGCCCCAGCCCCTCTATTTTCTTATTTTTTTTAATATTTATTTATTTATTCAACTTTTTACATTCATTTTCACAAAATTTTGGGTTCCAAATTTTCTCCCCTTTTATCCCCTCCCCACACCCCAATACCTCAAGCATCTAATTTTCCCTATCTCCAATCTGCCCTCTCTTCTGTCATCCCTCCCTTTCTTGTCTCCATCTTCTCTTTTCTCCTGTAGGGCCAGATGACTTTCTATTCCTCATTAACTGTATGTCTTCTTTCCTAGTAGCAACAGCAATACTAAACAGTTGTTCCTAAAACTTTGAATTCCAAATTCCACCCATCCCTCCCTCCCCACCCATTCCCTTTGGGAAGGCAGGCAATTCAATATAGGCCCTATCTGTGTAATTTTGCAAATGACTTCCCTGATAGTCATGTTGTGTAAGACTAACTGAATTACCCTCCATCCTACCCTGCCCCTCATTGTTTCTCTTCTGTCTTTTGATCCTGTCCCTCCCCAAGTGTTGACTTCAAATTGCTCCCTCCTCCCTTTGCCCTCCCTTCCATCATCCCCCCCCTTGCTTATCTCCTTCTCCCCCACTTTCCTATACTGTAAGATAGGTTTTCATACCAAAATGAGTGTGCATTTTATTCCTTTCTTTAGTCAAATGTGATGAGGGTAAACAAATTGTTTTTTTTTTTTTCTCAGCTCTCCTTTTTCCCTCCACTAAAAAGTCTCCTACTTGCCTCTTAAATGACATATAATTACCCCATTCCATTTCCCCCTCTTTCCTCCCACTACATTTCTCTCTCACCATTTACCTTAATTTCTTTTCAGCTATGGTCCCATCCTTTTCAATTCACTCTGTGCTCTCTGTCTCTGTGTGTGTGTGCATGTGTGTATGTGTGTGTGCGTGCATGCATGTACATGTGTGGTCCCACCAACTACCCAGATACTGAAAAGTTTTAAGAGTTACAAATATTGTCTTTCCATATAGGAATGTAAACAGTTCACTTCTGGTAAGTCCCTTAACACTTCTCTTTACTGTTTACTTTTTCATGCTTCTTCTCATTCTTGTGTTTGGAAGTCAAATTTTCTTTTCAGCTCTGGTCTTTTCATCAAGAATGATTGAAAGTCCTCTGTTTCATTGAAAGACCATATTTTCCCTTGAAGTATTATACTCAGTTTAGCTGGGTAGGTGATTCTTGGTTTGAGTCCTAGTTCCTTTGACTTCTGGAATATCCTATTCCACACCCTTTGATCCCTTAATGTAGGAGCTGCTAGATCTTGAGTTATCCTGATTGTATTTCCACAGTATTGGAATTGTTTCTTTCTAGCTGCTTGCAAGATTTTCTCCTTGACCTGGGAGTTCTGGAATTTGGCCACAATGTTCCTAGGAGTTTCTCTTGTTGGATCTCTTTCAGGTGGTGATCGATGGATTCTTTCAATACTTATTTTGCCCTCTGTTTGTAGAATGTCAGGGCAGTTTTCCTTGATAATTTCATGGAAGATGATGTCTAGGCTCTTTTTTTGATCATGACTTTCAGGTAGTCCCATAATTTTTAAATTGTCTCTCCTGGATCTATTTTCCAGGTCAGTTGTTTTTCCCATGAGATATTTCACATTCTCTTCCATTTTTTCATTCTTTTGGTTTTGTTTGGTGATTTCTTGGTTTCTCGTAAAGTCATTAGACTCCATCTGTTCCATTCTAATTTTGAGAGAACTATTCTCTTCAGTGAGCTTTTGAACCTCTTTTTCCATTTGGCTCATTCTGCTTTTGAAAGCATTCTTCTCCTCATTGGCTTTTTGAACCTCTTTTGCCAATTGAGTGAGCCTATTCTTCAAGGTGTTATTTTTTCAACATTTTTTTGGGTCTCCTTAACCAAGGTATTGACCCGTTTTTCATACTGTTCTTGCATCTCTCTCATTTCTCTTCCCAGTTTTTCTTCCACCTGTCTAACTTGCTTTTCAAAATCCTTTTTGAGCTCTTCTAAGGTCTGAGCCCACCTGACATCCCCCTGGGGTGTCTGGGGTACTGAGGCCCTACCCTCCACGTCTTTCCCTTATGGCAAGAATACGTCCTCGCCATCAGATCCGAATGTCGGGATCATTTGCATTTGTTGGAAAAAACTCTCTATAGTCTTATTTTTCTTCCCTTTTCTAGGCATTTTCCCAGCCAGTTACTTGACTTCTGAGATTCCTGTCCACCCCTGCCTAGATCCGCCCAGCTAGTGCTTGCACTCTGAGATTCAAATGGGCTTTCCTCGCCGCCCGCCCAGCTGCTAATGTTTTAGATCCGGTGCTGGGGTGGGGGCAGGGCCGCCTCCCAGGCTCGGCTCCCTCAGGGGCTTTATGCAGAGGCCTTCAGTAATAGAGCAGGGTGGGGCAGGGCCGTCTCCCAGGCTCAGCTCCCTCAGGTTGTTTATGCAGAGACTTTCAGTAATGAAGATCCTGCCTGCTGCTGGATGAGTCCGGGCCACAGCTGTCGCTGCCTTCGCTGCCGCCCACGCCTCTGCCTCCGCTGCTTCCTGCCCCCACCTCTGCCGCCGCCGCTTCCTCCCGAGGGGGCCCGAGTCACGGAGACACCCCACTCCCCTCAGCCAGCCACCCTTCTCTCTCACTGACCTGTAGCTTCAGTGGGCGGAGGGACTTTCCCGGCTGCTGGAGCTTCTGTCCCTGAAGCCTGCTCGGGTCAGCTTCTCTGGGGCCATGGCCAGGCAGCGCTGGGGTGGGGTCCGCTTTCCAGGGCGCGATGGACCCTGGGGACAGGTCTCCAGGGCTCTCTGGAATGGAAATCTCTTCCACTCCGTTTCTGTACCCCTTTCAGTGGTCCAGAAGTTATGGGGGTCTCTTTTTACATTAATTCTATGGGTTGTGTGTTGGAGCTTGTAAACGTGCATCCTTCTACTCTGCCATCTTGGCTCCGCCCCCATCCCCTCTATTTTCTTGTAGATAGATTTTTTGCAACCCATTGCCTGAATATCTTATTTGTCAATTGCATGTAAAAACAATTTTTAGCATAATTTTTAAAACTTTGAGTTCCAACTCTCCCTTTCTCCCTCCCCACCCATCCCCACTGAGAAAGCAAGCAATTCAATATAGGTTATACAAACGTAGTTATATAAAACACCTCTGTAACAGTCAAATTGCGAAAGATTAATTATATTTCCCTCCATCCTATCCTGTCCACTCTATTTATTCTTTTCTCTCTTTTGTCCCTATTCCTCCTCATCTGCTTCATTCTAATCTTTAAGGAATTATTTTCTTCAGTGAGTTTTTGGACCTCCTTTTCCATTTGGCCAATTCTGATTTGTAGGGCATTCTTCTCATCAGCTCTTTGGATCTCTTTTGCCATTTGGGTTAGTCTATTTTTTAAAACACTGTTTTCTTCAGCATATTTTTTGGGTCTCCTTTAGCAAGTAGCTGACTCATTTTTCATTATTTTCTTGCATCACTCTCACTTCTCTTCCCAATTTTTGCTCTACTTCTCTTACTTGATTTTCAAAATCCTTTTTTGAGCTCTTCCATAGTCTGAGACCAATTCATATTTTTCTTGGAGGCTTTGGATATAGGAGCTTTGACTTTGTTGTCTTCTGTTTGTATACTTTGGTCTTTCTTCTCACCAAAATAAGATTCTATAGTCTGATTCATTTTATGGCTTTTGCTCATTTCCCCAGTCATTTACTTGACTTCTGAGCTCTTTGTCAAGGTAGTTTTCTGCTTCCAGTAGTGGTGTAGAGGTGTACTGTCAGCCACTTGATGGTTAGGCCTAACCCTAACCCTAACCCTAACCCTAACCCTAACCCTAACCCTAACCCTAACCCTAAACCCTAACCCTAACCCTAACCCTAACCCTAACCCTAACCCTAACCCTAACCCTAAAATGCTACAGTCTCAGAAACAGTCTCTGTATCTGTCATTGCCCCTGCTGCTCCTGCTGTAGACTCCTCCAAGGGATCCTCCACCCCTCCTCTGCCCTGGTGCTGGGGCCCAACCACTTTACTCTCTCACACAGATCCCATAGTTGTTTTTTTTTTCCACTGACCTTCCTATTTGTCCTCAGCATTTTGGGGTCTTGAAGTCTGAAAACTACCACAGGTGCTCAAGATTCAGTCTCCCCAAGTCCTGTTCAGGTCTCATCTGTGACAGCATGGCCCACAGTGGACTGAGCTCTGCTCCCAGCATGGCATGATAGATACTTCCCAGCTCCCTTTCAGGCTTTCTTGGTCTAGACATTTCCTTCACTCTATCATTATATGGGCTCTGGTTCTCTAGAAGTTGTTTAGAGACATGTTTTACAGATATTTGGCTGGGTTTGTGGGAAGAACCTTAGCAAGTCTGTGATGTTATTCTGCAGTCTCAGCTCTGCCCCTCAACCCACTTCCAATTCTACTTTATAAGAAGTTCTCTTCTGTGGAATTTTTGTGCCTCTTTTGTCATTTGGCATATTTTTTTAAGGTATTATTTTCTTAAGTATCTTTTTGCTTCTTTTACCAGCCTGCTGCCTCTCTTTTTATACTTTTCTTTCAGCACTCTCACTTCCCCCAAAGTTTCCTCTACCTCCTTTATTTGATTTTTAAAATACTTTTTGAGATCTTCCAGGAAGCTTGTATATAATTCACATTTTTTTCTTTAAGGCTTTTCTTGCAGCTGTTATGCCAGAGTAAATTCTGTTGTGGTGGTGGTTGTTTCTTATTGTTGCTTGTTTATTTTTTCAGCCTGTTTCTTTAATGTTTCTTTAACTTTTATGTTTAACTTTATGTTAAAATTTGTTCTGCTCCTCATGTGCAATTTTCAAGAGTTTCATTCTGCTGTTTTCACATCTGGTTTTGGGTGTATGCAAGATTTTGGTACTTCTAAGGGGGGTATGCTCCAAAGAAAAGGTGAAATCACTGCTCTCCTGGTCTTTACTCTGATCTTTAGCCAAGGAGTGACCTTATTCCCCTCAACTATAATTGCTAATAATCCTCTTGGCACTGTAACTGTGACCAGGTTCCCTACTCTCCTACAGCTGCAAGTGCTAGTGTTCTTTTTACCTTAGAACTGAGTCCAAGCCTCTGGTTCCCTTCTGAATGATCACAAGCTATCTTCTCTGCCTTTGAACTGTAACCCAGAATTGTACCAGTGCTACAGGGTCCTGAACCCAAAATTAGCAAAGAGTTCCCTGAAATCTCTTTCTGACCCTCTTACTGTCTTTGAACCAAAACTCCCCAAACTACTGGCACTGTCACAGCAGCCTCCAAAGTCTCTTGCAGGTGTTGTATTCCTGACCTGAGGTGCTGTCTGGGATGACCACCCACTCTGGCAACCTCTTCAGTTTTGGGGGGCAGAAAATGTCTCTCCACTACTTTTTGTTGGTTCTGCTACTCTGGAATTTAATTGGAGGAATTATTATAAAGTTGTTTAGAGGGGAATTTGGAAGAGTTCAACTGAGCTGCTGCCTATGTTCTACCATCTTGGTTCTACTCCCTGCTCTTCCCCCCAACATTTTCTAGCAACTTGTCAGAACAAATTACTCTCTGTGTGTATTATGTCTGTGTGCCCAAGAATCTGCCTAAAAGACATGATTGTGTAAATATAGGATCAGAAAATGAAGACCAGTTGTTATAAACTACTGAGAGATAACTGATAGACCATTTGAATGGTATCTTCAAAATATAAAAGAAAATATGCATTTTTGTTGAATGCTCCATGACAGGGTCTCTTAGCCTCCTTTTACTATGTTCTTCTTTGAAAATTTGGCAATATCTATATTCCCTTTTCTCAGAGTAGCAACTATTACCTATACCTATATGCAAAAGAAGGAAATGCTAAACTTCAGTTAGAGGTTATTAAAAATAAATCAAGCATTTTTTTCCATTACAAGTTCACAAACCTCCTGAAATCTGTACCCCAGGTTAAGAAATCCTGCTCTATATAAATATTTTTTTAATGATAGTATTACATAGAATTAGAAAAATGTGGATAGGTTGTGATCTGAACTGATAAAGTACCCTCCATTATCAATGAAATGACAAATTTATTAAAATATTAACCATCCATTTATTTGTTCTAGATCTGTGATTTCATCTATCTAATAAAATTGTTTTATGGAACCTCTAACTACCAATGGTGATCAGCAATTTGTAACTTAAGAGTCATGGGAGTTTTTGAGGGTACTGTGAGGTTAAGTGACTTGTCCTTTGATAGATATTGGATGTATCAAAGGCAGGACTGGAACCCAGGCTTTCCTGACTCTACCCACTAGCCATATTACCTCTCTATAGGGTCAAAACACCATCCCCTAATATTACTATAAAGCAAGTTGTGAGTATTAATATTTTTTATTTTACTAAAGATTAATATGAATCTTAGAGGGATTTAATGACTTGCCTCACATCCCACATAATTTTTAGACATAAGAGAGGGAAGGGAAGAGAGAAAGCATATAATGAGTTTCTATGGTTGGTCAGGTACTGTGTTAAGAACTTTTTACAAATATTTTTTTATTTTGATCTTCACAACAATCTTGTGAGATAGGTGCTATTATTATCCCCATTTTATAATTGAGGAAACTGAAGCAAACAGAGTTTAAATGATTTGTCCAGGTTAATATACATAATAAGTGTCTGAGACTAGATTTGAACTCATGTTTTCCTGATCCTAGTCCCAGTTTTCTATCCTCAGCCAGCTACCTCTAATTATGTGTTTGATATTGTGCTATGCAATATGGACTTTGTTTTTAAGCAAAAACAGTCCCTGCCCTCAAAAACCTTACACTTTAATGGTATTAGCCATCAAGGTAAATAGTATACCCCTCATTGTTTCATTTTATTGATCTAAAAACTGACTTTTATAAGAGTGATGTGACTTTCCAGTGACCAAGGCAAAATATGTACTGCAGAGGAACAGATGAAATAATTCTTAAACTATATAAAAGTGCTGAAAAAATTTCCAAGGAATGCTAAATGTTAATATCTAAAGTTCCAGATTTGCCCCAGAAAACATATGTGTGTATGAGTGTTTATAATATATATATATATATCCAGAGAGAGACAGACAGACAGAAAGAGAGGCAGAGAGACACAGAGAGAGAGAGAGACAGAGAAAGAGACAGAGGGAGAGAGACAGACAGACAGAGAGACACACGGACAGAGAGAGAGATATTTGAGAAATTAGTTGTGAAGGCAACTCCATATAAACAAACTAAAATGATTTCTCTAGTTCATTTCTCCACCATGATTTTCTCCAGGAGCAGCTTGGAGATAGTGGGCACATAGAGTGATTAGTTTCTTTCAAATTTGACTTTTGAAAATGATCTACAGTCAAATTTTACTGATATCCCATATGTTACTGACAGTACAGAGCCTTCACATCTGATCATTTAAAACACGAAGCTAATTGACTTTTTCAGAATTATTCCAAACTGGAGCTCAATTCAGAAGACTTTGGAAATGAGTCACCTGTGATGTCCCCCCAGAATCTTGGATAGCTGCTTGCCTAGATTGTTACAGAAAGAATTCCTTTTTAGATCTGAGTGTGACTAGTAACTTCTGAGGTCCTTTCAGCTCTGAAATTCTGTGATGCTATAGGTTTCTGATCATTTCTTAGTGCTTTCAGTGGCATCTGAGCACAGGCCAAGTATTCTGTTAGCTATCCATTGACAAGATCATGCATACAAACAATCCATAGTGGGACCATTCTGTCTTATCTGGTATTTGTCCCAGCATTGTGCTGACTCAAAATGCTGATTCCAAAGTTCTCTTTCAATAGGCCTCACACTACTGTCCAAAGGGCTTCACCCATCATTCCTCTAAATATTCAGTCACACACTGTTTTTGTGAGAACTCAGTAAAGCTCAAAAATATGGGGGAGGGGACTCGCTTCAATTCTCTCAAATAGTGACAGGCACAAACGAAATTAGCATTGCAATTTCTAGAAACCCATAAAGTTTTATAGAAGGTTCAATATGCTTGGGAGGACCCCAAACTTTGTATCCTATCTGATTCATCTTTCCATTCCCTTTATACTACATTGCTTGGTGTTGGCAGTAAAAACAACGAAAACAACAGTATTAGAATTGATATAGTGCCTACTCTGTGTCCGTCACTATGATAAGTACTTTATAAAAACGGCAGGTGGTAGATGTTATTATCACCATTTTGCAGTTGAGGAAACTGAGGCAAAAAGAGGGTAAATAACTTGAACAACATCACACAATATTTAAGTGTCTGAGATCGTACGTGAACTAACTTCTTTTTGAGTTCAGGTTCAACCATCCACACTACTCATTATGACACTGTGTAGTATCATAGAAGGTCTAAAAATTGACTGTGATCAAATTTTCTCTCTTATTTGAAATAGTTCTACTACATGGAATAGTGGAGACCTTTCCATTCACCCAGAAGAACATCATATACTGACTTTACACCTCTAAAATACTCCAACTATTAAAAGCAGTTGGTAGATAGAGCGATAGATCTGGAGTCAGGAAAACCTGAGTTCAAATGCCACCGCAGATTCTTAATAGCTGGTCAAATCACTAAATCTCTATCTGCATCAGATTCCGTACCTGGGAAATGTGTTTTGTTTTCCACATGTTCTCTCTCTTCTATCCAACTGTAATACTCCCCCCTTCCCCATGGGCAAATATATCATATGGAATGCATATGGAGATATGAGAAACCTGGAGGTCTTAGGCAAGTCACCTAACCTTTTAGGGTTTCATCTTCTTGCATATTAAATTGAGGGAAGAGAAAGTTGGATTGTAGGAGGTTTGACTCTTAGGAGCTCATTATGTTGGTGAAAGACAGTGCATACATCCAATTGGTGTTAGCCCTACTGTAACTCAAACCTTCCAAACTCAGGATCTATTAGCTTCAGCCTCCTTTAGTAGCCGAGATTATAAAAGATGCTAACTCCTGAAGGGCAGGGATAGTTTTTGCTTTTTGTTTGTATCCTTAGCACAGTGTCTGGCCTATGAAAAGTACATAACAAATAATAGCTGACTGATTACTTGAAATGTGGGAGTCCAGGTAAATGCAAAAGAAATGAAGTGGAGGATGGCCATCTGCTTCTCATGGAGAGAACAGGAAAATACCAAGGTATTCTTCCATCAACAAACTCACACAGGCCTAATTTCTGACCTGCAGGCTCATTATTACTTTATCATACTTGTATTAGCACCTCCCACTCCCCCAAATTACTCCCGCTAAAACTTCTTCCATGTTTTCCTTACGTAATGTCCTAAATAAAAATAAATTGTGGCATTAGTTAACTACATTGCATCACATGAATTTTAAGTACCAAAACGTGAGGGAAGTAAGACTTTATGAAGGAATACTTTATAAATCTAAATCAGACATGACAGCAGGTAGTTATGGAATGTATTGGTTTTTGGATTTATTGAAAGAAAATGAGTCTCTGAGTTCTCTAAATTCTGTTTTGAACTCTCCAAATAGAGCCCTGACTTACCTTTCCAGCGCTCATTATGTGACTATTTCTCTGCTCCCCCAAACATAGGCATTATTTTCCCACCTTAGTACATTTTCTCATGTTTTTCCCCGACCTGTCTAATTCTAACCCATCATTCAAGACCCAACTTGAGTGACCCCACCTTCATGAAGTTTTTTTCTATTTTCCTGAACTACTAGGTTTCATATTTCTTATTCTTTTCCTTGAACTACAATTATTTGTATATGTGAGTCTTATCTTCCCCACTGGGCTAGAAATTTGTGGAAGGTAGAGACTTTATATTATCTACTTTTGAAACCATCACACTCCTAGTACTTTGTACATAGTAAGTAATTGACAAATTGAGTTAAATTAAATCCAATTTTGTTCTAGTTTCTAGTACTGTCAGTTCATTGACTGTTTTCAGAACAACAGAGTGACAGTATTATATAATGCAAAAAAGAAATGTCCTGCGAATTGAGAGATCTCAATTAATATCCCAGCCTCATCACTTACTTACTATATGACCATGAGCAAGTCCCTTCCTCTAACTGTATCTCCTGTATAAATAAGGATAAAAGAACTGGGATTTTTATATCATGAGGTTGAGAGAAGAAGTACCAAGTGGTAGAGAAATGAGTTTTAATTTTAATAATATATATTATGTATACTTCATCTTAAGTGCAGTAAGGAGTTTAGTATTTTAAATTTTATTAAGATTCATTTCTGGATATACCAATATTACCACCCACCCACACTCATTTATCTAGTGAGCCTTCCCCTTCAACAAAGAAAACAAAAACAATTCAAGAAAAGCCAGTTACAAAGAGATCTCAAATGACCTCATATATAATATTCTATACCCGTAATCCCCAGCATCTCCACTAAAACAAAGGAGGTATAGTTACTCATCTCTTTTCTGAGACCAAGATGGATCATTACAGTTCTATAGAGTTTGACTTTATTTTGGTGATCTTTCCATTTATATTATTCTGATCATTATGTTGTCTCAATCTGCTTAAATATTTTATTTTAGTTCTTACAACTACTTCTCATGTTTCTTTGAATTCCACAATATGCCATTTCTCTCCACACAAAAATATTTCTTTGCATTCATATAATATGGTTTTCCAACCTTCCCTTATCAAAGGACACTGACTTAACTGGAGGTGAGTATCAAGAAAGTCAGGGTAAATATATAGGAATCAAATATAGGAAACAGAGAGGGTTCTAAAAAAAAAGATGTCATACCTTGAGAGTAAGATATTGTGAATTTTTTAAATCTATTTTGTTAACATCTCACTTAACTATTCAGGAATGACTGGATTTCTGAGTATTAGACCCTAGAAAACACCATATGGACCAGAAAACTGACAATGGACAAAAAAATAATCTCATGTTTTAAAATTTTCTGCATAAGGTTTCAGACATCATCCTCAAATGCCAGTTATTTGGTATACATTCAAGAATAAGCCACCTTTCGCTTTCTTCTTCTTGCCTTTGGTTAATCTTCCTGCCTCAGATCTCTCATTAACTCCACCTTCCTCTCTGCTATAAAAGTGGTCTTCTGAAAGCGGTGGCCCCTCATTACTTCCAGGATCAAATATAAAGTCCTCTGTTTGACTTTTGAAGCCCTTCTTGCCTTTCCAGTCTTCTTACAGCTTACTTTTCCTTCCATATAATCTACAATACAGACACCAACCTGTTCTTCACACTAGATTCTCCATCTTCCACCTCCCTCCCTCACTGACTGTTCCCCATGCTTGGAATTCTCTCTTTTCTTATCTCTTCCCGATCTTTCATCTCTGTGTTCCTTTACCAAACCTTACTTTGACTACATCATGATTTCCAATGCTTTGTTCCCTCCATTCTCTCCTAGGTCTTCCCCCCCTGCATCAGTCACTCTTTCCTCTTTTCCCTTTCTTGACTCCTTCTTGAACCAATTCAATGACAATTTCCTCCTCTTTTGAAGACCTACATTCCTTATTATTTTGTCAGTTGTACCTTGCTAAGCCTTCAATATTTCAAGGATACCAGCCTTGCGTTACTCTCACTATGCACTATTACTCATATACACTTGCTGCTGAATGAAGGGAGAGAAATGATGCAACCATTCTGACTGGGGCCACTGCACATTTACTCTGCCCAACCTCACCGGAGTCCTCATTGCTGCTAGGCTCTCCTACCGTACCTCCCTTTCCAACCCACTATCCCACTTTCCACAGCATCTCATCCCTCCTCAAAGCCCCCATGGAGTCTTCTCTTCCCACCTTCTCAACTGAGAAAGTTGCTTCACATTTTATTTAAACAATTGAAGCCATTTCCCTTGAACTCCCTCTTCTTCTTCTTCATCTCCCAGCACTCATATGCCTCTGCCACAGTCTTTCAACCCTGTTTTATATAAGGAGGTGGCTTTACTGTTTACCAATGCCAAACATTCTACCTGCTAAAGGAATCCCATTCCATCAGAGTGTAACCTCTGTCATCCCCAGTCAGACTTATTTTCAATTTTTCCCTGTCTACCTGCTCCTTCCTACTGCCTGCAAACATGTACATGTTTCCCTTATCTGGAGAAATATCCTCACTTGATTATCCATCTTCTAAACTATCATCCTACATTTTGTCTTTCCTTTGTAACTAAACTCCTTGAAAAGGCCATATATAATAGGTGTATCCACTTTCCCTCCTCTCACTCTCTTCTAAAATCCAATATATCCTGGCTTCTGACTGATCATTCCACTGAAACTGCACTCTGCAAAGTTAGCAATGTCTTTTACTTACCAAATCCATTGACATTTTTTCAATTCCCATTCTCTTCTAACCATTCTCCTTGGTCTCTCTGTAGCCTTTGACATTGTTGATAACCCTCTCAACCTTGATGTTTTCTTCTCTCCAGGTTTTTAGGATACTGCTGTCTTCTGGTTTGACCCTTCTTTCTCCATCTGCTTTGATGGAAACTCATTCAAATCTTCCCTCTAACTGTAGATAACCTGGAGGATTGTCTTAGACCCTATTCTCTTTTCCTTCTATACCCTTCACTTGCAGATCTCATTAACTCCTATGAATTTAGTTAACATTGCTTTACTGACAGTTCTTAAATTTACCAATCTTACTGCATCTCTGTTAACCATCTATAACAGCAAGGAACCTGTCATGCACAGGAGGGCCTACTGCACAGGTTATTATATCTGATTTTTTGAAAGGAAAACAACTTTTGAGGGGTCAACAACCACTTTAATCAAGCACATATATTATTCAGTTAATTCAGAGGAAAAAGCCAGCACCCTGTATTTCAGAGAAAATACAAACAGAGAAATAAAGACCAGCAGACAGGGATTCCAGCTGTCTGACCATACGTACATAGATAACAAAGAGAGAAGCACCAACATCTGGATTTTCAAAACCTAGGGGCTCCTTAGCAGCTGCCCAGAGTCTTGTCTGGCCAAACAAACTTCCAATGAGTAAGCCCCGAAGTGAAACCTTACCTCAGAGTATCTAAGCACTTTTCAGAGTCAGAGTGCATCACAACCCTTGAGAACCAGTGCCTCATTAGAAATGAATAAAAGGTATGAGCCTTCCAACAAGAACAACAACCAATCTCTCCTAATCAAGCTTCTCTTAATGGTCAGGCACATTAATGAGTGGGGAAGATCTTTAACTCTCATTAGCATTACACCATCAATTTCACATCTCCAACTGCCTTTCATATATCTCCTACTGGATGTTTCAGAGACATCTTAAACTCAACATATCCAAAATGGAATTCATTATATTTCCCAGTAAATCTTTCCCTCTCCAACTTCTTTCCTATTTTCAAGAGCAACACCATACTCTCAGTTCCTTCAGCTCTCAACTCAAGAATCCACCCTGGGATCCTCACTGTCTCTCACAACCACACCCACCCACACTCCATAACAAGTCTGTTGCCAAAGCCTTTGCAGCATCTCTAGAATATACCTCTTTCTGTTTTCCAACATTGCCAGCATTCTGGTGAAAGTCTTTTATCATCTCATGCCTGAATTATTGCAACAGCCTGCTGGTGGGCCTGCCTGCTTCAAGTCTTTCCCCATTACAATCGATCCTCCATTCAATCACCACAATGACTTGACTAAATCTCTTGTCACTCCTGTCCTCAGCAAACTCCACTGGTTCCCCATTGCCATCAGAAACAAATATAAAATCCTCTCTTTGTTATTCAGAATACTTCATAATCTCCCACCTTTCCAGTATTCTTCCACCTTAATCACTGTACCATAATCTTTGGTTTAATGATACTGGTCTCTTGGCTTTTTCTCACATACAACACTCTTTCATTTGACTGTCTGCCCCCTTCTCAGATCTGCCCACTGCCTTCCTTGGCTAAAATCCCAACTTCTACAGGAAGCTTTGTGTATAGTTCCTTGATATTTATTCATTTGCTTGTTGTCTCCTACATTAGATTGCAAACTCCTTCAGGGCAGTGACTGTCTTTTGACACTTTTTGTGTTCCCAGCACTTAGTATAGCGCTTAGCAGCACTTAGTCCTCACTTAACTAAAGTTATTGACTAAGACATTTTATTGAAAAACTTTTCTGGCTTCTTTGAAGTCCATGCTAAAATCCTACCTTCTACGAAACAAACAAAAGCTTTCTTATTCCAAATTAATGCTAGTATTTTCCATCAACTGTTTTTCTCTGACACACACATATATGTATATCCATATATATTTATATGGATATGCATATATATATATATATATTTATAATTGTTTTTGTTGACTAGTCTGGACACCTAGCAAGAAGAAGTTTGCTTCCACATCATTCTCAAGGCCATGAAAATCTATCCTGGGGGAAAATCTCACCTAGGATTCAGGAATATCTTGGCCAAAATTTCACTTCTGAAATTCACACAACGGGTGGGGCTAAGTCTATCACATCACTTCTCTGAGTCTCATTTTCTTCATGTACAAAATAGGTATAATCTGTAATAAACCTGTAATATCTACTTCACAGATTTGTTGTCAGACTCAAATGAGATAACATGAGTCAAGTGTTTTGTAAGCCTTAACTATACAGGGTACAGTTTCAAATTACACTAACACATTTGGAACACCAAATAAATTTCGTCTATGAATATAATTATCATAAGCATTTCATCTGGAAGAGATCAAGTCCAATACCTTTATTTTACTGATGAGAAAGCTCAGTTTGAGAAAGACTGAGTAAGACTACTTGAGGTAGGTTTTACTAGGCAAAAAAATTATATATATGTATATATTTTATACATATAGTACACATATATAACATTATAATACATATATAATATATAATATAATACACACATATTATATAATATGTATTATGTTATATTATATATACACATTATATATATGCAATTACATTGTGAATATATTCACATATATTATCAGAAATATTGTTGTATGGAGTAGTTTTTTCTTGTTCAAAAAGGAGAATTCAGTCTAAAGGGGATGGTAGGAAATAATTGGGGCATAAAAGCAAAGTGCATTAATAAGAAAAAAAGAAGAAAATAATAAAATGACATCTTCCATGGCTATACCCAACTGCCTATATAAACTTCATTAAGACATTTTCCAAGACTGAAAAAAAAAAGAATTGAAAATATATGGGTGTGAAACAAATCACCTGAAATGGAGACATTGGACAGCAGTGGTTAACATTTGGCCAGAAGTGAGATGCTTATTTCTGTTGTTAACATATTTCTTTATCCTACTGTTTACCGATTAGAATTCTGATGAATATGGAAGGCATTTAGCAAGACAGGTTAGCATATGAAGATCACAGTCTTTGGAGATAAAAGTAACTCTTAAAGACTAACAAGGTCAATGATTTAATTTCACTGGGGAGAAAACTGAGGATCAGAAAGGATATTTGAGTTACTCAACACTACTCAGGAAGTCCATAGTAGATCTAAGAATCAACCTTAATTATTTTGATTCTGAATTCATGGTTTTTCCTAGCAACTTATCCTTCCTTCTTAAATTGAAATAGAAGTAAAATATGATGTGTAAGAGAGGATGGGACAGTGAGGATTCAGTCCTCAAAGTATGCACAATATGCTGTTTGCTGCCAATCCATGTGCTGAAGCTTAGTGACTCAGTCTGATGGCATATAATGGAGAGTTTCTGCCTCCAGTGCACATTTCTGTCACTATTTTCTATATTTTTGCTTCATAGTAAAGAAAAGCCTTTTAGACAAGAAATGAGAATGTGTACAAAAGACTCTAATGGAGAAATTGAAGACACAGGGTTGGGGAAAGGGAAATTTGGGTGCTACTTTAGCCTTACACTTGCTGAAATACATAATGACTCTTCATTGCTTTCGTGTGAATGTGTTTTCCCCTCTTCTTAGGTATATGAGTATAAAGATGAAATGGATGATGCCATAAACTTGTAAAAAAAGGCATAGAATCCACTAGAGTTTAAGAAGATAATCCCTAAGGAGTGATCTGCTTGATCCAGCCCATCAGTGACTCACCCAGAAGTAAACTAAGTGATGGAAAGGTTTGAAAGCAGCAATTTTAAGTTAGAGCCCACCATCCCCAAGAACTGAGGAGGCAGAGGTAAGAATACACCCCAGTGCCAGGGAATGTGTTTTTATACTTTAAGGCTTATTATATATTCTTAGTAAATACCCCATTAATGAAGCTAATTGTGACATATTACTTGTCAATGATATTTAGGGGATACCAGTTAGTCAAATGATACCATAGAGATACTGTCACTGGCAAATGACTGGAGATTGGTAGTAGAAGGTAAGCAAGCCTGAATAATATATTGGGACAAAAGCTTTTACCTTCAACCCCTTAGTGTTGCCTGTAGGACTCTTAGTGGGGAAGTAGCTAGCTGAGTTCTCAGGATGTAAACTGTTCAAGTGTGTGTTGGGAGAGTAAGTCAAGATCTTGTTATAAAATGTCATTGTTAAAATCATCATCTTCATCATGAGTGCATTAGAAAATACAGATGAAAGATTCAGTAAAACTCATAGAAGGTCCATGCTGTTTTCTTGGAGATCCTTCTTTGAGGGAACGTTTGTGGATGGGTGGCTGAGGCAATGTAGGAAGTCAGGTAACTAGGTTTCATCCAACTGGAAAAATAAAGGGAATTTTAAATCCTATTGCCTAACTCACTTGTTAGAGATGCTGAAATTCTAACACTCAAGGTGAAGAGTTCCCTTGGATCATATAGTCCTGCAAATATCTCAAGGGCCAAAAGTAAAAAAAAAAATATTTTGAATACTAATAGCTTATTTTGACCAGTTGTCAATGAGCAGCATGAATCAATTCAGCAGCATGGTGATAATCTTGTTACTGTTGCTTTAGAAGGCTCAAAGGAGGGAAGTGAGCTGGTCAGTTAATAAGAACCAATTTGTTATGATAAATCTACTTTTCTTCCATCCTCCTTTTCTCCCTCCACATACTCCCTTTTCTATCCCAGAATACTTTAGAATTGATAAGAGGCAGTGTGGACTAGATTTGGAGTCACAAGGATTAGGTTTCATATTTGATTAACCCCTTTGACCTTCAATTTCTACATCTATAACTCAGGCTTCTGGACTCCCTAAAATGCTACAATTCCACAATTCATGACTCTTCCTGGGCATCCTTGGCTAAGGATTATGTCTTGGACCAAGTGTGCATGATGGATACTATTTGTCATGTATAAGCATCAATGTGTCCTCATGAGTATGTCAAGTCATTATTATTGCCTTGCTGACATGGCTATATGTGTATTAGCATGAAGAAAAAGGGTCAAAAAAATAACTGTGTGAGTACAGGATACAGTACAAATGATGAGGCACCAATTTATGTGTAAAAGAACAGAGGGTTTTGGGAGCTGCTGAGGTCCCAAATGTGAGCCTACAGTATGACTGTTCCTAAAAGAATATGATCTATGGCTGTTCTGCAGAAAGACAAAATGCATAGAGAGAAGAGACATTCCAGGGGTGTGCTGGTGAGTGTGTAATGATCAGTTCTTGGGAGGTGGGGGGGAAGCATATGCAATACATTTCATTACTCATATTTCTCCTTTCTCAAGTCTAGAAAATTAAGAAAACAGTAAGCCAATTCCTGATTTGTGCTGTTTGCCAATTTCTGAAGTGTAAATTCTCACACTGAAAGTTTGCTAATTGACTCCAGCACAGTACTGACACATTCCCACGGTCCTCTGCCACACAACTGTATCAAGTTCATTTATCAGAGCACGTATTAGGAGGACAACTGACAAGTTAGAGTAGACTTAGAGAAGAGTGTCAGAATGGTGAAATGCCTGAAGACCATTGCATGTGAAGATTAGCTGAAAGGATGGGAGATGTTAAGTCTATAGAAGACACAGAGTGAGATGTGGGCATCAACTGTCTTTAAATATTTGAAAAACTCTCATGAGAAATAGGAATCACACTTGTCTCACTTGTCCTCAGATGACAAGAATTAGAGCAATGGGATAGATTTCAACTTGATGTAAGGAAAACAAGCAAAACCTTTACTAAATATCGATATTTAGATATGGGAAAATGTGCAACATTGAAAGATAGTGTGTTCTCCCTCACTACAGGTCATTAGGTGTTTGTTGGATGATTACTGTCTTTCTGAGGGGATAGAGGTCATATTTAAAAAAAAATTATTGATCTTTTGTTTTTATATCACTTTTACTTCACAATATATTTTCTTCCTCACAAGAGTCATGACTTAGAACATTTTTTAAATTCAGTGAATAAAATGGCAAGATTTCAGCTCTATTTGTACGAACGGGCAGCAAGATGGTACAATGGATTAGAGAGCCAGACCTGGAACCAGGAAAACATGAGTTCATGTCCAACCTCAGACACTTAATATATATTTGACCTTGAGTAATTCACTTAACTGTTTATCTCAGTTTCCCCACCTGTAAAATGAACTCGAGGAAAAAAATGGCAAGCCACTCCAGTATCTTTGCCAAGAAAACCCCAAAGGGGCTCACAAAAAGTTGGAAAGAACTGAAACAACTGAAAAGCAATAATTAGTATGAATTCATGTAAATCTTCCTGCTGAATAGTTCTTTGTTGGGATATGGCGATGGGAAATTTATCTTTGAATATGGATATGAATTGATAACCTCTGAAGTTCCTTTCAGCTCTGAGATTTGAGACTATTATGAGACCTCTCTGGAATACTAAGAACGCATAATTGATTGTCTGCTCATGTTTCTGTCTGAGTAAAGTACCTTGAAGGGGCTGCCAATGGGCCTCTGCTATTCTCAGTGCAAAGCCTAATCAATGACAAGGGAGTACCATCTTTCTAGCTAAGAGCATCATAGACTGGGAAGATTTAGTCCAGAATGTCTTTGACACAATGAACATGTCCCTGGCCTTACATTCCTTAAGGAAATTGTATTTAGATAATAGAGAACAGAGAAGCAGTCAATAACCAGCCTCACTGACACTAAGTACGAGAGTGGGGTGTCACTCAGTGCTGATGAGCCGCTTTGAACGTCCAGATTGCAATATTCAGCTTGACATTTTCGCAGACAGTTCTATGAGAAAGAGGCTTTGTGATTTAGACAAAACAGTAATACCTTTTGCAAGGCAGACGGAAGGGATCCCTTGACTTTGAAGGAACATTAAGGTGAGAGGAATATTTTAGGAAGGACTCTGATATGCTCTCTTTCCTCTCTTTGGTGATCTTCTCAAGTCCCATGAGTTCCATTATCCTGATGCAGACGACTCTTAATCTATTTGTCCAGCCATCATTTTTTTTTCTGAACTCCTGCCACCTATATCACCAAGTGTCTGGTGGATGTCTACTATGGAATGCCTCCTAGGCATCTCAATTTCAACATGTAGAAAATGGTACTCATTATTCCTCTCCTCATCCTTACCCACCCATTCTTCCTTAAAACTTCCCTCTTTCTGTTGGGATCCCATCATCTTTCAGGTTACTCAGATCACTCCCTCAGAGTCAGCTACAACTCTTTTCCTTGCCTCTCACCTTCCATATTTAATCAGTTACCCAATCTTTTCAATTCTACCTCCACAGCGCTTCTCCTTTCTGTCCCCTTCTCTACATTTGCACATTTACTACTCTAATTTAGGATTTCATTTCTTCCCCACTAAGTTACTGCTAACATGCTAGCTGTTCTCATTGCTTCCAAACTCTTCCATCGCTGATCCATCTTGCACATGACTCCCAAAATAATCTTCCCAACTCAGGTCTGATCATTTCACCTCACACCGAAGCTCAAGAAGCTTCTAGGGGCACAATGAATAGAGTACATGGTCTGGAATGAGGAAGTTCTGAGTTCAAATTCAATTTCAGATCTTCACTAGCTGGGTGACCCTGAGCAAGCCATTTAACCTCTCTTTGTGTCAGAGCACGGATAATAATAGTCATTTTAACTTTAACTGATATCTGTTTTTTATTGTGTGGATAAACATCTTTCCATAACCCACATCTAGGACCACTGGAAGGGGCACACATCCTTACTGGGCCATGTAGAAGTAGAAGACAACTTTATGTGTTCATGCTCAAATGTGGAAAATGGGTGCGCAAGATCCATATGGTTTGTCTGGAAATGACTCCTTTCCATTCAGATCATTTCACACCAACATTTACATGATAACAATCATGACAACATTTATAAATACTGGTTTTTTAAAATTTCTCTGTGCTTTTAAAGAAAGCAAACTGCGTTTGTATCTTCTTCCATGGCAATGAGATATTCCATAAGAGACACAAATTCTTTCCCTTGCTTGTGAGAGGAACTCAAGTCCCATTTAACCAGGTGGTGTTAGACATGGAGCAAGTGTCTATACCATAGAAGCCTGCAGGCAGCGTTCACCGAAGTAGAGATGCCAGTAGGAGTCAACAGTGACCTGATGCCCCAAAAGATGGAAGATCTATCTTCTCAATTACCTCTTCAAACAGAAGTTTAATTATTTTACATAACTCAAAGAACCATACCACCATACAACAGCCTTTATTCACTATGGGGATGAATATTCTTTGAAATTACACATCAGTTGCAGCTATGAATCTTACCTCTCACTGTCTATTCCCACTCCACTCTCTGACCCATACAATCTGAACCACTCCATCAGTCAGCTTTGGACCTTCATTATATCTCACCTGGACCTCTGTAATGCTTTCCTAATTGGTCTGCCTGACTCCAATCTCTTCTCTTTCTAATCCAGTGCTCACATTCCAAGAATACTCTCTTCCTAATGCCATTTTCCACTGCTTACATGAGAAAAAAATTCTTAAGATATGCATTCAATATTCTTCACAGCATGGTCCCAACTTGCCCCATCCAGCTTTATTTTACTCACTTTTGTGCCTCCTGTGAGTTGACTAAACCAACTTTTTCCCCAACCTTTAAACAATCCCTGTGATTTCCCACTTTCATGTCCTTTCTCACAGTCTTCTTTCTCCCTAGCATTCTCTTCCCCACCATCTCTCCTTGTTGAAATTCTATCCCTCCTTTAAAGCTTAGGTCAAATGCAGCCTCCTCAAGTGAGTGTTCTATGATTCTCCAGCTCTTTTTACTTCCTCATGTCTGCATTCTTGTAGCCCTTTATACTTCTCTGCTTACATTTTTCTCATTCCCTGTTTTATTATGGTTATAAATGAGTAGATACCAAGACCGCAAAATAAAACCAAGGAAATTCTAGTATATCTGTTTTTCCATCCTTTAGCAGTCAAATATAATATTGTTCAATTTAAAAGAATCCTAGACTAGGAGTCAAGAAGTTCATTCATTTATCTATTTATTTATCTATCCATTCATTCTTTCTGTAAACATTTGTTAAGTACTAATATGTTCTGGTTGCTGTGTTAAGTGCTCCTGAGGAAATATAAACAAAAATGAACATTCACTGCTCTTGGGGTGCTTATAACCCCCTGGGATAAACCACATGTGAAAATATAAGTACTATTAAAATATACCTTAATAGTATTTATTAGAGATTAGGAGAGGGGTGAACCGACAGATTTATTAATTCAGAACACTTAGTATTCAATATGGTTTACAGTTTAATATTCAATATAAAAAATAAGTTTAAGTATTATAATGATATAAAAAGAAATTTGAAAGGGCCTTACAAGTAAGGATATCAGGCTAGGCTTCTTACAGGATGTGGTCTGTAAGTAGAACTTTGAAGAAATCTAATTCTAAAAGGTAGAGGTGAAAAGGAAGAACATTCTAGGCCTATCTTCTGGGATAAGACCCAGGACCTGGAGATGAAATGTCTTGTATGGGAATAATATATAAGACAGTTGTCTGGAACATAGAGTATATGAAGAATCGGGAGGTATAACAAGCCTAGAAAGGTTGACCAGATCTAAAAATAAATAAAAAGGGCTGGTTTTTAACCTAAAGCCAACAGGAAGGCATTGAAAAATTTTGAGTATGGTAATGACATGGTCAGATCCAGACTTTAGGGTCATCAATTTGGAAGTCATGTAGACAATGATTTGAAAATCTAAACGACCAACTAGGAGGTGATTCAAATAGTCCAGATCAGATATGATGAGGCCTGAACTAAGTGGGTACTTGTGTGAGTTGAAGAGGAGATGGACATGAGAGATATTTTTAAAATAAAACAGATAACCAGTGACAATTGAATCCACGTGAGTGATAATGTAAAGTGAGAATGACTGAGCTTAAGAACCTGGGTGACTGGAAGGACAGTATTACTCCTCCCCACCCCCTCAACCCCCATGAGAAATAGGAAGCTTAGAGAGAAAACCTGGTTTTAAGGAGACACAAGTTCTATTTTGTACATGATGAGTTTGGGATAGAGGATATTGAGTTGAAGATATTTAATAGTGATGTGGGAGTAGAGCTTGAGAGGTAGACTACAGGTAGACACTTCTCAGAAATGATGGATGAACCCAGAAAAGCTGTTCAGATCACTAGAACAGTAGATGAGCAAAGAGAAGAAGGTTTATAACTGAGCCTTGTGTGACACCTTGTTATCAATAATAACTGAGTAAAAGAAACCAAGAAGAGATGGTCATATAAATAGTAGTGTAATCCTGAATAGTCTCATAAAAACAGAGATGAGAGAGTAGCTAGGTAGAGAGAGTAGACAACAAAAGATGAGGAGTTGGAATAAGCTCTCTGATTTGCCAATGGAGAGATAAGTGGTAATGTTAGACAGGTAATGTTGAAAGTCATATTACATGATGTTCAGTAGTGGAGGGCAGAGCAAATGGATGGAAATGAAATCTTGGTTCTAGTTTCAATTCAGTTGCTAATTAGTGGCATGACTTTGGGCAAGTCCAAGAAATCTCTAAGTTCCCTTTCATCTTTTAATCCAATGTGTACATGAACATATGCAGGTGTATGGTGTGTACGTGTGTGTGTGTGTGTGTGTGTGTGTGTGCCTTTCTGGACCTTCTGATGTCCTTCTGAAGGATCTATCAACTTTCTGTATGGGTAAAGTTTTGATAAAGAATATTTTTTTTTCTCTCTAAGATATGCTTTATTTTGAATTTCTAGTCAACTTAGGAGTGTACTGACATTGCTGCCTAAGGTGTGGTTACTTGATTGAAGACTGGTTAACTTTTGGATTTCTAAAAACATCCAATGTACAGCGAACCAAGAAACCACCAGGGAGCAGCTGAGAGACTGGCAACACAGGGAGCTTGATGTCGAGGTGACTCCAGAGACAGCATTGCCTGGACACCCATGTAAAATCTGTTTACACTCTAAACTTGAGTCAAACGTGATCATTTCATGGGATTCTGAAGCAATGCTGTTAACAGTCCCCAGCCTCCCTTTTGGCCCCTGAACATTCCTGATCCTGTTCAGAGCGTATAATTCTTTCCTGGGGTTCGCTTCATTGTTCAGAGAAGATTAACAACAGAGACACCAACTTGTAAAATCGTGAAATATTTGCAGTTCTTTTGAAAACACCAGTCAGAAAGTGTGTAGCCTGCTGGGCTGGGTCGTACTCTGTGTGTGTGTGTGTGTGTGTGTGTGTGTGTGTGCGTGCGCGCGTGCGCGCACAAAATCTAAAGCAAAGTATGTAGTGGGCCCCAGCTACCCTGTTGGAGATGAGAAGGAATGTGGCCTCTTGAAGCAGAGTTGTTTAAGACTTTTGGGAAGCCTAGAAACAGTTACAAAGGCCAAGGTGAAAAAATATGCCTCACCCCTTAAGGAACAAACAACGTTAGCAGAGCCAAGTGAACCCAGGGATATCTGTCCCTGTTCTTCGTCCCTGACTCCAGTGAGCAGCCCTACACAAACTTAAGATGAATTCTGGTCAAGCTTAGGATGCTCAGAAGATGAACTTTCAAGGGACCTGTCTGTAAAGGTCACATATCTTCCTAAATATTAACATGGTCAGACAGGTGGCATTAGGAGAGAGAGAGAGAGAGAGAGAGAGAGAGAGAGAGAGAGAGAGAGAGAGAGAGAGAGAGAGAGAGAGAGAGAGAGAGAGAGAGAAAGAGAGAAAGGCAGGGAGGGAGGAAGGGAGGAAGGGAGAGGGAGAGGGAGACTAGTCTCATAATCACACTGAGATGAGAGAGGATCTGTTGTGAGAGTTGTGGTCAGAAGAAACAAATATTTCAATGAGGTCATGAAGGATGAGAACTCAGAAAAAAAAAACCATCCAATTTGAAAATTAAGAGATAGTTTTAGAGATAGCTTCAGTTGAGGGATGAGTTTGGAAGTCATATTCTATGGTATTGCACTGGAAAACAAAGGATTCCTCCTAATTAGCATGCTCAAGTAAGTGGTCTCCAACCCTTGCATCAGGAATGTAATAATATCAGTAAAAATAACCATCTGCATAATATTTTAAGGTTTACACATTGCTTTCCATATATTATCTCCTATGTAGACAGGATTCATCTATTAGGCACTAGGCAGGAGTTAGGCTATATAGGTCTGCATTGGTTTAGTTAATGAACCCCTTAGAATGGTCATAATATTCAAATTCTTACTGCATATTTCCATTGGTTTGGAGCCAATTGTCATATTTTACATAATTATAACTTCGAATACTGTGAATTTGATTACATGTGGCTACTTCATGGGAGTCATTATTAGTTCTGGGGATTTAGCTGTAGTTAGATAAATAATATGCCACAGTCAGTAGAGATCTCACTTCATAATCAGGATTTTGATTCAGGACTTTCTCCTAATACTGCCTGGACAAGTCACTTAATCTTTGAGTGTCAAATACAACTCTCTAAAACCATAAGCTGAAAAACAATTGTAGATATGCATTATTAGACTTAATTTCCTTTACACAATTTCTCTATGCCCATAAAAGCATGAGTCTAGGCAAAAAAAAAGAAAGAAAAGCAAGTATACCATCAAATTATTATGAGCCTAAAATGTGAAAATGTACGTAAAATGTTTTGTAAATATTGTCATATTTAAATGAAAGTTATCCTTATTTTTATGTTGTTATTACAGTCTTCCGAAGCACCAGGTCTGAAGTCAGGGAGATTAATCTTTCTGAGTTCAGATCTGGTTTCAGACACTTACTAGCTGTATGTCCCTGGGCAAGTCATTTAATGCTGTTTGCCTCAGTTACTCATCTGTAAAATCAAGTGGAGAAGGAAATGGAAAACCACTCTGTATCTTTTCCAAGAAAACACTAAATAGGGTCACAAATACTCAACAACTGAACATCAAATAACAATGAAAATGAGGAAGCCAGAATTCAACACAACTCTCTAAGTGTGGTTTGGCTAGGGCAGAGTACTGTTGGGATATTACATCCCTTATTTTGGACACCATGACTCCAAGGGGAATTACAAAATCCTAACTTTGGGAAATGACCTCCAAGGGTATCTAGAGACAGACATGGGACAGTGCAAAGCCTAAACAATTTAAATTCAGGCCTCCTATGTTCATTTCTTGGCTCTGCTTCTAAGTGTATGACCCTGGGCAAGCCAGTTAGGCTTTCTGAGGCTATTTCTTCAAGTAAAATAGAGATAATAACAAATTCAATATGTATCTCACAGATGCATTATGGAGAGGAAAAACAAATTGTTAATCTTAAAGTATTACAGATTGGTGAATTAACTCCACGTCATCACTACTACTACTACTACTACTACCACCACCACCATCACCACTACTACTACTACTACTACTGCTGCTGCTGCTGCTGCTGCTGCTGCTACTGCTACATAAGATTTATACCTCTTGTCTCGAGTGAAGGAATGTCTAAGATCCATTCTAATGCTTTGACTCCGTTGTGGGATTACTTACTATGTTCTGGACACATGGAAATTATTTTTAGTCATTCCAAAATGGCGCATAGGCCCATTTCTTTAGATTTCCTTATGTCTCCAGAAAGCGTTCTTTCTCCAGATTGCCTTAATTTAGCCTGATTTGGTTCCCTAGATTCATACTGTATTCTCCCCCATCTCTTATGATAAATCTCATTCAATTTCCTGAGGAGGGTGGCAAGCTTTATTGCTTAACAAACATTTCATCTGCTCGGCCATAATTTATATCTGAATGGGTTTATTGTAGACATTGCATTTCATTCATTGTGCAGTTAATTCTATAACGTGCTGCCCGTTTTCTGTGTGGCTGCTCTGCCATTATGTGCTTCTAGTACAATTGAATCTTCCCCTCGCCGTTTCACCGAATGGTTTATGAATATGTAATACAAACTGTGTTAACAAGGCAAATATACTTCATTTCTTTTATGACTATTTCCAGTCTGGGGCAGGAAAAACCAGAGTAAGAGTGCATCTCACTTAGGCCATGTGGCCTTCCTAAAGAAATGATCTCTTCCATACAAGTTCTCTTCTTCCAGGACCCAGGGTTGTCTCTTAGAGAGCTGTGTAATATCACACGGTGCTATGGGAAATGAGCCCTCAGGCGACCTCCCATGGATTCAATTATCATTTATACACAGTTGACACACCGTTCAGCTTGTCTACCCCCGAGCTGACTGTCCTGGTTCAGCCCTGCATAGCACGCTGCCTACAAAATAGGTTGGATCGGTTGTCCTGCCAACAACTTGAGATAAACACAGAAATGAAGAAAGGATGTCTCTTTTCCATTCAAGATGTGTTCTCTCTGTCTCTTTCCCTTCATTGCTTTCATCTCAGAGGTCAGTGACATCATCTTGTTCTTACAACAGGCCTTCTATGCTGGATCTTAGACTGTAACAAAATGGGGTAGGTGAGGAAATGCCTCAATTTAAGCAAGACATTTGACAAAATCTCTAATAATATACCTAAGGACTTGATGATAAAATATCATAGAGTGAGAGTTGGACTGGATCTTGTAAGACTTCTGCTCCAGATGCCTCATTTTACAGATGACGAAATTGAGACCCAGAGATTTTAAGTGATGTGGCCAAGCTGGATAAATGAGAGCCAGGTGAAAAATATAGTTGTATTTGGAAATCATTGAATGACTAGAATCCAAAAAAGATGACCAAAAAGTCATAGAATCTGAGTTGGAAGGGACCCAATAGTCATTTAGTCAAATTCATATACCAAAGGAATCCCCACATCATATCATGTGCTGAATAAGTGGTTGTCCAAATTTACTTGAAAGCAAGAGATTGTTGACTGAGTCAAGGTCACTGGGGATCCACCCTTGGTTTTATGATTTTCAACATTCTTTGTCAAGGATTTAGATAAAGGTAAAAATGCTATGCTTTTCACTTTTGCAGATGACACAATAGTAGGGGAGAAAAGTGACATCTAAAAAATTACTCAGGATCCCAAAAGATCTTGATCTGCTAGAGAAATAAATTAAATTTCATAAGATGAAATTGAATAAAGTACTTTTAAATTCTGCATTTGACTTCCAATAATCAGTTGTACTATTACAGAATGGTCCAGCCAATGGTTATACAACAGTTTATAAAAAGAAGACATGGAGATGGATGGTGGTGGTGGGAAATGGAAGAGGTGGTGTTAGTGAACTATAAACTCAACATGAGTCAACAGTTTGCCATGACAATCCAAATACAAATGCCATCATAAGCATCATTAAGAGACACCTTTCATGAGAGAAATGGCTTTGCCATTATACTGTGTCCTAGTCAGATCACTAGAGAATTGTGTTCAAGAGTGGACTTCCATATTTAAGGAAGGACTTCAACAAATTATTGCTTATCCACAGATGGAGGAGTGACTGAAGACACAACCATGTGAGGGTCCGCTGAAGGAAATGTATTTAGGTAGGAAAATACTGGGTGGGAAGGAATGGGGTAATTTTTTCAAGAATTTAAAGGGCTGCTCCAAGAAAATTTATACTTGTTTTGAAACTAAGAATAATGTAGAGAAAGTGGGAAAATTCCATTCTTTTTTAAGACCCAGACCAACTATCAGAACCGATCCATGTATTCTAACGGGTATTGAAGCTATGGAACAGAATGTCAATTAATACAGTGACAGGTACCAGAGTACCATATTGCCTGCTAAGGAAATAAAATGTAATCCTAAACTGACACTGTATTAACTCAGAATTCTGCTTAGGAACTCAAGGAACATTAGGGTCAAAGGATCATAGAGTTAGAGCTGAAAGGGACCTTTATAGGTCATCTAATGTAACTCCTTTTAGAAATGAGGAAATCAGGCCTCAAAGTCACAGAAGAAGCTAGTAGCTGAGGCAGGGTTTGAAATCAGACCTTCATTCTCCTCCAAAGTAACTGCTTTTCACTAAGTACCATGTTGCATCTCAAAGGTCCTGACACTGGAACCAGTGAACTTCCCTTGGCTCTTCTCTGCTGGGATTATACTTACCTAATTGGAAAGCAAATATAGAGTGCATGATGTAGACCTTTCTGGTCTGTGGGAGCTTTATGACATTCCTCTGAAGACAATTTTCCTGTGACTTTCTCTCCGGGTGCAGCGGATGTAAGGGATGTTAGATTTTAAATAATAGTCCAGGTAATGTGCACAGAGGGAATGCTGGCTCAAATGAGCTTTTCTATTTTTATGTAGAATGTAATCACTTTGTTTCATGATGATGGAGGTTCCATTACTGTTATTAAAGCATTTATTATTCTAAAGGGGATACTACTCTTTGGTGGTACGTGCTCACAAGCCAGCGATGGTGTCAGCGGAATCCTTGTCCTCACAGAAGCAGCTCTGGAAGATATTGGAAGATACTCACAGATGTTTGGCATTGGGGTGGTAGTGGGGTGTTCAGTCAAGAGTACCTGCTAAAAGCAGCAGAGACCTAAGGAAAATCAGAGAACAGAAAGAACTTTTCAAAGGGCAGCCAGGAAGTATGAGTATGGATGGACTCATGTAAAAAGACCAGAGTTGGCCTCGACTGGGATTTCTCGTGGTCTTTGCATCAGAGCAAGGGACAGCCCTAGGCAGGAACATTTTATTAGGAAAAAATATCTAACTCCAACCACTCTGGACCATATTTTCTTTGGACAGTCAATTCAACAAGTCAATAACCATTCATTAATGTTTATTAATAATCATAATTAAATGGCTACTTTTCATGTATTCTCTCCTGCGGATACAAATACAAGCAACATGAAATGTAGCCCCCTGCCCTCAAGGAGTTTCCATGCTGATGGAGAAGGCAATAATAAAGAAGCTGAAAAGGGGATAGGGTGGCATAATGGTGAAGTCTGTCAGAATACAGCTCACTTGGACACCCTCCTTCTGGGAGGAGCCATCTAGTCAGGGGGAGAATTCCCAAGGACAGGGGTGGGGATGGCAGGCCCATTGCTCCAACTCTGAAGACTGGTTTTCAGTGGGTTAGACTACGCTTGATGCCAAGTCCTGTTGCAGTTTTACTCAATCAGTGAATACATCAAAGGACCATATAAGATCTAAGATGCTGCTGCTTATATAGGCAGTCTTAAAGAATGAAAATGGCACTGCAATTTCTAGAATTATAGTAGAATCAATAAGCCAGAGTGATGCTAGCTAAGTGATACTGGCTAAGAGACTTGACCTTTCTGTATGATGATGATCTCCTTTCTCTACTGAGGAATACTGTTATGGACCTAGAATTAGAAAGGTCCTCAGGAGCCATCTACACTAACTCCTTATTTTACAGAAGAAGAAAGTGAGTCCCAGGGAGTTTGAGCGATTTGTCCAAAGTGTGTTAATTTAAACTAAGGGCCTCAAGGAATGGTGTAAGGAAAGTAGTTTGTAAAGCTTATCGCACCATAGACATGGGAGTTATTTCCATCCAGTTGAAGCATTTCATTTGATAGAGGAATGTTGTTGTTGATGATGATCTTTCATTCTCTAAGAGGACCAATGACATCAGGAAGATTGTGTCTTGACTTGCAAGTGAATTGAGTAATTTAAGTAAGGCAGAACTGTGCAAAGTCATCAGCCTCACTATCTCCTCCAGAGCCACTCTCCCTCTAGAGTCAAGACAGAAGTCAAGATGATGGGAAATGGCTAGATAGAGGAGGAAATCAAAAGCAAGAAAAAAACCAATTATTAGGCCTAGGTCATACAAAGAATCAATAGAAGTGTGTCTAGAACTCAAGTCTGAATCAAAGTCTAGTCCTCTCCATATTGCCTGATGAACATCTGTTTAGGAAAATGAAAATGAGATTGTTGGTGACTTCCTCAAGTTGCTCTACTGGTGACCTGGAGTTGTAGAATTCTGGGATCTCTCCATTGGAAGGTACCTCAGAAGGCACTTAGCTAGTCCAACCAGCATAGAAATACTTCCTACAATCTCCTTCCAACCCCTACTTGAACACCTACATAGATAGAAAACTCATCACCTTGGAAGGCAGTAAGTTTTATGGCTGGCTTAATTTGTTGGCCCATTTCTCATAGGGAAAGTTATCCTTTACCAAAGTCTAATTGAGAATCCTGTAGCTCCCTAACTTTGCAGTACCCACAGTGACTGTGAGGTGGAAAGTATGGTAATAAAAGAGAAGACTTTTAGGAACTTACCAGTGAAGAGGAAAAGCAAACAGGTCAGTGAGGTGGAGAATAGTCTGTGAATATATGAGATAATATTTATAAAATGGTTAGAAGAGTATCTAACACATTGTAAAAAAAACTATATAAATGCTAGTTATTATTATCCCTATATCTGTGTTTGACATATGATACATCAGGGAATCTCCTAGAGATGTCAGCTCACAGACTAGTTGAGTAGGAAAGGCATTGGATCAATCAATTGATACACATTAGCTACATGCCTACTATGAGCCAGACAGTGTGCTAAAATCAGAATTCAAAAAGAGACAAGGGCAGTCGCTACCCTCAAGGAACTTACAACTTGTGGATTCACAGAAGTAACTGGAACACATTCCTAGACTATTCTGGTCACCCAGTCACCAAGGAGTAATTGGATACTTGAGATGTACAGCTTCATCTCCTAGATTTCAGGGATTCTGCAGAGTCATAATTAGGTCAAATAGACGAGGACTTTATCTGGGGAATTTAGAGAAGAGAGGGAGAAGAATTTTTCTATCTCTTTGTGGCTTAGTCATTTCAGTTGTCTGACTCTTTATGGCCCTGTTTAGTGTTTTGGTGGTGAATACCCTGTATTTGTTTACCATTTCCTTCTTCAACTCATTTTACAGATGAGGAAACTGAGGCAAACAATATTAAGTGACTTAACCAGGATCGCACTCCTAGTAACTGTTAGAGGATGAATTTGAATTCAAGTCTTACTGACTCCAGGGTTAGTGCTGTATCCACTAGACCACCTAGCTGGCTCAGCCTATTGTTTAGCCATCCCCAATGGATGTGATTAATGAGATCTCAGGGTCAAAGAATGCAGTATCTATAGTTTAGTGACTTTTATTTTTAAACCTGATTTACAAATTTTTTTCCCCAGAATATTTGGACCAATTCATAGTTCTAACAACAGAGCATCATGGTGCCTGCCCTCCCATAGCCCATCGAGTAATAGCCATTTTCCTGTTCTGCCATCCATGTCATCTCATCAGATTAGTGTAAAATGGAATCTCAAGTGATGGACTAAAGCTGCCAAATGACACATACATTTTCCAGTGTGGTCGGTGCATCAAAGGGTTTTGTCTGAATCTACTTATTTGTTACAAGAAAGGGCTTCTAACATGGGGCAGGAGGAGAAGATGAGTAGTTGGTTAGTGACTGGGAAATGAAAGAAGAATAAAAAAGAGCATCTGTCAATATTAAATAATTCCCAGAAGTGAACAGAAGGAAGTTTGGAAAAGGACACAGACAAGCAAGAAAGTATGGCTACATTTTAAAACTGATATTTACTTAAAAATCTGTATATAACAGTCAAGTTTCATGTATTTTCTACTTTTTTGTCTTTTGTTGTTTATTGAAATGTTTTATATACTAGTGTTTAAGTTCATAATCAACCCATGGGGCCATACTTCTTTCTAAATCCTTTGTGTAGGAAATGGGAGAACGGAGAGGGAACTAATCATTCCATATCAGAGGAGAAGCCATAGTTGTAACATCATAGCCCTATTATGACCCATAAGCTCTTGATCTCAGTAGAGGGGAGAATATATTTCTATGACCTACTTACACTTCCAGACTTCATGATCTGTGATTTCATCAGGGCTCAATCCTCCATCCCCCAAGATTGTAATTCCTCTACAATGTCATGACAGTAACAAGAACCAAAACTGTTCTGGCTTCAGTCATAGTCTGGGGTCAAATTCTGGACTACCAACGCATCTCCTCTGCCTCCTTGGCCAAGCCAGTTAATTTCCACTTTACTCAATCAACTCACCTCAGTTTCTTTAACAGAAAAGGGAAAGGTTGGATTAGACCAACTCTAAATAGCACTGCTAGAATACATCTATGGTACCTCTGTTGGGTGGTGTAGTGAAGAGAGGTCTAAATTTGTAGTCAGGAAGAGATGGGTTTGAATCCTGCCTCAGATGCTTGCTAGATAGATTCTCCTGATAATCTTTCCTCATTTTACTTATCTAAAAATCAGAACAATATTAATACCTCAAAGCGTTATGGTAAGGACTAAATGAGATAATTTATGTGAAGCTTTCAATAAACCTTGATTTAGTTAATAAATCTCAGTTATTAGCTATTCTACAATCATAACCATTTTGGGGGGTTTCCCCTTGTCTTTATGAGTACATACTCAATGGGGAGCCAGAACCAGGACCAAGGGTGTCTGTAATAATGACTGATACTTTTCCTTAGATGTGAGAGCTCCTTCTACTCCAAAGAGCAGGACCAAGAAATGCATCATATAGCCAATGTTGATTTAATATTAGAAGTCAAATAAGAAATAGAGAGTGGATCTATGGTTGCATTTATATAGGGAAATCCTAAATGTATAAACTCTCTTTTCCAAGCAGGTTAGCACCTTCACCTTTAAGGAAATGGACCTTGAAGGAAAAAAATGAGCTGATGTAGGAAAAGGAACTCTAGGTATACAGGTTTATCACCTGACTTAGAACCTCAACTCTGAACTCACCTGGACCTAGTTTACAATGCAATATATTAAATACAATAAATATTTACGAAGCATCTACTACATTCCAGTCACTGTGCAAAATGCTGGGGGTACAGATAAGGAAAAGCAAGACAGCTCTTGTTTTTAAAGAATTTACAACCTACTGAGGAAAGATAAAACAGAAAAAGAATATAAAAAGCAGGTGGTGAGGGAAGTCAAGAGTACATGTCATGGGGGCATGACTCCATAATGATGATAGAGTCAAGACCAAGTAGAGTGACTGGTAGGAAAAGAAGAGTTGGCTACGCTTCTGAGAATTCTTTACATGGACACTTTCAGAGAATTTTTTGCTTGGCCTTGTGTTCCTAATGAGAGGATTATTTAAATCGTTAAGGGTATCTCATTAATACCAAGCAATATAGCCCAACCTGATCTTGGGTCAACCTAGCATAGCTCATATCTTCCACAGACAATGAACTTTTGCTCATTATTTTCTGAAGTAGGCTCTCCACCTTTTGTATAAATCTATAGTCTGTCTCTGTCTCTGTTCTCTCTCTCTTTCTCTCTCTCTCCCTCTTTCTCTCTCTTCTCTTCTCTCTTCTTGTTTCTTTCTTTGTCTCCCTCTCTTTTCCTCTCCTCTTTCTCTCTAAATTAAGAATTTAATCTAAATGTGGCACTCAGTGACGCAAAACTCTACCTAGGGGCCACAAGTTTTCAAGTATATTAATGTCAGAATGTTCCATTCTCCTACTGCAGAGAACATCAAAATGAGTTCTCCTGGGGCACTCCAGTAACAGTTTACATTCCTCTGCATCCAGCTCCTGGCAAGCTTGCATCAGCTAGATGATATAATAAGGAAATGAAAACTTCTTCTATGTAAGCAGATGCCATTACTCCCACCTTTACTCTACCATAATAATGAAAATTTTCACCGTGGTTCCCCTCTGCTGGCATAAGATCACAGACTGAAAAGGAGTATGAACTCTTCTCTCCATGGTCCTTTTATGTTTTACATAAGCTAGCTTTCCTTTTCTATAGGGAGTTTCATTTTGTTTAGCAATTCCGTTTTTAATTCATTGTTTTCAGTTTTCAACAATCACTTCGATAAATTTTAAATTTTCTCACCCTCCAGCACCCCTCCCTCCTAAAGATGGCATGCAATCTTATATGAATTCTACACATGCATTCTTATAAAACACATTTTTCCCATTAGTCATGTTATATAGAGGAATTAAAGTGAATGGGAGAAACCATGAGAAAAATAAAAAAGAAAAAAAAACAGAACAAAAGAGAAAATAATTTTCTTCATTCTGCCTTTGGACTCTACAGTTCTTTCTCTGGATGTGGATGGCATTTTGTATCAAGAATCCATTGGAAGTTTTTTAGGCCCTTGCATTGCTGAGAAGGGCTAAATCTATTAGAAACAGTCCTTGCACACAGTGACTGTTACTATGTGTAACATTCTCCTGGTTCTGCTCATTTCGCTCAGCATTACTTCATATAAGTTCTATCGTTCTAGGGGTTTCTAAAGCCTACCTATTCAACATTTCTTATAGCATGATGGTATTCCACTATATTCATATACCACAACTTGTTCAACCATTTCGCAATTGATAAACATCCCCTTGATTTCTAGTTCTTGACCACCACAGAAAGAGCTGCCATAGATACTTTTGTTCATGTGGAACCTTTTCTCTTTTTCATAATTTCTTTGGAATACAGTCCCAGAAGAAATATTACTGGTTCAAAGGATATGTACATTTTTGTAGCCCTTTGGTCATAGTTCCAAATTGCTCTCCAGAATAGCTGGATCAGCTCATAGCTCCATCAACAATGAATTAGTGTTCCAACTCTCCTGCATCTTCTCCAATATTTGTCATCTTCCTTTTTTGTCAGGTTAGCCAATCTGATAGGTGTGATGTGGTACTTCAGAGTTATTTTGATTTCCATCTCTATAATCAATAGTGATTTAGAATGTTTTTTTATAAGACTATAGATAGCTTTAATTTCTTCCTCTGACAACTGCCTGTCCATATCCTTTCATTATTTATCAATTGGGGAATGACTTGTATTATTGTAATGACACTAGTTCTCACAGACACTAATTGTAAAAATTCATTCCCAATTTTTTTCTGCTTCCTTACTAATCTTGGTTCCATTGACTTTGTTTGTGCAAAATCTTTTCAATTGAATGTAATCAAAATCATCCATTTTGCATTTCATAATGTTCTCTATCTCTTGTTTGGTCATAAATTTCCCATTCTCCATAAATCCTACAAATAAACTATTCCTTGCTCCCTTAACTTGTTTATAATAACAGTCTTTATACCCATCTGGACTTTATTCTGGTATACATTGTCAGGCATGGGTCTATGCACAGGTTCCGTCAAACTATTTTCCAGTTTTCCCAGCAGTTTTTGTCAAACAATGAGTTTCTGTCCCAGAAAGTGGGGTCTAGATTGCTATAATCATAGATTACTGTGTCTTCTATACCTAAGGTATTCCATTAGTCTACCCCTCTATTTCCTAGCCAGTACCAAGTGGTTTAGATGATTGCTGCTTGATAATACAATTTGAGATCTGGTATGGCTAGGACATCTTTCCTAGCATTTCTTTTCATTAATTCCCTTGATATTCTGGACCATTTGTTCTTCCAGATGAATTTTGATATTTTTTTTAAGCTCTAGAAAATAATGTTTTGGTAGTTTGATTGGTATGACACTGAATAAGTATATTAATGTAGGTAGAATTGTGATTTTTACTATATTAGCTTGGCTTACTCATGAGCAACTCATGTTTTTCCAATTATTTAGATCTGACTTTATTTGTATGAAAAGCATTTTGTAATTGTGTTCATATAGTCTCTGGGTTTTTTTGGCAGATAGACCCCAAATATTTGATACTGTCTACAATAAATTTAAGTGTAATTTCTCTTTCTATATCTTGCTGTTGTACCTTGTTAGTAACATAAAGAAATACAGGTGACTTATGTGGGTCTATTTTGAAACCTGAAACTTTCCCAAAATTGTTTATTATTTCAAGTAGATTTTTTTTATGTGATTCTCTAGGATTCTCAAAGTATATAACATATCATCTTCAAAGAGTGATAACTTAGATTCTTCTTTACATCTTGTAATACCTTCAATTTTTTTCTCTTATTTTAAAGCTAACATTTCTAGTACCATATTGAATAACAGTAGTGATAATGGACATCCTTGTTTCACACCTGATCTTAATGGAAATGCATCTAGTTTATCCACATTACATGTAATGATTACTGATGATTTTAGGTAGATGTTACTTAATATTTTAAGGAATTCTCCATTTATCCCTGTGCTCTCTAGTGTTTTAAATAATATTGGGTGTTGTATTTTATCAAAACTTTTTCTGCATCTATTGAGATATACATATGTTAGCTTTGTGGCTGATACGAACAATAACACTGATAGTTTTCCTAATATTGAACTAGCCCTGCATTTCTGGTATAAATCCTACCTGATCCTAGTGTATTATTTTTGTGATAAGTTGCTGTAATCCTTTTGCTAGTATCTCATTTAAAATTTTTGCATCTGTATTCATTAGGGAAATTGTTCTATGATTTTCTTTCTCCATTTTGGCTCCTCTCAGTTTAGATATTAGAACCATATTTGTATAATAAAAAGAAATTTGTAGGAGTGCTCCTTCACCAATTTTTCCCAAATAGCCTTCACAGTATTGGAATTAACTATTTTTTAAATGTTTGATAGAATTTGCTTGTAAATGCATCTGCCCCTGAAGATTTTTTCCTAGGGAGTTCATTCATGGTTTGTTCAATTTCTTTTTCTGAGATGCAGTTATTTAAGTGTTTTACTTCCTCTTATGTTTTTCTAGACATTTACACTTTTGTAAATATTCATCCATTTCACTTAGATTGTCAAATTTGTGCGCAAACAGTTGGGCTAAATAATTTCTAATTATTGTTTTAATTTCCTCTTCATTAGAGGTGAGTTCACCCTTTTCATTTTGGTACTTATAATCTGGTTTTCTTCTTTTTTTAATCCAATTGATTGAACAAAGGTTTATCAGTTCTGTTTTTTTCATAAAACCAGCTCTTAATTTCATTTCTTAGTTCAATAGTTTTCTTAATTTCAAGTTTATTGATCTCTCCTTTCATTTTCAGTGTTTCTAATTTGGCATTTAATTGAGGATTTTCAATTTGTCCTTTTTTTAGTTTTTGCAGTTGAATTCCCAATTCATTGATCTCCTCTTTCTCTGTTTTATTCATGTAAACATTCAAAGATATGAAACTTCCCCTAAGAACTGCTTTTGCTGCATCCCATAAGTTTTGCTATGTTGTCTCATTACTGTCATTTCCTCGAATGAAAGTATTGATTTTTTCTATGATTTATTGTTTGACCCACTCATTCTTTAGGATTAGATTATTTAATTTCCAATTAATTTTTGTCTATCTATCCATGGCCCTTTATTAATTTTTATTGCATTATGATTTGTAAATGATACATTGGCTATCTCTGTCTTTCTGCTCCAAATTGTGAGGATTTTATGCCCTAGTACATTGTCAATTTTTGTGTATCTTCCATGCACCACTGAGAAAAAGGTATATTTCTTTCTATCCCCATTCAATTTTCTCCAGAGATCTGTCATATCTACCTCATCCAGAATTCTTTTCACCTCCTTAACTTCTTTGTTGTTTATTTTTGTGTTGGATTTATCAAGTTCAGAGAGTGGGAGGTTGAGGTCCCCCACTAGAACAGTTTTACTATCTATTTCTTCCTGTAACTCCCTTAACTTCTCCTCTAAGAATTTGGATGCTGTGCCACTTGGAGCATATATGTTTAGTAATGACATTGCTTCATTGTCTATTGTGTTTTTAGCAGGATATAATTTCCTTCCTTATTTCTTTTGTATAGATCTTTTTTGCTTTTGTTTTGTTGGAGATGTTGCCCATGTTGAAAAACACTTTTTTCCCCCTTTTTACATTTTTATTCCTCTATTGAATCTTGTATTTGAAGATCAAATTTTCAATTGAGCTCTGGTCTTTTCATCATGAAGTTCTAGAAACCCCTTATATCATCTCCTTGCCTGAAAGATTAAGCTCAATTTTACTGGGTAATTGATGCTTGGTTGTAGTCCAGGTTCCTTTGCCTTATAGAACAATCATATTCCAATCCCTCTGAATGTACAAACTGCAAGGTCCTCTGTAATCCTGACTGTAGTTTCTTGATATCTGAATTGTTTCTTTCTAGTTGCTTGTAGTATTTTCTCCTTGACCTGATAGTTCTGGAAGTTGGCAACAATATTCTTTGGAGTTTTTAGTTTGGGATATCTTTCAGAAGGTGATTGGTGGATTTTTTTGATGACTATTTTACGCTCTGGATCTAGGACCCCAGGGCAGTTTTCCTTGATGATTTCTTGGAAGATATTGTTCAGGCTCTTTTTTTCATCATGGCTTTTCAGTAGACCAATTATTCTTAGATTTTCTCTCCTGGGTCTATTTTCCAGGTTAGTAGTTTTTCCAATGAAATATTTATTTTCTTCTATTTTTTCACTCTTTAGATTTTGTTTGATTGATTCTTGATATCTCATAGAGTCATTAGCTTCCACTTGCTCAGTTCTAATTTTTAACAAATTGCTTTCTTCAGTTAGCTTTTGTGCCTCCTTTTCCATTTGTCCAGTTTTCCCAATTAAGTTTTGTCCTTCCTCAACTATTTGACCTATTTTATATTTTTAGGGAGCTGTTCTCCTCAGTGAATTCCTTTTTCATTTTGTCAATTGTATTTTTAAATCATTGGCCAATTTTTCTTCTACCTCTCTAATTTATCTTTTAAAATCCTTCTTGATCTCTTCCAAGAACAGTTTTTGGGCTTGAGACTACTTCGTATTCCCTTTTGAGGTTTCAGATGCAGGTATATTGTCAGTGCTGTGCTCTTCTGAATTTGTATTTTGATCTTCCTTTTCCCCATAGAAAGATTCTATTGTCTTTGTTGTTTTTTATTTGCTTCTTGCTCATGACAATTTCCTTCTTCCTGGCTTTTAAAGTGAATCTCTGCTTCTCAAGCACAGGGGAGTCTTTCCCATGTTTGTAGTCCTAGCAGATTGAGGCCAATTTACTGGCTTTTTGTGTTGTGGCCTCTGGTTCTTTAAGCTAGAAACTATATAACATTGCATTTATTTACTGAATAGTAACTGTTTCTGTTTTACCCAGGATCCCTGAAGATCTTCCCCTCCAAGTTCGATTTCTTTTTTAAAGGAATCATCCCTTGAGTAACTACTTAAAGAAGACTATTCATTGAATGAGTGTATCTCACTCAAAGTGAGAATGTGAAAAGACCTCAACCTAAAATGGCAAGAGTCTCTCATTGTATCCTGGAACATCTCCAATTGTCCTGATAAATATCAGGCCACTGGACCCAGATGGCTCAGGAGAAAAAAGTGAAGTTGGTGACCTTGCACAGCCCTCACTCAAATCAAAGTCAACTGCATGATGTCAACATCTGGATGTCATGATCCTCTTCTAGAGCAAAGGACAAACACAACAACAAGAACACAATATAATGCTGCAGTTCACCTGGTTATGCGCTGACTGGTATATGCCAAGGCAAAGACCAGGTGAAATCTTTCTGAATTTCCTGTGTAGGTGAGGGATGATCTGGCTGCAGGAGTTCTCCTACTCTCCCGTGGCTGAGATAGAGAACAAGCAGACTCAGCCTCGATGAACTCCCCTCTGTGCTGGTGTGTGCCCAATTACCATGGCTGTGATAAGGTACACCTGGGAGACTGATGTTGGCCCTTAAAGGCTTTTCCATGTAGGGCTCAATATCTCCTCCTGGTCTGCTGAGTTGAGGCTTGCTGAGATGACTCTTGTCTTGCACTGGTCCCCTTTAGCTTCAGCAAGAGGTACTCTTCTGGGCAATCTCTCTAACCTCCCAGTTGAGAGACTGCTGTGCCCCTTCTGATGAGTCCACTATTCCACAATTTTTCCTGGAGCAATATGCTTTCTCAGGGTCCACAGTGAGAGGTTGAGAGCGCTTATAGTTTACTCCACCATCTTGGCTCCTGGAAGTTCAAGGAGGTGACTTTCAAACATTTAATCTGTAGGCTGATGGTCTCAGGAGTGACTGCTGCTGTTAACAGGGGGCCCTTTGCTTCTCTCTCACTCTCTTCCACTTGCAGTCTTGCATTGAGAGGTTTGAGAATATACACTGCTACTTCTCATTTGGCCCGCCTTGCATCTTTCCCACTCTGTTATGGCTGAGTCTGTGCTGGAGCAGTCTTTACTCTCTATGTATCCCAAGCCCTTGTAAGAAATCCTTCCTCTCAACTTTCCAGGCTGTTCTGGGCTGGAAATCTGCCACACTGTTTCCTAGTGGATTCTGCCACTCTAAAATTTGTTCAGATTCACTTTTTAGAGGTATCTGAAGGAGTTTGTGAAAGAACTCAGCTTCGTCCCTGATTTCACCCTGTCATCTTGGCTCTACCCCCTTAGCAATTCTTTGTTAGAGAAATATTTGACTCTCACTAAAGTTACTACTGGTGATAGCCTATCCATGACATTCACTTGTCCCATGATCATGGCATAAATATTTGTTTGGATAGCTTGCAGATACCTTTTAAAAGCAAAAGGAGGAACCTCAAGGTACTGATGGAGTAAACTGGAAACAAAGGTAACTCTATGGCAGGAGTTACTAAGCTTTTTATGTTATTGATCCCTTGAGCAGTCGGGTAAAACATATGACTCCTCAGAATAACCTTCACTCCTATTTTCATAATGGAAGGAATTGCTAATCTCAGTTAGGAACAGAATCTCCTGACATCTATCCACAAATAGGTTCCATAGATCACAGTTTAAGAATCCCTGTTCTAAGATAAGGTATCTGGACTTTTTTTTTTAACATTGTTGGATCAATCTATTTGAGAATTATAGTGAGAGATCCCACATGCATGTAAAAACTTTCCATCTTTTTACAAGTGTTTGTTGATTAAATGACTGCATCTTTAAGAGGTGGAGGGTATGAGAATGGAATGTTGATATATTTCAGAATCAGTCAATTTATTCATTAGTCTGATTTTTTTTCCTCTTTTTATTATTGGTTACAAGCAGCGAAGGCTCTTTAGGGAAGACAAGGAGAGAGCTATATTTGGAAATGAAAGTGATAAACGGGTAATTTTTTTCCCAAAAGAACCAGAAGTGCTCTTAGAACATTAAATGCCATGTCTGGCAAAGACCTTAGAGTACAGAATGGAGAAGTCATAATATAGACTTTTATATCTGATGTGATGCAACATAGGTCGTAGAATGTCAACCAGAAGAGATTTCAAAACAACAAAATAATAGAGTTGGAAGGAATCTTAGAAAACATTTAGTTTAAACTAACAGTCTTGAGTGTGTGAGAGAGAGAGAGAGAGAGAGGAAATGACTTTCCTCAGGTAACCAAGAGAATTCTACTTTTAGGAATTATAACCAGACCTCCTGGTTTCCTGTTCTCAACTATAAAACTGTTTGTTAGACTAAATTGCCCTGTTCAAATTCACATCACATACCTTCTTTACTTAAATTTCTCCATGTAAAAAATGCCAAAATTGCTCAAACTCACAACGTGTATTCAACTACAAATTGTTCTATTTATACATTTCCCCCTCAACATTCTATGGTATTTATCCTTACAATCCTTATACTAGTTTGAGGAGGTGTTAGAGACCACCTAATCCAACTACCCACTCATTGTAGACATTCTCTTAATAGTCTACCTGATAGCTACTAATCTAGGCCTCTACTTGAACATTTCCAATAATTGGTAACTGGCCTCATCATGAGGTAATCATTTAACCATTGAATATTTATAACCCATTTTTCTTTATAATAGAATCTTATATTTCTAGACATGAAGACACCTTGGAGTTGACCTAGCCCAAAGATGTCAAAAACAACCTACAACCCTGCCAAATACAGCCCAAACCAGATAAAACTGTAATTAGGAAAGATATATCAAAATAAATAGAAATATAATAAAACATAGGTGATAGATAATATTATAGACATTAGGCAATATTGCAATAGGTAAACAACTTTATAACAGACAAATTTGAAACTAAGTCAATATGTCCATCAGAGGAATCTTTATGTACAAATTAGTGGCCCCATTTCCATTTGACTTTGACACTACATATTTTTTTTATTGTTGAACATTTTTTCTTTTTTATTATTGAAACAAATGCACAAGAAAAGAAAAAAGAAACATAAAATTAAATATCAAATCTTAAATACAAAATAAGAAAAGAAAAAAGTATGTTGTGTACATAGCAGAATATGAGAGGATTCAAAACATATAGTAATCAATTTCCATTTCTAAAAAGTCTGTATAGGGGGGAGGAGCCAAGATGGTGGAGTAGAAAGATTCACATATGCTAGCTCCGAACCCACAGCCCATAAAATAACTATAAAAAAGAACTCCCAACAAATTCTGGAGCAGCAGAAGCTGCAGAACAACGGAGTGGAGGAGACTTCCATTCCAGAGGGCCCTGAAAAACCCACACCAAGGTCCGTCATGCACCAAACCTGGAGCAGAGCTCAGCCCTGCCTTGGTTGCAGCACTGATAGGAGCAGATTGAGCAGGCTTCAGGAATGGAATCTCTAGCAGCCACAAAGGTCCCTCCTCCCACAGATACCAAAGGTCAGTGTGAGACTCTTTTTGGCTGGCCGAGAGGGGAGTGGGGTGTCTCCATAACTCAGGACCCCTCGGGAGGCAGCAGCAGGGGAAGCAGTGGACAGGAGCTCCCAAACCAGAAAGGAGCTCGGGTTCATTGTTGAAGGTCTCCACATAAACCCCCTGAGGGAACTGAGCCCTGTGTGGTGGCCCTGCCCTTACCCGAGCAGCTAAATTTGATCTCGCACTGAATAGCAGCCCTTCCCCTACTGAAAGCCCTGAGGCTGGGAAACAGCATTTGAATCCCAGCCCCCAAGCACTAGCTGGGTGGAACTGGAGGTGAGGCAGGTGTGGAGAGGAAACTCAGAAGTCAAGAAACTGACTGAGAAAATGCCCAGAAAAGAGAAAAAAAATAAGACCATAGAAGATTACTTTCTTGTTAAACAGATATCTCCTCCCATCCTTTCAGATGAGGAAGAACAATGCTTCCAATCAAAGAAAGACATAGAAGTCAAGGCTTCTGTATCCCAAACATCCAAAATAAATATTCACTGGGCTCAGGCCATGGAAGAGCTCAAAAAGGATGCTGAAAATCAAGTTAGAGAGGTGAAGGAAAAACTGGGAAGAAAAATGAGAGAGATGCAATAAAAGCATGAAAAGCATGCTAAAGGAGACCCAAAAAAATGCTGAAGAAAATAACACCTTGAAAAATAGGCTCACTCAATTGGCAAAAGAGGTTCAAAAAGCCAATGAGGAGAAGAATGCTTTCAAAAGCAGAATTAGCCAAATGGAAAAGGAGGTTCAAAAGCTCACTGGGGAAAATAGTTCTTTCAAAATTAGAATGGAACAGATGGAGGCTAATGACTTTCTGAGAAACCAAGAAATCACAAAACAAAACC
This sequence comes from Bettongia penicillata ogilbyi, assembly GCA_023548195.1. Taxonomy (NCBI): domain Eukaryota; kingdom Metazoa; phylum Chordata; class Mammalia; order Diprotodontia; family Potoroidae; genus Bettongia; species Bettongia penicillata. The sequence goes on along the minus strand of JAJHZJ010000546.1, from coordinate 5,451,174 downwards.
AAAAGAATGAAAAAATGGAAGATAATGTAAGATATCTCATTGGAAAAACAATTGACCTGGAAAATAGACCAGGAGAGACAATTTAAAAATTATGTGACTTCCTGAAAGCCATGATCAGAAAAAAGAGCTTAGACATCATCTTTCATGAAATTATCAAGGAAAACTGCCCTGATATTCTAGAATCAGAGGGCAAAATAAGTATTCAAGGAATCCACTGATCACCGCCTGAAAGAGATCCAAAAAGAGAAACTCCTAGGAACATTGTGGACAAATTCCAGAGTTCCCAGATCAAGGAGAAAATATTGCAAGCAGCTAGAAAGAAACAATTCAAGTATTATGTAAATACAGTCAGGATAACGCAAGATCTAGAAGCTTCTACATTAAGGGATTAAAGGGCGTGGAATAGGATATTCCAGAAGTCAAAGGAACTAGGACTAAAACCAAGAATCAAAAAAGCCTGTATAATAAATGCTATGCATTGTGTTGATAGCTGTCCACTTTTCTTGGCTTCCTAGTTAGTTTTCTTTTGATCTCTGCTGTGCAATTTTACTATGTTCTTTCCCCACCCCAAAAGTTACAATTAAGGACAGATCTATTTATATATAGAATGAGATATGTAGATATACACATACATATATACAGACATATACATAGACATATGCTTTTCCTAACAAATTCTACTTCCAATCTTTGCATTTATATTTGTACATATCTCTTTTTTCTTGTCCATCTTAACTCCTCTACTTTACTTCGACTCACTGCCTTGATACCCTATCCACCCTCCAAGGATCCCTCCCTTATCCCCTAGTTCCCATAAATCTAAACATCCTTCTATACCCCACTTTGACTTATTCCCTCATATGCCTCTAAAGATCTCCCTCTTATCATCCCAAGGGTCCCGCTCCTGCCCTCCCACTTCCATTAATTTAAACACCCTTCTATACCTCCCATTTAACCTATCCTCTCACCCTTCCCTCTAGAGATCCTCCCTTATCTTCTCCCTTTTCCCTATCTCCTTAGCATTTTATTTCTTTTTGAATTAAGAAGAGTTTTATAGTCTTCTAGTTATATATGTATGGGTTTAACACTATTGAACTAGCCCACACCCCTGCCTGATGGGGGAATCCTTTTTATAATATTCATTCATTTATTCAGTCAACAAAAATGCAGTAAGTGTATGCCAATGGAATATGGACCGTAAGTCTAACCTTTTTTCTACATGAAAGAGCCTTCAATACTTCATGATTGTCCTCAGGTCTTGCCTTTGTCTTCTCTGCCCCAGATTGACCATTGCTCCCCTTTAATTCATCTAGTCAATAGAGGAATAAACCTTTATTAAGCACCTGCTATGTGCCAGGTGTTGTGTTAACAGCTTGGGACACAAAAAAGGGCAAAAGATAACCCCTGACTTCAAGGATCCTACAGTCTAATGAACAGTCTGAAAACCCTTCGCTACCTTGATTGGCCACCTCTTGACACAGTGCTGTCTCCTAAAATATGGTACTGAAAACAAGCTCAACACTGCAGATATCATCCGCTCTAGACAGACAGTGAAGGATGATCTGTCACTTTCCTTGTTCTGAACCCATGCCTCACAAAGCAGCCTAAGTTATCACTGATTTTATTTGGGAGGGGGTTGTTGCTTCATGTTAGTCTTGCAGTCAATTGACACCCCTGGATATTTTTCACATGAACTCTTGCTCAGTCATGCCTCCCTTCCCTATACTTATGTATTATTATTTTAGTCTAAATGCAAGGGTCTGCCTTTATCTCACACACAATTTCATCTTGTTGGTTTCTTCTGAGTATATTGAATTATGATCAGAAGAAAAAAAAAAGATAAGCCACATTTACAACAGGGGAAAATTTCCGTAAAGTTCAAAGGAAAAGGAGCGGACAGGGGGGTCACAAACCTCACAAGATAAAATGAACTCCAATTTAAAAAACACATGGCTTGATCAGCCAAGAGACTGGGCAACGGTGTACTGTGGCCGCCTTAGCTGGAGGTTTCGGTCTGTGGTGTGTGTAGGTAAATACACTGAATGCTAATGGCTTTATAATAGTCTTATTAATTCACACACATAGTTAATGTTTAAGATAAACTCCATGTCTTTAGAGTAATTTATGCATTCCACTTTTATAGAATTCCAATTGAATGAATATGAACATAATCATTTTCCACAAATGTTCTCTGAGGAGTGTGCAGGCATGCCTGAGCCAGGGCTGAGGCGCCCCACAGCTTTATTCATAATGGCTGAGCCGATTCATTCCTTATTAATTTAATGGAGTACCAGGACGGCAGCCACACGGCAGCCCGAGCTTAGCAGTGTTTCACAAATGGGGCTTTTTGCCTGTAATCGCTTAATCCTACCAGCTAGGCCTCAGAAATTGAATGAAAGAGTGAACTAGGTTTTAATTAAGTCCAAGGAATGAGGCTGCTGAAAGACACCACAGTCTCTTAGAAATGTGATGGCAAAACATGTTGGATTAATACCCTGGTGCTCCTGGCACCCCCAACCAGGCCATGGCTGGCCTGCAACTTCCAGGAAGATGTCTGTTGGCAACCCTCTTTCTCTTCTGTTTAGCTACTCCAGAAAGCCAGCAGCAGAGCTGGCTGCCTTAACCTCAGATCAGATTCTTTAGCTAGATTTGGGCTTTGGGCTCAAGTTGTCTTTGTTACTCACAGACGTCATAACTCCCATCTAGAGAACATTTATATAACACTTTATGATTTGCAAAATCCTCTATTTGTTGTACCATTTGATCTTTACAATAACTCTGTGAGGTTGGTACTCTAATTATCCCCAATTTATGGAAAACAGTTTCTACAGCCCTTTGAGGTTTACAAAGCACCTTTTTCACAGCCAGTCTGAGAGGAAAAGAGTGTGTACTATCATTCTCATATTAAAGATAAGGAAACTGAGACCTAGAGAGATAAAAACCATTACTAGAGGTGAAATAGCCAGGAAATTCTAGACGATTCAAGTCCAGGTCCCCTGACTTCAAAGCCAGGGTTCTTTTAAGTGTATTAGATGACAATCATTATCATCTTTCATTGTGAGGAAATGAACTTCAGAACAAAGTTTCTGCTAATGATTAGTAACCCTGAGATATTAGAACAATAGATGGCAGGTTCATCTGTCCAAAGGTCTAACTAAGTACCTTGAATCTTTCTTGGCTATGAAACAGCACAAAGAGTCTCCAAGAAGTACAACTAGGGAATCAAATCAAAATATTCCTTTTCTATTTTATTCCTATTCTCCCTTGTCAAAAACAAATAATGCCCTAAAATTATCCAGAGTCAAGGACTTTAACAATAGAATAAAATTATCCTGCATTTTTTGCTTCAATAATCTTCTGTAAAAGACCATTTGAGGGTCAAAAATCCTACTTTCTGTGGGACATCTTCTTGGACCCAAATAACACTCAGTCGTTCTCTTTAGCACTTATGTCGGACCTTTAATAATACCTGACTATTAAATGGCTTCAAAGTTTGCAAAATGCTTTCCCTTCATTCCTGCATTTCATCCGTATAGCATTTCTGTGATCCTGGCATCATAAACCCCATTTTACAGATAAGGCAACTAAAGCTCTGAGAACTTGTCCATTGGTGTAGGACCAGAAAATGTTTGAGTCAAGAATTCAACCCAGATCTCACCAACCTCTAGGCTCAGTACTCTGTCTACTACACCACACTGTCTCCATTTATATGGCATTTGCTTGCTCTTATTAGTACTGAGGTGGGGTAAACCCACTCTATTCATCTAATCTATCATAGCTAGGATGTGATAAAGATGCTGAAACGAGAAGAACTGAGCTCCCTTGCAAGTTCTATCACTTACTAGCCAGGAGACCTTAGAAAAGTTATTTCTCATCCCCTCTGTTCATTATTTTATTTATCAGTAAATTGAAGATAACAATGATTCTACTACCTACCTCAGAATGTCATTGGGAGAGTCAGATGAAGTGATGAATATAAAGAATTTTTTAAATGAAAAAGGATATAAATATATTAATGGCATTTACTGCTAACCTCATAGGGTTATATGTTCTCTTCTCCTAAAAGTATACTAATAATTGACATTTATAAAACACTTTGAAGTTTGAGAGGCTATTATACTCAGTATATTCTTTGAGACTCATAATAGTCTTTATATGTAGGTATTATGTGTATTGCCATTTTGAAGATAAGGTGAGAGTTTATATGAGTTGGCCATAGTCAAACGACTGTCAAGTGCATAAGGCAGAATTTGAACTCAAGTTTCCTTGGTTTAAATAGAAACCTCTATCCAAAACAAAAGTGATATTTAATTAAAAAAGAGTGCAACGGGGGTGGAGCCAAGATGGCAGAGTAGAAAGAGTCACGTATGCTAGCTCCGAACCCACAGCCCATATATTTCCTACAAGAAGAACTCCCCACAAATTCTGGATCATTGCAAGGTGTGCAGAAACACGGTTGAAAAGATTTCCGTTCCAGAGAGCCCTGGAGAGCTGTGCCCAGGGTCTGTCACACCCTGGAAAGCGGAGCCCACCCCTGCCCTGCCCTGGCCAGGCGGCCCCAGACAAGCAGATCCAAGCAGGCTTCAGGGACGGAATCTCCGATGACCGCGAAGGTCCCTCTGCCCACAGACACTACAGGTCAGTGAGAGAGATGGCTGGGCTGGCGGAGAGGGGAGCGGAGTATCTCCGTGACTCGGGCCCCCTCGGGAGGAAGCTGCGGAGGCAGAGGCAGGGCAGGAAGTGGTGGGGGCAGGAAACGGCAGAGGCAGAGGCAGGGGTGGCAGCAGAGGCAGCGGCGGAGCGGTGGTGGCGGTGGTGGTGGCCCGGGACTCCCCCAGCAGCAGGCAGGATCTTTATTACTGAAAGTCTCTGCATAAACCACCTGAAGGAGCTGAGCCTGGGAGACGGCCCTGCCCCACCCGCTCCATTTCTGAAGGTCTCTGCATAAAGCCCCTGAGGGAACTGAGCCTGGGAGGCAGCCCTGCCCCCACCTGAGCACCAGAACTAAAGCTCACATTGAATAGCAGCAGCACCTGCTGCGGAAAGCCCATTTGAATCTCAGACCCCAAGCACTAGCTGGGCAGATCTGGGCATGGGTGGAGAGGAATCTCAGAAGTCAAGTAACTGGCTGGGAAAAAGCCTAGAAAAGGGAAGAAAAATAAGACTATAGAGAGTCTTTTTGAACAGATGCAAATAATCTCGACTTTCGGATCTGATGATGACAAGGACATATTCTTGCCATAAAGGAAAGATGTGGAGGGTGGGGCCTCGGTACCCCAGACATCCCAGGGGCATGTCGGGTGGGCTCAGGCCTTGGAAGAGCTCGAAAAGGATTTTGAAAAGCAAGTTAGACAGGTGGAGGAAAAGTTGGGAAGAGAAATGAGAGAGATGCAAGAAAACCATGAAAAACGGGTCAATACCTTGGGAAAGGAGACCCAAAAAAATGTTGAAGAAAATAACACCTTGAAAAGTAGGCTCACTCAATTGGCAAAAGAGGTTCAAAAAGCCAATGAGGAGAAGAATGCTTTCAAAAGCAGAATTAGCCAAATGGAAAAAGAGGTTCAAAAGCTCACTGAAGAGAATAGTTCTCTCAAAATTAGAATGGAACAGATGTAGTCTAATGACTTTATGAGAACCCAAGAAATCACAAAACAAAACCAAAAGAATGAAAAATTGGAAGAGAATGTGAAATATCTCATGGGAAAAACAACTGACCTGGAAAATAGATCCAGGAGAGACAATTTAAAAATTATGGGACTACCTGAAAGCCATGATCAAAAAAAGAGCCTAGACATCATCTTTCATGAAATTACCAAGGAAAACTGCCCTGACATTCTACAAACAGAGGGCAAAACAAGTATTGAAAGAATCCATCAATCACCACCTGAAAGAGATCCAAAGAGAGAAACTCCTAGGAACATTGTGGCCAAATTCCAGAACTCCCAGGTCAAGGAGAAAATATTGCAAGCAGCTAGAAAGAAACAATTCCAGTATTGTGGAAATACAATCAGGATAACTCAAGATCTAGCAGCTTCTACATTAAGGGATTGAAGGGCATGGAATATGATATTCCAGAAGTCAAAGGAACTAGGACTCAAACCAAGAATCACCTACCCAGCTAAACTGAGTATAATACTTCAGGGGAAAATATGGTCTTTCAATGAAACAGAGGACTTTCAAACATTCTTGATGAAAAGACCAGAGCTGAAAAGAAAATTTGACTTTCAAACACAAGAAGGAGAAGAAGCATGAAAAAGTAAACAGCAAAGAGAAGTCTTAAGGGACTTACCAGAAGTGAACTGTTTACATTCCTACATGGAAAGACAATATTTGTAACTCTTAAAACTTTTCAGTATCTGGGTAGTTGGTGGGACCACACACACACATGTACATGCATGCACGCACACACACATACACACATGCACACACATACCGAGACAGAGAGCACAGAGTCAATTGAATAGGATGGGACCATATCTTAAAAGAAATTAAGGTAAATGGTGAGAGAGAAATGTAGTGTGAGGAAAGAGGGTGAAATGGAATGGGGTAATTTATATCTCATTCAAGAGGCAAGCAGGAGACTTTTTAGAGGAGGGAAAAAGAGGAGAGCTGAGAAAAAAAAAGAAAAAAACAAGAAGTTTACCCTCATCACATTTGACTAAAAGAAGGAATAAAATGCACACTCATTTTGATATGAAAACCTATCTCACAGTATAGGAAAGTGGGGGAGAAGGAAATAAGCAAGAGGGGGGATGATGGAAGGGAGGGCAAAGGGAGGAGGGAGCAATTTGAAGTCAACACTTGGGGAGGGACAGGATCAAGAGACAGAAGAGAAGCAATGAGGGGCAGGATAGGATGGAGGGTAATTCAGTTAGTCTTACACAACACGACTATCAGGGAAGTCATTTGCAAAACCACACAGATATGGCCTATACTGAATTGCCTGCCTTCCCAAAGGGAATGGGTGGGGAGGGAGGGATGGGGGGAATTTGGAACTCAAAGTTTTAGGAACAACTGTTTAGTATTGTTGTTGCTACTAGGAAAGAAGACATACAGTTAATGAGGAATAGAAAGTCATCTGGCCCTACAGGAGAAAAGAGAAGATAGAGACAAGAGAAGGGAGGGATGACAGAAGAGAGGGCATATTGGAGATAGGGAAAATTAGATTGCTTGATGTATTGGGGTGGGGGGAGGGGAGAAAAGGGGAGAAAATTTGGAACCCAAAATTTTGTGAAAATGAATGTAAAAAGTTAAAGAAATAAATAAATATTTAAAATAAATAAATAAATATCTACTTTGTGACTGACACCGAGTTATATTCTGGGAATACAAAGGCAAAAATGAAAAATGACCTTGAGGTTTATATTCTGTGACTGAGAATATGACTCCAGTGGCGGACAGACATGATCATTCCAAAGTAGAACCCAATGTTTATGGGAGTATCTAAGGAGCTCCTCCTCCAAGTACTCCTCACAATGTCCATAGTCAAGATAAATGACAAAACATGTATCTATCAATCATTACATGTCTACCATGAGTCAAACAGGCCAAGTTCAACCATGGTTGCTACAACTAGCACAGCATGTGAATGCCTAGACTTATCCTCCTAGAACTCAGGACTTCTGGTGGGTCTACAATCCATGCAGAATTGGACCTTTGTTTAATTAACAGAATAGAAATAACCTTAAAGAAATAAATACCAGAAATGTACTTAACATGCAATTAAATATGGGCTTAACATACTCCTCTGATTGTGTAATTGCTGCTTTCTTAATAAAGTTTGTTTAATTCCTCTAAGTAATTCAAATAGAAATTGGGAAATAAGCTCACCCTTTGTGGGTATACAGGCCTAGGAAGTTAGACATCAGTATATCTTAACCTAGCCTTCAGTACCTTAATAGGGAAAAAGTTGTGCCCCTTAACCCTATCCTTCAAGTGCTATTGAACATTATGGCCATTGCAGTTTCTGCATCTTGGTACTCCATCACAGTGAGATTGTTTTGAAATGCTCATTGCTTCCACAATGTCACTATTGTTGGATCCCCACTGGAGTACCCTGTTGGGAAAAAATAACGAAACAAAACAAAATAATCAGCACAGACATGTTAGCATACAGAACATTCCTGGGTATGTAAATTCCTATTTTTTGACCAAAAAGGAAATTCCACAAAAGGGCATGTTTCTCTTGGGTCTCTATGCTAGTGAAATATTATTGGAATTACTTGAGACCTAGACACAACTCTATTTCCATACTTGTTTCCAGAGCCATAACTAGGAATTTTCCACCTTATGCAAGTAACCCGTAAGTGTGTCTGAACTTGAGTGGGAAGAAAAGGGAAGAAAGATCAATAGGACTTAGAGGAGCTCATCCAAACTCCTATCTCATAGCTTTCTGTTTCAGTTAATTATTCTTGTTAACAATTTTCTATGCCCTTTGTGAATTCAGTGCTTATACTGTAATTAGCTCACTTTTGCCTGCATAGGGGTCAGAGACTTCAAAAATGAGTATTTTAGAAGGACCAAAGATTGTTTCACCAAGATGGGTTGAAAGAACTGGGGATATTTTAGTCTAGAAAAAAAGGAGATGGGGGAGGGGACAGTTGGAAAAACATAGTGGCTATCTTGAGGTGCTTGAAAGGTAGTCATGTGGATGAGTTATTAGGTTTCTTCCTCTCAGTTCCAGAGCACAAATTAGAATTCAATGAAAAGTTTAAAAAAAATCCAAAAACATGGTAGACTTCTTCCTGCAGAAGTGAATTTCTTAACCTTTGAGGTCTTCATACAAAGTGGATTGTTGCCTGTTTGAGATATAATAGAGAGAAATCTTACATCTAGGTTGGACCAGAAGGCATCTAAGGTCACTTTCAGCTCATGATCTATGGTTCTCTCCAACTCTTAATATATCAGTATAATATTAATCCTATGTTATAGTCTACTGGAATAATAAAGCAGGAAAGGAGAGTAAGCATAGAATACAGACGGTAAGACCTGGGAGTAACCTTCATGGTTTTCTAGTTTGAGGTCCACAACCAGAAACTCAGTGCTTGGTGCTTTCTTAGATAAACTCAAGGTAAAAGCCTGATGATATGTATCTTCATGTAGATATTTCCTTAACCAGAAAGCATTTTCCATGCTAAGGAAAATGAATTGCCTATCAGCATTAAAACTGAAGAGCTCAAAACAAGAATTCTTCAACCTGCTAACTAACATTTTGCATTGTCCTTAGTCCAGAACCCTCAAAAAAGTGAGCACTGGGGCAGCTCTCCTGAGGTGATTCTCCCACTCAAGATGCACCTGGATCCATATTCTAGCTTTACCATTTACCATCTTTGCAAACTTGACCCATCTCCTTAAACTCTTTGGTTCTCTATTTGCAAATCTGTAAAATAGATATGTTGGAGAAGATGATCTTTAAGCTTATTTCGAGCTTTCAGTCCATAACACTCTGATTTTCACACACACACACACACACACACACACACACACACACAGACACACCCTGAGATGGGCTATTTATGCATTCAAAAATGATAATTGCATAGTTTGATGGATTCCTTATACCAGAGTACTTGTAAGAAAAATCTTTAGAAGTCTTTCAGAGCCCTTCCTCCATTTTTTTGGCCACAACTAGGATGAAGAATGAGGACTATCTTGAGATAAAAAGTAATTATTCTGCCTTTCTGTTATATTATTGTATTTTGATATCTCAAGCATTGGAGCAATAACAACTCATTACATAGAGAGGACATTTTTGTAGACTCTCATAACAATTCAGTGTCTCTGTGATGTAAATCGTAATTATGTTATCTTTTTAAAAGTATATTCTATGAATATTAACAAAAAATAAGCAGAAGAGTCTCTTGGTTGAATTCCTTCCAAAGAAAAATGAAGCTACAAATTGGACGAAGGTGTTCTGACCAGGCAGAAGACAGCAGGGCTATCATTTTCTTCTTTCTGGATAGTATTGCTAATATAGCTAAAAATGTCAATCATTTTCTAATAAACAGTGAAACTCTAACTCATAAATGAATTTATTAATCAATAAAGCATTCAGTTATATTTCACAGGAACTGATATCTAGCCATGGCTCCCTATCCTATGCTTGTGTAATTTATTTTTAGGGCCCAAGAGAAAAAACTTCACATTAAGTTTAATTGGTGGGTGATTTAATCTCATCAGCTGTCCATGGCCATATCTATTTCTTTTCATTTAATTCTATTGAGCAAACATTTATTAAGTTTCTACCATGCACAAAATAACTTACTAGATGCAAGAGATATAAAAAGAAAAGTGAAAAATTCTTAGCCCTTTAGAGAGTGAAGAATTTTTTTAATCCTATAAAATGACACTTCCCTCAAGGAACTTACATTTTAATGATGATGACAACATGTAATAAATTGACATATACAAGAAAAATATAGAATAAAAATAGCTAAACTTTGAAGGGAAAGATCTAATGAACAGATAAGAATAGTTTAAAAATAGAGAATTGGAAACAAGGGAGAGATCAGATTTAGTACTCTAGGATGATTTGAGGTAGAAAAGAATGTTAACAATTTGGGCAAAGAGACTAGGGAAGTCTTAAAAATGGTGTCTCCTGAGATAAGAAGAGCCTTCAGTAGATCTCTATTGTCTTCATGAGAAAAATCAAACCAAACCAAAAATCTCCTCAGTTTGGCATACCTTTACAATTTGACCCCAAAATATTTTTCTCGGCTTATTGAACATTAGTCTCCTTCATTCTCTCCACATTACCATCAAGTTCATCCATTTGTTCTTCCCTAAATGTATTCTATTTTATGCCTCCATTTTTTGCCATAGGCTTTTATCCATGTCTAGAATCCACTAGCCCTTCACCACTGCCACTTATGGATCCCTTCAAACCTGATCTCACATGCCTATTCCTAGGGAAACACTCTAATCATCTAGATAGGATGTTTTCTCCCTTCTCATACTGTCATGTATATGCTTATCTGTTAACATGTTGTTTTAACTCCTCTCACAGATAATTGAATCTCCTCAAGAGCAAGACTGTTTCAGTTTGGTTTGTTTGTTTTCCTACACTTACTGCAGAAAGAAAGAAAAAAAAGAGGAAAAGAAACCATTAAGAAAAAAAATAAAGTCCCCAATACATGGCTGCATAGTCCGACAAATCAAATTCATATATTAGCCATGCCTGCCATTTTTAATACTAGGCTAAATCATAATTAGTGATACTTGACTTCCTTGCTTTAGCCCTGATCTTATTTGAAAAGTTTCTAACTTCCTCCCTTAGTATGCTATATGCTCTTAGATTTAGATAAATGTTATTTACAATATTAAAAATTCTATTTGAGGTATGACCTAATCATTCCTCAATTGAAAAATAGCTGAAGGATATGAACAAGCAGTTCTCCAACGAAGAAGTCAGAATAATTTATAGTCATATAAAAATGTTCTAAGTCATTATTGACTAGAAAAATGCTCATTTAAAAAAAAAAAACCTTGAGATGGTCATTTTATACCTATCAGATTGGTTAAAATGACTAAAGGAGAAATCAACAAATGTTGGAAGGGGTGTGGAAAAATTGGGACACTAATTCATTTTTGGTGGAAATAGGAATTGATCGTTTTGGAAAACAATTTGGAATTATGCACAAAGAATTATTAAACTATCCATATCCTTTGAACCAACAACACCACTACAAGTTCTATTTCCAAAGATGATTAGGAAAAAAGAAAAAGAAGCTATATATTCTAAAACGTTTATAGCAGCTCTGTTTGTAGAGGCAAAGAACTGGAAATTGCAGGGATGCAATCATCAATTGGGGAATGACTGAAGAAATTGTAGTATATGCTTGTGATGGAATATTACTATACTATAAAAAAATTATGAGTTCAATGATCTTAGAAGAAAATTAGACATAAAGGACATATGAAGAAAGAAGTTATGTGCATCCACAGAAAGAACTAGTAAATATCTATAGAACAATCTTACATAGGTGTGTGCATATGTGTGTTTACACATACATACATACACACCTATTTGTGACTAATAGTAGCCCTATGTAGGACAGAGGGGGCAAGGAAAGGAAAAAAAGAGGGTGGAAAGGAATTTACATTAAACTTCATCATATATTTAAAAGGAATAGCAAGTTTTATGTAATAGATTTACAGTTTCTTGTGCAATCATCTTTTTATTATACTATGTTATTGAAATGTTTGTTTTATTCCATAAATTTAAAAGGAATTTTTAAAAGTCTATTTACTTCTTGATTTTTAGATGTTTTGGGGAAAACAGGTGCTTGAATTTATCAAAAAATCTGTTCAGCATCTCTTGATATAATTGTATGATTTTAATTATATCATTAAAATGGCTTCTTATATTTGTAATCATCCTTATTTTGAATGAGCCCTGAATTCTTAGTATAAATTCAGTCTAGTCATAGTGTACAATCTTTCGAATATGTTGTATATTACTGGCTAATATTTGCTTATTTTTTTTTTGTGCTAATGCTCATTATGTATACTCCTCTGTGGTTATTTTATCTTTTTTCCCTGAATTGTCTCTCTCTGATTTACCTATCAAGACAATATTTTTGTCATAGAAATAGTTTGGAAGTGTGCCTTCCTTATCCAATTTGTTTTCCTGATGTTAATATATTTAAATGCTCTTTTTTTTTTATTAATCTGTGTCTTCTATATTTTTGTAAGGCTTTATTTCCTCTAAGTTACCAGCTTTATTAGCACATAGGCAAGATACTTTCTGATAATTTCTTTTCTTTTATCTTAAGTCTTGTGTCTTTTTCATTTTTGAAAAGAACAATTTATTTTTACTTTAAAAAAAATCAAAGCACTTTATTAGTTTTACAGAAAAGCAAAGAGCTCTTAGTTTTATTTACCAATTTAACAGTATTTTTGTTTTAAATTTTATTATTTTTTTCTTTTAAGAATAGCTTCTTTATTATTTAATTGGAGATTTTTTTGAACATGCCCAAATAATTAATTTATTAATTCTCTCTTTTGTTGATGAAAGTATTTAGATATTAAATTTTCTTTTCAATTTGCCTTAACTATATTCCATAAGTTTGGCTTTTCCTCATTATTGTCCCCTTCTTTGATGAAATTTTTTATTTTTTTCTACAATTTTTGACTCACCAATTTAAAAGAATTATGTGATTTAGTCTCACTTCAATTTATTCTTTAAAGGGTCCTTGTTTGATAATTTTATTGCATTGTGATCAACAAATGATGTGTCTAGTATTCCTGTTGTTCTATACTTTTTGCCTAGGGACTTTTGCCTCTATATATAGTTGATATTTATTAAATTGCATTGTACAGCTGAGAACCAAATAGTTTTCTATTTCCACTAAGTAACTGACAGAAACTAACCAATTCTTATTTTTTAAGTTCTATTCATGTCCCTAACTTCTTTCTTGTTTACCTTTCAGCTAGGCATGTCTCAGTCTGAAAGTGATAGAGTAAGGCATTTTATTTTAATTTTTTAATTTTCAATTTTTCTTCCAAATTTGATTACATCTTTCTTTAAGTATTTAGGTACTGTAGATTCATGTATATTTAGTATTAATGTTGCCTTGTTGTTTATGGTGCCTTTAAGAAGAGTTGATTTCCCTGCTTATGTCTTCATCTATATTAGCTGTAACCTTATTTTAAATAATGACTACTACCCCTGTTTTGTTGTTATTGTTGTTTTAGGTTCAGTTGAAGTGTAATAGATTTTGCTCCAGGGTCACATTTTAACTCTGTAAGAATCTCTGTGTTTAAGTATGCTTCTTGTAAATTACATGTTTTCTGATTCTGAGTCTATTCCATTCTGTTGTTCTCTGCTTAATGGACCTGTTTCTCCTGTTCACAATCACAACTATGATTATTAATTATTTTATTTTCCCCTTCTTTTGGCTCACTTGTACTTTTTCCTCTCTCTTTGATGCAATCTCTTTCTTCCCAAATAATGAGGTAGAATAGTTTCCCTAATGCTTGTGACCTTATAGGTGAAATAGCCTCTTTCCTTTTTCTTGCAGAGGTTTTTTTTTCTCTTTACTTCACCTGTGAAACTCAATATAAATTCTTTATAAATTTGTTTTACCTTATCCAACAATCTAACTTTTCTTCTTTATGAATATCCCTTTTCCCGTCCTGCCCTCCCTTTGAAACATTTTTTGCTGTTCTCTTTTGAGTTAAATGTATTTTCCTTATTTCCCTTTTGAGTTTAATGTATCACTGGGTCAAAATCTCTGTGTAATTGTGCTTAATCTTATTTTACTGTATTCAGCTGAAAATGAGGTTCATGAGATGCTCATTTTCTCTACCCCATCCTCTAAGAGCATATAATTGTCAACTCATACAATTCCATTATGCAATAGTGATTTCTCTCCCCTTTCTTCCTTCTTACCTCAGAAGTACAGTCTCTTGTCCTCTTCCCACATTTGTTTCTTCTCATAAACTATCAAAATATTATAGAACACACCAGAAAGCCTCTATCATTTTAGCCTTTCTCTACAACCCTTAAAGACATTGGGTTTGGGGAAGACATATGTTTATTGTCTCTTCAATACCATGTAAATAATTTATCCTCATATATTTCCTTATATGTGTGAACTTTTCTGTGTTTTTCTTGATGCCTGCATTACCATGTCAAACTGTCTACTCAATTTCAGCCTTTTCATCAGGAATACTTGGAAATCTTTCATTCAGTTAAAGGTCTGTTTTCTCCTTGTAGGGTCAAAATTGCTTTTGCCAGATGACTTATCCTTATGTGTAAGCTTTTATCCCTTGTTTTTGGAATTTTATATTATAAGCACTGTTCTGCTTTGATTGGCATCTGCTAAGTCTTATGTGACTTTTATTATACTTCCTTGATATTTGATCTCATTTCCAGATGCTTGTAGCATGTTAAATTTGGCTTTGAAGCTTTAAGTTTCAGTTGTTTCCTGAGAGTTTTCATCCTGAGGTTTCTTTCCAGGGTTGACTTGTGGATTATTTCTATTTTCATTTAACTTTCGTGTTTTGTGTTCTATGAAGACTTTTAGATTTTTTGACTTTCGGCAATTTTCAACAATCATTTCCATAAGTTTTAAATTTTCTCACCATCCCTCTATCCTTCTCCTCAATACGGCATACAGTCTGATATGGGCTCTACATGTGCATTCTTATTAAACACATTTTCACATTAGTGATGTTGCATAGACGATTTAAAATGAATGAAAGGATGACAAAAACTAAATACAACCAAACATAACAAAAGAGGAAAGAGTCTCCTTCATTCTGCCTTCTGACTCCATAGATCTTTCTCTGGATATGGATGGCATTTTGCATCATGAGCCTTTCGGAAATATTTTAGGTCTTTGCATTGCTGTGAAGGGCTAAGTCTATCAGAAACAATCCTTGCACACTGCGGCTGTTACTGTGTATAATGTTCTCCTGGTTCTGCTTCCTTCATTCAGAATCAGTTCATATAAGTCCATTCAAGTATTTCTGAAGTCTGCCTGTTCATCAGTTCTTATAGCACAATAGTATTCCATTACATTGACATAGACAATACGTTCAGCCATTCCCCAATTGGTGGACATTCCCTTGATTTTCAATTCTTGGTCACCCCTAAAAGAAGTGCTATAAATATTTTTGTATGTATGGGTCCTTTTCCCATTTTTATGATATGTTTGGGGTATAGCCCTAGAAACAATATCGCTGGGTCAAAAGGTATGCACATTTTTGTATCCCTTTGGGCATGGTTCCAATTGCTCTCCTGGCTGGATCAGCTCACAGTTCCACCAACAATGAATTAGTACTACAACTCTCCCACATCTTCTCCAACATTTTGTCATGTTAGTCAATCTGATAGGCATGATGTGGTACCTCAGAGTTGTTTTGACTTGCATCTCTCTAATCAATAGTGATTTAGAGCATTTGTTTTCATGACTATAGATACCTTTAATTTCTTCCTCTGACAACTGCCTGTTTATATCCTTTGACCATTTATCAATTGGGGAATGACTTGTATTCTTATAAATTTGACTCAGTTCTCTGAATATCTTAGAAATGAGGCCTTTATCAGAGATACTAGTTGTAAAATTTCTTTCCCAGTTTTCTGCTTCCCTCCTAATCTTGATTGCATTGGTTTTCTTTGTGTAAAAAATTTCAATTTAATGTAATTAAAATTATCATCCATTTTGTATTTCATCATGTTCTCTATCTCTTGTTTGGTAATAAATTCCTCCATTCCTTATAAACCTGACAAATAAATTATTCCTTAATCCACTAATTTGCTTATAATAACAGTCTTTATACCTACATTGTGTACCCATTTGGACTTTATTCTGGTATACGTTGTCAGATGTAGGCCTATGCCCAGTTTCCACCACACTATTTTTCCAGTTTTCCCAGCAGTTTTGTGAAAGAGTGCATTCTTATCCCAGAAGCAGGAGTCCTTGAATTTATCAAATAGTAGACATCTATAGTCATTGACTACTGTGTCATATGTACCCAACATATTCCACTGATCTACCACTCTGTTAGTCAGTACCAAGTGGTTTAGATGATTGTTGCTTTATAATACAATTTAAGATCTGGTATTTCTAAGTCACCTTCCCTAGCATTTCTTTTCATTAATTCCCTTGATATTCTGTACTTTTTGTTCTTCCAGATGAATTTGATATTATTTTTTCTAGCTTTACAAAATAATTTTTTTGGTAGTTTGATATGACACTGAACAAGTAAATTAATTTAGGTAAAATTGTCATTTTTGTTATATTAGCTTGGCTTATCCATGAGTAACTGATGTTTCTTTTTACAATTATTTAGATATGACTTCATTTGTGTGAAAAGTGTTTTGTAATTGTATTCATATAGTCTCTGGGTTCATTTTGGCAAGTAAACTCTCAAATTCTTCAGAGTGTCTACAGTAAGTTTAAATGGGATTTCTCTTTCCATCCCTTGCTGTTGAATTTTGTTAATAATATGTAGAAAAGCAGCTGATTTGTGTCGTTTATTTTGTATCCTGCAACTTTGCTGAAGTTGTTTATTATTTTAAGTAGTTTTTTACTTGATTCTCTAGGATTCTCTAAGTACATCATCATATCATCTGCTAAGAGTGATAATTTAGTTTCTTCTATGCCTATTCTAATTCCTTCAATTTCTTTTTCTTCTTCTTATTGCTAAAGCTAACATTCCTGGTACTATATTGAATAACAATGGTGATAATGGACGTCATTGTTTTACCCCTGATCTTATTGGAAATGCATCTAGTTTATCTTTATTACACATTGTGCTTGCCCATGGTTTTAGGGAAATGCTACTTATTATTTTAAGGAAGGCTCCATTTTTTCCTATGCTCTTCAGATTTTTCAATAGGAAACTATATTTTTTGTCAAAAGGTTTTTCTGCATCTATTGAGATGATCATGTGGTTTCTGTTAGTTTTGCTGTTGATATGATCAATTACTGTGATAGTTTTCCTGATATTGAACAAGCCCTGCATTTCTAGTATAAAACTTACCTGATCAAAGTTCACTATTCTCGTATTAAGTTGTTGTAATCTTTTTGCTAATATTTTATTTAAAATTTTTGCATCTATATTCCTTAGGGAAATTGGCCTATAATTTCCTTTCTCTCTTTTGTGTCTTCCCAGTTTAGGTATCAGCGACATATCTGTATCATGAAAAGAATTTGGTAGGACTCCTTTTTTGCCAATTTTCCCAAATACTTTATATAATGTTGGAATTGACTTCTTTGCATGTTTGATAGAGTTCATTTGCAAATACACCTGCCTTTTGAGAATATTGAGTTCATTGATAGCTTGCTTAATTTCTTTTTCTGAGATAGGGTTAGTTAAGGATTTTACTTTCTCTTCTGTTAATCTGGGCAATTTATATTTTCATTAATATCTCCTTACATTAGATCTATTTTTGTTTTTTTCTTTATCTGATATTAGGATGGCTACCCCTATTTGTTTGTTTGTTTTTTTTACTTCAGCTGAAGCATAATATTTTCTGCTCCAGCCTTTTACCTTTACCTAATGTGTATACCCCTGTTTCAAATGTGTTTTTTTTAAACAACATATTGTAGGATTATGGTTTTTAATGCATTCTACTATTCATCTCATTTTTATGGGAGAGTTCATCCCATTCACATTAACAGTTATGATTACTATCTGTTTCTTTCTCTCTATCCTATCAATTCCCCCTGCCTGGTTGTGTTTTTATTTTCTCTGTCTTCAAAAGATTTTTACTTTTGACCACCTCCTCCCTCCACCTTCTCTACCTTCTACCAGCCCCCCTTCATTTTCTTTCCCTTTTCCCTTACTACTTTTTCCCTCCCTTCTAATAATCCCTTCCTATTCTTTCTCCTTTCCCCTCCTACTGGCTGTAGGGAAAGTTAGATTTCTATACTTACCTGAGAATTTTATTCCCTCCTTTAATTAAATACAATGAGAGTAAAGCTCGAATAATGCTCATCCATCTCCTTTCTTTCCCTTCACTATAATATGATTTTGCTCCTCTTCATATGATGCAATTTTCCCTTTCCTATTCTCTCCTCCCTTGACACCTCTTGGTTAGCTTTTTTCATCATATCAGTTAATTCATTCCCATATCCTCTCTCTCTCTCTCTCTCTCTCTCTCTCTCTATATATATATATATATATATATATATATATATATATATATCCCTTTTAAAAGTTATAATAAATATATAATTCTCAAGATTCACAAATATCGTTCTGCTATACAGGGATGTAAACAGTTTGTCCCTATTTAATAACAAGGTTTTCCCCCGTTTACCTTTTTATGCCTCTCTTTAGACTTGTATTTGAAGATGAAATTTTCTTTGGAGCTCTGGCCTTTTCACCAGGAATGTCTGGAAATGCCTTATTTCATTGAATGTCTATCCCTTTTCTTGAAAGATTAAGCTCAATTTTGCTTGGTAATTGATCCTTGGTTGCAGTTCAAGCTCCTTTGCCTTACACAATACCATATTTTAATACCTCAAATCTTTTAATATAGAAGCTGCAAGGTCCTATGTGATCCTAAATTCAGTTTCTCGATATTTGAATTGTTTTTTTTTCCTAGTTGTTTCCAGTATTTTCTCCTTGATCTGATAATGCTGGAATTTGGCAACAATATTCCTTGACATTGTCAATTTGGGATCTCTTTAAGGAGGTGATTGGTGGGTACTATTTTTTTGTTTTTTAGATTTTGTTTAACTGATTCTTGATGTCTCATAGTCGTTGATTTCAACTTGCCCAGTTCTAATTTTAGTGAATTGTTTTCTTCAGTTTAACTTTAGAACCTCTTTTATTTTTTAAAGTAATTTTCTCCAGTTAGATTTTGTGTCACCTTATCCATTTGGCCAATTTTACATTTTAAGGAGATGATTGCATTTTAAAAATCTTTGGTCAAATTTTCTTCTACCTCTTTGATCTGGCTTTTAAAATTCTTCTAGAGCCCTTCCAAGAATGCTCTTTGCCTTGTGACCAGTTCATATCCCCTTTCGAGGTTTCAGATGTGGGTATAGTGTTAATCCTGTCTACTTCTGAATTTATATTTTGTTCTTTCTTGTCCCTGTAATAAGATTCTATGGTCTTTGCTTTTCAAATTTGCTTCTTACTCATGATGATCGTCTTTTTCCTGTCTTTTAAAGTGGTTCTCTGCTTCTGGGGCATAAGGGACTCTGTCCCTTGTTTCTTATGCTGGATGCTAGGGTCTTGGTTACCGATTTTTGCATACTGTGAACTCTGGTTTTTTCAACAGGAAGCAATATAATGCTGCAGTCTGCCGGGTGCTGAGCTGGCTGGTGTATGGCAAAGGTGAGGGCAAGTGAAGTTTGAGTTTCCCCAGGGTTACACTGAAGCTCTCTGAATGAGATGTGGGGGTGGGGAGTTCTGGTCCCTGGAGGTCTCCTCCTCCCCTAGGATTGCACTTACTCCCTCTGTGCTGGTGTCTACCAAATTCCCCTGGTTGCGCTAAGACACACCTGGGATCCTGGTGTTGGCATTTATCAGCTCCACCCCTTGGGTCCCAGGATCTCCTGCTTGTCTGTTCAGGTAGGGCTTGCTGGGATGTTTCTGGTCCTACCCTGGTTCCCTTAAGCCAAAACAAGAGGAGACTTTCCAGGTGATCTCCCTAGACAACTATATCCCTTCTGCTGGCTCCAGTATTCTAGGATTTTCCTGGGACAATATTATCTGGGTTTTTCAAGGTCAACAAGGGAGGGTGAGAGCACTTACAGTTTACTTCATTGTCTTGGGTCCTAGAAGTTCAAATCAGTGACTTTCAAACATTTAGTCTATGGGCTGATAGCTTCAGGAGTGGCTGCTGCAGTTGCCATGTCCTTTGTGTTTCTCTCTCATCCAATTCTGCCAGAGTTCAGTCTTTTGCTGAGAGGTTTGAGAATCTGAAATACTGCTGATAATTCAGCTCACTTGTGGTGTTCCTGCTACTATGACTGCCTCTGTGCTGGTGCCTCCCATGTGCGCTCTGTGTTCCCCCAGGTATAACAGATCCTTCCCATCAATGTTTAGAGCTGTCCTGGACTGAAGATCTGCCACACTGTCTCCCAGTGGATTCTGTCACTCCAAAATTCATTCATATTCACTTCTTTGAAGTATCTGAAGGATTTTGTGGAATAACTCAGCTGAGTCCTTGCTCTCACTCTGCCATCTTGATTCTGCCCCTCCAATATTTTTTAATTAATAATTTCCTAAAATATGTTTTTTTCTGGTTTGATTTTCACATTATCCTAAAATTCATAGATTATCTCTACTTGACCTATTTTCCATGTAATTTTTAATATTTTTTTTTATCTTTTGGTTTTGTTTTAATATTTCATTTTGCATTATTGATTTGTTGTTTTCCATCTGACCCATTGTAATTTGAAGAACATTCATTTTTTAGAAGTTTTTCATCTTCTGTTCTAAGCTATCAATTTTCCTTGTCATTCTTTCTTCCTGTGCATTTCTGTTCTTAAAAAATTCTTTCTGCAATCTCTATGACCAAGGCAGTTAGTTTTCCTCTGAAACTTTACTCATTTATGGGGTAAAAAAATCTTTCTTGAACTTTACCCTTGGGCATCTCTTGAATTAAAATATTTCCCCATGGTATTCAGTTTTCCTTTATTTACTCATCTCATCAACCTTCTATCTATGTTGAAGAGTCTGTGCTTAGGTCAAGTTTTGCAACTGAATACCATGAGAAAGGCCTGACATTCAGAATATAGTGACCCAAAGTAGGCCCTTTCTTCAATTCTCCAGTTCCTTGAGTAGTCCCGTTTGTGATATGGCTCTAAGTGCCCCCCCAAGAGTCTCTTTCTGGGTTTCTTCTCAACTGGGATGAGGCTCTAACCACGGGTTTCAGATCCCATAAGATGGGATTTCACTAATGGATTTTCTCTCACCACTGGTCTCAAGCCAAAATGTCTCATTAGATCTTCCC
Organism: Bettongia penicillata ogilbyi; assembly: GCA_023548195.1. Classification (NCBI taxonomy): domain Eukaryota; kingdom Metazoa; phylum Chordata; class Mammalia; order Diprotodontia; family Potoroidae; genus Bettongia; species Bettongia penicillata. Next base: position 5,429,750 of record JAJHZJ010000546.1, on the reverse strand, counting down.
CCAGTTCTGAAAGGTCTCTTGGACAACAAATATTGTTATGTGAATTATGATATTATCTCTAATGGAGTCTTTTTCATTTAGGCATAGCAGGAGGCATCTCAATCTAATGGGAAGCAGTGTCAACTGGGAGTCAAAAGAAACCTTGGTTCATGTGCTACCTGAAGCACCATGGTATATTTGATTGAGTGCTGGATTTAGAGTGGGGAAGATCTAGGTTCAACTCCTATGTTAGACACTTACTCTCTGTTTGATCCTGTGAAATCAGATTATTCTTGGGCCTCAGTTCCAACATATATAAAATGATGTGTTGCTAGGTAGACTTCAAGATTCTCATCCAACTTTAACTCTGTCATCTAAATCAACTAACCTTGGTGAAACTCAGTTTTCTTATCTCTAAAACAGGAATCATAGTGCCAATGGTTTTCACTTGACAAGAGTATTGTGAAGAGCATGTAAAACTACTTTGCAAACCTTCAAGTGATATATTAGTTTTAAGATAAGCTATGACCAAAAGTTTCACAAAATTTTTTCTTGATGCCTTAGAATGCACAAAGAATCCAGTTCTACCACATTGTTTGGTTTACATCTCAAGGGGAAGGCATGAATCATTTTTTCTTTACATCTCAGAAAAATGAGAGGGTTGGACTCATTAGATTATTTCTAAGATCCTTCTCAGTTCCAAACCTATCATTGTCTCATTGTATGTTCTATGATTCTATCATCCTGAGTTTGTGATCTATAATCCTATGAGTCAATGATCTACTGAGCTTATGAGCCTACAACATAATAAGCCTATGAGTATATGATCTAATGATCTGTGATTCTCTGATCCCCTGAAATCCATTAACTCTTTAACTTTATAAATCTTGATTTAGGCCTTATGTACAGAAGATTGAAGTAGTACATAGGAATGGGGACTTGTGGCAAGGGAGAGTGGGGAAGAGGAGGGGCCAATCCAAGTCTCAACTATTACCTTCCCACAACTAGATATGCCTTCATGCACACATGTTTTATTTTGAGCAATCCAGGAGGAGAACCCACCCTTCATTGTTCCATAGACGTATAACTGTCTAATGACCCTTTTAACCTGTCAGTAACTATTACAGGGGGATATCTTGTGAAGACGTTTCCCAGCAGAATTGGCAGATGAGAGCAATTTGTTCTCATGCTCAGGAAGGCAGCTAAAGCAGTTGCTGTGCAGGACTTAGAGTCTGTTCAGACTTTGAAGACTCCAAGGAAATCCACTGTATTCTGGACCATTGTCGGTCATCTTGACTTTTGTCTTTTCACTAGACTGATGACTCTGGAAAAGAGTAACACTAACACACAACTTTTGTGTAACTCTGCCTCATTTAAATTCAGTTCACCCATGAATCAAGACATCACACATGAAGACACTGATCTTCTTTGAAAACAAAGGAGAAATAACAATGAGCTATCACAGGGCAAAAGAAATGAAGAGTGGATCTATACAATTGCCTGAAATATGAACAAATGGAGACTTGTTAGTTATATGCTGTTTGCACGGAAATGCTGTCTTAAGTTTCTTATACATGAGCTGTTCATCAACATGATATTAACAGGGAGAATAATTATGAGAGGACATAAATGATTCTTTTCCTTATCCCAAAGGAAAAAATTCAAGGTCAAGTACAGCATGGTTGATCCTTTTTTTAAAAAAAAAAGTGAGACAGTTTATCATAGCTAGAATATAATCATGACATCATAAAACAAGAGCAGGAAGGGACCTTAGGAGACATCTATTTCTATCATCTTATTTTACAAATGAGGACAGAGTTGGAAGGGGGTCCTCGAACAAAGAACTCAGAATGGGAGAACTAGGAAAAGATTTGGAGATCATTTGTCTCTTCAATTTACAAATAAAGAAACTGAGGCCAGATTTTGAGAAGGGAAGGAGGAAAATGATTTTTTAAGATGAAATATATTACCAGTAAGTCAGCTAGGATTAAAGCCATGATCTCCTGAGACTTCAATTAAATCAGCCTTGATGCTATACCAGTGTCCATATTAGTTACCATTCCCCTGTCCCAGCTATGTTTCTCTGATCCATGGACCTTAGCTATCACACCTAAGCTGCCTTCTTACCCCAAAACACTCCTCAGATCCTGGAATCTTCCAAAACTAGGTGATTCTAGATTATCCCATTCTTCCACCATGCCAGCTCCCTTTTCCTATTGAAGAATTTCTTCCAAGGGATGTCCATTTTGAGGGATAGGCCCCAGGTTACCATGCTTTATTCTCCCATTCTTCTGGATCTTGGACACCTGAGAGTTCCAGGTTCAATTTCTTAATAAGATATATTCTATTTAATCTGTTTCTCTTATAGGAGCTTTCTTTGTGGACAAGAAAGAGATCCTTGGTTTAGATCAGTGATGCCAAGCAAAAATAGAAACAGGAATCACTGAACAGAACATAAAAATCCCTGCTTACTATATATTAACATTATATAGGCTCTGTTATGTTTTTTTATTTATTTTGCTAAATATTTCCCAATCACATTTTATTCTTGTTTAAGGCATACTTGTAAATATTTAATGCTTCAGTCATGTATTTAATACCTTTGGTATAGATGACAGAGCACATTGGTGAATTTGGACCTGTTTTAATGACCAGAACCAAATAGTAGTCCTTAATGTTTGTTATTTTATATTTATATATATATTATATATTTATATTTTATATTATATATTTTATATGTTATTTATATTATAATATAAATATTATATATTTGTATTAAATAATAAGTATTTAATGCTTCAGTCACGTATTTAATACCTTTGGTATCAATGACAGAGCACATTGGTGAATTTGGACCTGTTTTAATGACCAGAACCAAATAGTAGTCCTTAATGTTTGTTATATTTATATTTTATATATCATATATATATTATATTTACATATATAAATATTATATATTTATTTATATATTTATATGTTACATTAATATATGTTATTTTATATTTATATAATGAACAGCTTTTTTTTCTTTCAACATTCTGTTTAAAAATAAATAAATAAAAACTTTATATCAAATATGCATAATCAAGCAAAACAAATTCCTGCTTTGGCTGGGTCCAAATAATTATGTTTCATTTTTTGTATTGAGTGTAGACTCAATTGGTAGCAATTGATAGGTTGACAGCAACCCTCAGTCAGGAGATGGAAATTGTTTTTCATCATAATTCGTATGCAATTATAATTGGTCCCTGCATGGATCAGAGTTCTCAAGTATTTCCAAGTTGCTTAATTATAATAACTAAGATGGATACATAATAGATAGATAGATAGATAGATAGATAGATAGATAGATAGATAGATAGATAGATAGAGCACCTCCCATGTGCCAGGCACCATGCTAAGCAATTTATAATCTCTCTAGATACAACAACCCTGGAGCATAGAGACTATTATTATCCCCATTTTATAGATGAGAAAACTGAGGCAAACAGAGGTTGAGTGATTTGCCCAGGATCACACAACTAGTAAAATGTCTGAGGGTGCTTTTGATCTTCCTGACTCCAGGTCCCAGGGCTGTGTCCACTATATTACCCAACTATCTTTACAATGTCATGATTGTATAAGTTGTTCTTCTGGTTCCATTTGTTTCATTCTACATGTATCAGTTCGGAGTTCAATGTGAATTTGGGAGAAGGTATAGCGCAGAATGCTCCACAGATCCATTCCTGGCCCTGTATTGCTGCTTCTGCCTCACTTTTCGCAGACAATTTCACTTATGGCTCTTGAATATTATTTTTCATCTCAGTACTGTGTACTATTGTTAACAGTGTTTGAATTTTATAGCCAATGGTAATATGAGGCGAATGAGGACAAAGATTGTGTCTTATATCAACTTTGTATGTCTTTCAGAGCTAAGAACAATGTTCATCACCCAGTACACAGGTAAGGAGTATCTGGTGTATCAAATAATCTCAGAATCTCAGAGCTAGAGGGGATGACTTGGGCTTTTCAGCCTAACCTGTGCCCAAGTACAACTGCCCTCTACAAGATTATCAGGTTATCATCATCCAGTCTCTTTTTGAAGGCTTCTACTGCGGGGCGGGGAGGAGGAAGGGAGGAATCTCTTCCTCTTGAAAAATGCCATTCCCATTTTGAACTGCTTGAGTTATTAGGGAAAATTTTTCTTCAATCACACTTTAATTTACTTCTTTCCTACTTCTGCTCAATCCAAATTCTGTCCTCTGATGTCAAGGAGAATAAATCTATCCTTCTTTCCCATAATACTTCTCAAATACTTAAGGACAATTACCATTTGCCTTCTATCTTTTGCCTTCTCCTAACCAAAATTCCCAAGGATGCAATGATCTTTATTGTCATGGTTGCCCTACTCTATACATGTCCATGTTCATTATGATCCTTCCCAAAATATGGCATCCTGAACTGAAAACCATGTTTCAGATGTGGACTCTTCAGGAAAGAATATAGTGTGACAACCACCTCTTGAATCCAAGGCATCATGCCTCAATTAATCAAATTCATTTTATTTATATTTTTCCTGCTGCCATGTGCAAATGTACCTCAGATTAGATCTTTTATTATTGCTTTCCACATCTTGAATTTTTTAATCCATTTGGGACTTAAATAGAAATTCTATAGAGAAGAGTACTATTGTATTAACTCTAGTATTTTGGCCTAGTCAAGATTAATTCATCTACATTGTGAAAGTTAGTCAACATATCAACAATTAACCTTCCCAATTTGGTGTGTTCTACAAATTCCATTAAATACACCTTCATCCAAGTCATTGACAACAATCTTGAGCAGTTCAGTACTAAGGACAGATCCTAGAGGCACTCCACAGCACACCTCCTGTAAGTTTGACATTTTACTATTTATACCGGTTTATTAATTCTGGTCATTCAAATAGACCCAAATCTACCTAACTATACTATTATCTGAACTACATATCTTCATTTCATTCATAAGGGCAATTTACAAAAAAAGATATTGCAAAACAATTCACTGAAGTATAGGTAAACTGTTTTTATAGCATTCCCTTAATGTGTCAGTTCAGTGGCCTTACAAAACAAATTAGAGATAAATTTAATATACCCTGTTCTTCATGAAGCTTTTCTGGGAGTTTTTAATGAACAACTTCCTTTTCTAGAAGTTTACAAAACATCCTTTTAATTCCATGTTCTAGAATTCACTCCGAAATTTAAATGAAGCTTACTAGACTGTAGTTTGATATGTCATCCTCTGCCACTTTTTTTTTGGAAATTATAATTACCTTTATCTTCCTCTAGTCGTGCAGTATCTCATTCTTTGGTCTTTCAAGGTTTGTTGATAGTGACTCATCAATCACACAAGCCACTTTCTTCAATACACGGGAATGTAGTTAGTTCAGGTCTAATAACCTCAACTCATGAAGGGCAAGGAGGTTCTCTCTCCTCATTTCTTCACTAACCTTCTTTTTGATTCCTGTTAAACATTTTTGTCCTATCCTCCCAAGTTCAAGGGTCTTTTTCTTGGAAGAAAAAATAGGAGTTGAGGAGTTCCGCTTTCTTTCTGTTGTTTCTCATTATCATCCTATCTACTGTGAACAGTAGTTCTATCCCTTCTTTGATCCTATTCTTTTCCCCAATGGAGCTTTAAAAAACAGCTTTTTTGTTATCCTTAGCATTCTTTGACAGCTTTAGCTCGTTCTGAGTTTTAATGGTCTTGACACTAGTCTTACAGGGCCATGGCACACGATTTTATTCATCCTCCATTACTTTTCTTTGCTTCTATCTTTCATGCACTTTTTCTAATATTTTATTTATGTTCTCTTTTTTAACTATCAATTTCTCTACCCAACAACCCCTCCCCCTGCCCAGTACACACACCTTCAGTGTAACCACTCTTTGTACCAAGGGCAGGCAGTAAAACTTGAGGAACCCTGGCATTTCCACCTGCTCCAATGTGAATACTTAAAGCTTCTAGGTTTTTCCATTTTCTGCCTATGTGTCAGTTCACCTTATTGGAGTGTAGACTCATAGAGAACAAGGATTGACTTACTTTTTAGTGGAAAGAGAGCAGGGCCTGGAATCAGGCCTCTCTTCATGAGCTCAAATCTGACCTCAGACACTTACTAGCTTGTGTGACCCTGAGCAAGTCACTTAACCCTGTTTGCCTCAGTTTCTCTGAGGTCATTTCTGTAAAATGACCAGGAGATGGAAATGGCAAGCCAGTCCAGTATCTTTGCCAAGAAAACCCCAAAAGAGGTCACAAAGAGTTGGACATGACTAAAAGACTAAACAATAACAATAAATCTAATGTACTTACTACAATCCTTGGCATATACTAAGTAGTTAAATTTATTATTATACCTTCCTTCCTTCCAAACAAATGTGTATTGTCATGTGGGAAAATTTTACATCTTTAGGGTTCTTTCTTTGTGGCTCTACTTGTTATTAAAGATATTTCCCTCTTTCTTCTTCATTGGAATTTTTTTCTGTTTGCTTTTTCACATTTGTTCTTATGAACTTCTCGTTCTTCCTGGACTGAAAATGGAATCCTATAAAACTATTTTTTCCCTTAACACTTTAAAATCTATTCTCCTCCAAATCTAAGGTACATTCCAGTTTCTTCCTGACTTCCCTCTGTTAAAAGAGGTAATGACCATTTCCACTGGATTCTTTTCATTTCTATTTCATGTTGGTAAGACCCAAATTGATGTCCCCTACCCTTTGAAGGATCACTATGATCATTATACTGACTGTCCTGGTGGGGAGGAGCAGGAGAGAGAGAGAGAGAGAGAGAGAGACAGACAGACAGACAGACAGACAGACAGAGAGACCACAGAGACACAGAGAGAGAACAAACCAGCAAATGTTGTTTGGTGCTGCCTTCACTACTAATAACTGACATTTATATAGTACTTTAAGATTTACAAATCACTCTACAAAATTATCTCATTTAATTCTGACAAAAAAGTCAGTGAGTATAATGTTATTATCCCATTTTATAGATGAGGAAACTGAGGCAGACAGAGACTGTGACCTAGCCAGGGTCACAGAAGTAGTTCAAATCTGAGGTCAGATTTGAACTGAGGTCTTCTTGACTTCAAGTCAGTGATGTACTCTATTTACCACACCACTTAAGCTTCCAGGCATATAATCTCTTTCTTGACTTCCCTATCCAACACTTCTTCCCCTACTGTTAGTCTGCAATACATTTCTGCATCATTTTATTTCTCTGCTTTTCTTCACTCACATGCCTTCTATTACATTTCCTAGACTTACATGAATATAGTTTCTCGATACACAGAGTTGCCTTGCCCTATATTTTCCCTATTCTTTTTTGAATAATGTATACCTTCCCAAAGCCACATTTCAGTCATGGATCACATCCCATCAAATCCATGAATTTAAACTGCCTAATTTCCCTTAATAATAATTAAATTTGTAATTTTAAGAGAATGCAAAACACTTTACAAATATTATCTCCTTTTACCCACACAGCAATTCTTCAAGGTAGACTATGATTATCTTCATTTTACAGATGGGAAAACTGAGATTGACAGAAGTTTAATAGCTTGCCAAAGGTTACACAGCAAGTAAGTGTCTGAAGTTGGGTTTGAACTCTGGTGTTTCTGACTTTAGGTTGAGCACACTATCCACTGTGTTACCTAGCTACCTTTGCTTCATCATTCTTTAGACCTATCCTCTGTGCATTTATGAATAGAAATTTGAGGTTATGAGTTTTCTGGCTGACTACTCTCTAGGGTTTTGTTTCCTGTGAATTACTGGAAACCTCTACTATTAGTCTTCTTACATTTCAGCTGCCACACTCTAAGGTATCTATTTTGGTAGATATATGTTGGGAGTTTTATCCTTCCTGTCTCTTTTCAGTTTAAAGGCTTTTTGGTTAGATTTATAAGACCCCAGGCAAATATAATTTTACCAGCCCTGATTAGATACACTCCAGGTCTACTCAATTCCATCACTTTTTTGTTTTAAGGTATGGTATAGAAATCTAACTCCCAGTCTCAAACGTCATCTTCTTAATCAGCTTTGTTGCTTCTCAAATCTGATTTTCTTTTCCCCAAACCTTTACCTTCCATTAGCAGGAATGATGAAAATACTACTTGGGCCCTTGAGACCTACCATTAATTATCAAAGACTTCATGCATCTATCTCTGTATCTATACTACTGCCTAATTTTAGTTGTTAAACTTCTTAGTGCACACCAAGGTGACGAGTTCAAATCCAAACTCAGATTTATTTTAGCTGTGTGATCTTAGGCAAGTCATTTAACCTCTTTCTGCCTCTGTTTCTTCATCTGAAAAATGGGGCTAATAATAGCACTTATCTCCCAGGTTTGTTATGGGAATCAAAGGAGATAATATTTGTACAGTGATTTGCAAACCTTTAAGTGTTACATAAATGTTACCTACTATTCCTGTTGGTCTGAATTAATGTTTCTGGTTTCTTTGTTGACTCCTAGGATGAATAGGAAAGGTCACTAAGACATGAGTACTGTATTCCACTACTGGACACTAATATTCACTACCCGTGTGAGCACAGGTGTTCCATGGCAAGTCTCAGCCTGTTTTCTCTTCTGTAAAATGAGGGTGACAATACTTGCACTATTCATTGGGTTGTAAGTTCCTTGAGGGCAGGGGCAGCTTTTTTGCCTCTTTTTGTATCATGGGGGCTTGGCACAATGCCTGTAACATAATAGGCACTTAATAAATGCTTATTGAATGACTGTGAATTATCACCTTCACAGGATGATTATAAGGAAAGTGTCTTGTGGACTTTAAAACTCTATATAGAAATATAAGTAATTAACCAAGAGCCTCCTATTAAATATTTTTATTTCCCTTCCCGAGGCTGGGTGTAACTGGGCACAGTTTTAACATATCCTGGGGTAGGTGAGCTGGTAAGGCATTTATCATTTCAAATATAAAGCGATGGCATTCACCTCTGGTCACACTTAGCTGACTCTAGTTTTAATCCCCCAGCCTCATGAAAAGGCCTTTCCTTTGTGAAGACATCAGCCTCTTTTAGGATCTCCGAGAAACAGACGAAGGCGTCCTGGAGTGGGACAAATGTAGAGGATTCCCTGGGCAGATATATTTTTGCATAAAAATTGCAGCCTTTGATGGAATCCAGTTTGGAATGTTAATAAGGCCCATAGAGTGTGCGCTTGCTGCCCTGTTTGAGGCTAATGGCCTCCTCTGTCCCTGCTGATGGAGGGAGCAATAGGACAACACGCAATCCTCCAAAGTGGATTTGCTCCAGTGAGCCCATGTTCCCATCACGTTTGCAGTGGGTTAAAGAACTCACCCAATTTCCAAGGCTGCAGGCTATCGGCTTTGTTTCTGGTGTCTGATCTCAAGTTCCCAAGCTGAATATTTCCATGCATACCTTATATACTCAGAGAAAGTCAAATCTAGAAGGAAGTCTTAGAGATCATCTGGTCTGATATCACATTTTACAGATGGGGAAACTGAGGCCCACAGATAGGAAGGAACTTGTCCCTTAGAACAAGTTCATAAGGAACAAATGATATCCTTCACAAAAAAATCTGCCTCCATATTTTGCTACTGATGATCAATTGTTGACTGTAGTGAGAGGCTCACAGATCATTTTCCCAATGCAAGTTTCTTCAGTGGTGTCTCAAGCTTTCTTAAAATATTGAAACTTAAAAATCAGACACTCCATCAGTTGGAACTTTTTCTTTCTTTTTCTGCAAGCTAATGGTTCAACATATCTATAATGGTGAACAAACAAAATCAGGTTATAAATTCTATTTAAAAAGGGAAGAGTCTCATAGGCCATGGTGCATTGAAAATAGTCTAGTATGGTAGACTTGGATTCAGGACCTCTGAACTCCATCCCAAATGCCTATTATGTATATGACTGTGACCAGTTCACTTAGCTCCATTGAGTTTTTCATCTCTAATAAGTGGATAATAATATTTTACAATACCTATCTCCAGGGTATCTTTAATTCAATTAAACAAACATACTATTACTGTGTGTATATGTATATATACATATATATATATATGTGTGTGTGTGTATACATATATATATATATGTAATACCAAATACTACTCTAATTATTTGTACTATTACTACTATGACCATATTCTTTGACTAAGAGATTTCACTGCAAGACACATACTAAAAGTTATCAAGAGAGAATGGTCTCATGTAAAAACAATGTTTGTAAACAGCACTTTTGGTGAACAGGACTTTTTTAATTCTCAAAGAACTGTTAACAAAGTGAGTGCTGAGCCTGAAGTTATGAATACCTGAGTTCAAACCTGGTCTCAAACACTTAGTAGCTTTGTAACCCTGGCCAAGTCACTTAGCCTTTGTCTGACTGTTTCCTCAACTGTAAATTGGGGATTGAAAATAGCACCTACCTCATAAGGTCAATATGAGGATCAAATGAAACATTTGCAAATGCTTAGCACAATGTTTGTCACACAGTAGGCACTTAATAAATGCTTGTTTTTTCCCTCCATTTGGTCTAGTGAAGGTAGTCTTCCTGTTTTCTGTAGTGTATTCTTACTTCCCCTTGTAACACAGTGAAGAGGAAGATCTTAGATAATAGATCTTAGATAATAGATTTAGATCTATAAAGGAACTCTGAGGTCATCTGGTCTAACATCATTTTGCAGAGGAGGAAGGAAACACCATTGTCCAGAAATGTCCAATAGCTTATCTTTGGTATTGTAGTAGCACACGCAAGATTCAAACCCAGGTCCTCTGATTTCAAAGTCAGCGTTCTTACCAGCAGTAGATAGTTGCCTTATACAGATCATGTATGTGTGTCCACATATACATTTATATGTGTATACATATGTATATATATATGTGTATATATGTATATACATGTGTATGTATATATGTATGTATTATGTATGTATATCAGTTATATAGTATGCATGCATGTAAAGCACTGCCTGTCACATAGTAAATATTTTATTGGTGCTCAGTATTTTTCCCTTTCTTTGCATTTCCCACACTTAGTACAGCATCTGGCACATAGAAAGCCTTTAATAAGCATGCTTATTGACTGACTGAACTGATTTCAGAAAAGTGGACAAATTACATAGTCCCTAAAGCCCCTTCCACTCTATCTCTAAACCTTTTAACCCTGTGAAAACCACCTCCTTGGACAGAATGCAACAGGAGTTATCACTCCTCCTCCACAATGAATGCTTGTTTATTTCACTGCATGGATGGACAAAGGAATTCAACAGATCACATCACCCCAGCTGCAAGTCCTCAGCTTTCAGCCCTCTTACAACTTTGAATTGAGACTAAGTTCTGGATTGGATCTCGTGGCAGATTGTGCAACATCTTCTCCAAAAGTTTGAGAGATCCCAGTGCTTCCAAAATGGTTTGCAGAGAGCCCTTATAGCTGCCCATAGCTTGAACAGCTGAAAGAAACTTGAGAGATCATTTAACCTAATCTCATATTATAGATGGAGAAACTGAGACTAGGAGAGGAGTTATGAAATGCCTTGTTCACAGGTAGGAAGCTAGACAGTCTAGATTTGGATTCAGGTTCCTTGACTTTAGAGCAGGGAGTGCTGCCTAGAAACCTATATAGTTCTGAAGACTCCCTAATACTTTAAGGAACAGTTAAACCAGAGGTGGGGAACCTGAAATTTCAAGGTCACATGTGGTCCTCTAGGTCCTCAAGTGCAGCTCTTTGACTGAATCCAAACTTTACAGAACAATTCCTCTTAATGAAAGGACTTATTCTGTAAAACTTGAACTCAGTCAAAAGTCTACACCCAAGGATCTAGAAGGCTACATGTGGCCTCGAGGCCGCAGGATCCCCACCTCTGAAACTGTTGTTGGGGAATAACACACAGCATCTGTCAATAAGTATCATTTTATGAATAAAGTGACTTTCAGTGGCTATCAGTGAAGTTATAAACAACCATCCTTGTGGAGCAAATGTTCACCTCTCTTCCCAGATTCTCCTCTCCTAGAAAAGGGGAAGAAAAGAAAAAAAACTGAATTAATAAATGAGTAAAGTATGTGCTGACCACTTATTATATGTAAAGCACTGCTAATCAATGGATAAACCAATAGAGAATTAAGACAGACTGTTCTCAAGTTCATATTCTAATGGGGATGATGACATCACCTATGGAAGTTTCCAGCTGTGAGTCGGGTGTAAAAGTTCCATGGTCCTTAGGGTGAAGCAGCAGAACATATGATCATGCATGCCTCTTCTTTAACATTATTATTACCAGAATTCTTGAGTTCAGGTCCTGGGTTGTCCCCATAAGGATCAGAAAGGGGAGGATGGTCAAAGCTGGTGATGGTGGTTTGGTTTTGTTTTGTTTTTGTCCTACGTGCTGCTTCCTGTGTCTCTTTCAGGGTGCCTTGCTACTCAGTGAAGCTGGCTTGCCTGCATTATGTGTAGCAGTTGGGGGGCAATTAGGGGAGGTGGGATGACTAGCTCTTTCCCCCAGGAGTTGTCTCCTTGGATGATGGCTGCATCTTTAAAAAAAAGGCTTCAGTGGAAAAGAGGGGGGAATTATCACCTTTTTTTCTTCTGCACTCAGTAACTTGTCAATAAAGCACTGGACAGCATACAAATTCAAGGAACTCTTGGTAGGCATGGAAAACACATAGCAGTCCTGCACTGGCTCTTTAATTCTCCAGCTTCTCTCTTAACATAAAATTATAGGGGGATGCACAAAACAGAGATGCGTGGCGTGATGCTGTCTCACAATAACCGGCCAACTTTAACTCATCTCAAGTGTTATTATAAGAAATAGAATTTACTGGTATGGACTTCCATTCAATCGTGTTCCTTGCCTGTTTAATGAAATGTCATTATTCCAATACAAATCCTTTCATTCCACAGCCTGTTCCCCCCATCCTGCTATATTTCATTTCCTGCCGTTACGTGATATTATTGCCTTTTTTTTCCACAGCTATTGATTTAGGTGTATACAGTTATTACAATGCAAAATAAAACAGCTCCCCCATCCATTCTACCTTGTACCACTGAACATTAACTTAATTTGTTTCAAATCTGCATTCGATTTGGCCAGGAAACCATTTATCTTTATGAAGAAAGTCCTCATAAAGAAGAGACTTTAGGAGATCGCTGCTTTAAAAATTTAATAGCCTTGTGTCTTAGACACTAGAAAAATGAATTAAACCTTCAAATAGTATATGTCTCAATGTAACCTTTTTGCATTCCATACTATGTTTAATTTATTATATCCTGGGAAAAGGGGGAGGGAAAGCTTTGAGGACATTTCCATCTATGTGAGTTGTTTTAACATTTCATGAATAAAAGTCTGAATAAGGTACAATAAGTACTCAGGGTTAGGCTGGAAATCAGTTCACATTGACACTGACATTTGATGTTCTGCTGGTGCATGCCTGGGCTTTGCTCATATTCCCATTCCCCATGATGCTCTGCTTACCAACAGGCAGGAAGAGGCAGATCAGCCTCTCTGTAGGATATGCAAAGTGAGCAGCTTCCTTGTGTGAATAGAAGACATCAACTGAGTATGAGTCAGGAATGAAACTTCCATTGATCCTTCTTCTATGTGACAGGATCACATTGATAGCCAAAGCTGGGTTCTAGGCAGAGCAGCAGTCTGCCAACAGAAAGACCAAGCAAATTCCTTGCTTGGGTGTAGGATTTCATTTTTCATTAATGAAATGAATGAAGATCAGTTTACCTACATCCTGCATCCTTTTAGTTCTTTCCTCCTTTATTGTCCCATTGAAATATTTAACAGGCTCCCAGGATGAAGCTTGACCTGATCAGTTAATTCTATAATGACAAAATTTTCCGAACAAGTTTTACATTGGCACTGTAGAACGATGGTCAACAATTTAAAATTTTAGAAACATATAACTTTGGAATTGAAAGGAATATTGCTGAGTTCACCCTATAATTCCTTGGATGAATCCCCTTCTGCCACTTTACCAACAATTGGATATTTACTTTTACAGAACTAAAGTGACAGAAAACAATTTATTTATGGAGGTTCCTAATTCAATTTTTCAATAGTCTCAATTTATACAATTTTAAAGCTTGGAAAGGCATTAGATCCCAGAATTGCATTTAAGAAATGAGGCCTCAAAAATGACACTTATGACATTCTCCCTTATTTTGGGTGGAAAACTATCTCCCTCATATTTCCACCCAATAGACCTCATTCTGTCCTCTTGAGTGAGTCACAAACCAAATGGATTCGAGTTTAGTCTCCTTTATTTTCTTCATTTTCTTCCAGTGAAAACTCTATCAGCATTAAGAAATCATTATCCTCAGGCATAGAGTTTGGACTGAACTTATGAAACCCTTATAGTAGCCATATAGTAAACTTATAAATGTTTTCTTGATGATTTTGAACATTCCTGATAAATGGGAGAGGTGGGAGGAAGCTCTGAGATTCCCAGAGATAGGAGCTGACAAAATGGTTTAGGTACCCTCTAAATTGTGTGCTCACAAAGAATTGGAAATTGAGGGGATGCCCATAAATTTGGGAATGGCTGAACAACTTGCAGTATATAAATGTAATATCTATTTTGCTATAAGAAATGATGACTGGGTAGATTTCAGAAAAAAAAAAAAGAAATACAAAAACCTGGAAAGACTTAAATGTACTGATGCAAAGTGAAGTGAGCAGAACCAGAACATTGTATGTAGTAACAGCAGCACTGTATAATGATCAACTACGAATGACTTAGCTCTTCTTAACAATACAATAATCTAAGATAATTCCAAAGGTCTCATGAGGAAAAATGCTATTCATACCCAGAGAAAGAATTGATGGAGTCTGAATACAGATGATTGCATACAATTTTTCAGTTTAATGTTTTCATGATTTTTTTCTTTCAATCTGTTTCTTCTTTCACAACATGACTAATACAGAAATATGTTTTACATGGCTGCACATGTATATAACATATATCAAATTGTTTACCAAGTTGGCAGGTGGGGTAAAAAAGGGAGGCAGAAAATTTGGAACTCAAAAATTTTAAATGAATGCCAAAATTTGTCTTTACAGGCAATTACAAAAAATAAAATACTATTAAAATAAATTATGTGTTCATAATGGGCAAGATGGGATTGGCATCAAATAAGGGACTACAGTATTCTATCCTGGACAGGCAAATTATTTAGCTTTTTTTCTTACCTACACCCTACCATTCTACCTATCTACTCACAGAACTGTAGGAAGAACCCAATGTTTTGTGTTTAGTTCCAGGCACCATGGTTTAAAAAGGACTTTGTGAACTAGGGCAGTGTTTGAGGAAGGGCAGCCACGGTGGTGAATGTCCTGTAGTCCGTGTCACATGAGGGTTGGCTGAAAGAAACTGGGGACAGTTAGTCTGGAGAAAACTCAGAAATATGGGGACTGTCTTTAAATAAATGTGGAGGAGGGATTGAATTTGATTCAGGGAAATAGGGAAGAACCAGATAGTGTCAGCTCATACGGATTTACAAGAACCAATTGTTAAATTTTTAGTGCAAATATTTACACCTGGGAAATCAATCAAGGCTTGATTGTTGTTTCCTTGATTGCCTCGACTTAAGAAAGTGGTGGGAAAAATAACAATGATGTCGATCAAACCTATAGGTGTCATGCACACATTATTTTTTTAGAGAGACAATTGTAAAACATTTACTGGGACATGACTGGCAGAACGCAGATCAATGGATAGAAGTTACACATGGATTTACTATCAGGAAAAGCTTCCTAATAATTAAAACTGCCCAAAAGTGGAATGGACTGCCACTAGAGGTGGTAAATTTCCCTTTCTTGGAGATCATCAGACAGAAGTTGAAAGACTACCACTTGTTGAGTACATTATAGTGAGAGATACTTTTATGTATGGACTGAATTAGATAGCCATTGAAGTCTCTTTCAACGCTCATATCCTGTGATTATGTGAATTCAGATTAATTCAAATCGATAAATGCTTGGTCAGTGCCAATCATTGGGAAGGCTCTATGCTGGGATTGGCCTGAGGGATGCAATACATACTTAACCTCACTTTACTTCAGCTTCCCCACTTGTAAAATGGGAATAAAAACAGGACCTTATATCCAGAGTTATTATAAAAGTCAAATGAGATAATATTTGTAGACAAGGCACAGTGTTTAGTATGTAACAGGCACTCTATCAGTGTTGTTGCCATTACTATTATTATTATACTAAAAGTCTTAGTGTCATTTTAATATTAATACTTCAAAACTGCACTAAGATTCAAGAAACTATTTTGTATTTTCTTTTAGTACATTCTAAAGAAAGTATGAAGAATAGTGTTATTCCTTCTACACCACGACTTTCCCCATTGTGGTTTCGATACGTTACAGGTCAGCATAAGAAATTAAATGGG
The DNA here is from genome assembly GCA_023548195.1 of Bettongia penicillata ogilbyi. NCBI lineage: Eukaryota > Metazoa > Chordata > Mammalia > Diprotodontia > Potoroidae > Bettongia > Bettongia penicillata. Next base: position 5,413,377 of record JAJHZJ010000546.1, on the reverse strand, counting down.
AATTTGGGGGGAGTTTTGTAGAAGCTTCAGGTGGCACAAAAAGGCCAGCAAGTAATGCAGTCTGTGATCAAATACTTAACTCAAATTTTACAATAAGGTACTGTAATCACCTTGTAAAAGAAAAAGGGGAAAAAATCAAACTACTCTGGTACAAAAAAAGGGCCAAGAAATTTCACATGGCTTTTCCAGATCTTGGGGACACTATACCTCTAACATCCATGGGATAACTGTACTTTCTTTATAGACCCACTATCCTCTTCATTTATGAATTGCAAAGTGCTTTTAAAATGCAAGTGATTGGATTAAAAAAATAAAAAAAAACCTAATACTGACTCAAACTTGGGTCTTCCTTGCAGTCTTAGATAACTTATCTGATTAGTGATCAGCTCCAAATATTGATCCATTAATGATATAAATCTAGAAGAAGAAAGAAACCTCTGAAAAGCAATAGGAAACTAAAGCATGGCCTTGGATAGAAAAATCTTGGTGCAAACGAAGATCTGCAAATCAGAAACACTTCTCTATTTCAACTGGAGGTGCTCTTCCAGCCTTCACTAAGTGGAGGGCTGGATTGTGAAGGCAGCACCCCAAAATGATCGTCAGGGGCATGGTCTCCTCTCTCCTGGATTTCTGTCCCATCCCAGCACTTTTGGAAGTAGATCTATGCTAAGGTGAGAGCTCATTAACATTCCCCTCATGGACCACCCTCTGTCTAATTAAGCTGCCTGCTGGATTGACCAGGTGGGACTTGCTTTCTGCAATCTCAGCAGGGGCTTCGCAATGCAAGGGTGAACATTTCACCTCTGGCTGACTGTGGCTAGCCCAAGATTTATCTCCCTCTGCCCTCCCCCATCAAAATGAGTCTGAGAAAGACAAGACACCTTCCTTTCTTACCAACCAAGATTTTTGATGGTCTCTTAATTCCTAATATTACAAGCAACATTTTGAATGTGGGAAAAAGCACAATTGATGCTTCTTAAGTTGAGATGACATGACTTACTGTCTTCAAACCTGATACCCTCACCAGTACTGTCACCAGAATGGCTATCCTAGTCTGCCCTTGGATGCCTAAAGATGTTGGAGCATATTGAGTGATACTGTGATATTTTTGCAATGTTTAATTTGTAACTTGCTGAAGGAGCTGGGAGCGATGGTTTCAGATACACCTTCCTGCTCCGGGTTCTAGTCAACGTTCTGACATTCTATGTTCCAAATTCTTAGTTCCCTCCTGACACTAGTATTTTAGTTCTAAAGTCTCTCCTGACTTGATTAGTCTATCTTCATTCAGCTCTGACATCTTATGTTCCCTGTCCTCATGTTCCTTATGGCCCCTTAGTGCTCTGGATCTATAAGTCATCTTGAACACATCTCTATTTCCCATCCTCTTGAACACATCTCTATTTCCCATCCATAGTTTCTTTGTATGACCCTGAAATGCAAGATGGAGTTCCCCTTAATGCCATTCTTAATTACACTTCCCTCCATTGATTATATTAATAAACATTAACAGCAAAAGCTAGCATTTATGTGCCAGGTCCTATGCTAAGTGCTTAACAAATATTCTCCAATTTCTCCTATATATAGCTGATTTGTACATAGTTGTTTACATGTTGTCCCCCCCATTACACTGTGTTCTCCTTGAGAATGGGAACTTTTTTCTTTTTTTCTTTTTCCTCTGAATCCTCAGGATTTAGCACAGTGAAGACGCTTACTAAATGTTTTTTGTCTTGACTTGTCTGTATTTGATTGCTAGCATGTTGTGCCATGGTATTATCTAGGAAAAAAGATCTATTGTAACTTCTGACTCTTTTACTAACCCCGGTTCTTCATAAGCCTATTTCACATCTGTCAGTCAACAAGCAACAGTCTAATACAGTTAGAAAAATTGACTTAAGTATGAAAGGAATCCAGGGATTCTAAGAGACAGGAATTCTCAGCACTTAGCACAATGCCTAGTAGGCATTTAATAATTGCTTGTTGAGAAGGAAAGATGGGACATCAGAGAGAAATAGGAGCTAAATTAATTCATTAAGTTAGGGTCTAATCCCAGAGTCATTTGTCTGGGTGCTAGCCCTGTACTGTGTGACTCCCATACAAACTAAGGGGTTCATATTGTTAGCTCCAACCTCTAAGGATGATGGAATCCCAGAGTCTCAGAGAGGTTTTAGGGGTCATCGAGTTCAACCCATCCAAGGAAAGGAATCTCCTTTACAACATGTCTGTTGAAGCCCTCTGATGAGAGGAGACTCACTAACTAAGGGGTCACCCCTTTCCACATTTGGAAAATGTTCTGATTTCTTTGGAACGTATTTCTTTATACCAAGACACATTCTTCCTCTCTTTAACATTGACCTGGTTCTAGCGAAATGTAGTTATGCCCTCTGGGCCCCAGCAGGAAGTATCTGAACCCTCTTCCATACTTCAGGTTTTCAAAGACTTGAATGAAAAGAATCATGCTATTAATCTCTTGTCTAGGCTGGTTCTTCCCAGTTCCCTTGCCTCATCCTCATGACCTTGAGAGATGTCATCATCACAGTTATTCACTTCTAGATACTCTGTACCAGCATACCAATGTCCCTCCTAAAATGTGGTACCTGAATATAATGGCACAGGTGTGGTCTATCTAGGACAGAGTATGATGGGATGAGCATCTCCTTTATTTTTTTATGAATGTATAATTGGACTCTGGTGGTCATATCAGCTTGCTTGACTAATGCCACCACCATGCGGAAAAGGCTAGGAAGTCTCCTTCCAGAGAGATATCATATATAATGGAATATTATGTAGAGATCAAGTATGTGCAGGTATTTTGTAGCTGATTCTGGTCTGCTAGACATTTGATGAAGAAAGGCCTTTGGAATTGGCTCCATAGCTAGAAATGAGTGGGGTGTACTCAAAAGATTCCATTTTACTATATTCTTTTCTTCACATTTTGTTGACTCCTTGATGTCCATATGTGGGAGAGAGAGAGAGAGACAGAGATGGGGGAGGAAGGAAGGAAGGAAGGAGAGAGACAGAAAGAGACAGAGAGACAGAGACATAGGGAAGAAGCATAGACATAGGGAAGTGAGCAGTAGAGGTATCATTCCCTCCCCAACCATGAATAATACAAGCTTGCTTCTGATGGAATCCTAATAAAGCTGCCCCCAATCCCAATATTTCACCTTTGCTATAGGCCCCACTGAACAGCAGGTCCACTGCCCCTATCTAACCAATCACCCTAACACCCACTGCATAACCCCCTAAATGGGTTTGTCTGAACCTCCTCTATTACTCAATCCCTTAACAAACCCCTCCTCCCTTTTTAATATTCATAATTTCTGTTATATAATTGTTATATAATTTTTATTGTATTAAAATCTATCTTTCTTTCCCTGAAGTTGCTGGTTCCTCTTGGAACTTAGCCTGCTTCATGAGAGACGTGAATCTCAAAAATGTCTATACTGGTATTAGAGGTGATCTGACTCTGAGTTCTTAGAGACAGTTCCACCACAACACATCATGAAACCATAATATTTCTTTGCCTCAGTGTTTGGTTTTTAGTTTTAGGTGAAGAAGACTGGTGTTTGTGCACCTCAAGAGGTCAGGAGAATAAACTACCTGAGGGCTGGGAGAATATTCCATGTTGTGCTGTGCGTCTGATCCAACGTAAGGCTCTGAAGTGAGGAAGGACCTTTAGAACCCTATCTACCAGTCACTGAACCAGGGACTCATTCAGTAGGTGATTTTTTGTTTAGCCTATTTCATGGCATATAACCACTTAATAAATGCTCATTGAAACAGGCAATGGCACATGTGAATGTGAACTTGGTAGGACTGATACTATGTAGAAACTGTGTTGTCTAAATCCAATCCTTTTAGCACTCAAGGTGGTATAGGGAAAAGTGAGCCCCCCAAGGTATTGGTAGCAAATGTTTGAACTTACATTTTTGCTATGTCTTTGAAATAAATGTCTATTTGTAAAGCTAATTGATGTTAACTGGTTAAGTGGAACTTGGACACCAGTCCATTAGTCACTGGCAGCTAACAGTGGGCAACTAACATGCCAGAATGGGGGCTCAAGCTAATAAAATTGGAAGAAAATATATCCCCAATTCCTCAGGGGTACCCCTAGGCCCTGAGGGGAAGATATAACCAGTCTCACATGGAGAAAGTGAAGCGAGAGAATTGCTAAATGATTGCATTAGCTTTTTTTCTTTTTTTTGGCTGACCTATCACACTGCTAACTTCTATTGTTTGCAGACCACTAAAATTTCCAGATCTTTTACTCACCAAGTGGTGTCTAGCCATGTCTCCTGTATCCTATACTTATGAAGATTTTCACCTCAACTGAATATACATTTTGCTACCTTAATTTTATAGCTTTCATCACTCTTATCTTTTTTTGCTGAGCAATAACATTTTCTTCCCGAAGTTAAAATCATCCAGAGAAGATACCAAAGCTTTAGAAGTATAGCTCAGCTCATTGCTTCAGAAGGTAATGATTCCTCCAGACTTGAGGCAATATTTCCCCTGGTGGGAGATGGTTTCGGTCATCTCAGGTTACTAAATCTTGTGAGTCAAGTGAAGGACAAAGTAGATCTTAACCTACTACATTTTCTATCTTCAAACAGTGAAACTGTTGTCCTGGGTTGGGGGTGTGGGATAGGGTCAAGTCATGTCAAGAACTCAAGTCTCCCTGACTTCAAGGGCCATACCTAGCCACGGTACCATGCTGCTTAATAGCAATAGCACATTTATATGATGCTTCTTGATTTACAAAGTATTTTCTTCATTGAATGAAATAGGATTAGATCCAGTTTAACATTAAGAGCCTTGATGCAGGCCCCTCACCCTCGATGAAATAATTTTATATTTATATATAATTTGTGTTTTCTACAATCACATTGTTCCCCTCCAATAGAATGTAAACCCCCTGAAGGAAGAAACTATCCCCAGAACTTAGTAAAATGCCTAATACCTAGTAATAATTATTAGAGCAGCACTACATTAGGTAGTGCTGTGGATAAAGCACCAGCTCTAGAGTTAGGAGGACCTCAGTTCAAATCCAGCTTCAAACATTTACTAACTCTGTGACCCTGAGTAAGCTACTTGACACTATTTACCTCAGTTTTCTCATCTGTAAAATGTGGTGGAGAAGGAAATTCCAGTATCTTAGTCAAGAAAACTCCAAATGGATCACAAAGAGTCAGACGTGACTAAATGACAACAACATAAAAATAATTATTATGAAGTAATAACACACACATACTCTCTGTGTTTGTGTATAAGTATATATATGTGTATGTGTGTGCTTGTATGTATATATTTATATACATATATGTGTACATATATATGTATATACACATAGATAAATATCTTTAAGCTTTGCAAAGCCCTTTAGATTTCTCATTTGATTCTCATAACACTCATATGTATTATTTTCCACATGAGGTAAAATAGTTGGAGAGAGAATTTGTAAGTGATTTGTTACACAGTAATCAGGTTTTGGAGCTGAGATTCAAATCTAGGTCTTCCCGAGTCTTAAGTCCAGTGCTCCCATACACCACCACTTTGCTTGTAAATAGGAGCTTAACAAATATTTGTTAAGTGAATGCCTGCACTCCCAAATCTCATTTCCGCACTGGTACACCTGGCCCACCTGCCCTAAAACTCCTCTCTCTCCTGATAGGACCAATAGAGTGGTGGCCTTCACAGAGTCAGCCTCCAAACATGGCAATCCCCCAGCTGCCCCTCTTCGGGTTCAGAGACGTGTATCTTGTTATTTGCAGTTCCTAATATTTTGATTATTTAGATGCAAATCCATCACACATAATAAATTCCCTCTCTCTCCAAATGCAATCGATTTGAAAAGCACGCAAGCAAAAACTAAGCCCTGACAGTCTTTGCAAGTGTCTATGACAGGAAAGACTTAAGTGGCTGTAAGCTATTTCCCCTGCTGTCAAGCTTCCAGATGATTTCCCCTCCACAAACACATGCCCATATAGCCTGACTAATGCTTGCCTTTTTGGACATATGTGAGCAAATAAATGTAATTACAAGCAAGATGTAATCACAATTGCTTTCCTATTAAAGCAGTGGTACACTCTCAGAGTTTAGTTAACAATGTATGCAGAGGGATGGAATTGCTCACCATTCTCCCAGGAAGAAAAACAGTCCCCAAGTATGGCCCCTTTTGTGTATTATATCTGTGAAAACATAACATTTAAATGCAGAATTTGACTTTCCAAGTATCATACCCCAAAACCTTTTAACAAAAACAGCAGGGAGAGAAAGCTTTTTAAACCATGATACTCCATGAAGGATTATGAAAATGGAGGTCAATGCCGAAAACAGAATTGCAAATACAATGAGAAAAGCTTCTCATATGTGTAAATACACGAGGAAAATGTATTCTTCTCTGATTTTGCTACCAGAGAATCCATACAGGCTGCTAGAGATGGGAGTGGGGTGGTATGGGAGAGAGAGGGAGAGAAGAGACAGAAAGGGCAGAAACCACCATATCCAAATGGATACATTCTGAGTGATGTGTCCCGCTGATAGCCGGAGAAAATGGCCACCGGCTTCCCGTGCTTTCCCTGTCTGCTAGTAGATGAGGCGGAAGAAGGTAGATGTACTACTCAGCAGATTCTTTTCATTGGGGGACTAGACAATAGGAATGCAATGTCAGAGCGATGCCTCCTGCCTGATGCTAACCCTGAGAGAAAGGCCAGGCCTAGCTGAATGGCACCACAGGCCATGGGCACATCAGATCTGATCTGGTGGTTCACAGTCACACTCAATGTCCTGATTTATAATGAAGAGCGCAGTGGACAAAATGATCGGGTGGGCATGCTACAGAGTGACTGTGAGGCATAAAGAGGGTTCAAAACCCCGATGAGGGCCTATTTCTGTTCCCTACAAAAGGGCAGATTATGTATTGCTTATTCTGTTTATTTTGCTTATTTGTACCTCAGAGGAGAGGTGAAGTTGTAAGAGCTGGTCATGAGCAATTTATTCAAATAAATTCAACATTTACAAAATAATTACCATCTACAAAGTACATACCTGCCCTGTCCTTGGGGCCATTTAACATGAAGAATGAAGGTCCTTCTAAAGCCAACCTCATTGTTCTATGTAAGACACCATTCTACCACTAAGTATGTGCTTAACACATGCTTATTTAATCAATGCTCAATGAAGGAATGAATGAATGAACTTCAAGTTAAAAAGATCTCTGAAACCCTGGTAATGTGTGGGGATTAGGAAGGATCTCCTTCTCAGAATCATACTTGAGCTGAGCTTTGGAAAAGAGCTAGTCTAAGGGGCAGATATGAAAACAGAGTATATTCCAGGCATGTGGAGCACCCTTTGCAAAGATATAGAGGGAAATGAAATGTTAAGTTTCGCAAACAGCACATAGAACAGTGTGACTAGAATACAAAATACACACAATGATGGGAGTGGGAAACAGTGGAATAATTCTGGAAAGGTAAGTGGGAGTCAGTATATGGAGGTATCTAAATGCCAAGGTAAAGAGTTTGAGTTTTATCCTAGAGGGAATAGGGATTCGTGGAAATTTTGTTTTATTTTGAATAGGAGATGAACCTGGTCTGCCCTGAGCTACAGAAGCATTAATTTAGCAGCTATATGGAGCAGGAATTGAAAAGGGAGAGAGACCAATGAAAAAGCAACTATGTAGTTGAGAGATAATAATGGACTTAACGGGAAAGAAATGGTGAGTGAAAAGACAAGTACAGACTTCAAGAGATTTGCAGGTAGAATCAATAAGGCTTGGCAACTGATTGGCAGGCAAAGTGAAGGGTAGAGAATGACTTCAGTGTTGAGAACCTCAAAAAACGGGAAAAAGGGTGGTAACCTTAACAGAAATAGGGAAGTTTGGAGCAGGGGTGACAATGAAATGAGTGTTGTACGTGGTGAGTTCAGGATGCCCATAAGTGGAGATATCCAGTATCCCAATAACCCAGCATTGACTTTGAGGCCTTAAGGTGTAATAGAATATTTGCAACAAGCTTAATTCACATCTCCCCCTCGATAAAAACCTCCCTGATCTCCTGTCTTTGAGGACTCTCAGATTTTTTGCTTCAGATTTCATGTAGACTTTTGTCTCATACCTTTTAAGCGTACTTATTCCACAATTTTGTGTAGTATAATTACTTGGGTATATGTCAGACAGAGCTCTAGGAAAAAAGCAACACTCTTATTAAGCAAGTATTTTCTTGAATTGACTTAACGTGAATGTAGACTGTACATGTTTCGGTTCTCCAGGTAAGGTTCCTCTGGCCAAAGGGTGATATTTCTTTCAATAGCTGCTACGCCAAACCCCTCCTGCTTTTCTTAGCCAAACTCAGAAAAAAAAGCCTCATATCCTTGTTGCCTCCACTTTTCTTTCTCTTTTAACAGTCTTCATTCTCATTTATGACCTCCTCCCTCAACTGAAGCTCTTCTCTCCAGTTACTGGTGCTTTCCTACTGGACAAATATGACTGTCTTTTCCCATTCTTTATCTTCTTGACTTCTTTGTAACATTTGACAGTTAACCACCCTCTTCTGGATGTTCTCTCTGAGTTTCTCTCTCATGGACGCTTCTCTTTCTTGGATCTCCTCTTAGCTCTATGACCACTCCTCAGTCTCTTTTCCTGGCTTAACATCCATCTGATACCCCATCATTTTGGGGATACCTCAGGATTCTTTCTTGGGTACTCTTCTCCTCTCTATGCTTGCAGAAATGATCAGCTTCCATGGATTTCCTCATCACTTCTGAGCAGATGATTTCCAGAGTCATATATCTAGTATTGATCTCTCTCCTATATGTGATATGTCCCCTTTTTCCACTTTCATAGTCAATACCCTAGTACAGGCCCTCATTGTTTCTTGTCTGGACCCTTGTGATGACCTTCTGATTGGTCTCTTTTCCTCAAGAATCTCCTCATTCCAAGTCATCCTCACCTGTACAGCTGTCAAAGTGATTTTCTTAAAGTATAGGTCTGACCAGGCTACTCCTCTTTTCCAGGACAACAAACACCTTGCTGTCCCTTGTACATGATAGTTGATTTCCACCTTATGAGTCTTTGTCCTGATATGTGTGTCTGAAATGTTTTCCTCTTATACCTCATTGTCTTAGAATTCTTTAATTCAAGGCTCAGCCTGAACATCACCTTCCCCATATGACTCCTTTCCTGGCCCCTACAAATGCTAATTTCTTTCCTCAAAACACTGCTTTGTATTTTCTTTTATGTTGATGTTTAATGTTATGTTTTGTTATGTTTTATGTTTTATTATATTACAATAATAGTAAAAATGGCTTACATTTATAAAAGGTGTGCTGTGTGTTAGGCATTATGCTAAGCACTTTAAAATTTTATCTCATTTGATCCTCCCAACAACTTTGGCAAGTAGGGGCTCACACATGTTATAGATGAGGAAACTGGGGAAAAGAGAGGTTAAATGACTTGTCTAGGGTCATTCAGCTAGTAAGTATCTGAGTTCACTCAACATGACTTGATTAGCTAGGACTCTTGGGATGTTCCTGTCCTCTGGTGTTCTACCTAGGGGAAAGTACACTCCATGCCCAAAAGCTGCCTTTTATCCTCTGGGTTTACTGGCTACAGTTCTTGCTCAAAGATCAAGCCTTAAATCCAATTCACTCTGGAGGTCATAGAGAACAAGTCCCCACTCAACTAGCACAAAGTGAATGTAATAACTAAATAATAATTGTCTCTCTTTTACTCAGGAACACTGAGGATCTTGCCCTCCAACTCTGATTTCTTTTTTTTTTTATTAAAGGGGCCATCCCTGGAGTAAGTTAAAGAAACCTATTCATGATTGGGTGTATCTCACTCAAAGTGAGAATGTGATACAACCTTAGCCTGAAAAGGCTAGGGTCTCCCATTGCATCCTGGGCCATCTCCAATAATCCTGGTAAATATCTGGCCATTGGACTCAGATGGCTCAGGAGAAGAAAGTGAGGTTGGTGACCTTGCACAGCCCTCTTTCAGTAAAATAAAAGTCAACTGCACATCATGTTATCATCTTAATGTCATGAACAAAGGACAAACATAGCAAGAACAACAGCAATCTGAGTTCATATTTGAATGCAGGTCTTTCTGACCATTAGGCCTGCATTCTATCCACTGCACCACTTATCTGCTTCTGAATATGAACAGGAAAAGGAGTCTACAGCCCCAATCTCCCAGGCTCAGCTCCTGTTGCATGATGCCGGTATACTTGAGGCTTGACTGCATCCATGACTAGTTAGAACTGAGTAGGCCTTCACAGTTAACCGTTAGGGACTTTCTTTTATCCTGATGGTCCATGTTCCCTGATCCTATAACCCCATCAGCAATGTCATAGCTGCCACAACAGGTCCTTTGTAAAACCCTATGTAAACCCAAGACAGCAGAATCTCTCAACCTTCAAATGGAGCACACATCCCACTATACATCAGTGCTACCATACTGCATGCTGTCTAGGGTAAATGTTAGGGTAAGAGAGGCTGCATGTGACTCTATTTATCCATCTACCCATTCCCTTCTATCCTATGACTATAAGTAATAAGTGTCAATAAACCATTCTGATTCAACCTTTGCTGCTGTGTACCATCCATTGGTATAATATAATAATTGGAATAATATAACAGTAATGTAAATTATATTAATATGTGTACTTATGTCTCCCTTGATAGAATATAAGCTCCTTGAGAGCCGGGGCTGTTTCATTCTCTCCTTTTGTACCTTTAGCTTCTAGCACAGTGCCTGGCATACAGTAGGCATTTAGTAATTGCTTATTGACTATTCTCTAGGCAATGAAAACAAAAATTCTTCATGTCAGTCTACTAGTGGGAAATTTATTTGTGTCCAATACAACCATACCACAATCATAATAATGTGTTTTATCTGTTTCTCTTTTGGGAAAGAAAGCAGGTTAGTGGTGGAGTAGAAGGTACTCCACCTTTCAGCCAATAACTTTGCAAGCAAAGCAAACCAGGAGAAACACCTACTAGCCTCAAAAGCTCACTTTTTATCCCATTTATTCCTACTGGCCAAATGTCTCACTCTTTTGACCAGATCACTTACTCCCTACCAAAGTGTGATGGCCATAAAATTAAGATCTTTTTCTGTTTTTGTTTTACTAAAAGTGTCCCTGATTGAGTAATGTGAATAAAGAAGATCTTTCCCACCCATTGATGGGCCTGCCCATTGTTGGAAGCTTGATAGGGAAGGTGTTTTGTAGGAGGGTTCCACGTATCTTTTGTTTTTTTTTCTATTGAAGCAGTGGGTCACAGGGTTATACACTCTGGCTCTAAAAAGTGTATAAATACTCTGAGGGTGAGGTTTTACTTTGGCTTAGTTTCTGTGCCAAATGAGGACTCTGGGAAACTGCTTAAAGGAGCCCCCAGTACTGAAAACTCAGATGTCAGTGCTTCCCTCTCTGGTAACTATAGTCAGACAGTTGAACTATCCGTTGCATTCAGACAGAAGAAGTCAGATCTGTCGATCTTTGATTTCTCTGTATTTTCTTTGAAGTTGAAGGTGCCGAATGATAAAGCTAGGTGAATAATATATGTGCTTGGTTAAAAGAATGATATATGTGCCCGATTAAAGTGATTGTTAACCCATCAAAAGTTGCCTTTCCTTTTCTGAATGCAGATCTAAGAACCTGTTGTAGCAGGCAAATCCTGTGTATGTTGGGATGCTTACTGTTACACAAAAGTATGAAATCTTTAGTCTTCTGATGATGTTAGAAGTAATCTGAATCAACTTCTTTCATCCAGATGATGCCCATGTCTCAACAAAGACAAAGAAACATCAACCTTCCCAGTAAGGTATTGGTAAATATCATAGAAGCATAGAATTTTCATCTGGAAAAGATCTTTGAGATTATGTAGCTAGACCTTTTATTTTATAGATGAGGAAATTAAGGGGAAGTTGCTTATCTAAGGTTGCACATATTGCAAGTATGAAGTATTAACATGAAGATTATAATCCAGATTTTCTTAACACTAAATCTAATGTTCACTTTATTTTACCTCAGTTTCTCTGGGGATGATGCCTGGTAAAATAGGCACATAGCAAGTGTCAGGATTACATAAGGCAAGCTCATCTGTATAAACTCAGCCCAATTCTGGGTCTGTTAGATATACAGTAAGGAACCAAATCAGGTTAGTAGAAGCTTAGGTGTGAAGTATCAAGCCAATATTCACAAGATTGAAATCAACCAGAATTATCACAGAATTATAGAATCTTAGAGTCAGAAGGGACCTCACAGACCATCTAGTTCAGATTCTGCTTGATTATCTCCAATGAGAAAGAATCCATTTTCATCTGTACCATATCATCTGTACCTGAAAGGAATAGATAAGAATATACATATGTGAACCCTCCATCAACTGAAGCCACTTAATGAATCATTCAGTCAGTAGCCTTTATGCACGGATAGCCAAACTATAGCCCAAGTGTTTGTTTTGGTATGACCTGCAAGCTAAGAATAGATTTTACATTTTTAAATACAGCAAAACTTAATTTTAAAATGTAAAAATCATCTTTGGCTTTGCAGGATATACAAAAGTAAATTTGACCTCCAGGTCATAATTTGCCAACCCTTGCTCTGATGAATCTATGGTCTCATCAGTACTTCCTCTTGTGATACAGATTTCAACCCATTCATAGGTGGCCATCCTGTTTAACTCTTGTCCTATAAATCCATGACAGGGGTCACCCAATATACTGGGATCCTGACTTTGTCTTAACATTTCAAAGATGTTAATGAAGCACCTAAGTTGTATAATAATTATCTTTTATTCTCACCATTTGATCAGTTTTTCCACTTTCCCACTCATATGTTTCTTTTACTCTGTTTCTCCTTTGTAATCCTTCATTGTGTAACTTGTTCCAGGCTGATGATCTCCACCAGTGATTCTCCATAGCAACCCAACCCATAAAATTCCATTCTATTTCATGGAAATCCTTGTTGGAAATGAGTACTGCAACACCAGCCAACAATACAAATGAGTGGTTGTGCAAGATGCTACAGCCCTTTCCTTTTGCCTCTTCATTGGTGAGTTGTCAGGGTGCCATATGTAAAATAAGAACCAAGGCAGGCTGTTACAGAAACAAAATATTAATTATAAGATGGACATCAACCACTCCAACCAGACTGAGCTCAGGGAACATCACACTAGAATAACACCATTGCTTCTGCCAAATAAATAGACAATGACTTGTAAACATAGGAGCAAATGATCCTGTCTCTTGGTTTGATTTTCATAGGTCGTCAACTCTAGGTAGAACAAAAATCTGGAATGTGAAAATGGGGCTACCAAAGATATCCTTCCTCTGCTTGAATGACAACTAGAAAAAGGTAGTATCTCCAGAAGGGTTACAGATACTCTGTGGTTTCTAAATGTTGCAGATTCTCTGGAAGGTGCTGACAGAAAAACTAGCATTCTAGATCTTCCTCGGATTTGTAACAAATCTGTCATAATTTTGGCATTCTTCAACCTTAACATGAATTCCCTTTCTAATATGGAACAGCAGAACCCACCATTGAGGCATAGGTGTATTATCCATGCTCAAGTCTAGGTCCTTGTATGTCAGCTGCTTTGATTTAATTCAGAAAAGGGAAAAATTGTCCCAAAAGAACCTGGCTGAGTTCAATGACTGGTTGATTATTTGTTTCCTTGCCATGTTGATCCATAAACATTTTTTTAAAATTATATAAAAGCTGAATCCAGAACAGAATAAGAAGATAATGTGGGCTGGATTGAATTTGGAAAACTGACCCATGTTTTCAGTTATTTTAAACCACTCTCTTTGCAAAATCCTCTCTATTCAACAGCAATATTTTCCTATTGTGGCTGTATAGCTATGAAAACTATGAATCATGAAACACCATGACTTCTGAAAAAATCACATTTGCAAGTGACTCAAAGGAAAATAAAAAGATACATGGTGGGAGTAAGTAGGCTGCAGTATGTTACTGTGCCTGCCTGGAACATAAATGCTAAATTCATAAATACTTGACCGATTGATTGACTTTCATAGTGGTACCCAAAATATCAAGGATATGGAAATGATGTTTTAGAGAGTGCCAAGAATACTAAATTTAGAGTAAGGATGTGGGTTTCAATTAATCAACCGATCAAAGAACAAGCAGTAGGTGCCTACTATGTGCCAGGTACCGTGCGATGCACTGAGCCGACAAAGAATGAAGCAATTCCCATTCTTAATGAGTTTATTTATATCTCACCAGGGATAGCAATTAATATTATATAAGTAAATAAAGAAAAATATTAAAATAATAAATACAATAGTAAATAAATACAAATAAATACAAGTAACTTTAATACAAAGTAATTTGGGCAGGGAGGGAGACAATGGTTTGAGAGGATGGGAATAGCTTTCTAAAGATAGTGCTTCAGAGCTGTCTTGAAGGAATATGTGATGTGAATGAAAGGAGGGAGAGCATTGCAGGCATGCAGGTGGGAGATGGCTTCTCATGGGTAAGGAACAAAGAGAACACCAGTTTGGACAGTAAAATTTGGGAAAGTGAATAATGGATATTTATGTTGGGAAGGTATATTCTGATCAGGTCATGAAGAGTTTAAAAGCACAACACAGGAGTTTCTGGTTTATCCTAGAATTAGAAGGGCTAACTCACTGGAGTTTATTGGGTAGAATAGGAAAAGTAGATTGCATGTTCATCGTATTATTATCATATTGCATGTTCACACATCAAATACTCAAATTAACATGTGCCAATATAATAGATGACACAGTCAGATCCAAAGGGAGAAGAAAACCAGTAGACCTTGCTCTGAACATATCAATTAACTGCAGCATGTAACTCCTGAGAAAGGTCAGCAAGGGTCCTTGTGATCTCCAGTCTTAGGAGACAAGAGAAGCAAACTTTCTCTAACCATGGACTTTCCATCTCCTGCTGCATGTGTGACTTCCATTTGCACCAGTACTAAAAGAAACCATCTGATGGGGCTGAACAAGAGGAAAGTCAATGGGGAGCAGTATTTCCATGTTCTACCTAATCTCCAGACTTCAAAAAGAAGAGAAGTGAAACAGTCTTTCATCCGACTATGTACCCTCCTCATATTGTGATTGACTCCTGACTAATAACCAGCCTTCTCTGGGATGAGGCATGGTACCTTCCAGTCAATGAAAAGCATGCTCACACCTGGTCATACTTACACATCCCAATGATTCTGAACCCCTGCAGGTCATCATCCATACCCTATTTCTCAACACCTGATTCATTATTCGCATCCACCTCAACCCTTGTACCCCAAAGTCCCAACCAAGCATTACTCACCCCTTTCAACTGTACTTGGCAGTAGAAGGAACAGAATACTTGTTCCATGAGCAACACAATTCCCTTCATCCTATATCTTTTCATCTCCCATTCATTTGATCTTCTAGCAATCATCAGACTTGGCTTTCCCTCTCACACCCTTTGACATAGCTTGCCTGTCTACCCTTTCCAGTCCCAGCTGCACCAACAAGATCACAAGCAATAAATGGAAGTTGCAAAGAGGCAAATGAAGGCTCAATTTAAGGGAAAACTTCCTAAAATTTAACACTGTCCAAGGACCATGGGGGTGGAGGTGGGGGTTAAATTTCCAGTGCTTTGTATAGTTCTTGGCACACAGTAAGTGCTTAACAAATGTTTGTTGATGATTATGATGAAAAGTTGGATTGGTTGCCTCAAGAGGTGGTGGGTAGAAGTCTTCAAGTGGAGTAGTTACCGGATAACCAATTGTCAGTTACATTATAGAAGACACTTTTTTCAGGTATAAATTGGACGAAAAGACCACTGGAGTCTCTTTGAATTATAAACTCTTTATTTCTCTGATTCTACGTTCTTCATCGCAAAGATTAAATAACTAATCTTTTCCCTTTTCAATTGGATTCTTTGGTGTCATGTGGATCCCAGTACTCCAACCTTTCTATGTGCCTGTGATATCATCAATACGTGCATTCCCTCCATTGATACAGATTATAGCTCATCCACATGGGGCTACCCTGTGAGACTCTTCATTCTCATCCTCCAGTAAGCTCAACCAATTACCCAGGGGCCTTCCTTGAATTTTTCTGACATTGACACAGCCTTAATTTGAAGGAAATTATTCTGTTTAGGTCAAAGAATATTTTAGGGACCCCCAAAGTACCTGTTCAGCTTGTGTTCCAACATCTGGCCCATTGAATAAATAGCAGGAGCATCAAGTTGGGTCTAAAAGGCTCCAAGTACTTTCCCATGGTTTTTTACCTCTCTTTACCAGTACTTAGACTCTGTTGTGGGGTGGCTTCCAGCTAGAGATTCCTGACTGGCTAGTGGAGAGCTGGTTGCCTCCCACACCTTATCTTTGATGGCAGTTCTATGAAGACAGACAGTCCAGCCAACATTTGTCTTGAGACCCTCAACCCCATAGAACTCAGTGATAATTGTAGCAATAGCAACTCATTCTGACCAAACAGATATTTAAACAGTGAATCTAGCAGTTTGAGATTCCAACTTAAAGAAGGAGGATAGAGATCTTTCTGTTGTTGCATAAAGGATAGTTCCCTCAGAGTTAATATCTCCTTGGAATGCAGCCATAATATTTATATTTTTAGCTCTATCTGCACTGAGCAGGCCTATCAGGGCACTGCTATATTGCTAATTAATATCGGTTATCTTCTAATAAAAGGAGTTCTTAAAATGGGCTTTCCTCCAACTCACTGGCTGAAAATGCAAGAATCAAAGGTTGGGGATGAGCCACAGGGAAACTGTATTCCAAGGCGAGCTTAACTTCTAAATCAAATAATCTCTGAACACCCGCAAAAAGAAGCATTAATACAACCCGTCAGTATCAGATCTTCAGCACTCAAGGTTGCGTCCAATCTATTTCTTACTTATGAAGAAATGCAGGGGCTGTGGAGTGAATGGGGCCTCAAGAGTGTTTCATGAGATAACATAAAATGATAAAAACAACTCTTTCTCACAGGATGAAGTAGTCTTTTAGGAAATTTGCTGTCAAATATATCCTCTGAGACCAAGTCTTTCTTCACTCATAAAGACAACAGAAATGGTGCAGCATTTATCCAAAGAATTCAACAGCCAAAAACACCAGCTTTCGATAACCTGGCTAATTTGCTGGGTTGCCCCTGAATCACTTGTGGGTTTTCTCATCCCAGGTGACTTCTTTTCCTTGTCTCTTTTCCTCATAAGATATCCCACAGCTATTTTCAAGATTAGCTTCAGCCTGGCTATTGGCTAGAATCTTCTTAAGAATGAAGGCAAAGGACAAAGTAAAATTGTTAAAAGTGAACATTGATGATGATGGTGATGATGGTGGTAGTTTTGTGGTAATAAAATATTTTCTTGCTGTTATTTCAAGTTGACTATACTGTGGGACTGATTTTGTTATTCCCACTTTACAGATGAGGAAATTGAGACTGAAAAGAGTAAAATAACTTTCTCATGATCATACAGGCAAGACTTGTACCCAGATCTTCTGACTCTAAACTGAATTTTCTTTCCAATACTTCAAGATACCTGTCAATAATTGCAGTGATTGGATGATACAGTCGTTGCATAGGATTCCTTCAAAACGTGGTGTGAGGTGGAACTCTACTTCTGCTAGGCCTTGAAGGATAGGCAGGATTCAGATAAATGAAAAGGAAGTAGGGCATCCTTAATTAAAAGATCAGTGAGAAAAAAAGACTCAGAGGTTAGAAAGTCCAAGAATGATTCTATGCAAAGGAAAATAACTCTCTGATTTATTACATCCACATGTTCCTTATACAAAAACCAAGGTTATGCTGGTAAATGTTTAACAACCAGCTTCCCCCCAAAAAACCAAAAGACTGGGAAGTTTCAAAAATCAAATGCATTTTAATCTCCTCTGCATTATTAGCTCTTTATTTATCATTCTTTCATTCATCAGGCTATATAAATGTAAGCTAGTATTTCAACTATTTTGTAAAGACCTACTATGTGCTCTGGAGCCAGGGGTGCAGGGGTGGGGGAGGAGAGAACATAGCAGAAATCATGATCCCTTCCTTTAAAGGACTAATGTGCTCATATCCTCCTGTTTGGCCTAAAGATGAGAGTATGATGAGATAGCTTCCTAGACTTGGAATAATCTTGCCTCTGGTATTTATTTACCAGCTATCTGAAGCCAGATGAGTGACTTCACCACCTGAACTGAGATTCAGTTACCCCATTTATAAAGCAGAGGTGATAAGAGAAGAACGAATCAGCTATGTTTTACAAACCATAAGGTATTATCTAAGATTCAGATACCACGGGCTTGGTAAGGCAATTGTTGCATTAGAAGTCCCCTTTACCAAGGTCTATTTCCTTAACTTGGCAGTTTGGGGAGCAGAAGCAGAGGATAATATGGGACATGACTGACTAGGTGGTCATGCTGCATCCTGAAAATTCAATTCAACCATGGATGGCCCAATACCAAACCCTTGGTCACAATCAAAGGGTGAATGTTGGGGCTATGAAGGATGCCCTGACCAGAGGCTCACATGGAGAATCAGAGTCTTTGCCACTGCCAGTATCACACACCCTGTTGATTCCTAAATGAAACTCACACTGGCCAGGGGTTTAATGAGCCTAGACTGCAGATGAGGCTGTGTAGGTATCGAAAAAGAGGAAATCACTCTAAATTATACCCAATGGACAGCAGTTATAAGCTCCCATATACAATTTAAAAGTAATATTGTAATTTTTTGAAATTGCAAATTGAACATAATGATAAGTGACATTTTAGTTCAGGCACAATTAGGATCAATCTGCCTCCCCCAGCTTGCATTAGTAACAAAGCCTCAGCTAAGTTCACAGAGGGTTAATTTTGTGATCCTCTGAGACTTCCTAATGGTCCTTGTTAGCTAAACCTTGATTCCTAATGGGGGCTGTGTATTCATTCTGTTTTCATGGCACATCCTCAGACATATTAGGACATGAAGTGAACTTGACAGGGAGAAGAATATTTCCTTTCTCCTCGGAGATGCCCCAGGAGGGTTTTTTGCCGGCGACCTCCTCAGACCTTGGCTTTACATTAGAGTTATTGTCCTGAGAGAAGATTCAGTTAAAGCACCCAATTCATTTCCTATAGTGCTCTCTGGTTTATTCTTGGTGGCAGCTAACTTGTAAAATTTTATTATGAATTTTTTTCTTTGGTTTTCTGTGATGGGGGAAAACAAATATCCTATCATCGGTCCTAAATGGAGTTGTATAAATTTATACTAAGGCCACATCTCTTCAGGGAAAATGGCAAGTGGCTAGTTATTAGTCGCAATGTGTCTCATACTAGCTTTGGACTTAGAATTTCTGTAGTTGGAACATTTCTCTAGCTTGGCGGTAAGAGGGAAGGATGGAGGGAAAACCTAGTTTGTGGTTTTGTCTCCAGACAAATCAGATGGATCAGTTTTGATTGGTCTCTATCACTTCCAAGGAAGAAGCGAGGAGTATAAAAAAGAGGAGAAATATCTCTCCCATTTCTCCTGTCCCCTTCTTTCCACTCACATGATGATCACCCTGGTCCAAGCCCTCATCACATTCCCTCTGAACTATTGTATAACCTCTAAATTGTTCACCTTGTATAGCCTACCCTACCCCTGCCCACTTCTGCAATCCAAGTTACGAAAGACATTAAACTTAATTTTTTAAGCATAAACCTATTTTACTCTTTAACTCAAGAAACTCCTAAGATTCCCTCTTATTTCTTGGACAAAACATAAGTACCTGTTTGGCATTCAGAATCTACACTAATCTGGCTCCAACCTATCTTTGTTCTGTCATATTTCTATATGTCATATACTTGGTACCTGTTGTCTATCTGTGTGTTGCCTGTCATGTGCATAATCTCCAGGCTCTATGCATTTAGAATTGGGCTACTCTGCCATGCTTGGAAGGTACTCCTCTTGTACCCAGGCTCTTAGGAATCATTAGCCTCCTTCATATCTCACATGCATTACTGTATCAGTAAGCACCCCTACATAGCCAGAGGGGCCTGCTATCACAAATTCTTTGATCTGCTTTTCTAAAGCAAAAGTCCACTTTTGAGGGGTCAACAATCTACTTTAATCAAGTACATATATCATTTATTAATAGAGAAAACTACAAGAAGAGAAATAAAACCAAATGACAGGCTTCCAATTGTTTCAACCATCAACATACATACGTAGTTACCAGAGAGGGAAGCACCAATATCTGGGTTTTCAAAGCTGGTGGCTCTTTAATCACTACCCAGAGTCTCCTGTAGCACACAAACTTTATTCCAAAATCTAAGCCCCAAAGTAAATGTCTTTGTATAGTTTTTAAGGCCAGGGGGCATCACAGTCCTTGAGAACCAGTGCCTCATTAAAAAATTAACAAAAGGTGAGAGCCTTCCTACAAATCTTCCCACCAAATGGGTGGGGAATATCTTCCCTAATCACATTATTCAGAGGTCCTTTATACCAAAACAAAACCAGCAAAAGATCCTACTTTACCAGTCCTTAACAACTACCCAACAAATGAAGTCTAACCCACTTTCCATGTACCCCTCACCAATGATTAGTGGTCTCTCCTTGCTGCCCCATGCCTGCAACCCCAGAAGATTACTTTGTGACGTTTTTATATTCACTTATATGTATATGTGCTGTTGTCCACCCTTCTTTCTAGAACAGGACAAATGACATCAGGAGGGTGATGTCTTGACTTGCAAGTGAAGCAGATCTGTGCTGTTTCCCAGCATGGAATGTAATATCCTTGAGGGTAGGGATTATCTAATTGCTGCCTTCATAACCCCAATGCCTAGCATAATGCCTGGCATATGGGCTTTATAAGTGATTTTTAAATGAATAATTGAATGATATGAAGTAGAGAAGATGGAATATTCTTATGTTTAGTCCCCCCAAGGGGATTAAAATCCCTAAAAGAATCAATGACCAAGGCAATTTCTACATGACTTTGAGGTAGCTTGATTTAGAGCAGGAAAGGACCATCTGGTAAAATTTTCTCATTTTGCTGATAGGAAACTGAGGGGCAGGGAAGTTAGGTCACTTATCCAAGATCACAGTCCTGAACCTGGATCCTTTCATCTTAGAGTTCGCTCTAATGAGTTTTCTCTGACTTCTTCCTATTCCTATAACTTGATCTTTATGTGGATTTAGTCCCAGAAAAGGCCAAAAGCCAACCAAGGAAATCATGGAATTAAGTGTGAGAAGGGAACTTTGAGCTTGTCTTCACATACTTTCTCATGTCACTGATGAGTGAACCAAAAGGGCAGAAAGAGGAAAAATCACCACCTAAAGTCATGCTACGATTAATATTAATAACAATAATTTTTATTCAGCATCTACCACATGCCAGACACTGTGCTAATTAATCACTTTACAAATGTCTCCTTTGAGCTTTATGACAGCCTTGGGAGGTAGGTGCTATTATTGTTCCCATTTTACAAATAAGGAAACTGAAGTGAATAGAAATTAACTGACTTGCCCATAGTCACAAAGCTGGTAAATGTCTGAGGCTGGATCTGAACTCGTCTTCCTGACTCCAGCTCTGGTGTTCTAACCATCACCTGACTACAAATAAAGGATTGTTCCACATATTTCAGGCTCACTCAGAGATTAGTGTGTCCTGAGCCTGCGAGGCCACATGAAACTCAGGGCCAATGGAACTTCTGGGTAGACTCCTCAGAGAAACACAACTCTAATGACAGAAATTTACCCTGGACCCTGCCTGGACACCAATGCCTTGCTGTGGAAGGGATCACAGGCTCGAAGAGACAAAATTTCCATGGACCTACGCTACCATCTAGTTGAGTTCTGGGACAGGAGTCAGGAAGACCTGAGTTCAAATCCAACAATAGACACTCACTAGCTGTGTGACCCTTAGCAAATCACTTAATCTTGCTTGTCTCAGTCTCCTCAGCTATAAAGTAGGGGTAATGATAGCCCCCAACTATCAGGGTTGTTGTGAGGATAAAATGAGATATTTTTAAAGTAATGTAGTTTCTGGAACACTGTTGATACCATATAAATATTATTGCTGCTGTTGCTACTGCTACTACCAATACTACCAATACTACTGCTACTACTACTACTACCACTACTACTACTACTACCAGGAAATCCACTCTAGGAGAGTGAATTCAAATGTACTGTTACTAAAAATATTCAGTCTAGGTAATTTTATAATGTGTTAGACCTGTACCAAAAAGACCTGAGTTTGAATCCTGCCTCATATGTTTACTTGTTCTCTGACCCTGAGCAATTTTCTTAGCCACCTGGACTCAGCTTCCTCATCTGTTGAATGGACTAGTAATGTCTAATTCATAGAATACTTTTGAGGAAGGAATGAGATAACATGGATAAAGCATTTTAAAGTGCTTAATAAATACTAGACATAATCCTTCTCTATTTCATGCCCCTTGTTTTTTAGAAGAGGAAACTGAGCTCTGTAATTTAGAAGGGACTTGGTAAAAGTAAACACAAGAGACAAAGGGGATTATTTTTTTCTTTAATTTTGCTTATCTTGCCAAGAAATGACCAATCATACCAAGAAACAGCTCTAGTTTGTGGGCCTTCAGTGTTTCATCCTTTTCTGTAAAACAGACATTCCGGTATGGCATAGTCTTACCTAGACTGAGTAAGGAGAAGCAGGGTCTCAGAGCTATTTCTTCTGTGTAACCACGGGCAAGTCAACTTCCCTCCCTGGGTCTCAGTCTACTCATTTGTAAAAGGGAGGAATTACCCTGCGTAGATTAAAAGATTCTTTACAGTTCTAAATCTGCGACACTCTGATCTTACCAGCTCTAACACATAAGACCATAAATTTAGAGCTGTATAGAGACCATGTAGAATAACCTCCAATATTTGACAGATGAAGAAACTGAGACAAAAAGAAGTTAAGTGGCTTTCCCAGAGTCATACAACCAGTCAGTGTCTGAGGAAGGATTTGAACTCACATCTCCTTGACTCCAGTCCAACACGCTAACACCAAACTACCCTTCAATAATTCAAACAATCTCTAATGTTTTGTTTCTACATGCTGAGGAAGTGTTAGAGTATGAGAAAGCTTGAGGGCTTCTCACTAAAGCCCTGACTCAGGGTTTTGTGTCACAATGAACAGTAAGCAAGGTGTGTCCGTCTGGCACTCCAGAATCCATCTTTCACATTAGCATTTCCCTCGGATAAAAAAAAAAAATTATCTCAGGAAATGCCACCTGGTTACCAAACCCATCTACCAGCTCTGATTCCGTGCCTGCCATCTGCCCAAGAACCCACCGGCTCTTTGAAAGTCATTACCCAGCAAGGATACATTTGCAGTACAATGAGTTGTGTAGAAAAACCCGACAGGCAGGAGCAGCCGGCCACGGCCCTCGGTGTCCCAGGGCCTGGAGCCACGGATCGCCATGAGGTGATGACAGATGAAGACAGCAAAATTCAGTTAAAGCCCATCTTGCAACTTCATGCTTGGCCTTCTGTTGCTTATGCAGAAGGCACCTTAAAACAGCTTGGAGATTAAACATCCACAATATTCCTCCGGTCGTTTGTCTTGCTAGATTCAAGGCTCTCACAAAATGGTTGCGTTCTTCTGGGCATGGAGAATAAGAAAAAGAGTAAAAACACAACTAAATGGCATGTTGAATAGGTTTTAACCTATAGATCAGAGCCTCAAACTCTGGGCTTAGACAAGCCAAAATTCAATCATATATGCTCTTGATTCACATTGCTCCTACAAGGTTATTACCTTTGGGAAATCTCAGAATTTACTACACATGTAACTATCCATGTATTTGGAAAGAAAAAGTTCACCAGGCAATGATGCATATTGGATCCAGGACAGCCTTTATTACACCCCACAGAAAATGCAAAAATATTATAAAAACTCACGGTCTAATGCATATGTTGACGAAATGAATACAGCTCTAGACCTGAAATCAGGAAGATATGAATTCAAATCTGGCCACAGAACCTTACTGTGTGACCTTGGGAAAATCCTTTAACCTCAGGCTGCCTGCCTCAGTTTCCTTATTTATAATAGCGACTACCTTGCAGGGTTGTGGTGGGTGGAGGAGATACAATCCTGTCCCTAGGATCCAGGTCAATTCTTAGCTCTGCCACTATCCTCCAAACTGACAAAGAAAAATAAATGGTCAAAAAGTGGAGGGAGGATATAAAGAAGGCCCACCAGGCTACTGGCTCTCTTTCGTGAGCTTGCTCCAAGGAGTGGCTTTGTCTCAAAGACTGGATCAACTTGATCATCCTCAATCAGTCCATACAACCCCAAGCAGATCATTTCATCTAAAATGAATATATGACAACTCAACGAGAAACAGTTTAGTCCTAAACAATAAGTTCAAAACCCTATAAGTTTATCAAGATGATCAGGGCACTACCTTGATTAAAACTTTTCTAGAATCCTTTCTGGGGAGAGTGAATTCATTAGAGCTCAATGTATCCACATAGGACATCTCCAGTCGGGACTTCACCTTCTAATTCAGTAGCTTGTAGTCACATCCACAGTTACTGAATAACACACATCTCCAGTAAGGCCATTCAGAGAAACAGCAAGAAAATATTAAAAATAATGGGAAGGAAGAGGAAAAAAATGGGCTACCATACTGTCCCAAAACACACACACACGTACTCACATAGACATACACAGAGTAACTTAAGTTCATTGACTTGTAGAATCATAGGAACTCAAAACTGGAAGGGGCTCTGAAATCTAAAGACATACCTATGGAAAACACCAATCCTTTCTATAGAATCTTTCAGGGCTGTTATGAGGATCAAATTAGATAATATTTGGAAAAATTCCTTCCACAGGTTAATTACTTTTTATTCATCCTTCATACATCTTGCCTTGAATTTATTTGTTTAAATGTTACCTCTTCCTTTAGGCTGTAAGGTCCTTAAGGGCCGGGACTCTCTTTTACCTCTTTTTGTACCTCCAGTGCTTAGCGCAGTGTCTGGCACACAGTAGGTGCTTAATAATTGCTCATTGATTTGTTGACACAGCACAGTGCTTGGCACATAATAGATGCTCAAAAAGTGTTTCCTTTTTTCCTTTCCTTCCTTCCTTTCTTTCTTCCCTCCTTCCTTCCTTTCTTTCCTTTCTTCCTTCTTTCCTTTCCATCCTTTCTTCTTTTTTCCTTCCTTCCTTCCTTCCTTCCTTCCATCCTTCTTTCCACCACATTCCTAACAAGAGGGTCTTTTTCCTCCCTTCAGCCATAGGTCACAGACCATAATGTATAGTGCTATAAGAAATATTAAAGATAATATAGTCCAACCCTCTCATTTTACAGAAGAGGAAATTGAGTCCCAGGTAAGTTAAATAACTTGCCCAAGATCACATCAGTAGCAATTAGCAGAGGTAGTATTAGAATTCAGATGTTCTGATTCTAAATCTAATATTTC
This sequence comes from Bettongia penicillata ogilbyi, assembly GCA_023548195.1. Taxonomy (NCBI): domain Eukaryota; kingdom Metazoa; phylum Chordata; class Mammalia; order Diprotodontia; family Potoroidae; genus Bettongia; species Bettongia penicillata. The sequence goes on along the minus strand of JAJHZJ010000546.1, from coordinate 5,387,963 downwards.
TCTGATATTGGAGAGACAGCTAGGTGACTCAGTGGATAGAGAATACTGGGTTTGGAGTCAGAAAGACCTGAGTTCAAATCTAGCCTCAGACACTTACTAGCTGTGTGACCCTGGGCAAGTCACTTACCCTCTATTGGAAAAGGAAGTGGTAAACCACTCCAGTATCTCTCCAAGAAAATCCCACAGCCTGTGTGGTCTTGATGAGTTAGACAAGGGTGAACAACAGCAGCCACCATTCTGGAAGTTCTAATTGTTCGAACAGTTTTTATATATTTCTCAATATAACAAATGTCTTAAATAGATGAATAATATTGTACTTTATTGAGTCAAAAATTTTACCTCCCTCCAATTTTCACCTACTATCCCTACTTCCGTGCCTTAGGGGCCAAATAGGACAAAACTGCCTGTTTCCCCCAGAACCCCAGGCTCTGGGTGCTGCCTCCTTATGTTTTTTCCTAGGCTTAATATCCTCAGTTTCTCCTCTGGATACATGTGTAGCATGGTGTCTGTGTTCCTCACTGCCACCCTTGTCCTACTCTCAACATTCTAGTTTGTCCTAAAGTGTAGTCCCTAGATCTGGATACAATGCCCCAGATGTGATCTGAACAAAACTGGACAAACTCATATGAGGCTGTGCCATCTTCCTTTCTAGGCTAAGAATGCTGATTCCACAGGTTTCAGAGCTAACAGGGAGCTTAGAGGTCATAGTCTAATAGTCTATCTAGGAAAAAATAATATGTGAAGATGATACCTTTCATTCTTCTGGACATTCAACCTTGACACTGTCCTTCCTGTAGCCTGAGATAATATTGACTTTATTTACTTGCCTTATGTCTATGGATCATATAAACCTTTCAACTTGAATTATGAGCTCCTCTTTAAAGGGCTGAATCATTTCTCTAGACAATGGGTAGTCAGATATTTTTTGTGGTCAGTCCCACAATGCCCTAGGATAGGAGCAACACAGGAACTTTATTGCTAGTGAGTGCGACAAGGAGAAAAGGCACAGTCAAAGGGAAGAAGGAAGATCCAGTGACACTTGTCCCTTGGCCATCAACTCTTCTACTCATTGGTTCCTAGCTAAACTGTTTCATCTGGAAGTCTTATTTTTGTTCTCTAAAGAGAAAAATGGAAAAAATCCATTGGCTAAAATATCTTGAGGGAATGCAACCTGCTTTCTCCTTCTACAGGCTATGTTTCAGGGCAGAACAATCGCCTGTTCCCCTGTACAACTGTGCATTTATGGAGGGAAGGCACCTGGGTTATTTTAAACACATCCAGGTGCAAAGGTAGACCAGGGCTTTTGTTCCCACCAGAGTTATCCTTTTTCCCCTTTTTTCCTGGTGTTTGCATGGCCTCCTCATCTTCTCATAATGACTGAACTACTAAAAATACTCTGAAGAATGCTTAATAAGGCTTTTTGTGTTTCGCTGGTTACCATGGATACTATTTTGTGTACAGCCATAAGTATGTGTAAATATGTATTTTGGACAGTTTTTAAAAACACTTATAATTTACCCAACTATAACAGCTACTTCCAAGCTTCATAGTGGAGGGTGATAAGGCATATTTAAAGAATTTTATAGTGTTTTATTTATAGTTATTTACTTAATAGACTACAACAGCTTCTTCAGAGGCTTCAGAGCCAATTGTGGAAACTAAATAAGCATTTACCCAGTTTTAAAAATGCATATTATTTACTCTATTGTAGCAATTGATAGTCTAGGGTGTAGAACAGTCTGTTGAGTAGGCAGTCGCTGAGATGTTGATGCTGAGACTCCAAGTACAATGAAAAAAATTAACAGGGAAAGAAAGCAATAGAACTCTTCATATTAATGTCCTTACTGTACATAGATCTCATGTTCTAAACTTTTTTTTTTTTGGCTCATGGACTGCTTCGACAGTTTAATGAAGTCCATAAATGCCTCACAATAAAGTTTTTAAATGCATAAAATAAAATACATACACTTACAAAGGAAATCAATTATATTTATATACATTTGTCAATTTATATACATATATACATACACATGTATATCTATATATGTATCTTTGTGTATATATAATGTATACATACATGTATGTGTATATGTGTATGTATATATAGATAGATAGATAGATGTAGATATATATCTCTATCTATTCATCTGTCTGTCTCTACCTCTATCTGTCTTTTTGTCTACCTACCTATGTGTGTCTGTCTATCCATCTATCTGCCTGCCTGTCTATCATCTATCTATCTATCTATCTATCTATCTATCTATCTATCTATCTATCTATCATCTATCTATATGTGTGCCTGTCTATCTCTCTAGGTATCTAAGTTCAGGGCTCTCACATTTAGCCGCCTTCTATTCAAGGTATAGAAGAGTATATTCAAGGTTAGGAGTAGCCACTTTCCTTCCCAATCAGAAGTTAATTTTCCAAGGAATCCTATGTGGATGACAAGTGATATTGATGTCATAACAGTGAATTCTTAAGACAGTTAAAACCTAGATCCTTAAAATCAACTAACACCCTCCATCCAGAACCTTTCCAATTCCATCTACTTGCTCATCCACCCCACAATACCGTATCAGTAGGGAAAGTGGGGCTTGAATTCTTGATCAATGGCACTTAGCAAAGGGTTCAGCAGTGGCACCATTCATTTCACACCTTTTACCTAAGACAATTAAAAAGCAACCCAAGATGGAAATAAGAAATCTTGTGTGGATTGAGATGTAAAGGAGGCAAATGTAGTACATCAATGGACCACCTAAAAGGAAAATGGATGAGTTTTTCTAACAGATTTACAAGTGTACAGTATCACCTGGAAGCAGGATAAGACCTGTTCTGTTTGGACCCAGAAGGCTGAACCAGGAGTAATGCGTGTAAGTCAGAAAGAAGCAAAGTAAGGCTTGATGTAAGAGAAAACATCCTAACAATTGGAGTTATCCAAAATTAGAATGAGTTGTCTCTGGAAATAATCAGTTTTCCACTCACTGGAGACCTCTAGGCAAAAGATGAATGGCCATTTGCCTGACATGTTGTAGAAAGAATATAGTTTTTGGCTTGGGTTGAGCTAACTGGCTACTGAAATCCCTTCCAAATCTAAAATTCTATAATTCTGTAAAAGGCACCTGGGACCTTTCCAAACCCCTAAGTGAGGTGAATTTGGAAGAAAACAGATGAAATCAGACTGTCTCAGTGCATAAGACAGAGAATAAACAACCTGTTTGAGAAGCAATGTAGGGAACCTAGTAAGGGTATTTCTTTACCATGAAATTGACAACTTGGTCAATGTGTGGGTGATGCTAGATTCTTCGTGTAAGAATCAATGGTTCAGATAATGGATTCCTTACTTCAAAAAATGATAATGAGAACAATAATATGTATGTAGCACATTAAGTTTTGAAATTATTTTAATAAATCACTCAATAAATGCATCAATAAGAATTTACTAAATACTGGCTATGTGTCAAGCATTATATTGGCACTGGGAATTCAAAGACAAAAGTGAAATAGTGTTTGTCCTTAAGGAACTTACAATCAAACTGAGGGAGACAGTATGCATGTATGTATGTGCATGTATGTATGTATATGTATGTATGTATGGGTTTATGTATGTATGTATGCAGATAGGCACATAGATAGATGGATAGACAAATGGATATATAGACAGAGAGATAGACGATAGATACCCATATATACAAAATAGATATAAGATCCTTTATTCAGGAAGGGAATAGAGGGTAGAGTTGTTTCATATATAGAGGGTATTGCTTGAGTACAGTTTTTCTCTCCCTACTAGATTAAGGTATCATAAGCAATTTCCAGACATTGAGAATAGCCACTACAAAGGCATGGAAATAGGAGGTGAAGTCTCATGTCTGAAGAATAGGAAAAAGGCCAGTATGGTTGGACTACAGTGTATATATGTGTGAAGAAGGGTAATGTCTAATAAGGATGCAAAAGTAGAAAAGGGTCAAGTGCTTGAAGGTCTATTTGGTCTGAGGGAAAGGAGTGGAGCTTATTGGGTAGTGGAATGGTATGTTCTGATCCATGCCTCAGGAATAGCAGTACAAAACTTATGGAAGATGGATTAGAGTGGGTTCGGGACAGGTTGAGAAAGACCATTTGAGACACAGCTGAGAGATGATGAAGGAACATCTAAACTAAAATGGTAGATGTGTGTGTAAAAAAAGAAATGAAAATGGGAAACGTGGTGGTAGAAATGGTGTGATTTAGCAATTGATTGACCATGAGAATTCCTTCCTGCTTCTCATCTTTTCTTCTTTCCTTTGTTCCTTTTTTCTTTCTGTCTTTCCTTCCTTCCTTTGTTCTTTCCCTCCCCCTTGCTCCCTCCCATCTTTCCTTCCTTACTCCCTCCTATCTTTCCTTCTTTCCTCCCTTCCTCCTTTCTTTCCTCCCTTTCTTCTTGCTTTCTTTCTTTTAACATAATAAATCTTGATGATAGAAGTCCTAGAGACAAACCAAGAATTAATTTTAGGTCTCCCCAAAAAAACCAGAACAGGACAAAACAACTTAGCAACATAAAAGAAAAGGAAAAGATAACTTCTCTAAACTTCTGAACATAGACAATGAAATTCCAATTGAAAGAATTCACAGATCATCTTCAGAAAAAGCTCAAAATCTGTGAACTCCAAGGTACATAAAAGTTAAACATAATAATTCAGTACAGAAAGGAGTTCTGCAAGTCATCAGGGGGAAAAAAAGACCTTCAAATACAAAAGAAAATACATTTGAATCACAGAAAATAGAGACATTTCATTTTTAAAGACTTCATTTTTCACCAGCTGCAATGGTTGGCTTTGACTCCACCACCATCATACCAATGGGCTGAGCCTCTCTGTGTCCTTTGTGGGTTGTGTTCCTCCATCACACTGTAATCTCTTCTGAGAGCAGGGAAGTTCTTTTTCATATTTGCATTTCCACTTAGGACAGCACCTGGCACAGAGTAGGTGTCTAACAAATGTTTATTGTACTTACTGTAAAGCCCCCTGAGTCATCAACTCTTCAAGCTCAATGAGCATTAAGGGCTTCATCATCCCAAATTGAGAGCACCTTTCAACAATGAGTCATAAATATCCCCAGGAATCATCATCAGGGAGTACTGGTATACGCTCTGTGAGATGAATCCCTCCCTCCTCCCCAACCCCTGCCATCCCCCATCCAGTGTACTTAATATTTAAACAGTTGAGTTGCTTTTTTAAGATTTGAGGAGGATTTGAGTGTATGTGCTTTAAAACCTTTCTCCATCTGTCTCCAGTCTACCTTCCCAAGTTAGTTGCACATCACTCTCCTTCATGTGTTCAATGCTCCCGTCAAACAGATCGCCTTGTTGTTCCTCCCACAAGGCATCTCATCTCCATGCTCCGTACCTTTGCAAAGACTGTCTCCCATGCCTGGAATGCTCATCTTCCTCTATTCCTCTTCTTAGAATCCCTATCTTCCTTTAAGGTTTATTTCAAGTCTATGAAACCTCGTTGCATTACACCAGTTGCTAAATCCTCCTCCCTCCCCCCAGTCCTCCACTACGTTGTTTGGGATTCCCTTCAAATGAATCTTGTATTTACTTACTTGTGTACACTTCCAGCTCACTACCACTCCCAATAACACACATACAAATATTCACACATTAACACAGACATATGTACATCCAAAGAGTATAACTTTGAAAACAGGGATTTCTTTCATTATCTTGTATTGGATCGGTTTTTCTTTTCTTTCTCTATGTCACTGATGGACCGGTAATGTCTTCACAACATGACTCAAGAAATGAAGAAAAGATGAAAACTCAATAATTCTGAGTAACCAAAATTACCTTGGTGAAATGCTTCAGTCATCTGGAAGCAGGGGGATTACGGGGTTTGGTCGTTTCTGAAGCTCTTACTTTTCAGAATGTTCAGATTCCTTAATATTATTCTTAATATTAGCAATCCCCCCTCCCCCCAATCTATATTATACATGTCAGACTGTAGGCTGAGAGAAAGGGCTATCAAATATGTACATGGCATGTCTGAGATTTTGTTGAGGTTAGGGATGGCTGGTCTGGATGGTATCTGACCCAGGCAGTTAATTGTCTGTTGGGGGCTAGAAAAGAGTCATGTTAGGGAGATGGAAGAAAGGAAGATGCCCATTTCATATGAAAGTTTCAGCAAGGACTTGATTTTCTTTCATGAATTGCTGTCATGTTGACCTATTTGCTGATGCCTGGGCAGTAAAATTATTTATTCTAATTTTTTTCTTACCTTTTTTATATTTTTTTACTGAATAATGAAATATTAATTAATACTGAAATATTAATTTGCTAATTTTTTAAAATTATTTTTATTATTTGTTTTTATTCTTCATAATAAAAATTATTCTTATTATTAAAAGTACCAGGTTTCCCTTTCTGACTCACACTGGAAGTTCAAAAGTACTCATAGAAGCCTGATCCCACTCTGATTGGCATAGAAAATTTGACTTGCTCTGTGTCCAATCTGGGACTATTTTGCCCCTCCTTATGTAAACCTGTGGTTCCCTACCCTGTCCCCCTCCCAATGGTTCACCACATTAAGGCTGAAATTTAGGTGGACACCTGAAGAGTTTAGCCCCCATAACTCAAAGCTCCCAAGCTTAAAAGATCTACCAGCTCCATTTTCCCTGGCAGCAGAGGTTACAGGAATGTGCTGCTATGCCAGGTCTGATCTCTTCCTTTGCTCATTGTGGCAGGGAGAAAACCTGGAGTTAATCATTAAGCCCTAAAGGATTTCTCACCTCTCTGTCTTTACTCAGGGGATTCCTAACCTATGCCTAGATTGTACCCCTTCCAATTGCTGGATTTCTACTTTTCTTTTAGAATAAGAGGTCTTAACGTGTGTGTGTGTGTATGTGTGTGTGTATGTGTGTGTGTGCATGTGACAGACCCCTTGGTAGTCTGGTGAAGCCTATGAACATTTTCTCAATGTAATGTTTGTAAATGCCTGTAATAAAATATATAGATTACAAAGGAGATTGATGTTAAAAGTTTTCAAAATATATTAAAAACAAATTCACAAACCCAGTGAATTTGTTCATATTTGATATAGGCATGCCCCTCTTCCTTTTGAGTAGACCTTTCATTTATATTATATTTGTCTTACATGTGTGTGACTCTCTGCATGTCATCACCACCATTTGAAAGTGAGCTCTTGAGAGCAGGGAAAATTGTTTTCTTTTATCACTATCGCTAAGTAGAGTGACACATTGTAAATGTTAAATAAAGCTGTGGTAGGTAGTGCAGTGGGTAGAGTGCTGGCCTAGAGTCAGGAAGATGATTTTCATGAGTTCAAATCTGTCCTCAGACACTCACCAGCTGTGTGACTCTGGGTAAGTCACTTCACCCTGTTTGCCTCAGTTTTCTCATCTGTAAAATGAGCTGGAGAAGGAAATGGCAAACCACTCCAGCATCTTTGACATGAAAACCCCAAATGTGGACGTGACTGACCAAAACCAAAAAAAATCAGTATGTAATAGATACATTGGTTGAGTGGCTGACCAGGTGGTTTCATTATTGTGGAGACATCTGTAAAACAAAACTACCATTACCGAAGCAGATAGATAAGTGTTCAGCAACTCAGTCTGAGAGCTGACTGGAGGCAGTAAGAGGTTAATTTCTTTACCCAGAGTCATATAGTCAATATTTGTCAGAGGCCTGACTGGAACCCAGGACTTCCTGACCATCTATCCATGATGCTTCATTAATCTTCAACAGGGCATTAAAGAAAAAAATAAATCCAATGAAATTGAGGATGAGGGTTAAGGTGCTTTGGAAAGGGCACTGGCTCTGGAGTTAAGAGAACCAGATTTCATATTACACTTCTAATCAGAGGGGTACTGAGGCTCGTTTATGCTGGATAATAATAATTATGATGATTAATAGCAACTGCTATTTACATATCTACTATGCACTGAGGGAATCTGATTCATATACATACACATACACAGACACACACAGACACACACACACACATACACACACATACACACACACACACAGACACACACACACAGACACACACACACAGACACACACAGACACATACACACACAGACACACATACACACACACACACACACACACACATACACACACACACACACACACACACACACACACACACACACCACAAGAACCCCAGGATTTAAAGAAACACTCACTGGACTTCAGAGTGAAATTAGCCCCAGTGACCTTAACCCCTCCAGCTCTCCCCCTGTGGTTGTCAATATCAGCAGCTCAGGATTTACCATGGACAGGAGGCCCTAACTCACAATGAAAGTGCTTAAACTCAGACTCCTTCGGAGTTACTTAAATGTTTTATGAGCTCACTGAAATGTTCAGATAATTAAAAACACTTTCTTAATTTAATAGCTTAACTTAATGAAATCGGGCTTTTATGTTTTATTTGGTGAGGAGTGAATGTCCTGTATGCATTTATTAATTTTTTTAAGACTATGGTTGTTTCTATCCAAGAAAAAAAAAGAAAAAAAATCACCTTTTAAAGGGAAAAGACCCTTGGCTTCTGAGACTCCTGTTTCACAAACTCGCAAGAAGAGTTGGGGATCATCACTCGCTACCATGTATGATGTGCTGGACATAATGAAGAAACAAATTTATTAGAGAAACATGGAGCCATCAATTACACAGTCATCAGAGAGGTCCCCCGGGGTCCTCTATGATTACCTATGTTATCTGGGCAGTCACTTTCAATGCTGGTGTGAATTGTAAAGCCCGCTGAGGGCTGCTCTCTCTGTCAAGTCTGATAAGCCTGAGAATCTTAAGAGGAAAAGGCAGGAAGGCAAACAGGTAGATCACAAACCCTAGTGTTTTTCTAGGAGGACAAAGATGTCAGCTGCCACAGGCCAGGAGCTGTGGGCTAACGTCCTCATCAGCTCGCACGACTGGGACTCTCCTGCAAGGCAGGGAGGACCTTGTTCATTTTCCGCTCAGAATGGCTATGAGATTCATGGGAACAGTGATTAAGGGGCCCTGAAAAGTGTTAAAGGTTTTAATGATTTGGGAAAGGTTTTAAAATTAAAAGCCAGGGCCAAGGTTTTAGCTTCTGTCTCTCACTTGTTGATTTGTCAGGGTCCTCCAACAACACAGATGAGAAGTCATCCAAGCTTGCTCTCCTGGGGTGACCCTTGTCCTCCCATAAAGATGCTAGAGGGGGGTCAACCTAATATCGTATTTACAATTTCCTGGCTGGCATTGCATGAGCACCAAGGAAGCATTCTGTCTGTTCACCTAGCAAATTTTATCTTTGCCATATGATCTGTCCATCTTGTCTTCCTTGCATAAAATTATTTGGTAACATTTTTTTCTCCTGCCATTCAAAGTTTCTCATTGGATGTGTATGTGTGCACATGTGTGTTTATGCATGTGCATGTGTACAGAGACAGAAATATTGATAAATAAATACACAGATAGACAGATAGATGAATAGAGAGTGGAATATACAGACAGAGACAGAGAGAAATAGATAATAGCTAGACAGGAATAAGGCCTGGACCTGTGATTTCATTGGTATAGGGAATTCATAGATATGGAAAGTTACCAATGCAGGTTATCACTTTCTGTACAATTAGTGCCTTAAAATTGCCTAGAGTACTGAGAAGTAAAGTGACATGGTCATCTATCTATCTGTCTGTCTGTCTACATATATATATACATACACACATATAGACACACATATAAATATGCGTATATGCATTGAGGTGCATATGCATATATACATGCATGCATGTAGGTATGAATTTGTATTTTTATACATACATGCATTGTGTATCAGGTATACATCTTACATGTGCATATATGTGTATCTATAGCCACATATTTGTGAATATACATATATGATGTTTTCATACATATGTGTACTGTGCATCTATTTATTGTGTGTGTATATATATAATGTTTAGCTATTTCACCTTTACACTGAACTTTACATATACAATCTCATGTTAAAATAAGAATTCATTAAGCCTTCTTATGTGCTAGGCATTATGCAAAGACCTAGGAAAACAAGTACAAGTAGAAAGAGAGTCTCCATCCCACCACCCCTACCCCAACTCATATGGTAATGAAGAATGACAATTTATAAAAGGAAACTGACTATTTCCAGGAAGGGTGTTGAAGTTGCAGATGAAGATAGTACAGCAGGGGCCTGAGAGTGCAGAGGAATTAAGCCATGGTTGACCTAGCGGCTTGCCTTAAGAGCAGTCCACTTTAGGCATCCCTTCAGAAGGAGGCACCACAGGGGATGGGAGGACTTTGAGTGAGTGATTCCCAGGCTGGAGGGAGGTTTAGAATGAAAAGCTGCCATATCTGGTAGCTGAAGTCAGGCGTGCACTGTGGAAAGAAAGGACCTCCCAGAAACTCTGTGAGATGGGTGCTACAGATATGATATCTCCATTGACATAGAAGAAGACAGAGGCTTCTGGGAAGTCACTTACTTGGTCACCCTCCTGCTAAGTGGCAGAGGTGAGATTGGAACCCAGACCTTCCTTACTCAAAGTCTAGCCCTATAACCACTACCCCAGATCACTTCTCTATATGCTCCTTAGTAGAACACTGAAAATGAATAATGAGTTGGACTCAAAATTGAACTGGAAGAGAAAAGCTTGGGCATTTGGAAAATATCAAAATTCTATTCATGACCCTAAAATAAAATAAAAATTAAATAAAATAAATAAAAGTCAGGTTCATTAATACCAATATTCTTCTGATGGTGATATATGGCTACAAGATATATACCACTAGACACTCAAAAAAAAAAAAAGAAAGTGATTGTCAATCAGGGGGAAATTGAGAGGTAAATGGTTGATACAAACATACTACAACACATTACCAAATGAGAATTGTGAAGAAGGGGTATAATATATGTCACTGAAGAAAGGTATGATCAAAAAAGGTCTACTGACATGTCAAGAGAAAGGTGTATCTAATGGACAAAATCCATTGGAATCCTCAGGATGTTAAGAGAACTTGAAGAAAACTCTTAGGAAATTCGGCAGAGCCCCAGTGGTGCACTTTGGGGAGGACATATATAAGAAAATGTTGGATGGGTAGCCATAGAAGGATGGGATCTATATCACAGAAGAGACTACCACAGATCGCTTTGAGCATTTGAGTACTTAGGACTAGTTCTCAATTACATTAAATACATAATCCTATTCCTCTAAGTGAAAAGAAAGGAGAGGAGAGGAGAGGAGAGGAGAGGAGAGGAGAGGAGAGGAGAGGAGAGAGGAGAGGAGAGGAGAGGAGAGGAGAGGAGAGGAGAGGAGAGGAGAGGAGAGGAGAGGAGAGGAGAGGAGAGGGAGGGGAGGGAGGGGAGGAGAGGAGAGGAGAGGAGAGGAGAGGAGAGGAGAGGAGAGGAGAGGAGAGGAGAGGAGAGGAGAGGAGAGGAGAGGAGAGGAGAGGAGAGGAGAGGAGAGGAGAGGAGAGGAGGGGAGAGGAGGGGAGGGGAGGAGAGGGGAGGAGAGGGGAGGGGAGGGGAGGGGAGGGGAGGGCAGAAGCAGAGAAAAAGGAGAATGAGTGAGAAGAAAACGCAGTAGATTGTGTTTTATATATACAGCAAAAGTAATCCTCACAGTGTCAGTTTGTATCAGAAATAATAACTGCCTTGATTATTTGGAGCAGTAATGTTAGAGGAGTATTTGGACTAACTGCAAGGAAGGCTACTATGTACTTTGACTTGACCACAACCCTGGCCTAGCAGCATCTAAGGACCTCCTAGACTGGACTTGCTTGACTTGAGGCCATTTCTCCCAGATTAGCATGGGACCATTTTTGTACATTATATTAACAGGATTTTCAGCAGAAAGTGGTTTTAGCACTCACCTACCTCAATCCCCACATTTTGGAGATGAGGAAGCTGAAGATCACATAGATTAAAAAACCTGCCCAAGGTTTCAGGGCAATCTAGTACCTGAGTTGGGACTAGAACTCACTTATCTTGGCCACCAATCTAAGGTTCTTTCCATGACAGTGAATTTCTCCCATTATGGACATTTTCCATCTTCCTATCAAATCCAGACCTGCAATGGAACATCTTGCTAACCTAAATCCCCACTTTTATGTGACGATTTCCCCCTCTCAATATATCTAACTAGTGGTTCATTCATTTTGGTTGTATCTGACCATTCACCCCATTTGGGGTTTTCTTGGGAAAGATACTAGAGTGGTTTGTCATTTCCTTTTCTCCTTCATTTTACAGAGGAGGAAACTGAGCCAAGCTGGGTTAAGTCAGGGTCACACAGCTAACAAGGGTCTGAGACGAGGTTTGAACTCAGGAAGATGAGTCTTCTTGACTCCATGAACAGCACTCTAGGAACTATGGCACCACCTTGCTGCCTAACTAGGAATGCTATGGTTTACCTGAACCTGATTCTTATCAGTCATGTTTGGAGGATTGAAGTGACTTCTCATATCAGTCTTGAAAAACTAACTTTTTAAATTCCCAACAATAATACTTGACAATATCTGACACTATCCACATATGTGCATGTTACATATACATACATAAACACATATGTATCAATATATACAGGTATATATGTGTATACATATATATGCATATTTTGTATACGCTATCTCATTTTAACCCTTAAAGAAAAAAGTTATTAAACTAAGATTTGTAACTTAAAAAAAATTAATACCTGAAATTCAATATGATGATTTTCCTTCATAATCCTATATATCTTACTTTGCACATTTGAAAACATTACTGGGGCGGAGCCAAGATGGCGGAGTAGAAGGACGCATGTTTACGAGCTCCGAAACCAAAGTCCATAGAATTAATGTAAAAAGAGTCCCCCATAACTTCTGGGTGAATACAAGGTGTGCAGAAGCAGAGTGGAAGAGATTTCCGTTCCAGGGAGCCCTGAAGACCCGTCCCCAGGGTCCGGCGCACCTCGGAAAGTGGACCCGACCCCCAGCGCTGCCCTGGCCGAGGCCCCAGAGAAGCTGATCCAAGCAGGCTTCAGAGACGGAAGCTCCGGCAGCCGGGAAAGTCCCTCCACCCACAGAAGCTACAGGTCAGTGAGAAAGAAGGCCGGGCTGAAGGAGAGGGGAAGCGGGGCATCTCCGTGACTCGGGCCCCCTCGGGAGGAAGCGGTGGCGGCAGAGACGGGGGCAGGAAGCGGCGGAGGCAGAGGTGTGGGCGGCGGCTGAGGCGGCAGCGGACCGGGACCCAGGAATCCCCCAGCGGCAGGCAGGATCTTCATTATGGAAGATTCCTGCATAGGACCTGACGGAGCTGAGCCTGGGAGACGGCCCTGCCCCCACTCCGCTCTGTTACTGAAGGCTTCTGCTTAAAGCCCCCAAGGGAGCAGGATTTGGGAGGCGGGCCCCCCACCCCACCCCCACCCGTTCCATTCCTGAAAGTCTCAGCATAAAGCCCCCGAGGGATCAGAGTCTCAGAGGCAGCCCTGGCCCCACCCCAGCACCTGAACTAAAGCTCACTGATTGACAGCCGGCAGGAGGAAAGCCCATTTAAATCTCAGAGGCCAAGCACTAGCTGGGCGGATCCAGGCGGGGGTGGAAAGGAATCTCAGAAGTCAAGTAACTGGCTGGGAAAATGCCTAGAAAAGGGAAGAAAAATAAGACTTTAGAGAGTTTTTTCCAACAAATGCAAATGATCCCAACCTTCGGATCTGACGAAGATGAGGACATATTCTTGCCATCAGGGAAAGACGTGGAGGGTGGGGCCTCAGTACCCCAGACACCCCAGGGGGGTGGTGGGTGGGCTCAGGCCCTGGAAGAGCTCAAAAAGGATTTTGAAAAGCAAGTTAGACAGGTGGAGGAAAAAATTGGGAAGAGAAATGTCAGAGATGCAACAAAAGTATGAAAAACAGGTCAATACCTTGGTAAAGGAGACCCAAAAAAATGCTGAGGAAATTAACACCTTGAAAAATAGGCTCACCCAATTGGCAAAGGAGGTTCAAAAAGCCAATGAGGAGAAGAATGCTTTCAAAAGCCGAATGAGCCAAATGGAAAAAGAGGCTCAAAAGCTCACTGAATTTAATAGTTCTCTCAAAATTAGAATGGAACAGATGGAGTCTAATGACTTTACGAGAAACCAAGAAATCACCAAACAAAACCAAAAGAACGAAAAAATGGAAGAGAATGTGAAATATCTCATGGGAAAAACAACTGACCTGGAAAATAGATTCAGGAGAGACAATTTAAAAATTATGGGACTACCTGAAAGTCATGATCAAAAAAAGAGCCTAGACATCATCTTCCATGAAATTATCAAGGAAAACTGCCCTGACATTCTAGAACCAGAGGGCAAAATAAGTATTGAAAGAATCCATCGATCACCACCTGAAAGAGATCCAAAAAGAGAAACTCCTAGGAACATTGTGGCCAAATTCCAGAACTCCCAGCTCAAGGAAAAAATCTTGCAAGCAGCTAGAAAGAAACAATTCCAGTACTGTGGAAATACAATCAGGATAACCCAAGATCTAGCAGCTTCTACATTAAGGGATCGAAGGGCGTGGAATAGGATATTCCAGAAGGCAAAGGAACTAGGACTCAAACCAAGAATCACCTACCCAGCTAAACTGAGTATAATACTTCAAGGGAAAATATGGTCTTTCAATGAAACAGAGGACTTTCAATCATTCTTGATGAAAAAACCAGAGCTGAAAAGAAAATTTGACTTCCAAACACAAGAATGAGAAGAAGCATGAAAAAGTAAACAGCAAAGAGAAGTCTTAAGGGACTTACCATGAGTGAACTGTTTACATTCCTACATGGAAAGACAATATTTGTAACTCTTAAAACTTTTCAGTATCTGGGTAGTTGGTGGGACCACACATACACATGTACACGCATGCACACACATACACACATGCACACACATACAGAGATAGAGAGCACAGATTGAACTGAATAGGATGGGACCATACCTTAAAAGAAACTAGGGTAAATGGTGAGAGAGAAATGTAGGGGGAGGGAAAGGAAAGAGGGTAACTATATGTCATTTAAGAGGCAGGTAGGAGTTTTTCTTAGTGGAGGGAAAAAGAGGAGAGCTGAGAAAAAAAAAAAAAAACAAGAAGTTTACCCTCATCACATTTGACTAAATGAAGGAGTGAAATACACACTCATTTTGGTATGAAAATCTATCTTACAGTATAAGAAAGTGGGGGAGAAGGAGACATTGCAAGGGGGGGGATGATGGAAGGGAGGGCAAAGGGAGGAGGGAGCAATTTGAAGTCAACACTTGGGGAGGGACAGGATCAAAAGACAGAAGAGAAACAATGAGGGGCAGGTTAGGAGGGATGGTAATCCAGTTAGTCTTACACAACACGACTATCAGGGAGGTCATTGGCAAAACTACACAGATATGGCCTATATTGAATTGCCTGCTGTCCCAAAGGGAATGAGTGGGGAGGGAGGGATGAGGAGAATTTGGAACTCAAAGTTTTAGGAACAACTGTTTAGTATTGTTGTTGCAACTAGGAAAGAAGACATACAGTTAAGGAGGAATAGAAAGTCATCTGGCCCTACAGGAGAAAAGAGAAGATGGAGACAAGAGAAGGGAGAGATGACAGAAGAGAGGGCAGATTGGAGATAGGGAAAATTAGATTGCTTGGGGTATTGGGGTGGGGGGAGGGGATAAAAGGGGAGAAAATTTGGAACCCAAAAATTTGTGAAAATGAATGTAAAAACATTAAATAAATAAATAAATTTAAAAAAAAAAAGAAATGCAAAAAAAAAAAAAAAAAAAAGAAAATATTACTTTGAGAGGGGGTCCAGAGGATTCACCAGGTGACCAAAGGGTCCCAGGACACCAAAGGATAAAGGACCACAACTTAAAACACTATTCTGATTCTTGGTGAGTGAGGTGCCAAAGTCCCTCAGTCAATCTGTGGAAGAGGGGGTGATCTGAACTCATTGCCAAGGAAGTCAAGGTTTCGTTGGGCTGCCCTCTCAAGGAAAGGAAGGCTAATGAGAAACCTTACCAACTGAGGAGGTGGATAAGGACATTAACTAAATCCTTCCAGATCAGATCTCATTTGTCCTCCTGCAGAGAGCTTCACATTGATTACAGCTAATTGGGACAATTGGTTGAAGATGAATCAGCTCTAACCACATGTATGTCTCTCCCTTAAAATTTGTACCATATAACATACCTACTGAGTGTGCCACTTTCCATGAGAAACCATAGAGTTTATTGCTCTCACCTTTCTTCTCATGCCAGGTGTCAATACTATTTATATACAACGACCAGAGCCAAGAGGAATTTGTACTTATTTAGCAAGCAGGAAGCAAATTTATACTTATTTATATCTTTTTCTCTTGCTTACTTCTTGCCTGCAAAGAGATCAAAGTGTTCTTGTGTCCCAGAAGAAAAATACATTTTTTCCAAAAACATCTATGATTCAAACACTACTCTATAGCCACAAATATTTTTTTCGGTGACTATAAACTGAACACCCCTGTCCAGGCCCTCATCACATGATGCCTGGAAAATTACAAAAGCCTAATTGGCCTCCCCAATTCCAGTTTCTCCACTCTCAGATCCTCCTTCCACACAACTGCCTCAGGAATAATGCTAACACACAGGTCTGACCATGACACACCCCATTTAAGAAGTTTCAGTGGTTTCCTCTTGCCTCTAGGGATAAATAGGAATTCTTCAGTTTTTTCCAGACTGATTTTACACTTGTTCCACACACACATTTTTCAGCTGATCTACTTGTAGTTTCCTGTACACAAATTCCATCTCCATATATAGCTATGAACCTTTGAATAGGAGGGGGCCCATGCTTGGATTGCCTCCTCTGCTCAGCATAACCTCTGAGAATCCCTGCACCACATCAAGGCTCAGCTTAGATGCTGCCTCCTACACAAGGTCTTTCCTTATCTGACCAAACTGTTAGTTCTTGAAGATGGATTAGAAAGACCTCAAATTGGAAGAGTCCTGTTAGGAGTCTGTTGCAATAGTTCAGGCCCAAAGTGATGGGAGTCTGATCTAGATCAGTGGCCATATATTTGGAGAAAGAGATATTGATGTGAGGGATATTAGGTGTGTAGAATTTATAAGACTCAGCAAATGATTGATTAGAGAGTAGATAAGACTATGTTTGGGACCCTGGGTTACTAGCAGAATGGCTATACCCTTGATGGAAATAGTAAGACATGAGTTTAAGTAGGGTTGCATGAACTACATTTTAAATATATTGCTTTTAAGATGCCTATAGGACATCCAAATGGAAATCTTTTTCAAACTTTTTTTTAATAGACTGGGTTTATAAAATATCATTTAAGAAAAATCGCAGAAATCCTTGCATCACATAGAATTTTTAAAGATAGAAGAAATCTTGGAGCATATTTAGTACCTTTTTGCTTTACAGATGAATCACCTGATTCCCAGAAAGATGACATGATTACCCTGACTCATACAATAAGTCAAACAGCAAGGACTCTAAGAAATATAAGTTGTAGACTTTAGAGCAAGAAAGAGCTTAGAAAGCATTTGGTCTACTCCCCTCATTTATAAAGAAGAGTAAACTGAGGCCTAGGGAAGTGAGGCAAATGACTTTGAGTGATAATTTTAGTGGGGATTTCAATTCAAGTCTTCTGATCTTAAACACATTGTACATTGAGATGTATGGGATGTTCAGGGAGGACAAACACCTCTTATATGAGGGTTTGCTCATCCCTTTTCAGGGCTGCTCATCCACCCGTTGGTGTCCACCTTTACCCAAGTCTCACCTGTGACTCTAAGAAGCTATAGCATGTTCAGTACCACCATCTGGTAAATCATTTCGATGGGTGGGCTGAACCAGGCTGAAGGTAACCAACGGATCTCAAACTCATTGGTAAGGGAGGGGAACATCTACCACAAACATGTGAAGACTTTTCCTGGTAGAATGGGCAGATGAGAATAATTTGTTCAAACAGTGACCATGAAGGTGACAGAAACAGGTGTTGGGGAGCATTTAGAGCTGGGTTGGACCTTGAAGAAGCCAAGGTCACCCACTGAGTCCCAGGCCATCACCTTAACTAATTACTAGTCTTAACTTTTGTCTTGCCACTGGACTTTAATGACTCTGGAAGAGTGAGGCTGATGACTTTAGTATAACTCTGCCTCACTTCAATGCAATTTGTGCAAGAGCCAAAGTATCACCCCAACATGCTATTGATCATTTTCAAAAATGAAGAACAATGACATTGTACATTCTACCATAGTGCCCTGGATATTTTGGAACAGTTCAATATCCCAAGGGCTGGAGTTGATTAGTGGACAGAAGTTTCAAATCCAGTACTTTTCTTATAAGAGGCTTAGACTTCCAGAAATACCTAAAAAAACAGTTATCAAAAAAAAGAATCAGGCCTTCTTACACATCAATGTGGAGTTCTGATGGCTGCTGAAAAATCCCACTCGGTCCTTGATGATGCATTGTTTGTGTCTTCTAAAATATTGCAATTAACCTTTGCATCACAACATAAACATTAATCACTTTAATGAAGCAAAGCAAGTCCTATAGATGGCTTCATTTCTCACTGATGTTTGGACCTGCTCTAAGGGACTAGAAGCTGCCCCTAAGCTACTCATCATTTCAAACTTTCTTAGTGCCCTGAAGATCTGGCACTATTTAGGAAAATCAAGGGTGAAATTGAATGACAGTCAGCACAAGCATACTGTCCATGTCACAACTCTATCATTTCTCATATTTCAGGAAAGAGTAATGAGAGGGAGGCATGTAGGAACAGGAAAATAGTAAAGCAGAATCATGGTATGTCATATCTGGAATGGAGATTAGGACACGAATGTCACAGAACATCAGAGTATCTCAGAGTTGAAAGTGATCTTGGTGGCCATCTCATCTAATCCTTACCCATAAAACAATCTTCATTACAATACATCTACTAGATGGGCATTCATCTTTTGTTGGAAGACCTCCAGGGAAGCCTACCCCGTTTCTCTTACTTTTGCTTTCTGGACCTAAACTGATCAAGTACAGTCTCTCTTTCATGTGTACTTGGAAACACAAATTTCCCCTGAATTCTCTTTTCCACATCAGATTTTCTGCACTTCCTTCATTTTATTCATGGGCTATATTCCACTTGCCCTCTTTTGCATTCTCTCACATATCAATTTCTTTCATGATGTATGTTGCAGCATGAATTGAACACAATAGTCAAAACGTAATTTCAGCAGGGTTTTAGCAGGTGGATCAACACTTCCTTATTCCTAGAAGCTGCCTCTCTTAGAAAAGCTCAATATTAGTTTGACATTGTTGGCAGACATCATGCTGTTGACAGATATCAAAATCACAATCCACTAAAACCAATAAGACTTTAAAACTTGGGATATAAATTGTCAAAGCTAGCAATTAACTTGGAAAAGATTGTAAAATTTCAGACCCAGAAGTGAGCTTAGAATACTAAACATAGAAGGACTGAGTTGGAAGAAGCCTTAGCATATAGAACCTAGAAGGTTGGAATCATAAGACAATTTGGAACAGAACATGAAATTCCAGAGCTGAAAAAGAGATCAGAATAAAATACAGAGGATGTTAGAAGTGAAAAGGACCTTAGAACATAGAATTTCAGAGTTGGAAAAAAGTCTAGAATGTTGGAATGTGGAGTGTCAGAACTCAAAAGGAGCTCATGATATACAACATAGTCTGTCAGAGCTGCTAAGAACCAAGGATTCTTAACCACGCGTGTTTGTGTGTGTGTGTATGTATGTATGTGATGGACACGTTTGTCAGTTTGATGAAGCCTGTGGACTTCAAAGAATAATTTTATTAAATGTATAAAATAATACCAAGGATTGAAAAAAAATCAAAGGTTAGTGGAAATAAAGATGTATTTTTTCCATCCACATTAACAGACCTTTGAAATTGACACATAGACCCCTAGTCCCATTTAACCCCTTTTTATAGATCCAGAACTAATACCCAGAGAAGAGAAGCAGCTTACCAAAGACTGATGACCAGTTATCAATAGAGGTTGCACCGAAGACAATTCCATCGACTTCAGCATTCTTTCCTTTCCAACATTCTTCCTCTCCTACCTGGATGGTGGGGGTTTTGGTGAATTCAGTTCTTGGTGGGGGACAGGGGAGGGAGGAATGTCATTTCAAAGAAAATATTTATAAGGACCATGTAGAGGAAAATCTCATTAAACTATTACCAGTTTATGCAGAATTGAATTAGGCAGAATTCAAAACAACCACTGTTCCATCATACTCTGTCACAATAGTTCTGGAATAATCCCAGCCTGCTTAGTTCAAGATCTGTTTCCTTGGATTTTGGTGCTTTTAACTAATAATAGTTTGCAGAACAAATCTCACTGACTTGTTGCATCTCTCTGCTAGACTCTCGCCTCCAATTTCAGGAGTGGAACCTCAGGATATCTGGTTGAAAGGTCCTCATTTGCTTCTCTCTCTGTCTGTCTCTCTGTCTCTGTCTCTGTCTCTGTCTTTTTCTGTCTCTCTCTGTCTCACTGTCTTTTTCTGTTTCTCTCTCTCTCACTCTCCATTTCTCTCTCTTCATCTCTCTCCTTCTCTCTCTTCCTCCCCATCTTCCTCCATCCCTCTCTTCCTTTCTTCCTTCCTTCCTTCCTTTCTTCCTTCCTTCCTTCCTTCCTTCCTTCCTTCCTTCCTTCCTTCCTTCCTTCCTTCCTTCCTCCCTTTCTTCATTCTCTTCCTTATCCTTCATCAAGAGTGAGGCTGACAGCTTTGTGCAATTCTACCTCACTTAAATCCAACTCATGTGAAAGTCAAGACATCAGCCCGTATTGAAAATAAAGGGTAAACAATGAGAGCAATACAGTACAACCTTAAGAATCTCACCTTATTTCTCCAAACCTCAGTTTTCTCATTTGTGATAAAACTTGCATAATCTCCCTCATAACACTGTTGTAATGGTAGAACTTTCTACACTTAAGTGTTAAGGAAGTGTGTGTGTATGTGTGTGTGTGCGTGCATGTGCAATTACTTTTTTGAAAAAAAGTAGCTAAGCTTGTTAACTTAACAATATCTACTTTCTTCATTTATGGCCGAAAGATGAATACTAATGTCATGAAGAAAAATTATCAAGAGTCATTAAGGGGTCAATGTGCTCTTCTTGTGTGTAATTTCCTGGTTGCTCCAATTTTTTGTCAGTGCTAAAATTTTCTGGGGACCACCTTCAACCCTCCTCCCTTTGGCCACCTTCCTTCAGGTCAGAGAGTCCAGCTCTGTATTTGAAAGCAAGAAGGCTGCCTGATCCTGTGGCCAGGAGAGTGGACAGCCAAGGAAGATAATTATTCCAATTTACATAAATCATTTTGTTTTTAATTGGGGATCAGAGAAGGAATCCATGAATGGGAGGAGCGAGGGCAGGGGAAGATCATTACATCAATGGGTTGATCCCAATTGGATGAGATTCAGAACTTGAGGAAGGGGACAGCAAAGCCAGATCGTTACTTTTATTTAAATAAATCGATGTGTTGTTGATCAAAGATGGAGGGTGGGGGAAGGAGGCACAGGATTGTGCATCGTGGCAAGGACACAAGAACACAGCTGTGTGCTATAATACATTCATCCTTGAGGAGCAGCTATCAGAAAGCAGTAGAGCCAAAGTGCTCTGTGAAACACAGTCTTCCAGCTCCTTCTTTGGCCTGTACTGGGAGAATGGAAGGGGTGAGGGGAGGAGGGGGCTTAAGGGGTGGGAAATGACTACAAATTAAACTCTGCAAACCCAGGGTCTTCAGAGGCTCCTGGGAAAGAGCCAGAGCCTATCTGGTTGGTTGCACCAAAGTCTCCGGGCGCCATCATAAATGGAATTCACAGCTTACTTTAAGTAGTTGGGAAGCCCCATAAATTCTGATTCTTGCACTCATCACAGCAGAGCTCCCCTTCTCTCCCCACAACCATTCTCCCCTAAGGAGGTCAGCAGCTGCCCTGTGGTCATTGAGCTATGATTTAGAGCCTTCCAGGTAGAGAGGCAGTAAAAACAACCCAGTGAAGCCTTTCTGTAATGTTTTCCAGGGGGTTGCAATGCTGAACATTTTTATGTGGGGAAATACAACATGAGGCCAATCCCACTTTACTGCCTGTTTGCTAGAGCTCCAGGCCATGAACTTCATGAGAAGGTGTTAAAATCAGAAGGCATTCCAGCGACGGGGTCCAGCATTTACACACTGTGGGGGTGGAGGAAGATGTCTCTAGATAGGTCTCTCTAGCAGGCAGATCCCCCTAAGGATGGAAATTTCCATCTATTTTGCTTCTCCCTCATCTCTGCTCTGCACTGGCTCGAAGGTTTTTAATGCTGGGGTTTTAATTTTCTTCTGCAGCAAAGAGACACTGAGCTCCCTCCTGTCCATTAAACATCCTTAAAATCTCATTCTTCTCATAAAATCTTAACTAATAGTAAAGTAAGAATAAGCAACCTTAGCATGTTCCCCAATTGCATGCATAGATACTTTTCTGGGCAGTTAGAAAGAGTCACTGGAAAACTACCTCACCAGTCTGAAGGATCTATATCCCCCTTGGAGGCTTCGATTCTCAGGCCACCTGTGTTTATGTTTAGATAATGAAACTGTTGTCTGACTTCCTCTACAACAACTCAGGTGTTTTTTAAGTAAGCAGGAAAAAAATGGAGCAGGGAAACTTAATTCCCTGGCTGAAGCAAGTAGATAAATCTAGCCAAACGTCTTTATTTTATTTTATTTATTTTTTTACGGTACATTAAAGGAACATTTTTATTTAGCACTGCTATAGATCTTCACATTATGGGGAAGTGGGTGCTTTTATTGCCTTTTTTGTCTCCAGAGTAGATTCCAGAAGACACTATCATCTTCTCTCTCCTTGAGGGCTCCTGCTCTGACACCCAGGAGGAAGACCCTGAGCCTGAGTCAATGAACTTGGCTAGGCTTAATTGAAGGCTGTAGAGAATGATCTTTCTGTCCTCAGGCTGCCTTGGACTTTTGCTTAAGCACTGAAGGAGTAGGGGCAGAGTTCTACTTCACATAGCATCTGGTTGTTGAGTAGAAATTGTTCCCATCTGGGGGGCTGGGGGGAGGTGGTGGAATAGGGTGCATTCACTACGTATTAAGCAATATAACCAGTGCTGGGCTTACAAAGACAACAATGAGTAATCTTTTCCCTCAAGGAAATGACATACTATTAGAGAAAAACAATACGTACACAGATGAGAAATTCTGCATATGTAATATAAATATGTTTCTAAATATACTCATATTTATAAATATTATATAAAACAGAATTATGTGTTACATGTAAGATATTATATAACTTTGTTATCTAATATGTCATTACTTATTATTGTACATACAGATATAGATAAAGTAAATAGAGGGAAGGGTCTTAGTGACTAAAGCTATCAGGAAAGGCTGCTTATAGGAGAAGGCACAAGAACTGATTTTTTTTTTTTGAGGTAATCAAGGTTAAGTGACTTGCCCAGGGTCACACAACTGAAGTGTGATTTGAACTCTGGTCTTCTTGACTCCAGGGCCTATGTTCTATCACTGCACCTTCCAGTTGCCTCACAAGAATTGATCTTAGAAGATAGATAAAGTGTTTTAAGAGGTGGCAGGACATTTCCAGACATGAGGAGCAGCCTTTGCAAAGGCAAAGAGATGGGAGATTGAATGTAGCTTAGGAGGGATAAGAAGGGCAGTTGGGCTGGAATAGAGCGTGTGAAGGGATGATGTGTAACCACCCATGACAGGTAGAGTAGGATCACATGGTGGAGGGCTTTGTATGCCAAACAGAAGACTTTATGTGTTATTGGTAGGCAGGGATCAGATGAAGCCAACTCAAACCGATTATTACATTTCTATGTGAGTATTTACATCTTGGAAATTACTATATTCAGGACTTTGTTTATTGTTTTATAGAATTAAGAAAGTGATGGGGAAATGTCAATAATATGGACTAATGTCCTTGGCATTGTTTATTTCTTTTTTAATAGAGCTGGTTGTTAAATATTTAACAGTCTACTCCTACCAAGACAAACAAGGGAGCTACTAGGGATTCTTTAGCAGGGGAGTGACATGGTCAGACTGGAACTTTGGAAATACCACTCTGGCATCTTGGGGTGACAAGAACATTATTTTTGGAATGAGGTGACATAGGTTCAAGTGCTCAGTCTACTATTTAATTAGCTATGTAACCTTAGATAAGTTGTTGAACTCTCTGCATATAAATTTCCTTGGTTGTGGCATAGGGAGGAAAAATTGGATTGGGAGTCAAGAGATTTAAGTTCCAGTTCAGCCAAGAGCTTCCTTGTGACATTATCCAAGTCCCTTATTCTTTGCCTCTCTCTCTTTGCTATAAGATTGGCTTACGTGAGCCCTAGGGTATCTTATTGCTTTAGATCTAATGTCACTTGATTTCCTTTCCACCAAAGAGCTAAAGTTTCCTGAATTTTGATACAGATGGAAGTTTTGAGATGATGATGAAATAGCAGTAGGACTCTGGGCAAGAACCATTTAGTGCTGTCCCACTCTACCCCGTCACCTTCTTCCTGAATTAAGTTAAACCTAACTAACCCCTGTCCTGGTCCATGCTCATGGACTATTGATGTCCAAAAGAATTTTAGAGGTCCTAGATTGGATCATACACTCTCAGTCCAATTATGAGCCTTAGAGATAATTTCATCTCTGTTTATTTTACAGATGGCCAAACTGAGGCACAAAGAAAGAGGAAATGCATTGTTCAAGGTCAAATTGCAAGGAACTAGAAATTAGGTCTCCCAGCATCTAGTTTTATATGGAGAAAAGGATGGGAACAGACCTGGGAGCCAAGAGATCTGGGATCAGCTCCTTACTTTAATTGTTTAAAGCTTGGAGACACAGGGAAAGTCAGGTGGTCTTCCAGAGACTTAGGTCTTCTTCTGTTAAATATACATAAGCTATAATACCCAGAAAAGCTTTCTTATGAGAGGTACTGGAAGGAAAGAGCTTGGTGAACTTTAGAGAGCTAAAAGAACTGTCAAAACATTTATATTTCAGAGTTCCCAAAGGCCACACCTATGGATGTGCAACATGCACCTAAAATAGAAGCCATCTCAATCTACTTCCTAGGATATTTCACTGCCTGTTTGTTTGCAAACCTTCCCCTCCTAACCTTCCTAGAACCTTTTTTTTTTTTAAGTGAAAGTGATGCATCTTGAAAAAGCCTTGTTTAAAAACAAAACAAAACACCCTGTTTATGAACTCTTTACAATATGTATTACATCTGAATTTCTTTCTTCATTCATTTAGCAACACAGTTTTCCTCTGGCTTGCATGGACAGTGCAGAGGATGGACAAAGAGCAAGGACAGACTACACACAGGCACACCTATGCACATTTTTATGTGTAAGTGTGTGTTTAGATAGGTAAATAAATAGATAAGTATTGAGGCAGAGAAGTTAAGTAACTTACACATGGCCACATAGCTACTAATTATTTGAAGCCAGATTTGAAGTCAACTCTTTCCAAATTCATGCCCAGGCTTTATCCATTGTGACACCTAACTGCACCACTTACACACACACACACACACACACACACACAACATACACACTATATGCAAATAAGTATATCTATATTTGCATGCATAATATATATGTATGTATATACATGTGTAGCATTTAATATATATTTATAGGTACATATGTATATATACATGCATATATATATACACATATATACAGATGTTGATGTAGCTATATAGATACACAAAGTTTACTTCTATGTAGCTATATTGTTTCTCTTCTACTAGAATGGATATAGAGGGTTCAATGGATGGAGCACTGGATCTGGAGTAAAGAAGTCCTGAGTTAAAATGCAGCTTCAGACAATTACTATGTGACCATGAGTAAGTCATTTAACCAATCTGCCTCAGTTTCCTCAAATGTAAAGTGGTGGAAATAAATAATGCCTACCTCCCAGGATGGTTGTAAGGATTAAAGGAGATAACGTTTGCAAAAACTTAGCAAAGTACTTGGCACATGGTAGGGCGTTTATTGAGTATGGATTGGATTGAACAGGGACTTTAATTTGTGCTTTTATAACTTCTTTCTTTATTTTTAATATTTTGACAATGGGATTTCAATGTGATTGGTTCCCTTTGAGATCTTATGGATTTTTTTATGCATTTTAAAACATTATTCTGAAACAACATCCATAGGGAGGGAAGGATATGGAAATTAGATTGGAGCTAGGTGCCCCCTCACAGTCTATTTAGTTATCTTGGGTATCAGTTTCTAGTAGACATTTGTGCCCTGCCCCTTCCACATTGCCAAAGGGGACTAGGACATCAAAAGACTAGGGAAAATGGGTTTAGATCAGGAAAGACATTCAAGGTCATGTAGTCTAGTCTTTTCATATTATATATGAAGTAAAAGAGGCAGAGAAGGTTCAATCCAAGCTCATACAGGTAGTAAGATTCAAAGTAAAGATTCTAACCCAAGGACCCTGACTCCAAATCCAGCAATAATCCCCTCCACTGTGATGCCCCTGGAAGTCCCTTCCCTCAGGGAAGGAGCTCATAACCTAGAAGAGGTGACAAGCTGATGACTCCTATAAAAATAATTAAGGTAACTTCAATATAAATTCTGGGACTGAGGTGGTAAATGTTAACCCTACAACAGCTACGCAGTCTGTGAGTGGTTTCACACACACACACACACACACATATATTCACACATTTGTACACACACTCACATTCACATTCACACACACCACCGTACATACTTTGATCATGAAGACTCTGAATACCTTAGTTACCTTTTCGAAACTTCCCAGGTCAGGTGCAGGTGCAGATGTCTACATTGCAAGAGCCACTCTACAGTAGAGGTATTCTGGTGGCTCACTGGGTATCATAGATCATAGATTAAGAGGTAGAAGGGACCTTTGAAGCCTTCTAAAGCAGCCTTATCATTTTACAGTTAAAGAACTGAGGCCTCAAGAGGTCAAGTGTCTTGACCTATGTCCCAGAATAAAAAACACAGGGAAGATCTGAACGAAGCTCCTCTAAGTCTAAAGCTAATATTGTATCTTCTGTAGCACAGTGAAGTGCAACTATCTTTTATCTACGCTCCTTTGGATGGGACCATAAGAACATCTCCCTATAGAACAGAAAACAAACCATGTGGGAAGGCAACAGTGTGTTTTTCCTTTGTTGCTGAAGAAGTCCATGTCATCAGAGAAATAATGACATGACATGCACTTGACTTTGTTTTGAGTGAGGGAGGGTTGTGCAGGTCACTAGCCTCACTTCTCCTCCAGAGCCATCTGAATCCAGTGACCGGATATTCATCAAGATGACTGGAGATGATTCAAGATGAGGCAATTGGGGTTAAGTGACTTGCCCAAGGTCACACAGCTAGTGAGTGTCAAGTGTCTGAGATGAGATTTGAACTCAGGTTCTCCTGACTCCTGCACTGGTGCTCTATCTACTGCATCACCTAGCTGTCCCAAGGAAGGCACCAGTGAGGGCACAAGTGAAAGTGGATGGGAGAGCTCTAGTTCTGAACTTTTGCCAAACCTTTGTGCATTTGCATGTAGACATTGGAAGCCATCGGTTTTAATGACAAGTTCAATGACTACTTTTTCTTGGATTTCATTTTTTGTAAATTTCTAGCTGTCTCAACTGCTATCCTACCTTCATTACAGCTTCTAGAGTGGCAGATGTATGTTGGCCATTTTCTTCCTCCATCCTTCTTAGTTAAAAGCTCTTTTAGGGAACACCAGGATCCTGTCTTGGAGGGAGGGAAGGCTATGGAAATTAGATTGGAGTTAGGAGCCTCCTCACAGTCTATTTAGTTATCTTGGGTATCAGCTACTAGTAGACATTTTTGCTCTGCCCTTTCCATGGTCATTCTCCATGCAGACAAAACTAATTAAAAGGAAAAAATGTTCACTTAGAACTTAGAGCTGCCACCTCTATTATGAGATATCCCTGTCCCATCCACACAATGGCAGCCTTTCCTTGATCTACCTCTTTTTGTCCACTAGAGCTAGATAAACCCCAATAATACCAACAAAAAGTTTTTCTCTTCCCTTAACTGTTTTTCATGAGCCTCAGCATTTTTTGGAGGAATGTATAATGATTTGATCCATTGGATACATGTTCTTGATTTCATCTTTTGTATACGTATTTTTTAAAATCTGAATTGGTCAGTCAGCTCCTTGTATATCCACACTGGTCTCTTCAGATAGATAATTCTTTTCTTTCTCTTCATGATTTTTCCTTTAGATGTCTTATTATATCTTTCTTAAGAATGAACCATTCCACTTAGGCTTAATTCCACTGTAGAATTTTATTCCATAAGATATTAACAGTCCTTTCCTATGAACCCTTTGGACCTTGCTCTTCTTTAATCTAAGGTGAATATCAGATCAGTTTTTCTGTCCTCTAACTGTCACATAGACTGTTCATTTCTCCCACAACATTCCCATGATTTTCATTCCAAAACCATTTTTTTTAATATTGGTGAGACTCAGACCCAAAAATACAACCTCCACGTCACCATCCCATGTCAGTCTCCTCATCTGTTAGATCATTAAATTTCCATTAAGGCAACTCAGAATATTGTTACTTTGCTTTAGGTACAAAAAGCTCTCAGAAAGCTAGATTTTGAAGAACACCATAACTTTTATATTATTTTCTTTGTTAGGAGTATGTGATGTTTCTTTACCAGTTTCCTCTTCCTTCCTCTACTATGGCTGGTCCATAAAGTATTCTGACTACAAAATCATTTGTAGTAATCATCTGTTCAACATCATCTATTCCTCTCTTCTTTGCTTTTCATTCAAATATCCACACGAAAAATCTCATGCTTCCAGTCTCCACTTCTAGTATTTGACTTTACACAACACAACTGTCCTACCCATCAATGCCTTTGCTTAGCTTGTTTCTTTTGAATAAGCTCTTCATCCAAAGCCACATTCCAGTAATGAGTTTTATCCTACAAGACTTGGTGATATCTGAAAATTCAAACGTTCCTCCCTAAATTAAGACCTCTAATTCCTGATTTTTGCCAAACCTTTGTGCATTTGTACATAGACATAAGAAACCATGGCTGGTTTTAATGTATGAATTTTCTTGTGAATTTCTAGCTCTCTCAACTGCTATCTCTGCTTCCTTATAGCTGCGAGAGTGGCAGGTATATGTAGGTCATTTTCTCCCTCCCCACCCTTTTTAGTTAAAACCTCTTTTTGATTAAATTTGTAAGACAGGTACAAAGACATTTTGAACAACTTTTTATGTTCATAAAGACATAGGATCGTAGACGCGCACCTGGAAAAGATCCTAAAGGCCATTTTATTAATCCTCTTGATTTTACAGTTGAGGAAACTGAGACCAAAGGAGGTTAAGTGGTTTACCTAGAGTCATACATACAATTAGTAAGTGTTCCAGGTGGGATTTGAACTTCCTCTGACCCTAGAGCCATTGCACCCTGCCCTGGAAGATGCGGAACTAGATGGCCTCTTCGGTCAGAATTCTCCCCTGACTCCATCTTCCAAACCAGTTGTTCACTTCTTAAATTTGCTCATCCCGTGTCTTTGATGCTATAATGGAACTTTTTTTTGCCACCTACATCCCTGGTTTAATGATCAATCAGATACAAGACAAATGTGCATTAATGAATACAGGGCTTGAGTGAATATTAACCTGTTTTCTGAAGCTGTGTAATATGCTTCAAAGTTTGGAGGCTGGCTCAGGAGAATTAAGAATTTAGTTATATATTTAGGCCACGGACAGACTTAATGGCACCTAGGTGGGTTTTGCATTATTGTTTCTTTGCTGTTTGCTCTTTGCTCACCTTGCACACCTGAGTCATGAGTTCCTTCGTTCAAATTCCCATGGAGCTAAAACTGTATAGATAATGGTCATTTGTGAGGACAGGAGAACACTTTAGCCATGGAAATGCAAAGTTAAAGGGGTATTAGAGACCCCAACTCAAGATCTTAAATAAAATAAGGTCAAAATTTTAACCGTGACTTTGGTACTTCTATTATAACCTTTATTGCTTTCATACCCATGAGTTTTAGACTCTAAAACAAGGAAAACTTATAGAAACATCACAGCTCATATGGGGAGACAGTTTCTCCTGAACATAAGGGCAGACTAATATCTTGGATCTTTGAGTTACTGCTTTCTTTGTGGACGTGCAGCCCAATCGCCACTTATGCAATAGTGTGAAACCAGAGGCACTGGCCTCTTCCATGGGGGCCTGACAAAATATGTCATAAATTGGATGTCCCAGGAGATGTCCATCCTATAACCATATTGTGGTATCTTCCTTTGCAACAAAAATTTTATACTAGGGAACAAAATAATTCTTTTAACTAGTGTAGTCACACACTTCCCACAAAATTATCTTTTCAGGAAACACTGACTCTCTCTAAATGATGGAAAGAAACAGCATCTCATCAGCCTTTGAAATACAGACCAGCCATGATGAAAACACCAGCTTTGCCCTCGTGTTCCCCAGCTTGTTGCCTAGTATGTCTTAATCTTTTTGCCTTTTTAGATTTCTTGCCTCCCATCATTATCGCTTATGCCTAAGCAAAACACTGGAAGTACTTAGTCGTTGTCCATTTTGATAATCAATGGGAAGTTCTCTGCCCCACTGGTAATATATGACTCATCAGTTTAAGAGCAGAGAACTATAGGAGCTAGCAAAAAGGCATATGTCATTAAATTGATGGCACCCCACCTGCATCAGTCTTCCCAGCCCTGCAAATGGGCCAAAAGCTAATTCACTTAGGAATAATCAACTCAGATTTATTTTAAAAGTGACTACTGTGGGATCGCTGAACTAAACACCAAAGGAGATACAAAATTTTAACTAAGACTCAGTCCCTTTCATCTTGTATCTCATTCTACTAGGAGAACAGCATGCTTATATAATGTGTACATAATATATGTCTGTGTAATATACAAAAGTGTATCTTTCAAAGGCATAACGTGCTATATTAGTTTCAAGGAGAAGGTTATCATGGTCTAGGGAGTCAGGATATTAGAGTGGGAGGAGATAGCAAGACTAGGGAAGACTTCACAGAAGGCATTGGTTGAGGTTTTGAAGGATGAACAAAGACTCAGCAGATGAAGAGGGGAAGGAAGGATATTCTCAAAGTTGTCAGTGCCTGGTTCTTTGACATAGTAATCCTTCAAGGACTTTGGCATGTGTCCTTTCCCCACCCCTCCACCTCATCTCATCTCCAAGCTAAACATCTCTATTTGCTATCCACGTAAGGATATAGGCTTAAAGTACTTCACTATACAGGTTGCCTTCCTTTGCATGTCTCCTCCTTGACAATATACCTCCCAAACAGATGCACCTAGAACTGACCACAAGTCCACCTCACTTCATGAATGGGTATTTGTGGCTTTAGTGTGAACATTGGCATAGTAGAGAATCACTAAAAGATATGGAGAAAAATATGGTTCAGTACTAAGAAATAGAAAAAAATAATGCCTTTTGGACTACTCAGAAGGCTCACTCCTTTATTTCCTTAATGTTATGTTCAAGAAGAAAGTCACTGGGTATGGAGAGCACTGAATAGCAGTGCAAAGACGGTGAAAATAATGGTATCCAAAAGGAAAGGAAATGACTGGCTACCAATGTGAAAATCATTTTCTCCATCCACTGTTTTATAGAGAGTGGTATCAAACTTCAATAGAAACTCAAGACTCATCACCTACACATAGGAATCCCTGTGGACCATCTATTGACTTTGTTTAAAGTATAATGTTATCTATATTTTATTGTATTTTTATTTTGCTAAATATTTCCCAATTACATTTTAATCTGGTTTAGGTTGTACTCAGAAAGATTGTGGAATGTGTTTGACATCTCTACTGTAGGAGATGAGCTTGTCAAGATAGTACTCCTCCTGAAAGCATCAATCTCCAGACTAGGCACAAGGTCTCCTCCATGAGATCCACAACCAGTGAGAAGTATAATATGGTGGACAGAGTAGCAGACCTGCATTCTCATCCCATCTCTGATGCTTCCAAGTTGTGTAACCATGGGCAAACTACTTCATCTCTATGCTCCTCAGTTTTCTTCTAGGAAAATAATGATAATGATCCTTATAATACAACGTCATTGAATTGCTATGAAGCTCAAATGAAATGTGTATAAAATAATGTAGAAACTTCAAAGTGCTATGTCAACATCAGTCATCGTTATTGTGGAAGTGTGATTTACTGTTATCAAGACAGTGGAGAGGCAATGTCTCAGAGTGGATAGAGAGTTAGCCTGAAAGCTAGGAAAATCTGAGTTCGAGCCTTAGCTCTACTCTGACTATGTCTCCCTGGGCAAGTCACTCAGCATCATACAGGCAACTCTGAAAGGCCACAAGTCACGAGAAGGTACCCTCCAACATTAGTAAAGGGAGTTTCCTTATCTGGGAATTACATTTATCAGTGACAGCATAGGCCCAGACCCCATATCTGTCCTTCTTGTCAAACAGCACACCCTTAAGAGATCCCTAGCCCTTATGCCTCTTTTCTTTCCCTCCTTTGATAACTACCCTCAGAATTATAGAAAGATATTTTCCAAAAGCCAAAAGTCTTCTGAGAGCCTAACCATTTTCAATCAAGACAATAAGAGTCTCTCAGTCCTTTTCTAGCATGCTGACACTGGAAAAGAATTATTCATTGGTTTCTGCTGGGCAGTTGTGAGGTGTGCATATGTGTACAGGTATGTGTGCTTATGGGTTTGTATGTTATGGCTAAATATATGCACTTGTCAAATGACTTTATTCTTGGATTTAAACAAAAAGAACAGTAACTACAACTCCTCCTCCTCCTCCTCCTCCTTTTTTTCTAAAACAGATGACCAGATCCACATGCAAATTTTAAAGAAAGTGTAGATTTATAGGTAAAGCCCCTGTTTCAAATGATTAAGAGGAAAATTTTCAAAGCCTTCCAAGCTTTCCTGCCCAGTGATCAACAGGAGCTCTCGGCATCCCTGATGCAGGACAAAGGCCTTCAAATTTACAACCAGGAGAGGAGTCTCTTTGTGAGACTAGAGTCTCAAGTTCAGGAACTTCGCTTCTATAGGAAAGCACTCATTTTAACTAACGAAGTCCAGGGTCATTGGCCTCTCAAATGAAACAGATAAGCCAACAGAGGGTTCTTGTCAGAAACAAATGTTATGTCTTTTCCTACTGAAAAGCTTAAAGATGTTATCAGCAAAAGTCTAGTTGGGTCTAAAATGGGTCCCAGAGAAGTAATATTAACCAGGCTCCTGGCAGATCATTTATTTATCTCACGCTAAATTCAATAAAGAGACCCATATATAAGTGCGGGAAAATAATGCAGCTGCTGGTAATTTATCATTGGATGGAAAGTCATTGTTAGCCTTATCTCTCCAATGATGTTCTATTTCCAACTGGTAATGAATTATGGGGCTTGCCACATCTCTCCTATGTGACAGGTCAGCACGGCCTGGCTGGGCACCTTACTGTATTTATGCAATCAATAGACAATATGCCAAGAAAACATTGGCAGCCTATTTGGGACCCTACCCTCCATGGAGATGTGGGGGTTCTGCATCTGGGGTAGTCAAGTTCTGGAATGGCCCACCCACTCAGCTACAGGAAACACTGGGTTTGTTTGAGAGTTTGGGGTTCTTTTCTCTTTTCCAAAGTGGATTCCTCCTTCTTCTGAATGCACCTTTATGGAAGGAAAGAAAGAAAACCTTTTAATTGGGAGTATTCTGTTCCTTCAGAAGCTGACTGAGCCTTTCTTTATTAAAGAGGCTTATTAAGCCCAGTATGGGGGAGGGGAGGATAACAAAGGGAATGAGAAAAGGTAGCTTATATGTTAGAAGTCAAGAGGGTAGTTTCTTTATGGGAGAATGATGTGAATTTTTACATTTTAAAACCTGTCAGATCTGACCCTGTTGACTGAGATGGGGCTAAGGGCATTCTTATCTCTATCGTGTCTGAGACTTGTCTGCCTAAACTCAGATTCTGAAGGCTGTCCAGCACCCATGCTCTGGGGAACCATTGAAGAGATCTCATTTTTCAGGGAACACTGAGTGGAATCAGCCAAGAGAACTCTTGGTCTTGTCTCTTTGTTACACTTGAGGACATTTGTTTTCTTGTGGTCCATTATCTTGCTTTTTTCACCTTTTCCCTGCCCTCCCCTCTTTTTCCCTGTCCTCCCCTTCTTTTTCTTCACTTCCTATTTTCTCCCTTCCTACGTTCTCCTCTCTTGCCTAATGCCCTTCCCTCCTCTCTTCTCTTTTCCTTTCTTCTCCTTCCTGTTGCTCTCTCCCTTCTCCTTTCTCTTTCACCTTCACCTTCCCCCAACTTTCCTTCTTCATCTCTCTCTCTCCGTCTCTCTCTCTGTCTCTCTGTCTCTGTCTCTCTCTGTCTCTCTCTCTGTCTCTCTCTGTCTCTGTCTCTCTGTCTCTCTCTCTGTCTCTCTCTGTCTCTCTCTGTCTCTCTCTCTGTCTCTCTCTGTCTCTCTCTGTCTCTCTCTCTGTCTCTCTCTGTCTCTCTCTCTCTCTGTCTCTCTCTCTGTCTCTCTCTGTCTCTCTCTGTCTCTCTGTCTCTCTCTGTCTCTGTCTCTGTCTCTCTCTCTCTCTCTCTCTCTCTCTCTCTCTCTCTCTCTCTCTCTCTCTCTCTTTCTCTCTATTTCCCTCTCCCTCCTCCTCCCTCTCACACTCACCCTCTCCTTTCTCCTTCCTTTCTTTTTTCTTGTGGCAAGCTCCATAATTCATTACCCCAATCCCCTCACCACTCCTCTTCTTCCCTCTCCTGCCCTCCTTGTGAGTGTCCCCGACTTAAGGACTATGATTGTCCCGGGGAGAAGGAAGTAAAGGTACAGCCTACCAGATAGGTCATACTGTTCTGTCCTTTTATAGACACTACAATGAATCCTGTTCATTTCATAGCTGGGATTCAGGATGATTTGTCTTTCCCAGGGTGGGACAAGGACAGCAGAGAAATAAGGGCAGGGCAAGGTAAGAAAGGGAAGGAAAGAGGATGGGAGGAAGGGATAATGGAGATGGACTGATTTTGGAAGGCCCTCCCTATATAGGGTCAGAGGGATTTCTACATTCTGAGAGAGGGCTCCCTTCCTTACCAGTAGACATGCCAACATGTCAATCAATTATAAGCACCTACTAAGTCAAGAGAAGTAATTCTTGTTTGAATTTAGAGGATATGAGGTTAAGTCATTAGTGTGTGAGCTTTTTGAGATAAGGGACCTTTAAAAAAAACTTTCTTTGTATCCTCAACTCTTTAGTATATAGTAAAGGGAAAGGAAGGGGAGGGGAAGGAAGGAGAGGGGAGAGAAGGAGAGAACAGGGGAGGGGAGGAAAGAGGAAAAAAGAGAAGGGGAGGGGAGGAGAGGGAAAGAAAGGGAAGGTTATCTGGGGAAAAATCAAAAAAAAATCACACTCTCCATTGAATGAAAACCAAGAAGTCTAGCTTTGTGTTCATGATGAACATTATTAGAGCAGATTTCACTTTACCACTAGGCAGCCTCTGTCTCTCAATGTTCTAACCACTGAAGAATTTGCCATGGACTTTGTGAAAACCATAAGGAATGAAAAAGATCAGTGTCCTTAAATCTGTTGGAAAAAAATAGGATATGAGAATTACCTGCATTTCATTAGACACTTGGGGCTAAGGAGCATAACTTTGAAAGAATTGTCATATCTTCCCTCCCTTATTTTTCCACTTATAGGCACACACTGTGTTTCATTGATTCGACAACGTGGGTAAAGGGTGCCAAGGATCCCGTTTGCCACCTCCTATCTGAGGCTGGGCCTCAGCTTGTACCAATGTTTAGGCTGCATGGAATCCCCTCTGGGGCAGAGAACCCATGATGGGAGCTAGGAGAAGAGCAAATAGAAACTTCAGAGGCAGGTCAAATTGGTGGCAGGATGTCTGTGGAGAGCTGTAATCCAAAGGTCTTTGGCAAACAGCGGCATAGGTTATAGCTCACATTTGAAATTAGTACTTTATATATCTTATCTCATTTGATCCCATAAAGATCCTATGAGATAGGTGATATTATTACCTCTGTTTTACAGATGAAGAAGCAGAGGCACAGAGAAGTTAAGTTGCCAGGTATCACACAGCTAGTAAACGTCAGAGGCAAGATTCCAATTCAGATCTTCCTGACTGCAACTCCCACACTCTGTCCACTGTAGTATAAGATTGCTAGAGCAGGGGTGGAGCCAGTTAGTCATTCAGGCACCTAGTCAGTGAGCACACATCTATTAAGTGTATGTAATATTCTATACACCTTGCTAAAGCTAGGGATCCTACAAAAGGAAAACAAGACAAAGAAAACTGAAACAAATCACAGTAACTGCCCTCAAGAAGCTCATGTCCTAATGGAGGAAATATAAATCACTAGGTAAGATACATGTAGAGTTGATGCAAGGTGATCCCAATGGGGATGACACTAGCAGCTATGTTGGTGGAAGGAGGTAGGAACCAGAAATAAGCTAGGCAATATTGGATTTGAACTGAGTCTTGTAAGAAGTCAGGGGAGCTAAGCAGTGTAAGGGAGGAGGGACAGGGTTCCAGGTATGGAGACAGCACCCCCCCCTCCAACCAAGGTCCAGCTGGAGTAGATGGAATGTCCTTGTTGGAGGAGAAGCAAAGCTCATTTTAGGAATACTTTTACCTGTCAACAAGCATTAATTAAGCACTTATTATATACTAAGTATGGTTATAATCACTGGGGATACTAATACCAGCGATAAATGATACTTTCCTCATGGTATTTGCATTCTAATAAAAGGCAACTGAAAGAGGTGAAGCTGGAAGGCAGAGCTAAGGTGCCCATATAGAGGGAAGGGAAGGAAAATCAGGAGTGGAGAATGGAGAAGAATGAAGACATGGAAGGGACTTTTTCTTAAAATAAATGTTCTGGGAGGAACCAGCCATTCAGAAGAAGGGAATGCAAGGGCAGAAGCATGCTTCCCAAAATAGTTACTATGAGAGGCAGGAGAAAAGAATGGACATTCAGAAGAGGGTTCAATGAGAGTGGAGACTAAGGAGGAGGAGTAGGGGTGCTTTGGACATTCTACTGGGGATAGGAATCATGGCACAGAGGAAGCCCAACCTGGAATGCAGTTACACCAGGAAGACATCACCCTCCAGAGTTTAAGCCTCACCTCTCTTCACATTGGGATTGGTAGGGGAAGATAAAGTAGACCACAGAAGATGAGCATCATGACTATGGCCCTTGAGTACGGTGGCTTACGGTAGTTGCTGCATGAGTGAATGTGATGATGGTGGTCATTGAGGGAGAAAAGCATGCTCTTATGAGAAGAACCATGACTCCCCCATGTTAAGGTCCTAGGTAGGTAAGGGACAATGGATTGAGTTCCAATTATGCCTCAGGACAATCATTAGCTGTACAACCCTGGACAAATTATGTAACTTCTCTGGGCCTCAATCTATTCATCTGTAAAATAAAGGCATTGATCTCCACGTCCTCTAAAGCCGTATTTAGCTCTAAAGCTATAGACCTGTCATCCCCTGATGACCGGTGTTAGAAGGTCTGTAAGAAATTCAGAGGCCAAAATGGAGAGAGAACTGAGGAGCTGACAGAGTATTCAACGCAATGCTCTGAATTCTAGTCTTTGATGGTTGACTCCTGCTGGTCCTTGTATATTCCCAACACTATCATGCATCCATGACCACGGCCATGATGTGATACCAAGCTTTCTCTTGACTCCAGTGTTTGTGTCAGCCAGTGGGTTCATACGTTCTGATACTGATTCATACTCATTGAACTTGTCATGCTTCTTCAATTCCATCATGGCCATGCAAACCCTAAGTAGATTCATTGTTGTATAGAGGACCCATCTAACATCCTGAGGCAGAAATTCCATGCATCTTCTAGTAGATTAGCATTTGCCTGTTGAGAAGCAAACTCTGCTTCATCTGTATCACTCTCTTCTGGGCACATCTATATCCTGGCACAGTTGAAATGGGAATCCATGTTCTCCTCATGGTTCTACCACTGACTCACTATAGAACCTGGGAGGAGTCACACTCTCCTCTTCTAAGTATGGGCTTCCCCAGCCATAAAACAAGCAAGTTGGAGTTGGGCCAGAAGGTCACTACATTTGCTCCTAGCTCTTATTTATGTCCTAAGATCAGGTTGTTACACATTCTCCCTTTTCTCGAGATTCCTCTAGCTCTTTAATCAAAACTAAGATCAAAAAGATAGTATGAGTAAAGCAGTATCTGGTACAGGGCAGGTATGCTCTTCTCTCATTAGAATTCTCTTATACCTTGGAAAATAGGACCATGAATCCAGAGCTGGGAGGGGCATCTCAAGCCATCTAGTTACTCAATCAGGCAATAAACATTTACTGAGTGCCTAGTGTTTGCCAGGCTGTGCTAAGGGCTGGGAATAAAAAAAAAAAAAAAAAGAAGGCAAAAGACAGTCCTTGCCCTTAAGGAGTTCACCATATCACCCCACCCATTTTGTAGATGACGAAACTGAGGGTCAGAGAGGTTTTGATTTACTCAACATCCCACAGGTCCTAGGTAAGCACCTTGCTTTTGTGCCTCCAGAAACAATGTTCTGTTAGTATTGCTTCATTTTTTCTTTGTATTATTTCCACCATTAGACTGTAAACTACTGAAAGACTTGTTTATTTATCTTGAAATAATAATAATAAAATATCTAGCACTTTATAGGGCAGCTGGATGGCACAGCGGATAGAGTGCCAGTTCTGGGGTCAAGAAGATTCATCTTCATGAGTTCAAATCTGGTGTCAGACACTTAATATTTGTGTGACCCTGGACAATTCACCATTTGCTTTGGTTTCCTCATTTGTAAAAAGAGCTAGAGGAAGAAATGGCAAAAATCTCCAGTATTCCCAAATGGGATCAGAAAGAGTCAGACCTGACTGAAAAACAAGGAACAAAAAAGAAATATTACCAAGGGATTAATAAATATTATCTCATTTGGTCCCCACAACAAGTCTGGGAAATGAATGCTATTATTATATTATCATATTATAATTTTATAATATTATAATATTATTATTATCTCTATACTACTAATGAGGAAACTGAGGCAAACAGAGATTGAGTGACTTGTCTAGGGACATATGACTAGTAAGTGTCTGTCAGGCTGGATTTGAACTCAGAATTTTCTCACTCCAGACCTAGTACTCTAGCTACCATAGCACTTTAGCCAATGTGAAGTCTTGTTAAAATGTCTTGTTAGGATAAATTCTCGTTAAAATGAATTGTGGGGACTTGAGATTAGTTTAGGTGGACATCCATTTGTGGATGGAGGAGACCTAAACTGAGAACTGCCGAGGCATGCTTTGTTCTCAGAATTAGTAGCAAACAAATATTTATATAATGATTTGATGTTTGCAAATTCCTTTAAATATACTATCCTATTTGATAATCACAATTACTGAGGTAAGTG
Source organism: Bettongia penicillata ogilbyi (assembly GCA_023548195.1). Lineage (NCBI taxonomy): Eukaryota > Metazoa > Chordata > Mammalia > Diprotodontia > Potoroidae > Bettongia > Bettongia penicillata. The sequence goes on along the minus strand of JAJHZJ010000546.1, from coordinate 5,348,535 downwards.
CTATTATTAGCATGTCTTCACAGATGGGGAAACTAAGGGTGTTTAATGTTAAATGACTTGTCCAAGGTCACAAAGCTTAGTACATGCCAGAGGTAGGATTTGAAACCAGGTCTTATAAATACAAATCCAGCAGTCTATTTACTGTTTGTTTATAGGATCCTGAACTTGCTGACAATCCTCCCATGTATTCAGGAGTATAGAAGGCAAAAAATTCTGGAGACATTCTACCTTCTAATAAGATGTGAGACGAAGGTTTGTTTTGTTTTGTTTCCCCTTACAGACTGTAGAACATGAGAGACATATGGATCTTGTAAAAATGAAGGACAGATATAGGATTTTAAAAAACACATAAACATTCTGGGACCTTCACTGGGAGGAGATTAGGGATACCTCTTTTTCCCTCACAAGTGCCAAGAAAAGTGCCAAGATTTTCATGTATATTTATATTTTTACTGGGGAAAAAAACAGCCCCCATTTTAGCTCTTTTGCTTGGCTCTCTGACATATCTAACTGCTCCATGATGAGCTGTTGACTTTCACAAAGTCTGAAGCATAATAAATGGTTGCCAAACATACCTTACCTCCCATTTTGTGCTTTTTGTCTGTTGCAATTAAACAAAATGGTAGCCAAATAAAGACTGATTAGTCAATATTTGGAGAGCTAAATTTTAATGGATTTCAGTAGTTAAACCCCCGGTCTAAAAAAGTATCCTCAGAAAAAAAAGCAACTTGGTTAGTTGGTAATGCACTTTGAAAGAAAATAGAAATATTGTCTACAGAAGTGATATTGTATAGCAGAAAGAACACAGGGTTGGGAATTGGATTTAAGACCTAGCTCTGCCCTATGATGTTGGTTTAGTCACTTGCTTTCCTGGAGACTCAATTTCCTCATTTGTAAAAGTAGAAAGCTGGACTAAATGAACTTTAAGGTATCTTTTCTTTTTGATAGTCTATGCATCTATCATTTACATTATATAAAACCAAATCTATGACTGGGAAAGAGGATGAACTGGTCATGGAGTTGAGGAATAATCAACGAAACCTAAGTGCTCATTGGTATCCCATTAATGTTGAGAGGCAAATGAAGGCCCTCACCTTTCTAAGAGGGGTAGACCTTCTCCCCTTTCCCCTACAGACTCCACTCTGCCTCAGGGAGAATTTGCCTAAGGAGATGAACAAGGATTGATAGATGTGGGTGGACTTTGGTCTATACTATGGAATGGAATAGACAAGTTGATGAGATTGAAACTCTATGAAAGTACTGAAATAAAAAAAAAATATTCTTTTGTCTTCATTGGTATAATAAAAATGACACAAAACTAAGAGATATAAATAAAGATTTTTAATGAAGTTAAATTAAAAACAAACTGGGATAGACAATTTGAAACTGTTTGGACCACAGTAAGGTCTTCCCCTCCCTGGTCCCCATAGAAGCAGAAATGTTTGCATGGGAGTCTTAGCAGTGGCCAGAGAACACAAGTTGTGTTGGTTTTGCCTTGATACTATTTGTTAAGACAACATTCTGATCTCCATTCTCACTGTCTCTATCCATCTCAAATCTTCATTTCCTCTCACCTGAGTTATTCTAACAATTTTTTGTTTCTGTTCAGTCATTTCAAGTCATGTCAAAATCTTCATGACCTCGTTTGAGGTTTTCTTGGCAAAGATACTGGAGTGATTTTCTATTTCCTTCTCCAGCTCATTTTACAGATGAGGAAACTAAGGCAAACAGGGTTAAGTGACTTGCTCAGGGTCACACAGCTAGTACGTGTCTGAGGCCAGATTTGAATTCTCAAAGTTAACTCTTGACTCCAAGCCCACACTCTTTTCATTGCACCATGTAACCGTCCAACAGCCTTTTAGCAAGTTTCTATGGTTTCCTAATCTCGATTCTCTTTCTGTTTTCCATGAATGTTTTTAAAATACAACTCTATTACCATCATTACCCTGATCAAAATCTTCTGCATTGCCTGAAGAATAAATGTCAAAGCCCTTCTATTAGCATTCAAGATCCTCATAATCTACCTACTACATAAAGACCAAGGTTATAATCTCAGCTTGGATGCTGGCTGCATGAAGTCAGTTTCTTTAACTATGAAATGAAGCATTTGGTCTGTGAGGTCCCTTCCAACTCTAGATCAAGAACTTATGATTCAACCTTTCCAACTTCAATGTAATACCTAAGCTACATATCTGGCTGTTAATCAAACACATCCCTCATTGTTCTCCTTCCGTACCTTTCGGCATGCTGTTGTTTGTACCTGGAATATTTCCGTTCTTTCTCTCACTTGACACATTCAGCCTGCCCCTGTCAGACCCATCCCTCAAGGACCAGCTTAACTCCAGCCTCCTTCATGAAGCTATCCCTCATTTCTTGAATCAGAAATGACCTCTCCCTCCTCTGAGTTCATATAGCGTTTTTGTACCTCTTTTCTACTTCATCTAGTAGCATAATTATCTGTAATTACATGTAAATATGTCAATAGGCATCCATTAAGTGTTTATTATGTGTCAGGCACTGTGCTAAGTGATGAAGATACCAAAAAAATTTTAAAAAGGGGGAAATAATCACTGACTTCAAGGAGTTTATATTGTAATGGAGAAAGTAAATTTTAAATAAATGGGTATGTATAGATAGAGAGTAGGAAGGTAGCTAGGTAGCTCAGTGAGTAGAATTCCCATCCTGGAGTCAAGAAATCCTTAGTTCAAATTCAGCCTCAGACATTTACTAGCTGTGTGACCCTGGGCAAGTCATTTAACCTCTGTTCGCCTTAAGCTTCTAGAGAAAGAAATGGAAAATCATTCCAGTGTCTTTTGCCAAGAAAATTCCAGGAACAGTGTGGTCCACAAGGTTGCAAAGAGTTGAACATGACTGAATAACAGTAAAACAGAGTAGTTACTCTAAAATTGTCACCTTTTTGAATATAGAGAAACTTTGCATACTCTTCCAATTGGAGCTCCAAACTTTTCACACAGTAGGTATTCATTTTTTTTTTGTTACATCAATGAGTGAGCTAGTTATTAAGTAAATGAGCATTTCTCACTTGTCAATCCCTCTTTGGGACTCAGTTTTCTACTCTGTGAAATGAGAAATTTGTTTCCAGTAATCTCTAAGTTTCCTCTGCCGTTGGATGATTTCTCTGAGTGAGCTCCCGAATCCACAGAATGACTCCTATCCTACCTCATAAAAGATATATGGTGCTCCAAAGAGACCTGTGTATATATTAGGTCTGACTGACCTTTACAGAGCACAAAGATCCCCTCTGGCAAGATGCTCAGGAAAGAGAGAAAGGAAAAGCTTTGGAGGACCCTGCAAAATCCACACCATCTTGCTACATCCACCCATCAGCTTTCTAATCCACAGGCCTCTAACACTGGAAAGCAATGTCTATTTCTATTCAGTTTGACTCTGGGTATGTTTGTCTCCTGGTTGACCCATTTAGCTCACTTACCCTTACCCTTCTTGAATCCTGTGTTTCTTTTTTTTTTTTACAACAAAATTGGAGCTTCCTTTTTAAGTTCTGAGACAGAGACTAGCTCAAATTTGTTGAGTGATTTAATAACAAAAAGAAATTTTTTTTTTTACCACATTTGCCCAAATTTATTTAAACCTATGGTTACTTATAGGAATAATTGCTTAATCCTTCACTTCAAACTTTTAGCCTTGGCCTCTTTCTTATAAATTGGCCCTTAAAATGAGGGTCTATTGGGGTATAGAGTCATCCTTAGGGTATGGTGACAGGTCCCTTGCTATATAGAGAGTACTGAAAACTGAGGCTATGGGTAGCCATTAGAGCCTTTCATTAGCTTAGAAACAATTGATTTCAGCTTTCAGTTACCAAGAGGAAATACTTAAAATAAGCAGTTGAAGGATGGTGTACACTTCTCCCCAGCCCATCCTCTCCAGGCCACTATACTGCATGCAGCTGGCCTGCTGCCCCACTCACTTCCACTCTTCTCCTCCCATCCTATCTTGGGACTTTTCCAGTGCACATCTTGTACCATTTGTCCTGTGTGAGAAAATTATTACCCCTGATCTTACCAATGGTTGTTGTCATAAAAATATACCCATTTATCACACCGAAATGCTGTGTGCTAGCTCTTTGGGACTTGCAGCTAACCCAGGAGAATAGCATTTTGATGGACCATCTCAATTTTATAGGCCTAGCCCTAGACTCTAGTATGCCCGCAACCTCCAACCAGAAATGTTTGCAATATGATAACCTACTACCTGATTCCAGTACATGGGCTTATATTAATTACAACGAATCACAGAATCTGGGAGTTGGAAGGAATCTCAGCGTGCATCTAATCAAAACCCACATATCTGAACAGGAATCTCCCCTACAACACAATCAGTAGGTATCCAGCCTTCACTTAAGGACCTTCTATGACAGGGAAACCATCACATCTTAAAGCAGCCCATCTTACTTTGGGATCACTAGTTATTAGGACAGGTGTTCATACAATGAGTTAGTTTTGCAATAGCTTTCCCTTTGGGTCTTTGGAAATTTGCATAGACAATACTTGGCCTCTGCTATCACCCTTCCCCTCTGTCCCCTCCCACACATACATGCACATAAATTCTCATAGACTTAAAGCTAGAAAGAACCCAAGATGTCATTATTCACAGAACATACCTACCTCCCTATATATATTCATGCATGCATATACACATGCTCACACACAGTGTTACATAGGGCATAGGATACTGGACTTGGAGTCAGGAAGACCTAGATTCAAATTGCACTCTAGACACTTCCTAACTGTGTGACCCAGAAATCACACAAGCTTTTGGTGCCTCTCTGTTCACCATCACACAGAACAGTGCCTGACACATAGTAGGCATTCAAGAAGTGCTTACTGACTTCATAAATTCTTATTGACTCATTGACATAAAATGAGGAATTGGAATAGAGCTCAGAATCTGGGATCTTATGATCCTTTTTTCAATCATACATGAGCATGGCTTGGGATTAGTAAAGGGTTAGAAGATGGATGACTGAATTCCCCTTGGGGTGGTTCAAAACAACCTCCACTTTGTTCCCTTTCACCTCCTTTTGGGACTGTGATTAGAGCCACAGCAGTACGCGAAGACATGATAAAGTTCCTACATGCTAGGATCATCATAAGAGGATATGGGGACGTGGTTTAAAATGGCAGCAGAGACAACGCTACTCTTTACCAACTGTAGAGCCATCAGCAAGCACTCAACTCTTTGGACCTCTGTGATCTGTAATATCAGGTGGTGACCTAGACAAAAGTAGGGTCCTAGATTCAGTTCTAGAAACACCTGGATACCTAGTCTGACTCCATCATTTCATACGTGTGTGTGTGTGCATGTGTGTGTGTGTGTGTGTGTGTGTGTGTGTATGAAATGAGGAATACAGAATTCTAGTAATTTACTTAAGGTCACACAGTTAATGAGTAACCCACTTCTAAGTAACTAACTGAACCATCTAATAACTAACTGATCCCTCCAACTTCTGTGGTCCTAGGATACCTATAGAGCAGAGGGGTCAAAGGCCCCTTTTTGTGATCCACAAAACTCCCAAGTGAGGCCTAAATCAGATTAAAATGTAACTGGGAAATATTTAACAAAAGAAATAAAAATATAACAAAATGTAGATAATGTTATTGTGTGGTTTTCTAAGTTAAGATGTGGTCCACAGAGATCCTTCTATACAATTTAGTGCTCTCTCTCTCTCTCTCTCTCTCTCTCTCTCTCTGTTTCTTTCTCTCTCTCCTTCCCCTTTTCCTCTTTCTCCTCTGTCTGCTCCTTCTCTCTTTTCTCTTTCTGTCTTCATTCTCCTCCTCCTCCTCCTCCTCTCTCTCTCTCTCTCTCTCTCTCTCTCTCTCTCTCTCTCTCTCTCTCTCTCTCTCTTTTTCTCTCTCCCTCCTCTCTCCTCTCTCTTCTCTCTATTTTAGCAGAGCATTGTCAAGTAAGCCCCTCTGCATGAAGACCATGCAGGACATCTGGTCATGATATATGCATTTAATATCCCCACTCCTGCCAAGCAAACGTGGGCCAGCATGGGATTGAGCTGCATAAAGGAAGTTCCTTTAGAGTTATGAGTCTCCATCCATGAGCATGACATAGGAGGGCAGTAAAAGAGCTCCACAGGGTCCTTTGGCAGCAGCAGCATTGGACCTTGCTGAGCCAGGCACTTCAGGTGTGAGGAACTGGGCAGAAAGAGCAGTGTTTGCACTCAGCTCTCTCCTGGAGCCAGCCCCAGCCTGGAAAGGAATTCAGGACCAATCCTTCCAGCAGAGCTCATTGACCCCATGCTGGGTGGTCAGTTGTGGCTGTGTTTGTTTTTACTTATCTGGTCTCTCAGGAGAGACCTATGATAGAATCTGTGCTGGGAATTCCCAGTGTAGAAGTTCCCTCAAATGATTGCAAATGCCCCTCAGACCATGGTGTCTACTAGAGCTCCTGAGGGTGACAGAGAGGTTCTGGGTCAGAGGAAAGACAGGATCCAAGATCTTTCTGATGTTAATGCCCAAGTGGCCTCTCAGACAGGACCCCAGGGTCATGGATTTAGAGTTGGAAAGGATTTTAAGAATCACCGAGTTTGCCCATGCCCCCCTTGTTACAAAGGAGAAAACTGAGGCACAGAGAAGTAAAAAAGGCATGCCTGAAGTTACACAGATACTAAATTGTAATCTACTAAGTAATGTACTAAGTTTGGATCTAAGTACTCCAACTCCAGATCTGTCCCTCTTTCTGCAATTCTGTGATGGATAGAGTGGTAGAGGAAGGAAGGGAGAAAGAGAGGGAGTAAGAAAGGAATGAGAGGAGAGAGGAAGGAAAGGAAAGAAGGAAGAAAAGAGGAAGAGAGAACAGAGGAAGGAAGGGAGGGGGGAAGAGTGAAGGGAGAGAGGGAAGAAGGGAAGGAGGGAGGAAGGAAAGAAGGAAAGAGAGAGGAAGGAAAACAGAAAGAGAGGAAGGAAGAGTGGGAGAGAGGAATGAGGGGAAGAGGAAGGAAAGGAGCAAGAGAAGAAAAGAAAAAGGGAAGGAGGAAGAAAGGAAAGAAGGCAGGAAGGAATGGAAGGAGGGAAAAAGAAATGGAAGAAAGGAAGGAAGGAAGAGCATGTATTGTGCACCTACTGTGTACCAGGCACTTGCTAATCACTTTACAAATATTAACTCCTTTAATACTCACAATTCTGGGAGGTTGGTGGCATTTTTTATAGTTGAGAAAACTGACACAAACAAGTAAATTTACCTGCCCTGGTTATAAAGCTTGCAAGTGTCTGAGGTCAAGGCTCAGGGTCACTGTCAGTTGACCTGACCTATGCCTTGCCACTGGGCTCAGATGACTCTGGAGGAGAGTGTAAGGCTGATGCCTTTCTACAGCTCTGTCTCACTTAAATCCAATTCACTTGCAAATCAAGACATCTACCTCTTGAAGTCATTGGTCCTTTTCAAGAATGGACAAACATGAAACTGAGGTCGCATCTGAATTCCAATCTTCCTGACTTTATGCCTAGTTGAGCCACTTAGCTGCCTTTAGAGAGGCAAGAAATGCTACACTCGCACACACACACACATACACACACACATACACATATATATGTGTGTATATAAATATATAATGTATGTATATACATGTATATATGTATGTATGTGTGTATGTGTGTGTACATCACCCAAGTAATATATGGTGGAGTTGGGATTCAAACCCAGATTCCTTGAGTCAAAAGCTCAGGCTCTTGTCACTCCACTATGGGGACTGGTCACTAACAGAAGAAAAGCCATTGGTGGCCCAGTGCCACCCTATTACCTGCACAGAGAAGATAGGCCTGGGAAGCAGACTTTGAGTTAGTACAGAGGTCACATATCTTGCTCTGTTCCTTGGAGACATGGAGGATGATGGGAGTGAAATGCTGCCTGCCATGTTGTGAGCCCAGTATTGACTGCCTTTGCTTAACTATTTTCCTCTATTAGGAGGAAAGGTTCAGGGTTGGGGTTGGGACAAGGGAAGCAAATCTGGATAAGATCATGATTTATGAACAAAAGTGAAGATGGATGGGAGCTAGTCTCTGGGGAGATGTTTTTATCACTTGCCATGTGAATAACCAGTCTCAATAACAGCCTAGAGATGGATTTCAGTGAGTAACTAATGACACAGTGAATAGAACACCAGACCTAGAGCTAGGAATACCTGAGTTCGAATCTGACCTCAGATACATTATCTGTGTGATGTTGGGCAAATCATTTAACCTTGTTTGCCTCAGTTTCCTCATCTGTAAAATATGGATAATAATATCACCTACTTCTGGGGAGTTGTAAGGACAAAATAATAATTATAAATCCCTCATCACAGTGTCTAATACAAAGTAAGTACTAAATTGCTAGCTATTGTATTCCTTGAAACCTGGGGTGAAGTTTCACTTTCCTAGGTCTTTGCTTCCTCATGAAGGGTGGTTGGGAGCACCAGATCTCTGATGTTATATGCTCCATTCTCTTCACTTCTTGCCTTGGTGACCTCCTTACCTCCCACAGGTTTAATTTTCATCTCTCTGTAGATGAAATAATGCATTATACTTTTTTAAATGATTTTTTTTTTTACATAGCACTAGCCTGGGAGATAAGAGGCATGAATTTGCATCTCCCTCTGTCACTAACTGGGTGACACTGGGCAAGATTGCGATCCTTTCTGGGACTCAGTTTCCTTAGGTATAAAACAAGAGAACTGGATCGTAAGATGTTTAATTTTTCTGCCACCTGCGACATTCTAAGGTCCCCTTCCAACTCTCCGTTTCCATGATCATGGGAACAGAGAGGCTACTCTAACATTTTGACCACAAATAAACCAACGTGTCAAGAAGGCTAGGAGCACCAGGGCACACCATACAAAGAAGCTACTTTTTCCCTTGACATATTAGTTTCTCATTTTCTCTACCCCCTCACCATTGAGGAGCTTCTGTCCTGTTTCATACTCAACATCCGCTCTAGATGTCTGTGAAAAATACAGAGAGAGAGCTATAGAGCTGATATCTAAGCAGATCCTGAAAGATGGAACAGGGGACAAGGCACTTGGCTTGGAATCAGGAAAATTTGGGATCAAATGCCACTCCTCCTATTTATTAGCTGTGGAATCATGGGTTAGTTAACTTCTCTAAGACCTATATGATGGAAATAAGTTGTTGTAGGTCTCAGATGAGATGTGTATAAAATGATACATCAATATTACCTATAATATCAAAGAGAGGTAGACCATCTTAGAAGAAATTGTCATCAGTGTGGATCATGATACTTCTCATTGCTTACACCTAGAATTCACACAAATTCCCCCAGAAGGACGGAAAGGTTGTGACCTTGGGGGGGGGGGAATAAATCACGTTGGGACTCAGTTTCCTCCTTTGTAAAATGATGGAACTGTATTGCTGGGCATATAAGCTAAGAAGGTAACAGACAGGAAATAAGCAACCATATATACCAAAAATACTCATATAAGCACTATTTGTGCTAGAAACAAATGGAAATAAAGAAGGATGCCATTATTTGGGGAACTGATGAAAAAATACTGGAATGTGAATATAATTAAATATTATTGTACATAAAAAGTGATGACTGAGTTATGGAGAGAAACTTGGGAAGATAAGAGTACAAGATTTATGAGATAAGAATGTAAGCTATATGACATATTATACATATAAGAATATAATAAATATAAGTCAGCTAAGATAAGAAACATGTCAGCCAATCAGTGAACTAGAACTTAATAAATGCTACTCTGCACCCAATATGTATCAGGTACTGTACTAATGTCTAGAGACACAAAAAATTGCCAAAGACAGTCCATGCTCTCAAGGAGATTACCATCTAATGAGGAAATAAACACAACTACGATACTGTAAATCAAACAACCAATTACTCCTTAAATCAATACACATTTTTTAAATACCTACCACTATTTGACAGGCAGGTAGGTGCTAGGTAATGAGGGATAAAAAAGAAAAAAAAAAAAAGGTGACTAAAGAGAAAACAAAAAATGACCAATCTTGGCAAAATTCTCTCCCTTCCCTGGAGGCATGGGAAGTTTTGGATCCAGAATACTGCAGACATACTCCTATCATCATATTGGTTGACTTTGCTTAACTGGGACATGGGAAGGCTCACTGAGTAGAGCAGCCTAGGAAGAGTGTGGGTGTGGATATGACTGTGATGTAAAACTAAGGGCATCAGTAGAACTCTATCTATATCCATGCAAAAATTGTTTACAACTATGGGACTACACCAGATGATTTCTTAGGTCCAACCTTTCTAGATCTACATATTATCATTCTAGGTCTGTTTCCCCATCTTGGCAGCTGTGTGCTTTGCCTAGCTCCTGCTTGAAGTCTATTTTAGAATGGACAGCCATCGGGAAATCTGGAATTCCTATCTTGCTATGTCTTCCAACTGGTAATAGTCTGGTCTCTCCCAGGGATGTCTGTGAAGCCGACTTGCCTGAAGGCAGAGTCGACAGCAGGATGACCTCTCCCAGACCTTTTCCATTCTCTGTCAGGCTCTTCATTCATAGTCTAAGCAAGCTGGTATCTAAATGCTGAGGTGCCCATTTAGGGACAATCGGCAATCATAGAGTAATCTACCCCTATGCCCACTCTTTTGTTTCTCAGGAGAACAAAACAGTTTTCTCCACTACACTTTTAACTAAATTCTTGGAATAACTCCTGCTATACACATCATTGGAAAGAAGAAACATAAACTAGATTGCTATATTCAATTCTTCCAGAAAGAAAGGAATAGTCCATAACTTGTCACACCAGCTGCCAATAACCTCCGCCATTTGGAATGATCACAGAAAACACTGCCACCCTAGAAATGAAAGATAGCACTGACCTGAAGCAATAGGAGATGTGTCTGTGTATGTTCATGTACAATAGTGTATGTTTTTTTGTCAATGCTATCATCTTAGAAGGGACTTATGCTCCCCCTAGGGCTATCAAAAAAAAAAAAACCAAAAAACCAACTTTGTACAAAAAAAGCAATTTACTTAGCCAATCATTTTCTGGATTTGCTCAGCAATTATTTCAGCTATTTGTGTTTAAATGAGAGTTTTCTCCATCCCTGACCAGTAGCTTTCTGCTTGAGGTGGCAGGGAAGCCTCAGCATTTTGCCTGCTGATGGACAAACCTTCCTTAGCACAGATATTTGGTTTGGCTCCTGGAGGAGACAGAAGTTCACTTGTTCACCCCAATATTATTTGAAGCTATGGCTTTTACTCGCTGGCACGACAAATATCTTGAGAATAACCTCTAATATTCTACTCTCTCTGTATAAGAAGTATAGATGAAAAAGTAAGTAATTTCTTTCTTAGTGATAAAAATAGTTGTTTATGTTGGGGGAAGAGAGATTGAGGAAAGGAGTACTTTCATTGAGGACAGTAGGATGTGGGAGTAGGGGGCAATTTTAGGAGAAAAGAGGTCAAATCTCCAGAAGCTCTGGTCTGTGTCCCCATGGGGATTAGGATGGAAGATAGACTCGGATTTAGGGCCCCGTGGTGATAAGATCCTGGGCATGAGGGCCCAGGACTTGGCAATTAATCAAGCAAATATTCATCAAGCACCTACCTTTTATACTTCAAGCTAATGAGATCATAAAAATTGTACACAAATCAAAGTGCTCCCCCTTCCTCAAGGCCAACACAGACTTTGAAAATGCCAGAAGCTTCAGGTTAAGATCCCATTTTGACCAGTCCAAACTCTCTGGACTTCTTAAACTTTCCACTCCCAACTCATATGGAGTCATGACCCACGGTTTAAGAAGTGCTATATGGACAACATGATATAGAGGAGAAAATGATAGCTAAGAGCTAAATGAGTTCTAGGTTTGAATTACAGTTATGACCACCTCCCAGAGAAGTGATCCTGAACAAATTACTTTCAGGTTTCCTAATTAAATCTAACATATAATTGATTAAGCACTTATTCTGTACCAGATTCCATGACAGGTTTTGGGGATATACAAGTATGAATGGAAGAGACCTTTCCTCAAGAAGCTTCCATTCTGCTGAGGAAAAAATGGAAAACACACACACACACAATTTGAGGAGGGTAGGAATAACTGAAGGTTTCTTTAGGAGGTGACATAGAAACTGATCCTCATGCAAAATGGAAATGGCACTTTGCTAAACCCACCCAACAGAGTTTTGGTAAGGAAAAGCTTTTCAAGATCTTCAAGCAGTCATATATATGTGCAATGTAATTATTTCTCTATCCCCCACCTGATTACCATTACCAAAGGCTAATAGAGAATGGGAAAATATTAACCTGGTTTCTAGATGACAAAATGTCATTTTTCTCATCAATGAACTTCTAGAGATAACCTTTTTTAAACCTTGATAGGGCATTTCCTCATTGCGTCAGGGCAACCCTTCCACAAACAATTAAAGGAGATGATGGGCAACTATTGCTTAAAGCACTCTAGGATAAAACTAGAGAACAAATAGACATAATTCCTTGTGTCCTTAAATTGAACTAAATAGAAGGAGCTCATCTAAATAAAAGGAACAATTGCATTTCACAGAACCTCACTTCCATTTAAGTCAACCACCCAGTATTAACTTCCATTATGTCCAAGGCTCTCTTGTCTGGCACTGGGCAGACTTTACAGAGGAGATGTAGGCCCTGGATCAAGGAGGATACAATCTGATTTGTGGGAGGGGATGAGAAGGGAAGACACACAAATAAGTGACAAATGGGAAAATAAAGGAAGTGTAAAAAAAAAAAGGAGAGATCTAAGCAAAGCACTGGGAGAAATCTGAAATGAAAGCATTCACTTGTTTTTTGGAAGTTCACTTTTAAATGGTGCTAGTAATTGAAGAGAGAGGGATGATTCATGGAAGAGTTAGGACCTCAGTGGAGCCTTGAAGCAAAGAACTGACTTCAGAGATGGTGTAGGGAAGGTGGGTTTGGGAAGGAAGTAGGGATACAGACATCAGGATGGCAAAAGAAAATACTCAAAGATAGGGCTCATAGAATTGTAGAATAATAGGTTTAGAGTTGGTTAGGATCTTAGAGACCACCTATCTTGGAGGTCCTGGATCTTTGTTTCATGGACCCCTTTGACCATATGGTGAAACTTATGGACCCCTTCCCAGAATGATCTCTTTAAAATAATTGATGGAAATGTTAATTTTCAGATAAAGGCTAGTGAAAATGAAGATGTAAATATTTTCCTATCCAAGTGCACAGATCCTCTAAAATATTTCCCTCAATTTCTTTGGGTCTGTGAATATCATTTTAAGAACCCTTGACCTAGCCTAACCACTTCCATTTACAGATGAAGAACTAGGTCCAGAGAAGTTCAACAACTTATTCTATGTTACATAGGTAGTAACTGAGAGATCTGGGATTCAAAGCCAAAATGGCCCTCCCATGACTGGAGAGGACTCTAGCTGAGCTGGAATATAGAACACATGAATGGAAGAAGGATGAGGAAAAAATGAGAGGAGTGGTTTGAAATCGGATTGTCAATGGTCTTGCAAACAATAGGAAAGAGTTATATTTTCTTTGTTTGGCAATGGGCAACTAGTGAGTCAGACTACCATGATGGAGTAAGGAAGCACTGACTTGGGAAGTAGAAACTTTGTCTTCTACTACTGTATGTGGCTAAGTAATTGTGCTATGTTGGGCAAGTTACTTAACCTCTATGCCTCAGTTTCTTCTCCTTTAAGAGACTATAGAGGAGACTTAACTAAATGATTATCAAGGTCTTTTCAAATTATGTTTTGGGCTATTTATTACATATTAATACTATAATTGTGTAATGTTCAACTCACCTAACCCCTGGGAATAATTTATTACATTCCAGAGGAAAGGTAGCCATTCTGATTGGGCATCCAAAAAAACATTTTGAAGGCTAAAGAGCACTCTAATATTTTACTACCTTTGAAGGTTACTATCCAATCTGTTAGCTAATTGACTTAGACTTTTTGGGTCTCATTTTCTCAACTTTAAAGTTGTACTGATCTCTGCACAGGAGTATTTTGAGAATAAAATTATATATGAAAGGTATATGAAAGAGATGGATAAAGAAAAGAACAACCATAAGCAAGAGGTATGGGCTATGTGTACTGGTACGTCCTGGGGAAGGAAGAGGGTAGTGAAAGGCATCTTTATTGCCCTATTTCTGTTTCTGGAGATAAAGCCTAAATTTCCACCCCACTTCCAAGAGTGACATGTGGATCTGTAGTTGCCAGCAGCAGAAAGATAATATGGTATGGGCTAGAAGGAATAGTAGTAGTGGTTGGAAGCTCCTGGCTGAGTTGGTGAATAGTACCAAAGTGGAGTGTCCTGTCTTCCCAGGACATGTATCTAAAATGTGATGGAGAACATCACATAATTTATGAAGACACTATTCTTTCTGATGATTAATGTAGGGGCAAATATTCTACTGGACAAAAACTAGAAAGCATTACTAGGGAACATAAAATCCTGGGCAAAAAAAAGATTAGTACAGTGTATTTAATAAATGCTTGGTGATTAACTGACCTCTGAAATTGAAGTAATGTTTGCAAGACTTACTATTTGAAGATAAAGACTGCAGAAGGGAAGAGGTGACTTGAGTAAGTGAAAATCGGGCTAAGAAGATTAAGTCCCAGAACAGAATGTAACCTTCTAGACAACAGCTCAAAATAGAGGAATGTTAACATCTTGTCAGTTAGTCAGTCAATTCACATTTATTAAGTACCTATTATCTGTCAGGCACTGTGCTAAATGCTAGGGATACAAAGAGAGGCAAAAGAAATACTCCTTGCTCTCAAGGAGTTCACAGTCTAATCGAAGAGATAACATATAAACAACTATGTACACTTTAAACATTAAGAGGCAATGTGTAGTAATGAATTGAGAGCCACATAGAAATCAGGATGGCCTGGATTCAAGTACCACTCCTGGCACACACACTAAGCAAGTATTTTCACCCTTGATTCTCCCTAAGGTAATAAGTTTAAGAGATGTTGCAATGGACATTGATTGATAGAGTAAATTCATTAACAGAAGTTCCCTACACTAATGAAATTGAAGACCCACTTCCAACCCATCAAATGTACTAAATAGCATAAAACGAAGGAGTAATAAAATTGGAGGGATCTCAGAGTTCACAGGAAACAAAATCAAAGAACATGGTCAATAATAAACCTACCTTATCCACATACTTCAGAGTCAAAGTCTGATGAATTGAAAAACTCTGCCCTCATTATCTCATCCTGTTTTCTCAACACTATCAACCTCAGCCCTACTCCTCCACAGTCTATATTGCTCTCTGCCCTTTCATTGCATTACATCACCTCATCACCTGGAATCTACCCTCCATTGTTACAAAGCTTCCCTTTATCCTGGATCTTCCCATTTCACACATTTTCCATCTTCTTAGATTATCAGAAATCTGACTTTACTCAGAAGACGTTATCTCCCCAGTCACTGCTTTCCTCACCCAAGAACTGGATACACCTTCTTTTATGCCTCTCAAAACCATGGCCCAAGAGGAGAAGTAGGCACACCTTCTCATCCCTACTTCAAGACTATATCTTTGCTTTTATATCTCAGCAATCCTTTCCCTTTGATATGCACCATTCACCTGCATCACTCAGTCAACTGTTTGTCATGTTCATCTACTGATCATGCAGATCATTCTCAAGGAATTCGGTAACTGACTTATGGTTTTCCTTTGTATCGCAACTTATGTCCTTGGAGACTCTAACAGATATGTCTCACTCCTTCTAAATTTATTCTTTGCCTTTGCCATGATCTGTAGTATCCATGCCTCTTCCTGTTCTCCTAGCCTATAACCACAAATCTGGTCTTCCTTCACTCCCCTTGTAGTATTGATCCTATGGCTGACCACTTCAGTCATATGCCAGTAAATATACTTGAATTTCTTGTCCCTTTTTAAAATGATCATTCCTGTTGTTATAAACCCTAACTCTTGCCTGGAAAAGACTGCATAAACTTAGTTAATAAGGAATTGAAATCAAAGATAATTAAGGAGACAATAAGAACACCTATTGTCTACAATGAGTTCAGGCTACCTAGGATGGATGAACTCCATCCCAGGGTACTAAAAGAATTGTGGGTATGCTTTCTATCACTGCTAGCGATCTTTGAAAAATGATATATTATTAAGTGAGCTATGCCTGGAGAAATATTGTCACTCTTTTCAGAGAGGCAGAAATAGAAAAAAGACACACAGAGACATAAAGACATAGAAACAAAGACAGACAGGCAGAGATGGACATAGAGACAGAGGCAGACAAAGACAGAAAAAGGGGGACAGAGAGGGCTGAAAACTACAGGACAATGAACATCAATTCCTAACAAAATTCCAGAACCCATTATTAAAGCAATCATTTATAAATATTTAGAAAGAGATCCAATGATAGCTAAGAACCAGTGAAGCTTCATAAAAAAATAGGTCATGGCAAGGTAAATTATTTTTTTGATGAAGGTAATAGATATCCATTAGAGAAATGCTGTAGACGTAGTTAGCTCGATGTGAACAAAACCTTTGACAAAGATTTTCATGCTTTCCTTGTGGACAAGATGGTGATACATGGTTAAATGTGAGGCACGATGGAAATAGCACTGAACTTAGAGTCAGACAAACTGGATTCAAATTATTAGTCTACCCCTTACTCACTGCATGACTGTAGGAAAGCCATTTAACTTCTTTGGCCTCAGTTTTCTCATCTGTAAAATGAGAGCTGCCTGGTCTAGTGGTCCGAGCTTCCTTCTAGTTCTAAGTGTATGATCCTATGATCCAAAGGTGAGTCACTAATCATGACCTTGTGTAAATTTGGAACAAGGTTTGCAATGCTGTGCCCTAGGGGTATGTGATCAGTTCTATGCTATTTAATAGTTTTAATCAACGTCTTGAATCAATGAATAAATGGCATCTTTATCACATTTGCAGTTTCCACAAAGGCAGAGAGAACAGTTAACACTGGGTAAAAGAGATCCCAAAGAGATCCCAAGAGGATAGAACAATGGGCCAAAACTAAGAAAAATGAATTTCATAAAGATGAACATGAAGTTCTATATGCTGGCTCAAAAATATGTTTCACAGATTTTTAACATGGGGAGGTTTGGACAGTTAATAGGTCATGTAATAAAAATCACTTAGTCAAGTGAAAGTTCAATATTAGTCAAACAGGGGACATGCTGGCCAAAATTAATGTTAGTGTACTACCAGGTATGGAATACTGAACTTGGAGTCAAGAAGACCTCCATTCCAGTCCCATCAATGACACTTACCAGCTGAGTCTAAGTTTGCACATCTGTAATACTTGTGGTATTGCCACATAGAGTTGTGAGGCTCAAACAAGATACTGTGTATTAAATGTTTTGCAATCTTTAAAATGCTAAATGAATGTAAGTTGTCCCTAATATCAAATAAAGCTGTGTACCATAAGATAGCAAATGGATTCCATTTGAGTATCAGACACTAACGGAAAAGGTACTCTTTTCTTCTTCTTGATGTAGTCCCTGGTTATGGGTTCAGAAAAATGGTTTGTCGAACGGGTGTCCTATTTGCCATCTCTCATACTATGTAGCTTTCCTGTGAATTCCCTAATAGACCCATTGTTGAAGAGATATTATATACAAAATACAGTCCCCAAACCTCTGTCATCTCTCAGGAGTGCCCATGCCTCTGCTTCAGTCATCTCCATCTGCACCCAGATGAACATGGGCCCAGGACACATTTTGTGTGCATTGGAACATTGGGGGTCAGTAGTTCTGACCTCACCGTACTCACCCTGCAGAACAGTCTAGGAAGCTGAAAAGATGTTATGTCAGCATGTGAGGGAGGAGGGGAAGGTTAATAAAACACTGCCTAGAACTAAAAAATCCAATTCGAGATGACATGTGGGCTGTGGGCTGGGCTGCGAGCTTTGGCAAAAACAATGGAGATAAACTGACATGATCAGAGACTGACTGATGTTGACACTTCACCCCTGTCCTTGTCCTTTCCCCCTTTCTTTTCTCTTCCTCCATTTTGGATTTTATTTTAATGTTATACACATATAATTATGCACACATACATGTGCATGTATATACAAACGAATGCATATAACTATGTCTATAGATGCGTGTGTGTATAATTGTTATTGGAGAATGAATCTCCCAATCTCACCCAGGCAAGAAGTGCATCAACCAGTCAGGTGCCTGACTCCTTGGCAATGGGCACAGAAACTTTGACCTACTCTATTTCTGACCAGGGTCAGAAACCCCTCGTTAGGCACACTGATACCTCTGTCTCCCCATTTACACATCCCTTTCCCAGCTTTCAGGAGCTTATCATATCAGTTCCAGATTTACTGTAAATACCCAATTGGCTTAGCCTTCTGACCCTCAGAAGTCCTAGACTCAACCTCCCCAGAAGAAGAGGTTGGAGCTACATGCTATTATGCCCAATTGAAATATGCATTTTAAAATGTTCTTGTCCAGGAACTCATAGCCCATATTCTGTTCAGTTTCTAGACATGGAGCTGAGAAAAAGTAACTTCCTAACCAACTATAATGCTACTTTCTAGTGTAAGTTTTATTTTTTTAATTTTTTTTTAAACTTCAAATTCTATAAATGAATGATTAAAAGAGAAAACATTTTCAGTAATCATTATCTAATTATGCTCTTTGTACTCATACAGAATAGCATATTGGATTAGATCCAATCAGGAAGACATGGGATCAAATTTTATGTCAAAGGACTTAGTTATTGTTTGACTCCATTTGGCTTCCTCATCCCCAGTTTCCTCCTCTTTAAAATGAAGAGACCAATGTCATCTACTTCGGAGGATTCCCCAAAGGAGATCAAGTATGCGGTGTTTTATGAACCTTTGAACATTATATGTGTTATTGCTGCTACTGCTATTATTATTGTCTTAATGAATATTATTCTGCTTTTCATTAGAGTGAAGTTCAAAAAGAAATAGTTGGAAGACAAATTGCTTTCCAAGTCTCGTCCTTTTAAAATGTTATAATTTTTGTAACTGAATAAAAATATTAGAATACAATCCCACCCAAGATAGGATCACTGAATAAATTTAATGTGACGCAATCTCATATTAGGTAGGTTCAACAAAGCATCTTCGAGACAGCTTCAATAGCAGATGGGATGATGGGAATGAAACAGACTTTGACCTGTTTACACATTTTTACATACTGATTTTTTTCTAATTATATGTAAAGACAATTTAATGTTCATTTTTACAAAATTTTAAGTTCCAAATTTTCTCCCTCCCTCTTCTCCCCTCTTTCTAAAATTAAGTAACTTGATATAGGTCAAATATGGTACACAATGTTTTTAGTTACTTCTGCAAGACATTTGGAAATCCTCTTGCTCCTCATAGTTTGGAGATGATGAGTGTTGGTATGGTAATGTCTATTAAAAGCATTAGTCTTATTTTTTTAGGGATAATTATGTTATCTTCTTGTTTTCATGTTCATTATTACTGTTTCTGTTATTATAGATAACTCCACTCAGCCATATCCTCAGATGTTCACTGACTAGAATGGTAAGTCCTTAAATAGGTCTAACCTTTGAATAGGAATAACCTTTTGAAAATTATTTTATACTATTCCTTTTAATTCATTCATATTCTAGTGAAATTTGCATTAGCCATTCCATTTTATGCTCCATCACATTACAAAAGTGGCCCCCACTGTCTGGGCTGACCTACCTCCTCACTTCTATCATGTGTAAAATCCCTAGTTTCTTTCAAAATACAATTTGTGAGCCATTCTAAGGGATATTTACAGATCCTCTTGTCTATAAGCTCCCTTTCTCTGCTCCCCCTCTGTCCTTCTCTGTGCCTCTCTTCTTCTCCCACAAGACCATAAAATACCAAAAAGAGAGGAGCCCACATACCAGAACATCAGAGTAGGAAAGAACCTGAAAAACCATTTTGTCCAGCTACTTCATCTTTTCAGGTTGGAAAGCTGAGGCCATAAATGAGAGAATAAGTGACCCACCCAGGGTCTAGCTAATGTGTCAAAATTAGCAATTTAATTTAAATTTCCTGATTCTAGGGCAGAGACTTAACCATAGCTCTGTGTTATATCAGCCTCATTTAAAATAAAGCTGCCCCATCATATAGACCTTTACTTCAGCAGTGGAATGAACCCCTAAATCTGTCATTTACCAATAAAGCAGGCACCTCTAAAATGTTAGTTCTTTCTCTATTTCTTCCATTGCTTACCCCACAGGTTTGTCTTGAGGAAAATGTTTTGCTAATCTTAAAAACTACTAGGAAAAGGGAACAATTTTTTCAAATTTATTTATTTTAGTTTTCAACATTTATTTTCACAAGATTGTGAGTTTCAAATTTTCTCCCCATCTCTCCCCTCCCTCCACCCCAAGATGGCATACATTCTGATTATCCTTTCCCCCAGTCTGCCCTCCCCCCTTTCACACTCCCCCAGCCCCTTCCACCTCACTTCCTTGTAAAGCAAGACATGTATACCACATTGCCTGTACATCTTATTTCCCAGGTGCATGTAAAACCAATTTTTGACATTTGTTTTTAAAGCTTTGAATTCTTTGGGAACTATTTTTTAAAAGACTGTTACACATATTTTCTTTTTTATCATCATCATTATCACTATCATTAAGTAGACTGATTCTCAGTCTTTCAAAAAATGAAAGACTCTAGCATAAGCATTTTTTTCCTGTGACATCACTTGTTTTTATTATTCTAGCTTTGTGTGCGTGTGTGTGTGTGTGTGTGTGTGTGTGTGTGTGTGTGAGAGAGAGAGAGAGAGAGAGAGAGAGAGAGAGAGAGAGAGAGAGAGGAATTTAATCATTCCCTAACTGGAGCCTATAGAGTTTCCCAGACCATAATCTGCCTTCACATTTCATAAAAGCCCAGCCAGCCAGAGATTAAAGTTCCAACAAAGAGTTTATCAGGAGTCCATCTGGCTTTGTTTCTACTGAGCGAGCTGCCCCAATAGTAACTGCATAATAGACTTAGGCTGGAGAGCCAGAGTTAACTAGTGAGGTTTGTTCTCTCTCTGGCTTAGGAAGGAAATCTTGTTTCTTTGTTCATGGGGCCACACTAAATGGTGGAGACCAAGCCCAGGAACTCTCTGAGCTGCAGACTTTTTTCTCAACCTGTTTGGCCCTGGACTCTTTTGCTGGTCCCTCTTGATCTCTTGCTTTGTTGATATGTCAGTGCCAGGAGCCATTTAATGACCCTTTCCATCTACCTTGCTTAAGGATGAAAGTTTCCAGTTGGCTTTTCTATCCAGGTGGGATAACTGGGAAATATCACTGTTACCATTCCTATACTCCTCTTCTAGGTTTGGCTTATATGGAAGGCACTTGGAGGTCATGGTGGGTTGTCAGGAATAGATAATTCTTTGCTCCAACTTCCCCAGATCCCAGTGGTAAGTTGAGAACAGCCCAAAGTTGAATTGACCCATTGGCAGATACCAAGTTTTCTGAAAGAGTTTAAGGCCCCGTGCAAATGATGAGACAATATTTGTGGTCCAATTTCTCCCATTAGCATCCTCTTGTATATAGATACATAGAGATCTTACTCCCCTACCCTGCCTGCTTGGGATATAGTTTCTGGTGCACCCCATCCAGATTCAGTACACTGATCTAAAATCTCAGTTACTCCTCCTTTATTGTGACCTTTGTAGAAGAATAAGAGAGTGGTTATGCACTAGTGAGGGCTTAGTTGAAATCAGGAGCACAAATTTTTAGTGGGGTCAACCAACTCCATTGTGTAACTCTATCGGAATTCAGGAGTGCATAAATAAGAGAGTTCACAGATAATGGGAACAAAGTAGGGCTGAGATTTGAAAGGACTTGAGCAATGATACAACAACAGGATGATGGAATCAAAAGTAACAGAGAGTGTCTAGTTGGAGTGGTCTCCCATAGGGTCATGACTGGGAAGGGCAGAAAGCAAAGCCAGATCAGGGACAATGGAAAAGAACAGAGAAGGTGGAGAAACTGTAGGTCACAATGAGGACATTGCAACGGAAAAATGGGCCGTAGTGGGCAGAGGGCAGAATTTCAGAATTTATTATCATAAAGGTAGCAGAGTTTTAGGGGATGGTAAGCTCTAAAATGTGACCATCTCTATAAGTGATTTAGGGGTGCCGAGACAACAAATTGCATCCATAGAGGAAGTGCCCATCCTGATAAAGTGGAGGGTCTCTTGACAGACTAAAAGATTGGGGATAGAGGTAATAGAGGTTTTAATATTGCAGAGAGAATGCTCCACAATGTATATATACCATGTATTAATTCTTTATATCTCTGCACTGCACTTATCAAATAAAATTGTACTTATGTAAAAAGCAAATACATAAATCTTCCCTCATTGACATCTGGCAACTCATAGCAACTGCTAATTGTATTGTATGTCTTTCTGAAATGATGGCTAGGAGTTACTAGGTCCAACAGCATTATTATTTATCATTGGAGCAGTGGCAATTTGCTTTTTGGAACCAGACTCTAAAGAGTTTAAAATTCTCTCTCTCTCTCTCTCTCTCTCTCTCTCTCTCTCTCTCTCTCTCTCTCTCTCTCTCTCTCTTTCTCTCTCTAAAGAGCTAAACGAACAGGCCTGCAAACTGCCTCTTCCCCCCTCCCCCACTCTTATTTGAAGAGCAATGTCTTTCCTAGAAGGACTTCACTCACACACTCTGATAACCATCTCAATTTACTGCCTCTCTGTCTCTCATCCATACACAGACTCAGACCCACACACACCCACCACTTAGTTTATGTTTGGATGAACACACACTCATAAACAAACTCCCTCCTCTTACTCTGCACCCAGGGCCTAGTTCTCCAGCTCTGCTTTGATGCTAGTCACAGGGGTACATTGTGATACTTCGATAACTAGCAGCTTGTATGCTCCACAGCATCTTTAGTAGCTGTGATAGAAAAACTGGAACTTTGATGGTCAGAGAGGGCATATGGTACAGAAACCAAGGTGAGGAGGACTCATCTCAGTTTTACAGAAGTCTATGCTGAAAGTAAAACATAGATAGTTTAGTGGTAAGACCATGCAATCTGGAGTCCAAAGATCTGAGTTTGCAATAGCTAACCCTTTTCCTTCTTCCCTTCCTCCAACATAAAAGTAACAAGAAATGATGGCATAGGTATGATAACAAGTGTGTTCAGCTAGGATAAGGTCCTTAGACAAGACTCTGAGAAAGATCAACCAAAGGGCAACAGAGATTTGAATTTGTAAAGTGGGATAAAGGTGTTCATATCAAACCTGAAGTGATATAAATGTTCAAGGATCTCTGAGTTGCCCCTGAATTCAGAGAGCACTGAGATAAGCCCACATTGATTCCAGCAAAATGAAAAGCACCTTGCCCCTTGCTCTGATTTGTTACTAAAGGTATAGCTATCAGGGAATTTCCTCATGATCCAAAGCAACAAATTCAGTGAGAAGTTGAATTGGTACATTTGTAAACTTCATTTTCCCATTTGTATCTAAGAAGTCTTACAAAAGTGTAATCTAAGGCCCAGGGAAAGATAAGGAGGAGGAGAAAGAGGAAAATAGAAGAGGATGTGATTTTATGTCACTATATTTTGTAAAATACTTTCCATATTTTATCTCATCCAAGTTAAGCAACAACCCTAGGAGGCAGGTATTCTGGGTATCGTTATCATCATCTCACAAATGAAGAAACTGAGTCTTGGAGGAGGCTAGTGGCTTTCCCATGGTTGCAAAGCAAATAATTCAAAGAAAGGAAAGAGTCACTCACCTGAATGGACCAGGCTCATGCTCATTAAAGCTAGAAAATGAAATGTTCAGCCTCTTGTCTTATTGTCACAAAGACATCTTGTCAAGGGCACATTGGGATATGATCTGGGTCAGCCCCTCCAAACTCAAGAGAGGGGAGTCAAATAAGAACTGTTGGCAGCAGAATCCTGAGAGTTCTAATACTACCCACCATCCTGTCTCAGCCTCAGTGCGACCCCAGGGAAATGGGATTTCCATGAACAGACAGAATTGCTATAATCCCTAGACTAACTACCCAGAATGCCTCTTCTACCATCCAAGAAAGGATAACTCACTTCCAATATGCAACAATAGAGAAGACAAGAAAAGCCTTACATTTGAGAAAATAAAGAAACTGGATTTTTCTAGCTCTTAGAAGAAAAGGAAGGCATGTAAATGCTGGACAGTCTACTACCTTCCTCAGAAAATTGTCAGAAAGCCAACTAGGCAGGCATGATTCAGAAAGTGTTAGCATTACATAACTCATGAGAGTGGAATGGAAAGTCTCATCATCATTTGGGTCAGGAGACTTGGATTCAAATCCAAATTCTGTTACTTTCTAGCTGTATAACAGTAGCAATGTGAAAATGTATAGAGTGATTCAATGTCTACAAAGTGATTTATATAAATAGTTCACTCTAAGGTAGGGGTCATTATTCTCATTTCACAAGTGAGTAAATTGAGGCTGAAAGGGGTCTAGAGTGGCATAGGCAGTAAGAGCTGAAGCAGGATTTGGCAATACCATTCTTTGAAATAGGGGCATCCAAATAGGTATAGCACAGATTAGAAAATTTCTTTCCCTGATCCACAGAAATGTGGGGGAGAGGCACATAACTCCTCCTTTATTCCTCTTCTATATCAGAGCTTCTTAACTTGGATCCATGAACTTATTTTTAAATAGTTTGATAATTATGTTTCTATATATAATTGGTTTACTTTGTACAATACATCAACTCCTGAGATTTTCAGCTTCCCTGGGTGTCAATGATGAGCAAAATATGCTTAGTATCCCTAAACTATACCTGGGCCCTTCATGTCAATTAGGGATCCTCTTGCACAAGGTTTTTTATGAGTGAACAGACTGAACATAGAAGATGGAAACAGCTATTTCTAAAGAGCAAACTCAGAATACCCAAAACATGGAAAACCTTGTTCCTACAAATAACCTGGACTCTTTTAAAAGGCCATAGACAGTACTAGGTCTCCAATGAATAACAGGGGTGGAAATTAAAAGAATTATTCTCATGATTTAAGGCCAAATCTGAACTATCTTCTAATTTGCCTAAGGCCAGCCATAATTTTTCAGCCATCAGGACAGCAGAATGGAGTGAAGGAACATTAGATTTGGAATCACGGGGCTCTAGGTTCAAAACCCAAAGATTACATATGGGGTTTTAGGAAAATTTGCCATTTATACAGTAAAGAGATTGAATTAAATGAACTCTAAGGTCCCTTCCAGCTTCAGATCTATGATCCTAAGATTTCCCTCACTTGTCCCTTCCATGTGGGTTTAGAGCCTAAATGTGCTAACACAATAATGTCTCGCCTCCCCAGGAGGACTTTTCTCCAGGGTCCTGTCCAGTCAATTTCAAGCACAGTCCGAATGTAGATGCATCTTCATTCACTGGAAAATAATGGCATCCTTCTTGGTTTTCAAAGGTATCAGAGGTTGAGGTTATATTGCATGGATTTAAAAAAATGTATACTTTGACATTTAACCAAATTAACAAACTATTAATTGCATATAAAACTCACTTTCCTGAACTGAAATGAGCTATTTAACCCAGTGGACCAATCCCCTGGGGAGCCAGGGCCAGAGAAGCACAGTTTGCATTTCTTAGACATTAAGCCACAAGCTTGGCACACACTAGCTCCTCTGGGGTCAGAGGGAGCCATGCAGCTAGAAAAGAACAGGAGTCCAAA
Source organism: Bettongia penicillata ogilbyi (assembly GCA_023548195.1). Taxonomy (NCBI): domain Eukaryota; kingdom Metazoa; phylum Chordata; class Mammalia; order Diprotodontia; family Potoroidae; genus Bettongia; species Bettongia penicillata. The sequence goes on along the minus strand of JAJHZJ010000546.1, from coordinate 5,322,854 downwards.
TTAGCCCTTTCTGCTGCATTCTTCAAACAGAAAAATGTCATCTCAGGCCTTTTAAGGTCCTGTCATTCTGGCTTTCCTAGAATGCTTCTCTTCTTGCGCATCAGTCATGGCTATTTCCAATGCAAAGGGGACCCTACAGACACAGTGCCTTTTTCCTCATTGAAATGTCTAAAAGGACTCCTTCAGTTTCCAGATTTGGGGGTCAGGTTTCTTAAGGCTAATGAGAGATATAGCCCAAGGCTATGACATTTCCTCTTATATTTCTTTTCTCCGTCTGAACCTCAAAATTTCACCTGTGCTGTCTTCTCCAAGGCAGGAAAGAATGGGAGAAGGGTTGGACATCAATACCTTTTATACTGACCTTAAAGTCAGTCAGGCAAAGTAGTGGAATAATAAGAGGCCTGCATTTAGAGTCTGAGGATCTGGTTCCAAATTCTAGTTCTATTACTTATTGTCTGTGGGACTTTGAACAAGTCGCCTAACATCTTGTCCTCAGCCTTTTCATCTGAAATAAGTAGCATACACTTACACATAACACAGCATTGAATAAATCACAATGGTGTGATGGAAAGCATCCTAGTGTGTGTGTGTGTGTGTGTGTGTGTATATTGTCTCCATTTAATAATGAGAAAATAGACATAAAGATATTTGCCCAAGACAACCCCATCAGTTATTGGCAGAACGGGGATGAGAGCCCAGGAGCTTCTGATAACTTAACCCACTGTTCTTTCCCCTGTGCTATGCTACTGATTAGTTTTGGAGATGGTCTCCTGGCAGTTGCTTCAGGGTGGGCTAGGCTTGGGAGAATTAAGATGTTAAGCCTTTAATCTGGATTCTGTATGGGTAGTCTAAGAATCTCCAAGGTTTCTTATGACCCAAGAAGACTCAAGAAGTGCCTTAGAGGCCCTCTGAGTCAGACTAGACTGATGGAAGGCTTTCAGAAAGGAAAAAAAGAAAAGTAATATTAGCTCTGATGAGGAAACATTCCCAAACCTAAAATCTAGGCCTTATGCAAAGGAACATCCTCTTTGCCTCACTTCATATACATCAGTTGGTTCCTCCAACATATTTAATTCTATTCTGAAATCTCTTATGGAATATTTATTATGAGCTTGGTATCATGGTAAGTAGGGAAGTTGAACAGAGCTATAAAGGAGAAAGGAGCATATGAAGCTATTTTACATATAACATTGCCAATATTACCCAAATTTAGTTAAAGCCTTTAAGAAGAAGGGAAGGTAGATACACTGGCAGTCTCAATAGAGTGGTCTCCACCCATGACCTTTGGTCATAGAGCAGCAATGAATACGGAAGAGACTGAGATGAGGTGGGTATGTGGGAAAAGGCTTATTTTTTAGCTCTGTGGATGGCTCAGTCCTCTCTTGTGGGTACTGAATATGCTTCATCAAATGTGCTGACCTTCTCAGGAACTGACCAAGAAAAAGTATAGTGTGTCTGTCCCTCTAGAGCCAGCCTGATGGCTCAATAGACAGAGAATTAGACCTGGAGTCAGAAGATCTAGGCTCAAATTTGGCCTCAGATAGTTAACTAATTTTGTGACTTTGGGCAACACTTAGTAGAAACAATTACTGTCTTCCAGTACGGAAAGTATTGTCGTAAGGAAATACTCATCATTGACTCCCAATTACTCCCTAGGAGTAATGGATAAAAATTACTCCAGTACCTGGGCATTTTAATAAATGCTGAAATGAACTGAAATTTCAGGAAACTAGGTTTAAACTCCAGGTAAAGAGAACATTGGAACTGTCCAAAAGTAAAATGGGTTACCACAGAAGGTCGGTGGTTCCTTCTCATTTCAGATTTCCAAGGGAAGGCGAAAAAACACTGTTTAAGAATGTTGCAGAAGAGATAATGATACAGATATTCTGCGGTCCCTCCTAGACTTGACAGGTATTGCCTCCAAGGTGTTTCCATCTTGTACAGACTTGATACCTATTCACTGCTGAGGAGTCTCTGCAGTTACATTGTGTTTCTAGGTAAATGTTCTAGGACTCTGCCCTGGGTATGTAATAGGGTCAAATAGTCCCCTGCATGTAAAGTAGGAGGATGTGCACCCCTATCCAACATAGAAGGGATATGTACCCTCTTATATAGTATAATAGGGGTACATGATACCATGGGCTAGGGGATATCTGGGATGATTAGACAAACCAAAAAAATAAAATAAAATAAGGTTCCTGCTTCAGAGGAATTAAAAACCCCTGAGGAAGAAAAAGCATAAGTAGAAAATTGTCAGATAACAAAAACACATCACAGGAAGCCAGAGAAGAAGGGAACTTTTAGTGTAGGCCACTGTTTGGGGAAGACTTTCTGATGCTGACAAAATATAAACTGCCTCCTGTAACCCTGCCTCTCTTTATCACATCAAACTCTAACCAGCCCAAATGTGGAAGTTTTTTTAAAGGATTTCAATTCAATAAAATTTATTAAGTTCCTATTATGTGCCAGGAACTATGTGAAACACTAGGCATACAAAAAGAGGCAAAAAAGATTCCTTGTCCTCAAGGAGCTAATTGCAAATATATACATAATCAAGTTCTATACAGGATTAGTAGAAATCATTGTAATTAAGAGGTGTTAGGGAAGACTTCCTGTAGAAGATGGGATTTTAGTTGGGACTTGAGGGAAGCCAGAAGGATCAGTAAGTTTGAACAGAAAAAGGAGAGTTTTCCTGACATAGCAGACAGCCAGAAACAAGGCCTGGAAATGAGATAAGGACTGTCTCCTTCATGGAATAGTCAGTAGCCCAGATTTAACAAACCATAGAATCTCTTAAGTTGGAGAAGACCTCACCTTGTCCAGCCTATTCATTTTGTAGAGGAGAGAACTAAGAGTCCCGGAGGTTGAGGGTGGAGGGGGATGGCACATATTTTGAGCAAATAGAGAGCTGCAGTTAGTAAGAAGTAGAGCTGGGATTTGAACCCAGTTTGTTGTTTTGTTTTGTTTTGTTTTTATCTCAGTACAGATCTCTTTTCACTAAATCACCATATTAAGGGAAACAATGACATTTACCTTGACTTTATAGACAGAACTATGGGATGAAGCTCGAGACCTCTCAATGCAACCAAACAATGATTCAGGTGCCTACTCTTGCTCAAAGGACCCCTGTCCTCATTCATGGATATGCAATCCAAGAATCATTGTTTTAGAGATGAAAGGACCTTGAGAAGACATCAAGTCTACCTGCCCTAGGCACTAAGAAATTAAGCAACTTGCCCAGGGTCTTACATCTAATAAGGATCTGAGATAAGATCTGAATCCAAGCCTTGCTGTTAAATCCAGTGCTTTATTCATGAGGTCATGATTGCTCCAAGGAGAAGATCCCTTAGAAGGAATTTTCTGGACTTCTCTGCAGCACCAGCTTCCCTCCACTCAGCAGGACAACACACCTGGCCGTTATCCTGAATATTCAGACTTAGGAGTGGAACAAAACTACTGGTAATGGTTTATTTTATTCTTAAAATGTTTTTTACTTAAAATTTTGAGTTTCAAATTCTATCCCTCCAAATTTTATTTTTTTTCCACTTAATAGTTTTTTTTAATTTTTTCTAATTACATGTAAAGATCATTTTCAACATTCATTTTTATAAGATTTTGAGTTCTAAATTTTTCTCCTTCCCTTTCTCTTCTTCCCTCCCCCCAAGAAAGCAAAAAATTTGATACAGATCATACACATACAGTTATGTTAAACATATCTCCACATTAGTCACATTGTGAGAGAAAAATCAGGAAAACAAAGAGGAAAAAACCATGAGAAAGAAAAAAACAACAAAAAAATGAAAATAATACACTTCAGTCTGCATTCAGATTCCATAGTTCTTTCTCTGGAAGTGAATAGCATTGTCCATCATGAATCTTTTAGAATTTCCTTGGATCATTGTATTCCTGAAAAGAGCTAAGTCTATCACAGTTGATCATCACACAAAAGAACATTGTATAAAGCAACAGCAACATTGTGTGATCAATTGTGATAGACTTAGCTCTTTTCAGAAATATGATCATCCCAGGCGATGATCATTTCCCTTACATTCATATACTATAACTTATTCAGCCACTTCCCAATTGATGGGCATCCCCTCAATTTTCAGTTCTTGGCCACCACAAAAAGAGCTTCTATAAATATTTTTGTACGCATGGATCCTTTTCACTTTTAAACAATATCTCTGCTATACAGACCTAGAAGTGGTATTACAGAATCAAAGGGTATGTGAAGATATTTAATCCTTTGGACATAGTTCCAAATTGTTCTCAAGATTACCACTTTATACTATAGTTTTAGATCTGTTACTGCTAGGCCACCTTTCTTTCCACTTTTTTTTTTTATTAATTCTCTTGATATTCTGGACCTTTTGTTCTTTTAGGTGAATTTTTGTTATTGTTTTTCTAGTTCTATAAAATACTTTTATAGTTTAATTGTTATGAAATTGCACAAATAAATTAATTTAGGTAGAATTGTCATTTTTATTATATTAACTCTGCCTGAGTATGAACAATTGATAATCTTCCAATTGTTTAGACTTGACTTTATTTGTATGAAAAGTGTTTTATAATTAGGTTCTTAAAGTATCTGGGTTTGTTTTAGCATGTAGACTACAAAATATTTTATATTGTATATAGTTTGTGTTTTGATCTTCCCTTTCACCATAGTAGCTTTCTACAGTCAGGATTTTTTCTGTTTTGCTCATTTTTTAACCTATTTTGTGACTTTTAAAGTTGAACTCTCCTTCTGGAGCAAGGCGGGGCACTGTCCTACACTTCTTGTTCTGGAGGTCAGGGGCCTGGTCCCTGACTTTATGTAGAACATCAGGTGCTGGTGGCTTGCCCACTGCACTGAGGTGACCTTGCCTTATCACGCCTGTTGTACTTGGTTTTCTGGGACTGGCAGTTTGCTTTCTGCACTAGGGCTCATGGCATCACAGCTGGCCTGCTATGCCACTGGCCTGCTTATTCAGGATCAAGTGACCTCAGTTGCTGATGTGTGCTATGGCTAAGAGGCTCTGACTAGTTTGACCAGACATTTTCTGCATTGGACTGTGCTCCTCTTTTACTGAAGTAAAACAGACCTTTCCCTTTTAAATTATCTTAAGATGGAAAATTGTTTCACTTCATCTTTTTCTTTATCATCATTATTATATTTTTATTAATTTCATAGATTCTGTCACTCCATAATCTGTTTAGAGTCTTGATTTAACATTGTTTCCAAGGGAAACTGGGGAGAGCTCAGTCAACTTCCTGGCTTTTCTCCGCCATCTTGGCTCTACCTCTCTGGTTTATTTTATTCCATGGATTGTTTAATACATGAGCAATTTTTAATTTAATGCTTTCCCAGAGGCCTCTTAAAGCCCAGGGTGCATTTTCAAAATCTAATAAATATTTGTCATTCTATATGGGGCCATCATTTTTTTCTAGTACACAAGTCAAGCAAAATATTTTCCGTCCAAGCAGAGATCTCAGCAGCTTATTAAAAATGAGTCCAAATGACTCTGCTGGCAAACACTAGGAGTTTGGAGAGGAGGCAACATGCAAGAGCTCAGAAAAGTCTGAAAAAAGAAACGCGAACCGTGACTCTCAGGGGAATGCTCCAGGAACATAAACTCTGGCCAGGCTGGAGCCAGAGCCCAGAGCCAGAAAAGAGGGTTGCAGAAAGAGCCAGAAGTGTCCAATCAAGGGGAGGAATTAGTAGGAATTATGGGCTGGTCAAGGACCCCAAGAAGTATGTACGGAAGATGGGCAGAATAAAGTGCCTAAGGAGAGAGAACTTGGGATAATAGGAGAATGGGGAGGATTTATTCCTCTGGTTTCGATCAGCTGCAGAAGAAGATATGATTTAGAGCAAGAAAATGGCCTTCAAGATCAGCTAGCTCAAATCTCTCATTTTGTAGATAGGAAAACTGAGACCCAGGGAGGAAAAATGCAGCAATCCCTGATAACCAACAAGTAAGTGGCACATCCTAGATCACAGGCACTGTTGTGTTATTTTCCATTTCATGCAAATATCATCCATGCAATGAGAAATCAATCTATCAAACTACAAATATTTACAAAGTATCTACTATATGTTGGGCACTGTGATAGATACTGGATTTTTAAATATAAAGAATAAAATCATTTCTACTCTCAAAGATCTTATATTTGCTGCTCTTCTCACATTTTACCTTTTAATCCCTGTATAGTATATAAGCATATTGTCTATATGGCCCTCTACAAACTGATCCTAATTTTCTTTGCTAGCCTTATTGGGCTACATGCCACTACGTCATACCAATCAACCTAGTCAAAATGGCATTTGTGGAAATCACAAAGGCAAGTCCTTCCATTCTTCTTGGCCATAGAGAGACCTTTGACCAGAGCTTCAGGGAGGCTTTCTATAACTGACTATGGGCACAACAGCTAGATTCAGAGATCCTACAAAGAAGAAAACAGGCTGGATATACCAGTGCCTTTTGGCTGCTGCCTGAAGACCCACTGAAGGAGTGATCTGCACTATTCCCATCCCATTAGTGTCTATTACTCTTGGGACTTTGCCACCATGATTCAGTTATTTCAATTACGGTGGAATTTCCCTCAGCTCCTGGGACCTTCCCACCCTGTAATAATTGTTCATGTGTTCTATTCTCCTTTTCATTCTGCCCTGCCAACAGACTATGAGATCCTTGCAAGCAAGAGACATTTGGAATTTACTTCTGGGTCATGAGTATCTGGTGGTTTGTGTGTTGTTGAAATATATTGTATAATTCTTTGTGGAACTGAGCAGATTTTGGTCATGATCATCAGTGAAATAGGCAGTCAGTTGTATATTTTCAGAAGTAGAAGGAGGCCCATTCTTTTGAAAAAATCCTTCTCCTGTTGATTTGCTGCAATACCTGGAAAACCATCACTACAGTGATCAGTGTGTCTCTAGAAGACTCTTCTTGACATTCAATATCATGCAGTAGGGGGGGAAAATGATGTCAACTAAATTCCTGGACCTCATTTTCTTCCTCTGCAAAATGGGAACAACTGCATTCTGAACCTTACAGGATTAGTGTGAGGAAAGTCCTTTAAGCCTCAACTCATAATGGAAACACAGTTGACTGTTTTCATATCTTAGCTAATCTAGGCCTTAGGGAATGAGGTGTGAGACATGGGACTGAAAGAATATTATTACTTAAGGCAGGTCTTAGTAGATCATCACAGCAAAAAGCCCTAGAAATCCATGGGACCATTAAAGAATTAGAACGGATTTGATTTTCTTATAAGATTCACCCAGACATCTCAGAACTTTCCTAAAGCCAATCCTATTGGATGTCAGGGAATAGATTTTTTGTAATAGTGAGATGTATGAAAGGTTGGGTACAGAACAAGGATTTTGATTGGTAAGGACTAGATTGAGCATGCCCTATACAAGAAAACCTATATTAGTTAAGGGAGTTCCAAAAGGGCACCAGGCTACTAGAACTCCTAAGGAAATAATTGCATAGAAAACAGGTTCATTTAAAAAATATTTATTTTTAACCAACAAAAAGCCATTTCCTTTCTCTTCCACACACTACTTATTCCTATTGCATTGGGGAAAAAATAAAGGAAACCAAAACATTTGTTATAAATATTCCAAGTCAAGCAAAACAGATTCCTGCATTGGCCACATCCCTTTAAGTCTATTGTTTCACTGTCTAAAGCTGGGTGGCATCCTTCACCATCCATCCTCTGGAACCATGGCTGGCCACTGTGTTGATCAGAGTTCTTAAGTCTTTCAAAATTTTTTCTTTTGCAATATTGTTGTTCCGCTATAGTTTTCGCTGTTATCTTGACTTAACTCTGAATCAATTCGTGTAAGTCTTCGAAGTTTTCTCTGAAGCTCTCCTTTCCATCACTTCTTATAGCCAAATAATTTTACGTATTACATTCCACAATTTATTCAACCATTCCCCAACCAATGAGAATCAGGTACTTTTTTTAAACTTTGGAGAATTGGATATTAAGTAAAATTATTCCATTTTCTAACTGATGATTCACAGTTGTGTTTCACTTTAAAGTCTGCATAGAGCTTTCCTCATAGAATGGTACAAAACAAAAAGCATGGGATTTGGAGTCACAATCCAGTTTTAGTTTGAATCCTGCCCCTACCACCTACTATCCAAGTGATATTTGGCATGACACAAGTTCTCTGGGCCTTAGTTTCCTCATAAATAAAATGAGATTGGTGAATGAGATTTCATCTACAGTCCTTTCCATCTCTGAGTCTGTGCTTCTGCATATATGATTTATTTGACAAGCTAAGAATAAGAAAGTATGTGGACCCTAAGACTGCCTATAACATTCATTTCATAACTGTGGGCAAGTCATAGACTCCCCGAGACTCAGTTTCCTCATCTGTAAAATGCGTATAATAACTGTAGTACTTATCTCTCAAATTTATTGTGAGGAACAAATGAGATAATATATGTAAACCTTAAAGCACTAGAAAAATGACAATTCCTATCACTATTATTTTTAACACCTTATAGATAGTGAAGCTGAGAGATAAAAGAAGTGAATTCTCCAAAATCAATTAATTAAAAAAATCAAATTCTAGTAGGTATTGTGTGCTGTGTTTTGTTTTGTTGTAAATTCTTTCAATTCTCCCTGGGTCAGAGGAGATAAACCTAAGTACCTAAGTTATTATACAAAAATATGGGAAGAAATCTCAGAAAAGCATCCCAAACATCGAGAGGATATTTTCATTAGTTAGGAGTGATCCTGAAACTATAGAATAAAAAAAAAAAAACACTCTTCCCTGAACATTCAAGTTCTAGAACTTGAATTCAAAACTAACTATAGAATTCCACATAAAGTTACTTGCAAAGTTTATCTTCATGTGGGTTGGTTTTTTTTTTTTTTGAGATTTATTTATTTTTAGTTTTCCGCATTCACTTCCACAGTTTTGAATTTCAAATTTTCTCCCCATCTCCCACATTCCTCCACTCCAGGACAGTTTTTATTCTGATTACCCTTTCCTCCAATTTGCCTTCCCTTCTATCACCCCCCTGCCCTCTTATCTGCTTCCCTTCAGTTTTCCTCTAGGGTAAAGCACATTTCTATACCCCACTGCCTATATATCATTTCCTAGTTATATGTAAAAACAATTTTAATATTCATTTTTAAAGCTTTGTGTTTCACATTCTCTCCCTTCCCCCTCCAGATAACATTCATTGAGAAGGCAAGCAATCTGATTTAGGTTATACATGTGTAGTCATGCAAAGCACTTCCACAACAGTGATGTTGTGAAAGACTAACTATATTTCCCTCTATCCTGTCCAGCCTTTCATTTATTCTATTCTCTCCTTTGACCTGTCCCTCTACCAAAGAGCTGACTTCTGATTACCCCTCCCCCAACCTTCTGTCCCTTCTATTATTCCCCCTCTATTATCCCCCTCCCTCCTGCTTTCTTGTAGGGTCAGATAAACTTCCATATCCAATTGACTTTGTGTGTTATTTCCTCCTGAAGCCAAATCCAATGAAAGGAAGGCTCACTTATTCCCTCTCATTTTCCTCTTCTTCCCCTCCATTAAAAAAGCTATTTCTTGCCTCTTTTATGTGAGATCATTTACTACATTCTACCTCTCCCTTTCTCTTTCTCCTAATGCATTCTCAACACTTAATTTTCTTTTTTTTAGATATCATCCTTTCATACTCAGCTCTCCCTGTGTTCTCTCTCTCTTCTCTCTTACTTTCTCCCCGTGTCTGTCTATATGTTTCCTCCAATTATCATAATACTAAGAAAGGTCTCATGAGTTACAGATTTCTTTCCTTATAGGAATGTAAACAGTTCACCTTTAATGAGTGCCTTATGGCTTCTCTTTCTGTTTACATTTCCATGTTTCTCTTGATTCTTGTATTTGAAAGTCAAATTTCTATTCAGTTGTGGTATTTTCAACAAGAATGCTCGGAAGTCCTCTATTTCATTGAAGTTCCATTTTTTTCCCTGAAGTATTATATTCAATTTTGCTGGGAAAGTATTATTGGTTTTAATCCTGTATGTTTTGACCTCTGGAGTATCACATTCTAAGCTCTTTGATCTCTTAGTGTAGAAGCTGCTAAATCTTGTGTTATCCTGATTGTGTTTCCACAATACTTGAATGATGACTCCTTGTAGTATTTTCTTCTTCACCTGGAAATTCTGAAATTTGACTACAATTTTCCTAGGAGTTTTGGGATGTCTTTCAGGAGGTGATCAGTGGATTCTTTCCAGTTCTATTTTACCCTCTGGGTCAAAAATATCAGGGCAGTTTTCCTCGATAATTTCTTACAAGATGATGTCGTCTTTTTTTTTTTTTTTTTTGATCATGGCTTTCAGGTAGTCTAATAATTTTAAAATTATCTTGCCTGTATCCATTTTCCAGGCCAGTTGTTTATCCAATAAAATACTTCACATTTTCTTCTATTTTTATTCATCCTTTTCACTTTATTTTATGTTGCTTGATTTCTCATAAAGTCATTAGTTTCCATTTGCTCTGTTGTAATTTTGAAGGAATTATATTTTTCGGTGAGTTTTTGAACATCTTTTCCCATTTGGTCCATTCTACTTTTTAAGGTATTCTTCTCCTCATTGGCTTCTTGTACATCTTTTCCCATCTGGATTAGTCTAATGTTAAAGCTGTTATTTTTTTCAGCATATTTTTTGTATTTCCTTTAGCAAGCTGTTGACTTGTTTTTCATGATTTTCTTGTATCACTCTCCTCTTTCTTTCCAATTTTCCCTCTACTTCTCTTACTTGATTTCCAAAATCATTTTTGAGCTCTTCCATGGCCTAAGACCAATTCATATTTTTCTTGGAGGCTTTGGATGCAAGAGCTTTGGCTTTGTTGTCTTCTTGTTGTATGTTTGGATTTTCTTCATCACCAATGACACAAGAAAGGACCTCTTCACTGAGAAAGTAAAAATGTATAATCCATTTCTTTTTTCTTCATTTGCTCATTTTCCCAGCCAATTATCTGACTTTTGAGCTCTTTATTAAGTGGAGGGCTCCAGTAGCAACCTCTACTTCAACACTGGCTGCCACCTCCCTGGAGCTGGGGCTAATACTGGGAGTATGGCCAGGGCTGGGTCAGGGGCTAAAGCTGGACATGCTCCCCTGTCACCCAAGTGAGAGATCATTCCCACTGTCCTTTAAAGTTGTATTTGGTGTTTTGGGATTAAGAAGTCTGGAAACTAGTAGCTGCTAGCGATTCAGTCCCCTAAGGCCTGTTCCAGTTCCATCTGGGTAGAACTATGCTCTGCTCCCAGTTTGGTGGGATAAACCCTTCGTGTCGACCTTCCAGTTTATCTTGGGTTGAAAACTTGCTTCAGCTTGTCATTTTGTGGCTTCCGCTACTCTAGAATATATTTAGAGTAATTTGTTACAGATTTTTTGAGGGATTTGGGGGGAAAGATCTAGGTAGTCCCTGCTTCTATTCCACCATCCTTGAGGATTATTTTAAAGAGAAAGACACTGTTCCAAGATATGTCAAGAAAGGGTCATGTTAGTTAACAAACATGGGAGAGAGGAGGAGGAGGAGAGATTATATTTGTGCTTAATCTCATTAGCTTGCAATATAAAAATACATGGAAGCAAATTATATTGCAGGCAGACTGTGAAATAAGATAAAGATAAAAAGGCATATTGAATGCCAGAACCAAGAGTCTACAATTACTTTAGTTGGCAATGGAGATTCTGTTTGGCATATGAATGGCATTGTCAAGCTTTGCTTCCAGTCTCAACCATCTCCAATCCGTCCTTTCCATAGTTGCCAAAACAATCTTCCTATGACACAGATCGGGTGTTTCCCACTCCTATTCTCAAAAACCATCACTGGATCCCTATCATCAATAGTATAAAATATAAACTCCTTACCATGTCATTTAAAACCTTCAAGAATGTGAATCAAATCCATCTTTTCAGTCTTATTTCACATTTTGCTCCTTCATACATTGTACATTTTAGCCAAATTGAACAAAAAAGTGACTCCTTGACCTAGTTATTTTGCCTCCTACCTCTATGAAATCACACAATCCCATCATTGGAATGCCCTACCTCCTCAATAATATCTCTCATAATCATCCTCTTCAATGCTAAAATGAAAAAAAAAAACAAAACTAGCTGTTCTGTGAACCTTACCCTCTCCCCAATTTTTAATGTTCTCTTCTTCAAATTACCTTATATTTATTAATAAACGTCATTTCTTTCGAGAAGAAAATAAGTTTTATATTTTTTTCAGCATCTCTAGCACATGGGACAGTTCTGTGCATATAATAAGTGCTTAGTGTTTGCTGAATTCACTGAAAGGAAATGAATTGGATTGAATCAACTTCTTCTGGGAGCTTGTTTATAGGATGTATTTAAGGGGATAAAGACCTGAACTCCAGTTAGGAATCTATAATGATAGCCCAGGCAAGACCTAATTAGATCCTAAATTAGTGTTGGCACTATGGGTGGAGAGAAAAGCATGGATGGAAATAATATTGTGAAAGTGTATTTAGCATCTGATTTTGTTTAGTCATTTTCAGTCATGTCTGACTCTTTATGACACCATTTGAGATTTTTTAGCAAAGATACTAGATAGATTTGCCATTTTTTTCAAGGAAACTAAGACAAATAAGGTTAAGTGATTTGCCTAGGGTCACACAATTAATAAGTTCCTGAGGCCAGATTTGAACTTAGGTCTTCCTAACTCCAGGTCTGGCATTCTATTCACTGCTCCAGGGAGCTGCCCATCTAGCTACCCATATTTAGTGATAAATTGAATGCTAAATTCAATAATCCAATTATTCATTAAACACACCAAATTGAGAAAATGAATAGGTGGAATCCTAAGGAAAAATCTATTTAAAATACTATTTTGGAAAACCCTTCCACTCCACCCCTTGAACTAGACAAGAAGAGGATATTTAATCCCCTTCTGAACTGGCTTAGGGAAATGGGAAGTCAGGAAGACAATTCTATTGTGTGAGAAAGCTGAAAATTGTTGAGATAATCAGGAAAGACCTAAATATTTCCTGGATGTGACTCTCAGACATATATGTGTGTAGCGGGAGTAACTTTATTAAAAACATTTGTTCACAGTTTATATATAGCATGCTTTCTGGTTTGACTCGATCTGGAGAATGGGGAGAGAATAGTAGGGGCTATTTTTCAAAGCTCTCTCTCTCTTTTTTGTTTTTCAAGGAGTGTTGGTGAAAGGATAGTCCCGTCTGACTTTCATCGGCACATCCTGTTGTTGACATCAAACATAGCCTAGAGCCCAGAGACATTCCTGCCATGTCCTCACATACTGGCCATTCTTTGTATCCACCAGGCTCCAATTTGGCAAGTGCTCCATGGATTGCTTAATTGGTGGCAGAAGGAAAACTTAGCACACACAGATGATATACAAATTAGAAATGTTTTCCAAATGATGTTGCACTGTTTCATCAATTCCTTTTAGGTGCTTAATCGAATCCATTTGTCTGGTCATGAAGCAAAGCTTTCTCCCTTCCTCCTTTCACTCTTTCAGCCACTCTCCTAGCAGGCATGAAGTAAAATGCAATGGTGTGGTTAGACCCTCTCCAGCAGAGGGGAGGGACCTGAAATTTCTTCCTCAATGAAGAAAACCATGAAAGCAATCAATACCTACAGATACCCAGGAAGGATGGAAATGGATGGACCTGCAAATAGTCAATGGTTCTGCCTGGTTCAATAAACCATGCAAAAGTTCAACTGCTGATCTCAGATCCCTCCAAACTCTCCCTGTCTCATGGGCCTACAGAAGTAGAATGGAACACTCTAGAGACAAAGTTCTCCAGAGATTTGGGGCTCTTCCTATTTCTGGTACCAACAAAAATACCCCAGATAGCAGTTTCTAGCACTTTGTCTGTAGAGCTTCCTCCATGACTGGCCAGGAACTGAGATAAGCTAAGGCGGAGACAAAGGAAGAAAAGAGGGGAAAGTGCTTTGAACTTTCTTAAAGTTCAGAAATTTTGGTTGGATTTCAGTCAGAGGCTAAGGTTCAGATTACTTCTTATACAAAACAGTTCACTATCCTCTAGAGGTAGAACAAAAGAGTTGTTGTAATTTAGAAAGTCTTTGACTAACTCAATGTCTTTGCCATAACCTGAGAAATTCAAAATGTCACTGGAAAGAAGAGCCAAAAATAGCAAGAAAAAAAATCAGAGCTAACTAGCAGTTACATATCACCAATAACAAAATAAATATCCAAATAGAAGATTAGGGCAATTAGCGGCATGTACACAAAGTAGTTTAATTGGATTTAATATACTATTTTAAAAATTATCTTTTTCCAATTAATACCTTTTGTTCGTCCTGGATCCAGTATTGAAAAAGAAAGGAGGAGAGTGTGTTAGATTTCTGACAGAAAATTGTAAAGCACTTTTTTGCTGACCCCAAGGGTCCCATAAAATCTAAGGCCCATCTTTTCAATACAAGTATTTTATTGGCATTGCTGAATGGCAGTGAGACCTGGAACCTCACTCCTGCTAAAGAACTATATCAATAGTTTTCCAGAGATAATTATCACTTACAGGGCAGTGGAAAGGTGCATGGTGGATGTGAGTAGGCACCAAGATAGAAGCCTAGGAATTCTTAACAAGAAAGAAGTCCACTGGGTGGATCCTCAGTGGTTATCTATGGAGAAGAAACAGAACAAGAGGTGGCCGGGATGGGTAAGCCTCACAGATTATGTTCTTCATCATTGAAGATAATCTCAGAATTTTAGACCACATATATTTTGGATTATCTGAATAATAACTTTTATGTATGCTTTTTGAAGCATCAGAATTATTTTTCAGGATATCCCCATTAGATCCTCTTGTGTTACAAAAGAGAAATAAAAACAAACCAAATCAAGAAAGTAAATGAGCCTGAATGTACACAAAACCTTATAGACCTGTAGTTGTTTATCTTTCTTTCAAGAGATAGATATATTTCTTCCTCCTTTTTTTGGGACTAAGAAAGTTTGTTCAGGCATGTCAGGCTCTTTTTTTCTTGGCAAAGATACTAGGGTGACTTGCCATTTCCTTCTCCAACTCATTTTACAGATGAGAAACTGAGGCAAACAGGATTAAGTGACATACCCAAGGTCACACAGTTAGTAAGTGTATGAGGCCAGATTTGGATTCATGAAGAAGAGTCTTCCTGACTCCAGGCTGGAACTCTACTCACTACACTGCCAAGACCAGTCAGTGCAATAAAATCCTGTTTGGCTTCATTTTAGTGTTGTTTATATTTACACTATTTTGATGATTTTGTATATCATACTGTCCATTCTTTGATCCACTCTTTGCTCTAATTCATGTAAGTTTCCTCAGGATTCTCTGAATTCTTCAGTCATCATTTATTGCAACATACTAAGATCTCATTACATTAACATAGTACAATTTGTTGAGCTACTCCTTAACTGATGTGTGCCAACTTTCCTTCCAATTTTTTTTTCTTATTCCTTTTCTATCATAGAGTTTCTATGAACTTTCTTACATGTATCTTTCTTGTATATACTATCATTTTTGTCAGTTATCTCCTTGGAGCCCAAACCCAAAAGTTAGATAAAAGAATTAAATGGCATAAAAAGGTAATAATTTGTCTCTCAGCATTCCAAATTATTTTAAAGAATGATCAGACCAATTCACAGCACACAGAGTAGTGCATTTCTATATCTGCTTCCCTGCAGATCCTCTATTTGGTCATATTTGTCAATTTGATGGTACAGAGTAAGGCTTGATCCTTTTTTTAAAGATTTAATTCACTAATAGGACCATAGCATTTTTCAATCCACAAATAGTTGTTTTGATTCATTTTTCTTCATTTTTAAACCAATTGTTTTGGTAAGACATAGGTAAGGTTTAGGTCTCATTCTCTGGATCTTAGGTCAATAAGTAAGAGGAATAGAAGTTACTTTGTACCAGTGATGGGTTCCCTGAAACTTGCAAGATCCCATTATTTTGTGTCTTCATAGGAATACAGGTGAAGTCCAGAAAGATATCCCCCATCCCCAGTACGATCTTTGAGACTGGCATTTGATAGTTCCATGTTCTACCCTACCCAATGATACACTGACCTTTGAAAGTGCCAGAAATAATGGCTCCATCTCTACAAAGTCCTTCAATGTCTTGGGAATACCTCCTAAGACTTAAAATGAGTCTATCCTAGCCCATTCAACAGGACAGTGGTGTTTGGAGAAGGAATTAACAGATGCATGAAAATAATAATAGTCTTTAGGTCTGGAAGTTGTTTTTTCTTTACTAGAGCTTTGTTCTCCAAGATGTTTCTGTCCCTTTGGAGCTTTCCAGACAATAGGGTCCTGAATCAAGTTCTCCTCAGTACCCTAAAACAAAATAAATTGAAAAGGGGACTGAATTGTGGTTAGTAGAGGTTATACTGGACTCACTATTCAAAAGATGTGGAAGAAGTTCAGAATATATAACTTGTCTGGGGTCAGAGGAACAAGGAATGTTGGCGTGTAAGGTAGTCTAGTAAACTATTTGTTAATAGTTTTCGGTCTGTGACTGTGAACTTTGTGGGATGCATCCAGAAGGCCTTCTCCCATGAAAAGCAGAGTATTTTGGTGGATCAAGAACGGGATTTGGAGTCAGAAAGATCTGGATTAAAAACTGCCTCAGAAATTTACTAGGAATATGGACCTGAGTAAGTCATTGGACATCTTAGAATATCTGATTCCTTATCTGTGAAACAGAGATAATAATGGTATCCACCACACAGCATTGTTTTGAAGATTGATGAGATACTACATGTAAAATACTTTGCAAAACTTAAAGTGTGAATTGTCAAGGTCACCATTACCATCACTATCACAAACATCATCACTATCTATCACTAATTCATCTCCTAAATTGCCCATATTGTCAACTACCTGATGGATATTGTGACCTGAATGTACCATTTGTATCTCAAATTCAAAACATTTAAAACAAAACTCTTTATCTCCTCCAACCCTTCCCTCATTTCTATTACAAACATCATCATTTTTAAAGGCACCCAACTTTATGGTCTGAAAAAACGGGAAAAAGGCAAGTTATAATTATGAATTGAAGGAAGTATAAAACAGCAAAAAAAAAAAGAATACTGGCCTAAAAATCAGGAAATATGGGTTCCAATTCTGATTCCTCCATTACCTAGATATAGGACTTGGAGCATACCACTTGACTTTTCTGGATCCAAGTCTCGCTATTTGCCTAGACAAGGGAGATGAAATAGATGATTTCTTGAAATACTCCCTGTCTCAAAACTTGATTATTTTTGACAATATATTACATATGTATTACATAATATATATTATGCATTGCATAATAATTACATATATGTAATATGAAACATTATATATTATATAATATAATACAATAAATGAAATATTTATGTGTATGTAAATATACATGTATACATGACTAATATTCCCACTTATATTAACAGATTGAAGTCCATCTGAAGATTAATTTACTGTTCAGTAGAGTAGAAAGAGGTTGGTTAATTTAATAAATCAATCAGGAAAGATTCCTTCATTATATTAGAATAGGATAATCCCCCCCCACACTTTTTTTGAGATTTTATCTCCCTTTCTTACTCATTCTGAAAGTACAAGGGCCACTGATGAGGCTGGTCCCATTATTTACTTACATGGGAGCTATAACTAGGTCCATTTTCAATATGAATTTGTTTACCCTCTGTAAGTATTCTACTGCCCTTCCCTTCCCCACTCTAACATCTGAGGTAGCTAAGTGGTATAGTAGATGGGAGCTGGAGGTCTAAGCCTGGGATCACGAAGATCTGAGTTCACATCTGGTCTCAGATACTTAGTAAGTGTGTGACCTTAAGCAAATCACTTTGCATCAGTTTCTTCAACTGTACAATTGGGTTAATTATAGTACCTGCCTTAAAGGTTATTATGAGTATCGAATCAGATAATATTGATTAAACATTGGGCACAGTGTCTGGCATATACTTAAGTATTTAATAAATGCTGATTTCCTTCCTTCCCTTCTCACTGTATTGTTGCTGAACTCAATTCAGACACTAAATCAGCTTAATTCACTGCAGTTTAAAACTCCAGAGCTCAAGAGATCCACTAGCCTTGGCTTCCCTAGTAGCGAGAATTACAGATGTGTGATATCACATCTAGGCATTATTCCCACTTTTCAAGATAGTTAAGGAAAATACTGAATAATCTCCAAGTATATGTTGGTTGTCACTTGGCAATCTGAAACATTAGACAGTAATTGAGGTTGTAAAACTCACACACATACACACACACACACACACACATACTATTCTCCAAGGTCATTTCTACTTCCACCATCCACCATCTTAATCAAAAATAGTTTGAAGGGAGTAGGAAAGTCAAGGATGGCACACGACACTGATGAGTAATCTTGTGCTGAAGTGCTTGATATTCTAGTCATGAAACTGCTGCAAAATAAAATCAAAATGGTCCATAATCCTTTCCACTTATACAGTAGGAATAATGATTCATGAGAGGACTCAGCTGTTGAGCCCTGGGAAGAGACTGGGGCCAAGGAGCTTGCCACAATTGGAGTAAGGAAGAACCACAAATTACAGAATGGGAACAATGAGTTTCTCTTCACTGGAGAACTTTAGCAAAGGTTAAAATGCTCATTTGCCAATTAATGTTGGTACAAGTTGGAATGAATGACCTTTCAGGGTACTTCCAACTCTGACATTCTGTAATCCTGTTGCCCTTCCAAACGTTGCTGTTGCAAAATCTCCAAAATGGCATCTGAATGTATCACTTTCAGTCTCTGAATGAGTAGATATTCATTTGTTTGCAGAATCACAATAGCTTCCACTGAGAGTGCACACTTTTTTCAGTGCTCTGCCATATTGTTTTCTCTAATTAGGTCTTCCACAAGGACTGTTCTCTTTCGTACTCAAAGACAACCTAAATATCATCAGCCCTTAAAGTCACCTATGCATGAAAGACCATTACCCATCCAGTAGTGCTTATCTTGATGACAGTTCTCTCCTTGAGTAAGTTCCCTTGGTTGTAATAAGTAGCCTGATATCATTATCTTCTATAATTAAGCTTTTCTCCTCATCTAAGTCCTGACGAACACTGCTCTCTCAACATAAATCTGGATTGAGGATGGAATTGGGCTTGATGGTGTAGAAGACAGGGTTCTAATCAAGACCTGCTTTGCTTTTGTGATCTCTAACTTTCTCTAATGTCTGGGACCCAAGAACTACCTTGTCAACAATATGGAAAAGAAACCATTGTTCCATTATTCATAAATTATCAACCTCAGAAAGTGGTAAATCTGATCCTTTCACTATGATGTTTAGCACAATGAACCAGTACAACTGCATGATAGTGGAGACAAACTCCTGAGGTAGCTGGATGGTGCAGTGGATAGAGGTCTAGGCATGGGGTCAGGACAGAGGTGGGCATAAAAGTTAACCTCGAATGTCTGAAGGGCTGTTGTGTGAAAGGATTAGCCTAGTTCTGTTTGGTTTGAGAAGACAAAATAAAAAGCAATGAAGAAAAGTTGCAAAATCCTAGCAATTAGAGTTACCCAAACGTTGAAATGGGTTGCCTTAGAATTTGTCACCTACACTTCTCCCTTGAGACCTTCAAAGAGTATGACAAATGTTGCATCTAATGGAGAGAACATTCTCAGTCATGTGCAAGTTAGCATAGCAAGAAGAACCAGTTCTTGAGAGCTCTTCCAAAACTGAGCTTGTGTAATTCCTTTATAAGAGCGGGGAAATTGGTCCCTGGACAACCCATGTCTTCCTCCAGTGCATGATTGCAGATTCATGTCCAGAGGTGTTAATGTGCTAACAACATATTAACAGCACTACTATCAGTTTATGAAGTGTGAACTCCTTTCTCTGATTAAATTGGAATGGGCAACTCCATTAAACAAGATGAAAATTGGTCATGACCAGGAAGGCCCTTAAGAAGGTGAGTTCTCCAGCCTCTCTCTATACCTATTCTAGAGAGAAGTCAGAGGAGAATGTTTTCTCTGAACTGTCCACCCCCACCCAAAATAGTACCTTGAGGTGGAACCAGTAAGAGATGTCTTATCTAGAAGCAAGTAAAGACAAATTTTCAACACAGAGGTTTCAAAGGGTAGTATCTCTGGCAGAGAATAGATTTTGAGATTAAACATTATTGTAGGATTAAGTAGCCTTGGCAACATGTGTTCTCTACACATGTACCTACTACCATGTTACTCTATGTTTGTGCTTCTCTTTCCCATAGAAGCTTTGGGTATTTGTAGGATAATGAACATCCCCTCCCTCCCTCCCGCCCCAGTTTAGGGAGAAAGGGTCTTTTATAACTGCTCTTCTTACTTAGGTTTCTTAGTAAATACCTTTTCAAGCTAGTTGGATGACCAATAAGGGGAAAATTGCTAGTGGGAGGCTCATAAAGTATAGCTTTAAGAGTGCAGGCCCCTAAGGATATCTTGGAACCAGTGGGGTGCTGGTAAATGTTTAAAACCTGGATCTTCAAAAGAAAATGCACTCACTACATACATTCAATTTTAATCTGAATTTTTCCATGACTGTCTTAAGTCTATACAATCAAAAAAAATGACAAATCAAGACCTGATTTGTAGTTTTTGATGATTTCCAAAGAGTAAATATTCACATTGAAAATATAATGACTAAGTAGCATCTGGTTTGTGCTGGCTCTAGCACATCCCTGCCTGGAAGCCAAAGATATCAGTTGTCTCTGGGAACCCACAAAGCCAATGGGAGATAAAGTTGGGGGTAAAGCTGAGGCTGTGCTACATCTTAAATTAGAGGTATCTAAAATGGAACAGATTATATCTGGAGGTAATAAGTTCACCCTTCACTTGAAGTCTTTAAACAAAAACAGGATGATCATTTTCTAGGTTTTCATGGACGAATTCTTGTTTAGGTACATAATGGACTTCTAATATCCCTCTAACTCTATAATTCTGTGGTAGGATGTCTAGAACTATGAACGTCACTTATTATAACCCCCAGCTTTCTCTGGCTATGTGCTTTACTCTCTGTCACCAGGATGATGAGTCAGACCATGGGCCTTGGTCCCACCTGTTATGTATCACATCAGAGATATGTCTCTAGAGCTGCTTTCTTTTCTTATTATTTCCATTTATAGCTATCTACTAATTCTTTGAACATTGTAGGCAGAAAGTAATTGAGATATACTATTGTAAAATCCTTCTGCTATGCTCATGTCAATCCAAGTTTTTAAAAAAGAATCATTGAATATCTTGTGAAAGCTCTGTTTTGGTCACACAAAGAACATACTGAGTCCAGCATTGCTTGCAAATTATAACTCTACTTTAAACCACAGGTGTTGGGGAGTCATGCACATCATGGCCCCACATTTTGACTTGAGATAGAGTATAACATTCCTACAACACAGAAGAACAAAACTTGCCATAATTAAAAGGTGAGACCTAATACCATACCCCTAATACCATACCATTATAACTGTTTGAAGAATGTTAGAATCATTTCCTGACCATTTTCCACCATACCTCCTTTACTACAGACATTGTCCTCGTCATCCTCATTCCTCTCCTTTTGGACTCTGCCTCTAGAATAAACTTGGGTTCTGATATTGGATATTATCTTGGCAGAAATCAGGCTTCCAGGGTCATTTCCCCACCCGGCCAAATTTGCAAACTCCCCTTGCTAGCTCCCTTTTATATGGCATCCTCCTATATCAGAAAGCAAGCTTCTTGAGAGCAAGGACTTTCTTTCCTCCTCAGATTTATACCCCCAGTGCTTAGCATGTGCCTAGAAAATGGTAAGCACTTAACAAATGCTTTTTTTCATTCATCTGTTTGTTTACTCATTCATCCATGGCCTTGTTTAGTGGATGCACTTCCAAGCAACCAGTCATACTAATTTTTCCATTTGTCTGTATTGCAGTAGATCAAGTCTTTTAAAGAAGAAAATATTACCATCTATTGTAGAAATAATCCAACATTCAATGGTTATTTATCCTTCCACTCCACCTTAGAAAACAGCTTTTAGAAACTCTTTCTCCAAATGTGCTGATGTTTGAGAGTAGTTCCTAAGCATGAACCCAACCCAGCTGTCATTACCAATTACATCACATCAAAAACTGGGAATTTGTTTCCAGAAGACCACAATGAGAAAAGGAGTAAGTTGTTAGAATGTCCTTCTTGAGTAAATTTACAAATGACACCCAGATTGTCATTCACAACTGTTCTTTTCCCTGTACATCCTCATTTTTCAAGAATTACAAATTGACCCAACATTTTTTTCAGAGATCCTTTATTTCACTGGATCATGCCATTGTCTCCTGACCTCAGAGGCAAGTAGGACATGGTATCCCACCAGTCTAGACAAAAGAGTGAAAATAATAGTTGCAGAAACTTGTTTACTCTAAAAGGAGATTCCGTTATCATGAATGTTTCTTGGAAGGCTGGGTGTGGCCATGGGATTCAAAGTCCAGTCCAGGGACATTCACCAAACATTAACCACTTTGGGGGTCATGATTTCAGCCTGTGCTTTATCATATAATTAGTCATTTACAATCCTAATTTGCTAGGGATAAACAAGTCACACTGGATGGGTTATTACCCACAATTCAGTTATTTCAGAGAATGACTTATACAGGAAAGTGGAGGTTGCTCTTTAGGCCTATGCCACATTAAGGCAATAGTACATCTTAGAATCATAGATTCACAGAAGATAAATCTCACAGAGAGCAGAGTGCACAAAGTTCCAAATGTGTGAGCTAGAAGAGTTCTAAGAACAGAGAAAATAGACTATTAGGATTGGAGAGGATCTTGGAACACAGGCTGTCAGAGCTAGAAGGGACCTTAAAATATAGAAAACAGAATGGTGAACCTGGGAAGACTTTAGTGATCATCTAATTAACCTGGAAGTTATGAATTTATATATGTATAAATATGAATATATGTATAGGTACATCTACATGTATGTATACATATATACACACGTAATATTGATGTATTTTATATATTTAATTTCCTTTGTAATCCTGCATATTTTATTTTATGCATATCAAAACAATTTTTGAAGAATAATGGGCTTCACAGGTTTCACAAGACGGTCAAAGGTGTTCAGGACACACAAAGCAATGAAAATCCCAGGTCTAATTAACCTGACATTTTAAAGAAAAAGAAACTAAACCTCAAGTTGGGAAAGAGACTTGCTTCAAGTCATACAACACAAGGACTAACCCAGACCTGTTTTAATATACTGTTAGTATTCTTCTGTTATAAAACATCTTTCTAGTGTTTCTTTAAAAAAAAATGTTTAAAATAAAAATCCTTATTCCGGAAAAATTTTCTCCTGCCACCACAGGATTCTGTTGATTTTGCTGTGTTTTGTTGCTGTTTTGTTGTTTTATTTAAGAAGAAATTCCACAATAATTGTAAAGAATACTTATTCAGGTAAGGGTAGGACTAGATGGTCCCTGAAGGTGTTCAGCTCTGGCATATGTGATTCTGACCTTGAGAGTTCTTCCAGTCTATCTTGCTGCTTTCAGATAGGATAATAGCTATATCTCAGATATAGAACCATCAAGAAATATGTTCTATAACTTTCTTGTACAATGGTGTTCCAAAATATGTGTTATCATAAAGTTCTTCGGAGGTCAGATCATACTATGTTCCTGCCCTGTAAACTCCAGTGCCTCTCAATTATTTCTAGGAGCAAATACAAGCACCATTTCTTTTAGCATTTAAAGGCCTTTACAACTTGGATCTTACCTACTTTTCCTTATTATACATTAACTCCCCTTTATACACTTTATGATCAAGCCAATTCAGATTTCTTGCTGTTTCTCCCATGTGACACTTTGTTTCTTATCTCTATGATTTGTACAGGTGATCCTCCATGCTTAAAATGTCTTCATCCTTGGCTCTTAGAGTCCTTAGTTTCCATCAAAGAACAACTCAATTAACACTTCCTACACTGGGCCTTCCACTTCCACAATTTATATTTATTTTAAATATTTATAACACTATCTCTGAACTCCTTTTACTAGCTTGTATTTGTACTGGTAGTTTCAGTTCCCAGAGGGAAAAGTGCCACCTCTATTCTAGAGATAATCCTTCAAGTGACTATGTCTAATGCTGTAGCTCAGGAGTCCCCATCACTTTACTTCCTATTAACAATCTGGCAAATGTTTCAGTTCCATCAGAGAAAAGGCATTTGCTCAAATTGCAGTAGTTACAAATTCTTCCCTACTAAAAACTTGGTTTGGATGGGGGTTAGTGTGCTCTTTCTTCAGGTGAGTACTATTTGGTTCCTTCAGAAAAGACACTAACCCCTAGTCTAGGGTCAGCTAGGTGGTGCAGTAAATAGAGCACCAGCACAGGAGTCAAGAGGACCTGAGTTCAAATCTCACCTCAGACACTTGACACTCGTTAACTGTGTGACCTTGGGCAAGTCACCTAACCCCAATAGCCTCATCCTGACGAATATAGGGCCACTAGATTCAAATGGCTCTGGAGGAGAAGTGAGGCTGGTGACCTGTACAGCCCTCCCTCACTCAAAACAAAGTCAAGTACAAGTCATTTCATTATTTCTCTGATGGTATGGTCTTCTTCGGCAACAAAGGACGAACACACACAACCCCTAGTCCAGAATTGGGAGAAGACCCTCCTCATTGATTTTTGTCAAGGCCTCAGTTGTGAGGTCTGTCACTTCCAGATAGGAGCTAGGAGAAGTCTAGCCTCTTTTATATGATAATTCTTCCTAATTCAGAGATGGAATCCTTTCCTGAAGAACTCCAGCCTTATAAATAGTGGCTTCCCAGATTTTTGTTGGGGTCATATGCAAATATGTAGCTGGGAAGAAAAGATATTCCTTCATTCTGTGTTTTAGGATGAGTTCATTCTCTTTTTTGGTTTCTTAACACCCAGCTGAGGTATTCAAAGCTTCAGACAGACCCCTTCCAAAGTGTCAGGTATTGCATCTGTAGCAGAAAAAGACTTCTCCTTTACATTTCATCATCTCTTAGTTCTTTACACATTTCAACTCTGCTAAAATCTAAACAAGGCATACCCTTACATATTTAATTTATAATTATCCATGTATATGTTATCCCTACCCCTCAGCATCATGTAAACTGCTTGAAGATGAGTTCTCTTACTTTTTCCTTTGCATCTTCTGTACCTAATGTATTGCCTGAGACATAATGAGTACCTCAAAAATTCTTATTTATTGACTGATTTATTGTAATTAAAATATATTTCACATTGAATTTCCTGACCATTTGGTAAGATTAGAGAAATCATCCAGTATGCAGATCACTTAAACTCTCTCTGCCTCAATATATTTATCTGTAAAATGAGGATAATAATGCCATCTACACTCAGGATTGGTGTGAGAATGGGGTGACATAAAACATGCAGACTGCTTTGCAAAGCTTAAATCTCTTGGATAAATGTTAGGGATGATGATGATGATGATGATGAAGATGATGATATGTCATTGTAGTAGTAATTATGTCATTGTCATTATCATCTCATTCAACCTCTTTCATAGTTCTTGTAAGTGGTCCACAGAATGAAAGTGGTTTCCCCAAATCACCTAGTTATCATGTAGCAAAGTCAGACTTTGAACCCAAGTACTTTAAGTTTACTTCCAATGGTCTTTTGGTTTCATCATGCTGCTCCTCCCCTCTGTGCCTTCCTCCCTTCCTGTGTTCTATAGTTCTGTCATTATAGCTAGTCACTCCTTCTGGTTAGGTCATTTTGTTAAAAAATAAAATAAAAAGGCAAGTCCACTGCCTAATTCATCCTCATATGACCATAGACTGGGATAGCAAGGTGGCAGACTGGATAATATTGGTTCTGGAGGTGAGGAGATTCATCTTTCTTGGGTTAAAATCAAGTCTCAGGCACTTCCTAGCTGTGTGACCCTAGGCAAGTCACTTAATCCTGCTTGCATCAGTTTTCCCATCTATAAAATGATTTGGAGAAAGAAATTACAAGAAATTATTCCAGTATCTCTGCCAAGAAAACCCTAAATGGGATCAGAGAGTTGGACATGACTAAAATGAGTGAATGTCAACAAATAGTCATATATTAGGATACTAACTTTGGCTAGCCGTCCCATAAGTCAATATCATTGGTTCCACAGGCTATGGGAAAATAAGGCATAATTTTACTTGATGAAAATGGATTAATCCCAAGCAAGTCTGCCCATAACAACAGCTTTCTTATAGTCTGTGCAATACAGAATGTTGACTGATCATATAACATAGAGTTCTAATCCTTCCTCAGACACTTGCCATGTCTAATTCCAAGCAAATCACTAATGCTCTTTGAACTTCAATATTCTCGTATGTAAAACATGGGGGTTAAACTCAATGGCCTCTAAGGTCATTTCCAGTTTTAAATCTATAGTCCTATAACAATGACCTAAGAGAGGTTGAGGAAAGCAGACTTGACTTTTTATGGAAGGAATTTCTTTATTGGTCTTTTTGTAGAAAGGTTTTTGCTATTAATTTTGTTGGGAATCATAACATTTAGAAATGGAAAGACTATCAAGGTCATCAGTCCCAACACACTCATTTCATAGAGTGGAAATCTAAAACCCAGAGAAAAATGACTTATCAAAGGTCATGTAGGTAGAAGGTAATAAGTCATGGTTATAAGAATTTTCTCAATAGTCCTAAAGAACACAGGGTTCCAATGAATCTTTTGAAAAACACTGATTAAAAGAGAGGATAGTATAGTGGAAGGAGCCTTGAATCTAGAGGTCAGAGGATATGGGCTCAAATCCACCTTAGAGTTTTACTACCTGAATGATCTTAGGCAAGGTACTTAACTTTCCTGAGCCTAAGGATCCTCATTGTTAGAGTGATGAAGTTGATATAGAGGGCCTCTGAAGCCATCCAGCTAGGCCTCCTGCTCTAGATCCATGACCTTATGATTTAACTCAACTCTCTTATTTGACAGATAAATCTGGAATTCATTGGGTTGAAATGATTTGGCCAAGGATTAGAACTTCAATCTACACACACACACACACACACACACACACACAGAGGCAAACACAAAAATAGGGTTCAGCATTGTCAGAAAGAAGATTGTAGTGTTTAGTCTCCATATAACACATACTGGATGGGTTCATCTGGGCAATCACTTCTCCTATGTTCAACCAGGTGAGTCCTGGCTGATGACTTTGGCCAACCTTTCCACTGTTGATGGCTATTGTCAAGTATGCAGAAGGCTTTAGAGAAATGTGTAGAGTCTCCTGTTTTCTTTTTGGCTTGGTCTGGGAAGAAAGGCTTGTTTTCGGGAAACAGTTAGAGCCTTTTAGGGGCTTGCTCACCTCAGCTAGAATCTGGTTCATGCATAAATTCAGCCATAGAGATGAGGGGTCTGATAGGAAACACTCTCCCTAATTAAAATGGTTTTCTTTTTTGATGGTATTCCAGGTAGTCATTTACTCCCTGGGCTGAAACTTCCCACTCCATATATTCTGAGCAAGATTTTGGAATATGGGCCATTATTTTTTTTAAGCTTGTTATGCGTGATTAAGTGAAAGCATTTAGTTTAGAAGAAGCAATTTGAAACAAAATGGAACTCTATTCTGTTTCTCAAGAGAACATTCTCTACTAAGTAGAAAGGAAACGATATTTTCAGAATTTCACAATCTTTCCCCTAAGACATCTTAGAACTATCTACTTGCAGAAGCATTGTGAGAGCAGACTCCCAGTTCTGTCTCCTTGCAAGCAAGAGAATTCTGAGAAATCTTTGGTTTTAATACATTAAACTGAGAGTTGGAAGGGACCTAGAGTCAAACTCTCTTATTTTACGTACAATGAAACAGGTTTAGAATGGCGATAACCAATAGGTAGCTAATTCTAGGAAAGACCTGGGTATGAAGTCAGGAAAATCTGAGTTCAAATCTTGCCTCAGCCATTTACTATCAGTGTGAACCTGGTAGATTCTTATTCTCTCCAAAGTTAAGTGACTTTTCTAAAGTCGTGCCCCTAGTGAGCAGAAGAACCATGATTTGAATCCAAGTCTTTTGACTCCAAAGAGAGTATTCTTCCAAAGAGAGTATTCTTCCAGCGATAGCTTCCTTTGCTATAATGTCTGACCTAATCTTCCCAGCCAATAAAACCACTCTTCCCTTCCTCCTACCTTAGTTTTATATAGCACTTTGTTCACAAATCTCTTATGCAAATACCATGGAGCCCAAACCACCCCAGAAGAAAAATCCCCTCTCTATCCTTTTCAACAAATAGTCATACAGTTGGGTAATTTTTTTTTCATAACTTCCATCTGGGATGAGGCTTTGAAACCCATCCTGTCTGGAGCTGCGTTACCTCTCCGGGAAGTCCATTCTCTAGTTCCACTCTGAACAATCTGTGGTTGTTAGGAAATTTCTCTCACCATTCCTTACTTTGAAATGCTTTTTTGTTTACAAACTCCCCCCATTGCTCCTAGCTTTGCCCTCTGGAGCCAAGCAGATTAAACCTATTTATTCTTCCAGTGACAGTCCTTTAAATACTTAAAGACAGCTATCATCCCCACCCTCTTTCTCACCAGGTTTTTTTTTTTTTCCTATAAGCTAAACATTCATACTTCATTTAAATTCTTGTATGTAATAAACTTGAGTTACTTCACCATCCACATTGACCTCTTCTGGATGATATTCAGCTTATTAACAATCTTTCTAAAATATGGCGCCCAGAATTGACTGCAGATAATACTGCGTAATACTGCAGAATGGTGAGACCAAGGCAAAGTACAGTGGAACAATTGCTTCCTTATTCCTGGACACCAGACCTCCCTTAATGTGGCCTAAGCTTGAATTAGTTTTTGTGGCTGCCATATCATACTACTGAGACGTATGAGACATCCATTCTACTAACATCATCACCCCCTCCCCCAGACACACACACACACACACACACACACACACAAACTGGTATCTAGTAAACTGGAATCTAGTCATACTACTCACAACTTTTCCTTGTCAAGTGG
Organism: Bettongia penicillata ogilbyi; assembly: GCA_023548195.1. NCBI lineage: Eukaryota > Metazoa > Chordata > Mammalia > Diprotodontia > Potoroidae > Bettongia > Bettongia penicillata. The sequence goes on along the minus strand of JAJHZJ010000546.1, from coordinate 5,293,865 downwards.
ACTTTTTCATATTCCATTAAATTTCATCTTATTTAGAACCTGTCTAGTATTTAGGTCTTTGGGGATCCTTTCAAATCTTGGTTCTGATGTATTAGCTAACCTGTATTAGCCAGCGTGAAATGAGCATAGTATAGTAGAATTGTCCACTTTCAGCTCCTAGACACTGGACCTCTTGCCTGACATTTAACAGCAATGAGTCTAGTCATTTCTAGATCATAAGCTACTTAAGGGCAGGGAACAACCTAAACTTTGTACTCATTAAACCATTTTATTCATGCATGTATTTATTCAATAAACAGTTAATTAGAGTCCACTATGTTGAAAGGAAGAGTTCTAGACACTTTGGAAGGGTGGCAAAGAAATACTATTAAGCACTTACTATGTACGAGGCACCATGCTAAATTTATCTAAACATAGTCGAGACTACCAGGGCTGGAGAGTCTAATGGGGTGGGGAAAGGTAGGGCATAGATCATTATTATACACAACATTAAGTGATAAGTCAGGAGTTAAAAAGCAAAGTGTGATATATTGTAAGAGTTGGGGGATAATATACGGACTATAATATAAATGTGGCAAGAATCCCACGTAACTCTGATATCATCCCATGACTTGAGTTCAAGGAAAGGGCTATTATTTCTCTTGTGACTTCTATCCAATGCATTCCCTACAAATAGACCAGGCTGGAGTCATGAATTAAAGGGCCAAGTATTGAACTGAGATAAAAGAACAAGGGATATGCCAAGGAAAAATCAAGCAAGAGAATTGTTTCCATTACCAATGGGTGTGACTTCTCCTCTCCTTAACTCATACTCTGAGGGGAGGAATAGTTTCCTCAATGATGTGTGTCTTGTGTCATAGCTGGGGACCTCAACCATCAATCAAGTAATCAATTGCCAAGTTTTTATTAAATGTCTACTATCTGTTAGACACTGTGCTAAACCTTAAGAATACTAAAGACAAAAGTGAAAATCCCTGCCTTCAAAGAGTTTATATATCCTGACGTAGGCGACAATGTGTGTGGGTGTATATGTATATACATGTGAGTGTGTATACATATATCTATGCATACATATATACATATACATACATGTGTATTTATGTATACACACACATGCACAATATGAATCAAAAGTCATTTTGGAAGGGTAGGACCTTGCACTTATGGGCCTCAGAAAAGCCTTCATGGAAAGAGGTGATACTTGAGCTAAATCTTGAAGGAAATCAGGGTTTCCAAGAGGCAGAGATGAGAGGGAATGCACTCCAGTCAAAGGGGACAAACAATGCAAAGCATGAAGACAGCAGTCGGAGCATCATGTGCGCAGACCAAGTCAGCCAATATAGATGGATGAAAGAATGGTTGGGTGAGAGGAGGAAGAGAATGTAAAATGTGAGACCAGAAAGATAGGCAAGAGAGAGCTTGTGAAGAGATTTACATAAGAAACATTCTATGACCTTGCAATCAGCTGTTCTGTAACATTACTCTCCAATATAGCACATAGTAGGTGCTTAATAGATGCCAGGTGAATTGAATTGCATCAAAGATCTGGTGATGGCAGACTTTCAAGGAGAGAGATGAGATGAGAAGGGACTGGATAAAATAGTACATCTCTATTATTTTCTCCCTACACAGCTCTGAGAATTGGCAGGTAATTAGTTGTAAATGGGAATCATGGAGAAAGAAGGAAAGTCTAGAGATATAGAGAAGGAAATTCTACAGAAATGTTGCAGCAATGAAGGGCTAGAGGAAAAAATGGTCAAGGCAAAGGGGTCAGTTCCTTGCACTGCCCTACAGTACTTTTGCCTTAACACTTTCCATTGACAATCCTATCCCGTGATGCTGCTCTGCCTCTGCCGGTGCCATCCACCACTTTGCTGCTGAGCTCCCATGTCTTGTTGGCACCTGCTGCTGTTCTGACCCCTGTGAGTAGGCTTTACCCTTCACCATGTCATTGTCTGTTCCCTTCTAGTTTCTGAGCAGCTGTCTGTTGCGGTTCTGATCTCCTATTGCCTTGGGAGAGGGTTAATGTTCCATTTTATTTGAAGCTGCCTAGGTCACAGAACTAGATCTAGTCACTTATTCCTCTTTCTGTTCTGTGGTCAAACAGTCTGGATGCCCCTGCCCAGCTAGCTGTAAACAGGGTTGCTACACAAGCAGCTGTGAGACCTTCAGTCTTGGTCCCTCTCAATGGAAAGTCACCATCCTCTAACCCTAGCTGACTCAGGGCAGATGAACTGCTTTTACTTCTTTTCCACCTTCAGAGTATTGGTAGGTTGCTTGTCATCCCATCAGTGGTCAGTACTTCTCACTGAATCATTCTAGGGTTGAGGGTAGGCACATATATCCCTTTTTTGTTGTTATTTCCACCGTTCCTGTACTACTCCCATACTTCTACTGGCACAAGCACTTTCAACATCTTGCCACAGGTAATCTTGACTCTGTCCCTGGGTCCCTTGGCTCTGATAGGTCAGTTTTTGCCTCACTTTCCCAGGGGTTTAAGCCTCCAGTTAACTTCCTGACTCATTTACCATGGGCTGAAGTCCATACCCTTTCCAGCTGCCTTTTCAGTGTTATCTTACATAACAATGTAAGTTCTTTGAAGACAGAACCTCTTGCTTGTTTGTATTAGCACAGTGCTTGACATAGAGCAAGCATTTAATAAATGTTTTATCTGTCTGTCTATCTGTAATTCTAGCCTAGCCAATGGAGCTCCTTCTTCATAGCATTTTCAGCATGTCCTGCTTCCAGCCAGCTCACGTGCAATGGATTGGGAAATACGTTTCCAAAAGAGATAATAATGTACAGTGGAAGGGACCTGCCCCCCATGTGGAGTATGAGTAGACCCTCTGGAACTGTTTCCAGTCTACCAGCCATGTGGTTAATAGATGAACTGCTGTTGATTGGTTGCTGAGTCAGAGGTAGGATCTATTCAAAAGACAGTAACCAGACAAAGAGAATATTTTGCAATCTTTATCCCTTGGGCTGCATCTGTGGAGAGAGACATCTTGGAAACTTCAGGATGGGGAGAAGTCTAGTGCTCTTTTCACATGGGACTGACATGAAGTAACAACAAGAAGAATAGCTAATACTTATATAGTACCTACTATGTGCCAGATCTGATTTGATCCTCGAAGCAATCCTGGGAGGGAGGTACTGTTATTATCTTCATCTTACAGCGGAGGAAACTGAGGCAGAGGTTAAGTGATCTGCAGATGGTCACATAGCTCAGCCACTGGCCTGAGTCTGAATTTGAATTCCATCTTCTTAGTTCCAGGTCCAGTGTTTTCTGTCCATTGTGCCACCTAGTGACCTCTCTAAAATACTTATCGCATATTCATGCAAACAATGAACTTAAGCTTCTGATCTTTCTGTCCTTGTATATGCTCTTTTCTGCTCAGAGATGAAGTGATTTTGGAAACAGTGAAGACCTGAGGAGCCACCAGAAGCCTGGGAGCCTTGTGGCCAAACCGCACAGTACAGAGGTTGGACCCAGAGTAGAGTGAAGACAGCAGAGGCAACTGCAAAAATTCACCCATTAGATGCGCTGAATTCAGAAGGAAAACCCTATTTAGAACCTACTTTCAGTTTGAGGCTACTATCCTCAGCATCCGTCATAGAAGAGAAGGTGGTTGTGCATGCTGGGGATGCTTGGTACCTTCTTTTTTACTATATCTTCAAAGTCAATATTTATTGGTTAATTAATCGTTCACTGATATTCACTAAGTGAATTTGGGGTGGTAATCGCTGCTGGTTGATGTGCAGAGACTGCATAAAAACTGGGGATTAAGTCAATAGCATTAGAGAAAAACAACCATCTTCCCTCAGGTGCACCCTAGAACCTTGAAGGGGGGAGATGGAGTTCTTCTTGCTTGGGGAACCCAACCTTGCATATTGGGAAAGTAAGTACAGAGTCCTGCTACATAGCTGCCTGCCTAAGTCCTGGCATGGCCTCTGACAACTGGGGCTGAGGAACACAAATGATCCTGAAGCTCTATAAAGTGTGTCCCCCAACGTCCCAAAGGAGAAACTTCCAAAACCCTTAAAGAGGAAGGACAAACCAACTGCTTCTTCCTGTCTTCCATAGATACAATAAGTATGAAGTGCTTTAGAGAAATGAAAAACATTAGGACATGAAACCCACAAAGCAAGCTTATAACCAGGGGAGGAGAGTTTCCCTCACTGCCTCTAACATTCCTCCATACACACCAGGTGGTTAATAAACATTAATCAGTTTCCATTGAGTTTGTCCAGTGTTCAATCTCTTGTCAAGTATTGTCTTTTTCTTCCTTTTCCCTGACCCTTTTTGTTTGTTCGTTTCACTGCTCAGTGGCAACCTTTATCCAGTCCCTTCTCTTCTCTCTCCTGGAAAGAGTATCCTTCTTCCTGACCTCCATACTTAAAGTGCATCCTAGTCAGAAATTCCATTCCATTAAATTCAACAAACATCTATTAAGCACCTACTATAGACACTGTGTATGATGTTGGAGCTACAAAAACTAAATATGAATATGACCCCAGTACTTGATAAGGACTACATTCTACTGAGGGGAAATGGCTTGTTTTATTCTCTAATCTGTATCTCCCACATTACCATGTGCTCCACAAAGGTGGAGAGGAGAGTATCATGAACAGAAACCTTTAGCATTCTTCCTACTAGGGATTTTCAGTATGTGTCTATGTTACTTTCCCTTTATTCCCCCAACCGAATGAATTTTTATTTTCCTCCTAGAATCCAGGTAGCAAAATGAATAGGAATTAGACTATTTCCAAGTGAAAAGAGATTCTAAAAACTGTCAAGTTTAAATACTCATTAAAATGTATTTTTTTTTTACCCTATCTCAAGTGATCTACCATTACTTGGAGACCTCTAGTCATAGGGGACTTATCTCCTCTGGAGGCAGCTCATTCTACTTTCCAGAAGTTCTATTTATTAAGGAATTTGTTCTTATAGCAAGTCTAAATATTCTTCTTTGCAATGCCTTCTTTTTAAATTTTTACTTATTTTATTTTTAATATAAGGAATAAAACAAGAATTTCCATAACATAGAATAATAAAAAGATGATTGCCTATGAAACTGAAAATTTCATATACAACTTGTTATTCCTTTTAAATTTATACTAAATATATCATGTAAATTTCTCCCCCTGCCTTTGTTTTTACTTTGCCTCCTCTTGTGTCTTATGTGGCCAAGAAAAACAAACTTCCACTCTTATTCACCTAAGAGTGCTTTGAACACTTGAATACAGCTGTGATGTCCTCTCCCCTTGCTAAATCATGTCCTTTCCTAGAAAAACATCCCCAGTGTTTTAACTAGCCTCTCCCCTTCTTCTAAGCCTTACCTTTTGATATATGTTTTGATTTCACTCAAGGAACCATATCATCATTTCTCAGAGTACAAGAAACCACTTCTGCTTCAAAGGATCCAACTCCTCCTCCCCCACCCCTTATGGGAAGAACCTGTTGCTTAGTCTCCACATTGCAGTGGTCCTTCTCGTCCCTCTTCGCTGGCCACTCTTCTACCTGCCAACCTTGTCATATAGTAAATTGGAATCTGCAATGATTCGAATCCTCCAATTAAGACTTAAAGGGAGATGGGGTAGTATGCTACAGTGAATAGAAGTAAGGAAGACCTAATTTGCAAACCTGTTTCAATCACTATCCCAGTGTGCAACTTTGAGCAAGTCTCATGACCTCACTAAGCCTCAGTATCCTCATATGTAAAATGGGAATGGTAAGAGCTACTCTCTGGAGTCATAGAGCACAGAACTCCTGGTCTGGAGTCAAGAAGGCTCATCTTCATGAGTTCAAATCTGGCCTCAGACAATTAGTAGCTGTGTGATCCTAGGCAAGTCACATAACGTTGTTTGCCTCAGTTTCCTCATCTGTAAAAATGAGCTGGAGAAAAAAATGCAAACCACTCCAGTAACTTTGCCAAGAAAACCCCAAATGAGGTAGTAAAGAATCAGACATGACTGAAAAGACTGAAGAAGAGATTCCTTATGGTGTTGCTGTTGTGCGGATCAAACAAGCTAATATATGTAAAGGTCTTTTCAAACTATGAGGTGCCATTTCCCTGTGAGCTCTTATGAGGAAGGACTCAGCCTCACTCACAGTGTATTCCACCTGGGTTGGGATTCAGGGAGTAGATATATCTCATGTCAAGGACAAACGATGTCTGAGATAGTCCATAAGCCAAGGCAAAATCATCCCCTTACTTAACAAACCAGAGCTTCTTTGTTGCAAGCCTGAAATCATATCCATTCCCTATCTGCCACTGTGTAGTGACCTCCTTTGGGACCCCACCAAGCTTTCCTAGCTAGTACTCAGAACCACTCTGCCTCAGGAATTCATTCCAGGCGCCATGAATGGATTCCTTGCAGCTCCATTCTTGGCCTTTGCAGTCAGTTCTTATGCTGAGAATAGAGCTGTAAGAAATCCAACTTGTTCCTTCCTCTAATTACAGCACTTTTAAAATCTTCTATGAGGCATCACTTCAAATACAATTATTATCCTTCCCTCCCTCTCCCCCATGTCTTCTCTTCTGCAGGCTAAATATCTCCAGTTCCTTCAATGAATTCTATCTGTAGCCTATTCTCCTCTTCACGTCTCCTAAGGTTGCAATAGCTTTAGGGTTACTGTATCACTTGATTAACAATGTCCTCTTAATGTAACTAAGGTGTCGTGGTCAGGGCATAGCCCCAGGATGGAAAATTTAAATAACAGCAACGGACTTGTCAGGGGCATATTTCCTCCCTGTTTTCCGCCCCACCCTCTAGCTATTCAATAGTACCTAATACTTTAGCATCTCAGACACATGAAGCTTTTGGGTGGGTTTCCTCTCCCTGATGAATGAACCTCAAATGGATACCCCCCTCTCTAATATACCTTCTCCAACATTCAAAAATTGCTACTTACAGCTTTACTCTGAGCCCTGTGTCCCTGGGGCTTTGCATCCTCAGTACCATAAATGACATTCATGCCCCTTCCACATCTTAAGAGAAGGGCTTAAGACACAAGCAAACCCAGTGTCTGGTTCTGTTTTAAATCCTGTGTTGTATATAGATCTGAGCACAGCCACCAAGGAGATCGTTAGAGCCATAAACTACAAATTAATCTCCTTTTAAAAAAATGTTCCATGTGAATTCTTCATCTGCCCTCTGAGTTTGGATTTGATGACTCGAGACTTCCTTGGAGAAAGTCAATGAAACAATTAAATCTCTGCCCATTTTTTCTAATACTGATCTCACACAGTGTTAAAAAGGCTTGCGCCTCACTTTTCACACTCAGGCCCTGTTAATAATTAATGTTTTCCTCCTTTGTTTCTTCCTTCTTTAACGTTTGGTTCTTTTAAAAACAGGGAGAGTGCTTGGGGTCTTGCTTAGCTTATCTGAGTAGCGTTCTCCACATATGTTTAAATATGAGTCCCATTAACATCAACAATCTGATGTCTAAGAAATTCTCTTTTTCCCTTTAGCAAGGGATCCAGTAGGAAGATGGGTCAATCTTTGTTCTCCTTCCTAGAAAGTAGCTGTTTCTCCTGGCTCCCTTTCCCCCAGGCTCTGGTCCCAGCCCATTACCCCTGATAGTCTCAAGAGCCACACGTGTTCCGTGTAAGTCCTACCCATCTGGGGGTTGATATAGAAGGATGGCTACCCAGAGACAAGGATGGTGCTGAAAGGTATTTGACTTTTCAGTTTTACAGCTCAGTAACAGAACTGGGAAGTGACCCAGCACACAGCTGAGGTGTTATTCCTCTTTCCTCAGAATGAGCCAGAGGCATTCATGAGAAAAGCAAGTGGTGGGGAAAGCCTGCAGAGTGATAATGACAGGGGATCGTGAGACTCAGAGACACTAGATGGGATTTTTATTTCCTTCTTTATCTTTGGTGGAATTCGACACCTCTCCTCCTCAGCCAGTACCTCCTCCTGAAGCCCTCTCTCCTGCCATCACATGGCAAGAGTCACACAGAGAGTACATCCATTCATTCATTTATTCATTCAACAATCACTTACTGCATGCTAGGTACAAGGCATCTTAAGATCACTCAGGATACCATAACAGAAATAGTCTCATTTTTGTAGCCCTTCAAGGTTTACAGAGCACTTCTCTCATAGCACTTTTATAAGGTCGTTTGAATTTTGTTGTTCAATTGTTTCAGTCAGGGTTGATTTTCGTGACCTCTTTTGGGTCACAAAAGGGAAAACCCTTTTGGAGACTTCTTGGCAAATATACTAGATTGGTTTACCATTTCCTTTTCCAAAAGAGGAAACTGAGGCAAATATGATTAAGTGACTTGACCAGGGTCACACAGCTAATAAGTATTTGAAGTTGGATTTGAACTCAGATCTTCCTGACTCCAGGTCCAGCACTCTATCCACTGCACTACCTAGCTGCCCCAGCTAGAATACAACTATCCCCATTTTTTAAATAGGGCTAGTAGGACTCATAGAGTTGAATTCACTTACCTAGGGTGACACAATCAGAGTATCAGAAGGGGCAAAATCTGAGGCTATGCAAAATTCCAGAATAAGTCTTCTTTGAGTCTGCTGGGCAGACAGGGCCATCTCCTCTTAGTGATTTTCTCTGCTTTCAGCTGAGTCTCACCTGGACTTGAGGAAGGGAATCTGTCAATAGAGCTCAAAGAATTCATAGAATTCCAGAGATGGACCCCACATTTTCAAGCATGCTCCCGACCAGCATTGTATCTATTCCCTAGTCCTTTCTGTCTATATTTATTTTCCAGTTTTCTCTAGAATTCCTAGATAAGGCCCATACAGTTCAGCTGAAGTCAATGTGATTTTGAGAACTGAATATATTAACTTTCATACAGCATGTACTCTGCAGTAAAGAATATGCTAAACATTTTACAAGTATTCTCATGTTTCATCCTCACAACAGCATGGGAAGTGGGTGCTGTTATTATCTCCATTTCAAAAAGGAGGAAACAAACATATAATGGTTAAGTGACTTGCCCAGGGTCACACAGCTAGTAAGTCTAAGGCCAGATTTGAACCTGGGAAGATGAATCTTCCTGACTCCAGGCCCAGTGCTCTCTATCCATTGCCCTGCTCCGTATTACAAAACAGCAGGAATCTATGTGTTTGGAAGGTCAAACTAAGAAGATCCTCTTTTGAGTCCCAAAGGGGCAGGCATTTACTCTAAATGTGCCATTTTGAAACAGAATGACTATCAGTTACTTAGCTGCACATAGGCCACTGCTCCTCTCTGAGGATCCATTTCCCCCTCTGCCATATGTGGGCAATTATTCTTTTGCTACCTGTCTTACAGGGCTCATAGGATCACAGATGCATGAACCCTCCAAGGTCATCTGATCCAATTCTCTCATAATGAGTTTTAGAGAAGCTAAACTACTTGGGCAACATTCAGAGGTACTAACAGATCTGAGATTTGAACCCAGGCCCTTTGATTCTAAAACACAACACCGCACCAGGCTGCCTGCTTTATAAGAAAAGAGCTCTATAAATTTTAAAGGACTATATAAATGTGAGTTATTGTTTTAGAGATAACAATGTGATATAGTGTTTCATTTTGGTTTTTGCACCCCTAGAGTCTACCACTGATTTTTCATGACCCGTTTCGGGGTTTTCTTGGCAACGATGCTGGGTTGGTTTGCCATTTCCTTTTCCAGATGGAGAAACTGAGACAAAGAGGGTTAAGTGACTTGTCCAGGGTCACACAACTGATAAGTAGTGTCTGGCACATTTATTAATATTTTAGTGCCTGGCGTTTTTTATTAATGTACAAAGAACTAATAAATGTTGGCTGATGGCTTGGTTGATGGTCTTTATTAACAATCATGATGTTAGATCTGGATTCAGTCCTTGTTCTTCCAGTTACTAGGTCTGTGCCCACAAGTTACCTGTCTGTACCTCAGTTACTCATCTTTAAAATGGGGTAAACATTGACTTATCTACCTTGTAAGATGTCTGTGGGGAAGAGGCTTTGCAAATTTTAATATACTAAGAAAATATGAGCTATTCGTGTTATTTTCCATTTGCAGAGCCCTTCATTCACTTCTCAGTTAGCATGCAATTTTAACTTCCTTAAGGCACGGAAATGGCCACTTTTGGAGGTGGAAAGTGAATTTTCCTCCCAAACAGAGATGGCCACAGAACTCTCCCCTTTTGACCTGGTGTAGCGCAGACAGCATTTAACAACTGATTGATCACCAGCGGCAGCTTGTGTACACAATGAGAGGGGCCCATCTCTCTGGCAGGGAGAAAGGGGACTTTATCAGATCCTGTGGAGGGCATGTGGCTAAAAAAAAGAAGTCCAAGTCCTCAGTGTTTACTAAGAAAGTCCTGGTGGAGGCTCGGCATTCTGCCTGGGACGGCAAACCAGGGATTAAGGGCTTTGTGGGACATGTGAACTCCGCACAGTGCAAATATTTGTATGATTAAAACTTAGCAAACTAGGATCTCCAACCCCATGAGACAAACCCAACAGACACAGCTGTGTTTGTGGCTTGTTCCGAGAAGCTCTGTTAGCAATCCCACAGCCAGAGGAATGGAGGGGGAGACTTAGGAACTTGCAACTTGATACTATTCAAGTCGATTCAACAAACATTTATTAAGCATCTACTTTGAGTTTAGTTCTGGGAATACAAAAATGGAAACAGTGTAATCTCTTGTCCTCAAGGGGCCTATAGTCTAGTAGGGGTCTGGATGCCTGCATTTAACCCCTTCTCACTACTTAACAAGGCTACTTCTGAGACACTATAACTCTATGACACTTCCTGCCAGGTCAGTGTCCATCAACCATTTCCCCTCTGTCAGGATCTGTGTTCAAGACAATCCAGATTTCTAATGTGAGAGCTGAAATGTTTAGTGTTTCCTATCACCACCAAAAAAAAAAGGTATAGTGTTTTCTTCACAACATCCCTTGTGAAAGAGAAAGAGCAGAAAGAATATGGAATTTTGAGCCAAAGGACCTGAGTTTGAATGCTACTTCTTGCACTTATAATCTATGTTACCTTGGATAATTTACTTCATCTCTCTGGACCCTAGCATCCTCATCTTTAAAATGAAGGAAGACATGATCTCTTCTCATTTTACAGATGAGAAAATTTGCCCAAAGCCATGTGACTTCTAAAAGAGAAAGATGATCCTCGAACCAAGGTTTTCTGAGAAAAATACAAATACTCTTTCCACAAAATTGCAATGACTTCTAGGACCTGAGGTTTGAGGTCAAGGAATAAAAACACCACAGAGAAGACATCTGGTCATTGTCTTCCTTAGAAAATGGACTTACATGCTGATTCTGTGACTGTAAACATGCCTTGTCTTGATACTAAACCATGTTATCCATGAGGGCAGGGACTGAACAATTGAACAATGTTTTTCTTCAAATGCCCAACACTGTGTCATATATACACCAGGTACTTAATGTTCAGTGAATGATTGATTCACTGTGAACTAGAAGAAAATCCACAAGTTTATGGCTGCAATTCTAGAAGGAGTTTAAGGAATCATCTGACTCAATCCCCTCATTTCATTTCACGAGTGAGGAGAATGGACCAGAGAGATGTGAAGTACTCACAGAGGTATCAAGTCCTTCTCTGAGGAACTTGAGTGCATCCTTGAAGATCAAGATAGATGGTAGGTAGCATCAGAAGAGATGGAAAAGATATAGGCAAGGTTACAGTGGGAGCAAATTCACAGAAGCAATGAGGGACAGCTCCCATGGGCTCAGAGATGGGACCAGTTTGGTGGGAGTGGAGAATTTGTATTGCAGGTGAAAAGATTGGAACATTAGCCAGATTATGAAAGACGTTGAAAGTCAAGCTAAAGAGTTTTGTGTTGCTGATAATATGGTGTTTGTTTAGCACTTTAAGTGATTTTCATAAGCTATATCCTTCACTCTTTACAACCCTCCTCTAAGGTAGATACTACTGTTATTCTAAACTACTGTTCTCATTTTCCAGATGAGGAAACTGAGGCATAGAGAAATTAAATAACTTGACGAGGATCACATGGCTGGTATGTATATAAGACAAGGTTTAGAAGTCAGGTCTTCCCTCTTCCAAATCTGGGACTCTAGCCACTAAGCTACCTATACTCCAATGGTGGCTTGGCAATGGAATGGTTTCATTCATTTAAGCAACTCCTGCCAGGTGCCTACTGTTGGGAAGACTGTACTAGGCTCTAGGAGAGATGTGGAGATGAGTGAGAAAAGGTCGAGCTCAGGCTGCCCCCAATCTAACTTTGGTAGGTTTTGAGCAGGGAAATAACATGATAAAGGCAGTATTTAAGATGGTCTATGCAATATGAGTTAGGGAGGACAGTGCAAGAGAGAGACCAGTCAGCAGCTACTATGATAGTAGAGGCAGCCAGGTGGCTCAACGGATGAAGCACTCGGCTTAACATCAGGAATATCTAAGTTCAAATCCAGTCTCAGACTCGGTATGCTACTGGGCAAGTTACTTAACTTCTGTCTCAGTTTTCTCAGCCGTAAAATGGAGGTTGTAATAACACTTTCCTCCTGAGGTAGATCCAATGAAATAATATTTTCAAAACACTTAGCACAGCACCTAGAAGGTCCTTAATAAATGCTCATTCTCTTCCTTCCTACATACATACGACAATGATGCTGTCAGCCGAAAGGAGACAAAAGGCAGCAAAGAGAGCATTGACAGGCTACGGTAATCAAAGATATTTGGTTACTTAATCACTTAAATTCAGTAACCTGCTTCATAATACTTAATTATAACCTTTGCTTCATCTTCACCTTTCCTGTCCTACCACCCAGGGAGTGTTGAAAAAAGTCCTAGAGTTGAACTAAGAAGACCCAGATTTGTAAACAAAGTCAGAGGGCTTGGACTCAAAATATTTGCTCCATCATCAGTTCTGGTCACCAAATACATCACTTATCATCTTGGGCTTCATTTTTCTCAACTGTAAAATAAGGGGGTTGGCCCTTATGAACTTTAATGTCCCCTCTTTCTCTAACATTCTGTGACCTAATGACTTTACCTCAACCATCCTCTTCCTGCCCAGGGGAAGAAGATCCCCAGAATGCTGGACCTCAGTTCTACCCTAGTGATTAACAGGTAGCAAGTCAACCACACCCAGATCGGCACTGCTCCCTCCCTGTCCCATTCCTACCTCTTATTCTGTTTTCCTGAAGTTTCTTTTGCTCTCCCTCTCCCCACCTTAACCCTATCCTTTTCCTTTAATAAGAAATAAATCCTTAAATACATTTCCAACTCCATCCCACATTCCCACTCATGAGTGTGCATGAAAAGAAGGTCTGTGTGTATGTGTGTGTGTGTGTGTGTGTGTGTGTGTGTGTGTGTATGGAGATGGGGATGGAGATGGGGTCTACTGCTCTCTTGTAATTTATTTCTCTCTCCTAGTACTGTCTGAAGCAGCCATCCCCATACTGGAACAATAAAGGATGAATTGCTGGATCTCATTGCATCCTCATTTTGTCCTGATGCAGAGCTGTCAAGGTCTAGCCTTTCAAAAGCAGGGATTGTTTTGAATGCAGTGCCAGCAATAATCTCTTGCTCTCTGACTCACTGTGTGAGCCCCACAGGGTTTTAGATTTTTTTTTTCCATTTTGTTGGCTTAAATCTTTTAAAGCTTGAACCTGCACAGAGTCAAAGAGCAGGAATGAATAACCTCATTGGAACCCAGTGAATTTCCATTGATGAGCATTTGTGGGTCTGATCCAAAAGCAGAGTTTTGAGGCATGAGGATTTGAGGTCACAGGCATGAAATGATGTTGAGGGCTCTGTCTTGGATATCCTTCCCAAGAGAACAGTTGAATACCACTCCAAGTACAGTGGGTATAGGAAAGTATACCACACAAAACAGGACAGAATCTCTTGGGGCTAACAAAGGGGTGGGAGGAGGGAAAGAAAATAGGCCAAATTGTAGACTGCTCCTGAAGCAAGCAAAGGGCAGGGGCCTCACAGCAGCCAGTCTCTGCTGGGGCAATCAGGTTGCCATCTATCTGTTGTAGTGAAAGGAAACATGGAGTAGCCAAAAGGACATGGGCTTTGGAATTACATGACCCTAATTCAAAGACTGGCTCTGCTTGTTCGGTCAGTGACCATTTATTAAGCATCTCCTCTGGGCCAGCCACTGAGCTAGGTCTGGAGATACAAAAACAAGAAAGTAAAATATTCTCCACCACCAAGGAACTGACAGTCTAACAGGGAAAGACAACTAGGTGGCACAGTGATTAGAGCTCTGAACATGGAGTCAGGAAGAGCTGAGTTCAAATCCTACCACAGATCTTACACAGGGACCCATTATTTCCTTGTTGTAGGCAATTCTTAGTATGTAAACTTTCTTCACCAATGCAAATTGACAAGTCATTTGTAACTTAAAGTCTTAGTAAGTTGCCTGGGGGCGCTACAAGGGTTGCCCATGATCATACATACAGGTGGCTGGACTTAGGTTTATCTGAGAGCTCTCAGTGATGTCTCCTTCACCTGAACTGCTAAGGCACTACTTCTCTGCACTGTTCATTAGACAGACCACCTTTACTGCCTTGTGATATTTCTCTTTCTCTCTGTAGGAGGTAATATAACATGATTGGTTTCTTAACATAGAGAGCAGGACTTACATACCCAATGAATGTCATCCCCTTCAAAGTGCCAGCAGAACATCCCAGTGGAGATGCAAAGAGGATGCTGGGAAATGCAAGACAGGTGGTTGGTAGAGAGGCCACAGATGGAAATAGAAACTTGGGAACCACTCATATGGTTGATCATTGAAGTCAGAGAAGTAAAATCATATCTTTAAGGAAGAGAAGTAAAGATCAAATCCAGAAGTTAGAGAAATGTTAACATTTAGTAAATGGGAGGAGGCACACACTTAAGAATACACACTTAAGAAACTACTGATCACTTTGTATAGAACCTATTCAATAGCATGACAACAGTAAGGCTGGACAGGGTGGGGCATGTCCCAGCAACCTGCGAGGCTGAAACCGATGGATTCTTCCAGCTCTGGAATTCTGAGCTGCAGTGAGCTAAGCTGATAGGTATCTATCTGCACTAATGGTGACCCCACCTCTAATCCCTTAGGAGGCATAAAGGGTCAGTAGGTTGCCTAAAGGAGGGTAAACTGGTCTAGATTGGAAATAGAGCTGGTCAAAGCTACTGTGCCAATCAATAATGAGATCAGGCCCATGAGTAACTCCTGTACTTCTAGCCTACCTGAAATAGGGAGGCCAAGTCTTTAAAACACACACACATGCACGCACGCACGCATACATGCACACATGATAGTAGGGGAAGAAGCCAGACCAGAAGGAGAGCAGAACAGCATTGCCAGCACACATGATGAGCCCAAGAGAGGTGCATAAGGACTCCTGAGGTAGATGAAACATATAGGGGCACCTTCAAACATCAGAGTGAGTTGTTTTAACCACCTGTATTCCCTGAGTGGCATTCTATATAATATTTTTGTGAGAACACACCCCAGGCTTATATAACAAACATTTTGTAACTGCTCTCATAACAACAATTTCTCAGTAAATGACTTTGCTTTCAGATAATTGTGTCTACTGGGTGACTAGTAAAGATGAATACACTGGTTGAGGCTCATGGGCAATATCTATAAGAATGCAGCCTCACATAGTCATCACTTGGGGCTCCCAATCTGTGAGTGAGTCTGGAGGGGAGAAAGAGTCAAAATGAGGGATGGTTAGGCCAGAAAGAACACCACAAATACAGCTACTTTAGTTCCTTGGGATTGTTTGGTATTTATTTGCCAAGTCCTGTTAAAAGCTTACAATCACAAAATTGAATTTAGTTATGGGCAGTGTTTGAAACAGCTTGAAGAGGGTAAGTTTCCTGCGGATCAATTTGATTCTGAAACTATAGGAGTAAAAAGATAAGATTGTGGGGTAGCCTCAGCAGTGGAGCAGTGCTGGCCATACCTGTTCCAGGTAGAAGTTAAGACTTAAGAGTAAGAAATGGAAGGCCAGGAGACATTTGAATAGGATCAAAGAGTCTTCTGAATAAGGAATCTCTGACTTTCAGCTTACCCTGGACCACTTGCTTCAGCGTACACATCAGCACCTCTCACTGCCCCCCTCCTCCAATTTCCAAACATGCTTCCAGGAGGCGTTGGAGTCCGTGTTGCCTTGACCATCCTCCCCATCCTGCCTTTTGGAATCTTTGTTATTATGGGATGGTGTAAAGAAAGCTACCTTAGGAATGAGGGGACACCTGGGTTGGAGACCAAGCTCTGCCTTGTGCATAATGAGGACTTGACCAAGTTTATCCCCCTTTTAAAGATTTAATTACTGCCATATACATAATTAAGAGTATGGACTAGAGATTGGAATCACAGAACCAGAGAGATGAAAGGGCCCTCAGAGGGCATCTGGACTAACCAGCACCTGACTAATACTCACCAAGAATTAACCATTCAGTCTTCATTTTAATACCTCCAGTGACAGGAAACTCACTACCTAATGAGATAGCTTATTTTGCTTTCGAATAGCTCTAATTGGTTGTGATCTTTTTTCTTCTCTGGAGTCAAAATTTGCCTTTCTGCAATCTCTACCTATTGTTCTTACACTTGTCTTTTGTGTTCAAGTTGAAAAAGTTGAGTCTTCCTTCAAATGTTTGAAGACAGTTATCACGTCTTTGCTAAGTCTTCACGATCATCATCACCTTCACTAGTATTTATATAGCACTTTAAAGTTTACAAATATTATCTCATTTGATCTTTCCAGCAACCTTGCAGGGTAGTTGCTATCATTATCCCCATTTTAAAGATGATGAAACTGAGACTGAGAGGTTAAATAATTTTTCCAGGTCCTCAAAGCTAGCAAGGATCAGAGGGAAAATTTGAATGCAAGTCTTCCTCTGTTACCTAGCTGCCTCTGCCCTCCAAGAAAGACATCTCTAGTTCTTTCAACTCGCGTTTATATGACAAGATGTCAAGATGGTTGCCCTTCCTTGGCACCCTTCTCTGGAATCACAGCTTGTCAATGAATGCCATTCCTAAAATATTCACCCCTTAAAAGAACATAATATACCCTGATATGGTCTGATAGTCACATACCTCACTGGGACAGCCTCTAAGGTTTCTTCTAGCTGTGAGGATCCATGATCAGGGTCCTAGGATGATCTGGGATTAAATTTTCTCTGATTCTCAGTCTCATTCTCCATCTCTATTTCTCTGTCTCTTTGCCTCTCCATATGTATGTATATTTTTTCTATAGAGTGATATTGACACACACACACACACATATATATATATATATATATATATATATATATGTATGTATGTATGTATACACACAGGTATATCTGCACATCTTTGCTACCATGCAAATGAGCACCAGAGGACTACTGGTGACAGAAGCAGATGGCACACATTTTTTAAAATGCCCCCATATTGACATGGACAAGAAGGAAGGATAAATAGATTCCCCAAATGGTAGAGTGGATTTAATTGGTGACAAAGGGAAGATGGGGACCCAGATTTCCAGACAATCTAATCAGACAGATGCATTGACTGGGTGTGGAAAGATGCATAGAGAAAGGGGTTCCCTAGGAGGGAGAGAACAGTCACCTCTTTCTAATGGCCCTATTAAAGTGACACCCACTCCAGTGTAGACACTCTGGCTAGAGATATGTAGCTCTAAATATTTTCTCTGTCATTTTTATGAAAAAGAAAGAGAGTTTTCCCTATGAAGGGAAATTCATTAGGGCTCCTCCATGCTTGGTGTGAAGCTCTCAAAGACATTCCACAGCCTTTTTTTTATTATTATTAAAAATGGAGATTGCAAGTAAACATTCATTTCCAACCCTGCCATCTCTTTTTAAATGTGTGAATCTCTTCCCCACTAATGCCAGGCTGCTTTTCTGCTTTCTCAGCTTTCTATAGAAATGAGCACTCTGGAAACCTGGCCCCAGATTTCATTGTGAATCAGGTATAAAATTCAGACAGTACTCTCCTCTCCTCTCTTCTTTTCTCTTCTCCTCCCAGCCTCCCCCAAATCTGCTGATTTATGGAAGTGGAGAGGTACAGGTCTGGGAGTTTGAAATCAGTGCCAAATTCCACACTCTCCTTTGCTTCTACTCCCTCTCTAGGGCACTTTGCAGACCTGTTAAAAGGGGCTGGGGCCAATAAACTACAGAGGAAATAGTTCTTAGAGTATGTTGGAGATAAACTAAATCCATAGAGGAGTCCTTCCTAGATTTGCTTGGGCCTGGGGATGTTTCCAGAATGCAATTTAGGATGATGGGGAGTAAAAAGCAGACTGAACTCTGTGTAGATGCCACCATCCAGCCTTAGTTGTCTGTGGTTCCTTGAAAAGGGAACGTAAAAGCAAAATCTGAAGTCAGCCAACTGACTGGTTTGGTTCCTATGGTGCATTGATATTTCTATACTGCTGATTGTCCACAAAACACTCTCTTCACAAACATTCCGAGAAGCCAATAGCCCAAGCATTATGACACCCATTTTACAGATGAAAAAATGAAGGCTAAAGCAGAGGAATTTATTTCAAAGTCACATATTGGTTTCAAAACCAGAACTTGCACATAGGTCTCCTAACTCCACCACAAATACTCTTTCAGTGACACTCTCAATTTGATGCAATTTGAGCCCAAATGAGATTGCTTATGGATTGTATAGACGGTATAAATGAGACCTCAGTAGTGTCAGGTTTCAGGATTTTAGACAGAAATATTTATCATCAACTTTTTGCAATTAGTCAGCAGCCAGACTTCAGGCCCCAAATGTAATTTGTATAAGATCTAGAATGATAGCCCATGTACTAAAAAGAGTGCTGAGGCTGGAGTCTGTGTAGGTCATTTCAAACCCCACCTCTGCCACTTATTGTATGTGACCTTGATCAAGACTCCCAACATCTGTGGGGCTCACTTCCTTTAACTATAAAATAAGGGTGTTGGAAGAGATGACATCTAAGGTCCCTTTTATCTCTTCATTGGAATTCCTAAAATCTATAACTTCCCGCATCCCACAACCTCTATCACAGATATAAGAGAGCAGGGCTCAGAAGTGTGGTCAGGTACAAGCAATCACTGGCTTTGGCACCCAGTCTTCACTGTCTCAGTCTTTGAAATACTCATATATTTGAAATGAGATATAAAGCACTTGGCATATAAAAAGCACAATATAAATGGTAACTATCTTTTTTGTTATTTCAGTGTAGATAGGACAGTTTTATAAGGTACTGAGCTGAGAGTTAGTAATAGCCTTTAGTTCCAAATTGGCCTCA
Source organism: Bettongia penicillata ogilbyi (assembly GCA_023548195.1). NCBI lineage: Eukaryota > Metazoa > Chordata > Mammalia > Diprotodontia > Potoroidae > Bettongia > Bettongia penicillata. The sequence continues at coordinate 5,274,625 of JAJHZJ010000546.1, read as the reverse complement.
GACACTTATTAGCTCCGTGGACCTGGGCATGTCATTTAACCTCTGCCTCAGTGTCCTCAACTGTATAATGCACATAATAGAACCTACCTCTCAGGGTTGTCTGGAGGATCCAATGAGATAATATTTGTAAAGTTCTTAACAGTGTAGTCACTTAATAATTATTTATTCCCTCCCTTCCCTCATCCAGTGATTTTTAGTGCAAATTGACACATGAAATTTTCTCTAGGGGTACTCGAAACCCAGGAGAATATGGATATATGCACAAAGAAACCCGGGGGATGTCATCCAAGTAGCCAGGATCCTGGTGATATAGAACTCTGTTGCAAAACCTCCTCAACAGAGTCTTTTCCTTTCCTTCCTCCTAAATGGCTCAGCTCTAGAGTTACAGGTTAATGTCCAACCTAACACACATTAGAGACCTGGGACCTTCCTGGTTTACAGCTACTGCCAGCCTAAAGAAAGACTCAAAGTGGGAACGATGTTGGTGCCTTCGAAGGCAGTGGTTGCTGCCTCTGCACTTCCATGACTAACTTGGAGTAACAGTTCTGTCCCAAATGGCAACAAAGAGATTAAGTTAAGGAATTAAGTGATAATGGAAAACACTTAGACCATGTGGGCAGAATGATGTGGTGGGACTGAAGGTCAACCGTCTCTCCCAGTGCTCCTCCAAGTCCAGTATTCTATGTGCTTTACCATCTAGCTGCCTTCCTCTTCATCTTCTTTGTTGAGAGTACTCATTCCTCATTGTACAAGAGGGAAATGGAGGTCTGGAGAATGAAAGAACTTATCCAAGGTCACAGAAAGCTAGCGGCTAAACCAGACCTAGAGCCATATGGTCCCCCATCACAAATCAGTGATCACTTAGATTTATTTTTTCCCTAAAGGGTTAAGATTTCTCAGACAAAATAGTATATGACACATTTACTGCAGAGAAAAGAGAAATAGAATTCTATCTCTTTGAAGATAAAGAGTTTATATACAATGATTTTTATTATCCATCACCCCAGGGAACAAAAGATGATTTTAACCATGTCCACACATACAATGAGTGGGACTAATTTAATCACTAAGAACTTTCAGATATTTGAACTGGTTATGCCTGTAGTAAGGACCTTTGAAACCAGACAATATTATTATAAAAATTTGGAGTTTTAATATAAAAATTATAATAAATAACCTTTGGTTAGTGTTAACAAAGCATTTTACAAAGCAATGTTATCCTATGTAATTCTGACAGTAGCCCTGGAAGGCGGTTGTTCTAATTATATCCATTTTGAAGATGAGTAAACTGAAGCTTAGAGAAGTTAAGTGATTTGCCCACTTAACTTAAGGGTCTTGGCTTAAGGGTCACACAGGCAGGAAGTGTCTGAGGCTGGAAGAAGGAAGGTCTCCATTTGAATTTACAGGGATGCTCAATCATCCCAATATCATTTAACATTTTAGGATTTGAACTCATTTTCCTTTCTCCAAGGCTAGTATTCTATCCATTTTGCCATATAACTTCCTACCTCCATGGGCTCACAGATGAGGATACTTCTACGTGTATCGATTGAACACTATCCACTGTATATTTCCCTAAGGTCACCTCAGAAGACCCATCCAATGCACTGGAGGTCTTGTTCTGGTCCAGTTAGAATTTTGTGGATCCTGAGGCAGCATAAGTTTTGTCCATAACTGGGCTCCCTGCAAATACAGCAGCCTCATTTTTTTAAACCCAATGATTATTTCTTAAGTGTCAGTTTATCAGTGTTGCTATTTCATTCACTGTCTAAAGCTGATGATCAGCTAGAGGATCAGAGGTACCTTCCTGGAGGATATGGCTTTAGATGGATAGAGATCAAACAGGAAAAGAAGGAAAAGAAGTCTAAAGGGGTTGGGGGGGTGGTCCTAAAGGTTGAATTACAGGGTTTAGAAAGTAGATTGTTGTTCAGTTGTTTCAGTTATACCTGACAGTTCATGATCCTATTTGACATTTTCTTGAACGAGACACTGAAGTGGTTTGCCATTTCCTCCTGCAGATTACTTTACAATGAGGAGACTGAGGCAAACGGTGTTAAGTGACTTGCCCAAGGTCCCACAGCTATGTTTGAGATCATATTTGAGCTAAGGGTGATGAGTCCTCCTGACTGTAGGCCAGACAGTCTATCCTAGCTGATGAGATAAATCTAGGAAGGGAGAATGGAGCCATATTGGGGAAGACCTTTAATACTAGATAAAGCAGCTTATACTTTGCTCAGTAGGCAATAGGGATCCATTAGAGATTTTTGGGCAGAATATAGAGATCATGGGCTCATGGATTTGGACCATAAAGTGTCTCAGAGGCCACTTAGCCCAAGAGCTGAAAAGTCAGTCAATAAGCATTTATCAGGCACCTACTATGTTCCAGGCACTGTGCTAAGGGCTAGAGATACAAAGAAAGGCAAGACACAGTTCCTATTCTCAGAAAAGCTCACAATCTAATTAGGGAGACAGAGAGCAAACAAATATGTTTGAGCAAGCTATATCAAAATAAACTGGCAATGATTAACATAAAGAAGCTATTAGCAGGCCTGGGAAAGGATTCCTGTAGAAGGTGGAATTTTAGCAGGCACTTGAAGGAAACTAGAAAAACAAGGAGGGAGAGTCTTCCAGGCTGGGGTGGAGTGGGGTGATGGAACAGCCAGGGAAAACCCACAGAGTGGAGAGATGCAGTGTCGTTCCAGAAATGTTAAGGAGACCAGGGTAACTAGATTGAAGAATACATGGTGGGGAGAAGAGTGCAAGGTATGAAAAGACTGGAAATGTAGAGGGGGCTAGGCAATGAAGGGCTTTGAATGCCAAGCATAGAATTTTGTATTTAATCCTGGAGATGATCAAAAGCCTCTGGAGTTTGTTGTGGAGAGAGGTGATGTGGTTGGACCTCCTCTGCTTTAGGAAAATCACTTTGGTGGATGGATGGAGTTTGGACTGGAGTGTGGAGAGATCCATGGTAGGCAGCCCCATCAACAGACCATTGCAATAGGTCAGTGTAAAGAGATGAAGGTGTGTACCATGGCAGCGGAAATTTCAGAGGAGAGAAGGAGATATGTTTCAGACATGTTGCAAAGATGTCCAGGGAGGTGGTCACACGATCAGACCAACCTACAAAAAGTATTATATTCCATTGTCTTTTCTCTCACATACTAGGATGGCCTTATAGAATCTAATTATAGTTTCCCAGGATAGTCTAGGACATGAAACTGACCTTTTTTTCTTTATTGTTACTATAATCATTTCCATCATCAATTTTCTGATCAGAAATTTACGAGAGTTTTGAGCCGAACCCAGTTTCAAAACAGAACAGTTGTACTATGGTTGATCAACAATCCACATCCATTCATTGATGTATTAATAAATTGATTCATTTATTATATATGTTATGTAATTATATATTCTGAATATATAATTATATATTATGTATTATATGCTATATGATGTAAATATATTATATAAGGTTTTATGTTATATCTATATCTTATATGTGCTATATTACATATAAATATAAAGCATCATCAATAAATCATTAATTAATTTTGCTTGTTGACTGACTTCAGCATCAGGATGAGAGGATTTTAGGTTATTTCTTCAAAACATGTGGCTATACAAACAATTGGATAGACCCTACTCATTCACTTTTTCCCCTCCTCAACGTTCTAAATTCTATTTCAGTAGTGGCATTCTATGCTCTATGTCCTAAGTTCCATCTCAACTCTGACATCCCATGTGCTTTCTCTTTCAGTTGTGGCATCCTATGATCCTGTGATGAAGGAAGGTTCTTTCTACAGGACATCACTTAAAGTCTTTTGGCTTTAAACAGACCAGCTTTTAAATGAACTAAGTTGGATAACAGGAGACCAATTTCAAAAAGCTCTCTTCCCTTTTAATAGCATGTCAGGCCATATGATTTACTCAAAGTCATTACAGAATATGGAACAGCGACTCCTCCATTTCCCACACCACATTCCACTCACCTAGCCAAGGCTGGCTGGGGCCAGCAGCACAGGAGTAAGGAGAGAGAGTGGGTCCCTTCTGAACTAGAATGCAGAGGCTTCTGGTGCTTCATGGTTCTAATTTCTGGTTGGGTCAGGGCAAAGAGAAATATGGGAAAAAAGGAGGGAATTTTCAGAAGGTTCTGACTGAACTAGAAGGTCTCTGAGGTCCTGGAAACTCTGAGACTGTTATTCTATTAGCCTCAGTTACTAGAAAGACAAAGGAAAAGGAAGTGGCCATTTGAGAACTGACTGGGCCAGAAGCAGCCTCTGCCTTCCCCCATTGCCACCACCACTGTTTTGCAAACTCACCCAAATTGATATCTGTGCTCTCAGAGGGAAGGGGTACATGCTGATAAAACACCAGCTAAGCTTTTACATCCTCTTCCGATCAAGCATCTCCTGAAACTGTTTATCTGATCAGCCCCAAATTCTGTCAGAGCGTTGACATGTGCATTTCTAAATAATTTCAGGATGTCAACCTGAATAGACCCGCAGAATCAGAGAGTTAATTATCTTTGACAACTTTGCCAGCTAATTTCCTATTTATATGTTCCAAACCAGGGGCCTCTTTCATCCTCTCTTGTCACAAAGGATTTATCAATCAAATCAAGGCCTAAAATTGTCTGCTAAGGCGTTCTGGCATCCCAAAGGGAGTTTGTCTGTTTGAAATCTTCCCGGCTACCTAATGACAGCCACATTGACATGAAACAGATAAGGCATTGTCTTCTTTTGGTGAAGAGGCCACAGCATCCTAGAAGAGCCTGGGCCCCGCCAGCCTGGCCCATCCCTTTCCCTCTCTCCCTCTCTCCCTTCCGCCACCACCATCCAGAGCTCCCTGTGGTTGTCAAGGTCCCCGATTTCCAAGTCACAGGCTTCCTCTGGATGCCAGCTGACAGGCCCCACCAACGTCAGCTCTTGGACTGTCTTAGCCAATCTTCCCAAGATTCATTCAGGGCCACGAACAATGGGAAGAGCGACCGGCAGGCACTGACAGACATTTTGATGGTGGAGGCCTGGGCTCCTGTTGTCTCTACTGTTGTCTGACAGGCAGTTATGTTCTATTTAAATAGCTATATCCTCTCTCAGTGTTCCCTGTAGCAGGGTTACAGCCTTACAGGGATCACCTCAGGATGTCAGGTGGCTTGTGATTCTGTGTGTGTGTGTATGTGTGAGTGTGTGCGTACTCACACATGCAAGTGTACACGTGTGTTTGCATGTACATAGCAGCTTGGGGGGAGGAAGAGGTTCATGTTGAGTAGGATGGGAGGGGGAGTCTTCACAGTGGGCCCCCTGATTGAAGTCAATGATATTAATAACAATGTGGCAATGGGGATGGGACTAGAGGCTCTCCTACCACTCCCATGCTGTTCTAAGTATCAGAAGATCAAGGAAGAAGAGGGGGGAAGGCTACTCCTTGTCTGAATTATGGCAAGTGGGCAGCTCTTGAGATTTGAACCATCTAGTACCAATGGATCTGATGCATCTCTGCCCAGAGAACACACCATGATGCTACTCAAGGACTGCTCCCCAAATCAAATAACTCTTGGATCTGCCTAAACTTTTAAAAAATTATTTAATTTCTTAAAAATGGGGGAAAAATAGGATTGTAAATGAACCACAAATCTCTACTATCTACAACTTGAATTTTTTTAAATATAGAACAAATTCAACATGGTATTTTGAAGGCTGTCCTGCCTGTGTGTTTCCCTCCAAACATCCTTCCATTCCCTGCTGTGTGTTTTTAAAGAGGCTTCAATAACTCCTTTTTATTTTTTTTATTTCTGTTCTTGATAATAACATCACTAGTCCTGTGCTTTCACTGGCTTTCTTCTCAATGCCTTGAATAGCCTCCCTTCTCTTTTCCACCTTCTGAATTCCCAACCACTTTTGAAGGCCCATAGTCAACTCCATCTCTGTGATTCCTTCCTTGATCTTCAGAATTTATTATGATTTTTAAAGTATCTCTGTCATTTGGGAATACCTAAAACTCATTCCAGTCCTATCCTACAAGTGCCTATCCCCAACACTAAAGAGAAGAATGAACCTTTTCTTTCGATAAAGAAACAATGAAGCAAAATCTCCTGAGTTAAACACAAGTCTATCAGTATAGGCAGTATTTTCCACCCACAGTTCCCCACTTCTCTGTGAAAAGGAAGGATGATGCTTCCTCATCTCTTTGCAAAACTATATTTCTTCTGAACTCAGACACTTGCTAGCTATCCAAATGACCTTGGGCAAGTCACTTTAACCCTGTTTGTCTCAGTTTCCTCATTTGTAAAATGAGCTGGAGAAGGGAATGGCAAACCACTCCAGTATCTCTGCCAAGAAAATCCCAAATAAGGTCATGAAGAGCCAAATATAACTGAAATGACTGAACAATATTTCCTTTGAACGTTTCAGAAACAAAATCTTATTCAATCATTCCTTCAACAGGAAGAGCAGCCAGGGTTCCTAGTTGTTCAACTGATCTTTCCTCACACTATTTGACTGAAAAGGGGCAGCATGTTTGTTTTTTTTTTAATTTACATGGGCCATGATTGATCATTTTAATTAATCATAGTTTCTTTAGTATTCCTCTCTTATAATATCTAAAACCCATGTAATCTTGTGTATTACAATTATCTGGTCAATTCTTTAGCATTTTGCTAATTATCCCATTCCCTAGGATAGTGCTTTGCACACAGGATGAATTTAATAATTGTTTATCAAATGAGTACATGAGTGAATATTACCAGAATATAGAAATGATCTGTGAAGGGGGCAGTAAGGGAGGAAAGAGGCATTCCTTGGGGTTGTAAATAAATTGCCCCTGCCTCCTTCACTGTCCTGACCACATCCTGTTCCTTAGCCTGAATCAACTGAATACTTTGCCACCACCCCATACAATTGGGCCTTACAGCTGTGAGGACCTACCCCAGCCATCTAGATGACACTCTTTGCCAATTGCCCAGGCCTCTGGCACAGAGCAACAGGAAGGTTCTCCTCCTGACAGACTGGCTGCTCCTGGTCTGAGCGAAACACTGAGCCAAATGTTTTCTGACAGCCTTCATTTGCTCAGCCCAGCCCAGAACAAAGAGCTCTCTGGGTTTGTTTAGGTACCTGGTCTATGACAGATGTTGTCATGAACTCTCCACCACCCTTTGAATGGCTGGTGTGTGTTCAGTTTCCTGGCCTTTGAAGATTTTGTGTTTGTAGCAACCAACCTCTCAAATGAGCAGATTTACCAGTGACTGCATTTCCCAGGCATTTGCTAATGTGGGCACCCAGGAACAATGAATATTTATAAAGTGCGTCTGAATCCAGACCTGACACACCAATCTCCCTGCAGTCTTCTTTGATCTGGTCTCCAGCCCCTTAGAGTACAAGCTCAGACAGACCAGGGGTTCCTCTCTAGCCTGGCGTTGGCCACGCCTCAGCGATACCTCTGAAGGGCAAAGAGGTAGAGGTAGCAAGAGGTCTTGCTGGTCACCATTAACAAGCCCTGGGTTCTGCACATGAGGACCCTTACAACAGACTCTATGGAAGAATGGAAGAACAGGGATTTGAACCCATGTTCCCCAAATACCAGCACTGGGGAAACTTCACGGAGTTCATGCTGTTTCCTGGACATTTTTAGCTACCTGGGACAGTCTATTTTTGTACATAGCTTTATGAGGAGCTCATTCAGCAATAAGGAAAGTCTTATTTCTTTAAGGAGGGATAGAGTTGTATGGTTACCCTAGTTAGGTGGTATAATGGATAGAGAGCTGCACCTAGAAGCAGAAAGATCTTAGTCCAATCCAGCCCCAGACATTTACTAGTTGTGTGACCCTGGTCGAGTCACTTAATTTCTCCCTCAGTTTCATCACCTGTGAAATGGGAATAGTAATAGCTTCTACTATTCTACTATTAGCTTCTACTAAATCTCCTTCCCAGGATTGCTGTGAGACTCAAATAATATGTATAAAGTGCTTAGCATAGTGCCTGGCTGATGTAGGTGCTGAATAAAAAAATGCCTGTTTCCTTCCTTCCTAAGGCTCTATCAAATGCTTTTTCACAGAGATTCTCAGTTCCTATTTTTCTCCAAACTCCATGGGGTTTATGGTCATGAAGATTTCTCTAGTCACAAAATGTTTCACATTCAGTATCTCATCAGATCCTCACATCAATCTTATAAAATAGGTAATATTAGGAGCAAAATGGGAATGAGAAGTAAGTTTGGGGATTTGGATTGGAATCTTGGTCACCTAATTCCAAATACTTTTCAATATCTTCCAGACCATGCTATGCCTCATACTGTGACTAAAAAGCTTTGTATCTGAAGCAAGAAGGGGGTTGGTTGAGGCAAAGGGTAAGAGACTCCACTGGGATACAAGTACTATGAGGTGTGCAGGGGTAGGAGGATGAGGCAGGCAGGATGCTCTGGGACACTGGGACTAAAGGACTTCCGTGCTTGTGATTTCTTGGGCACAAAGTAGAAACACATCCTTGGATGATACTGGCAGAGCCCTTTCAATTTCAGCATCCTCATCCAAAACTCCAAGCATCTCATCGTCATTGCTCTGCTATTGCTCCATTGGTCAAATTTCTAGATACACACACACATATGTTTATATATTCATGCACGTATACACACACATATATACAGAGATAGATACACAATATAATAATTATACATTATATAATAGTTTCTATATGACCAAAAATATATTTGTATAAAACATGCGCATATATAAACACATGAATATATTTATAAAATTATATTGCATATTATATAAATGTAATATATGAAATATGTATATTTATTATTTATATTTCTTTATTCATACATATATACTATATACATAAATATTTATATATGTATATATACATACATTCATACATACAAACACATATGCCATTTCACTTTGCTCATAGGCTCAAAAATCTTTGAATTCATAGTCAAAGTTTCAGTCTCAATTGACTCCAAGCACACTCTTCTCCTCTTCCATCAATATGAACCTAACACATATATCCTGATTGTATCTATTATCCTATATAATTATCTAGATCTTGTCATTCCAGTTCTGCAATATCTCTAGCATTCATCTCACCTTTATGCTAACACCATGATACAAGCCCTGGTTGAATTATTACAAAAGCTTCCTAAGAGGTCATTGGTGAGAAGAAAATCCCTCTAGACACACACACACACACACACACACACACACACACACACACATCCACTTCTGCCCCTCCCCTCATTAATCTATACCATTGCCAGATTAATCTTTCTCCTGCAGAGATCTGGCCAAGCTACCTTCTGCAGGACAAAGATTAATCTGGTAATGGTATAAAGTATAGATATATCTATAGTGCCCAAAACATAGTGAACACTTAATAAATGCTTGTTGACTGACTGTTAAAAAGAAAAACATCACTGTCTCCCTATTATCTATTGAATAAAATTCAACTTCCCTTTCCTAGAATTCAATTGTTTTTATTCAGGTTTTTTTTTTTCAGTCATATTCACCTCTTCATGACCTCATTTGAGGTTTTCTTGCCAAAAATCCTGGAGAGGTTTTCCATTTCTTTCTCCATTTTGCAGATGAGGAAACTGAAGCAATAAGCATTGTGACTTGCCCAGGGTCACACAGCTAAGCCAGATTTGAGATCCGAGGCAAGATTTGAACTCAGGACTCCTGATTCGAGGCCCAACCCACTACGCATTATGGTACCACCTAGCTGTTCTTGCAGTTGATCCATTAAAGGAACCGGGAATGTTTATCTTGGATTAGAAAACATTTAGAGGCAACATCGAGGCAGCCTTGAAGTGTTTGAAGGAATGTCATATGGAAGAGACATTAAATTTGTTCTATTTGGCTCCAGAGACCAGAACCTGGAGCCATAGGTGGGAATTGGTGAGAGGTCAATTCTACCCCAATATGTGGGAAACGTGAGTGACAAAATGTGTCCCCAAAGGCAAATGACCTGCTTACAGAGTTAGTGGGGTTCCTATTGCAATAGATCTTCAATAAGTCTGGTTCATGGGACCATAGTTTGGAGCTAAAATGGACATTAGAGGACATCTAACCAAAACAGTTCATTTTTGCAAACAAGGAAACAATCCCAGAAACGTAAAGGCTCCAATGGTACTGGGTAGAGTACGTAACCTAGAGTGATGAGCACTTGAGTTTATTGTTCAACCTTGGGTAAATTACTTATCCCGCATCTACCTCAGTTTCTTCATCTGTAAAATGGAAATAGTAATAGAACATACTTCCTGGGTTTCTGTGAGGAAGTAATTGTAAAGCGCTTCTGCAAATCTTAAAAGGTTATATGTGTTAGTTATTCCTGTTATTACTATTACTGTAGTTATTTCAATGACTTGTTTGAGGTCATACAGGTAGTGAGTGGCAAGGTCAGAATGCAAACTCAGGTCCCAATGAAGTCACATTTAAGTACACTTTCACTGAAGCACACCGACCACTAAGGTGCAGAATTCTGGGGAGAAGATTCCCGCTCAAGTACGGTTTGAACGAGATGTCCTTGGAGGTCATTTCAGCACTAATGTCTGTGAGTGGATTAGGACTCAAGTTCTCCCAAAATATGGTGTCATTCTATCTTTTCATACTTCTCTTTTTTCTCCTGCTTCCTTGTCCTATGCAGAGTTCTCCCTCCCTTTAATCAGCTCTTCTTTCGGTGTTGTCTCTCCCTCTCCCTCCCATTGCATAGGGATCTTCAGAGATTAGCAGAGGGCTTGGCATGAGGTGAGTTCTTAATAAAGGTTGTTTTTTTCCTGTGTATCTAGACTTCTTTCTATCCATTCATCCATCCATCCATCTACCCATTCATCATCTTTCTGTCTCTATTTATCTCTCTATTTTTTATTTATCTAATTACCTGCCTTCACACCATATTACTTTATACCATATTACCATATCCACTTACTCCACATCCCAGTGAAACCATCCCCTAAAAAGAGTTTACTCCCTGCCCCCACCTCTGCCATTACTCAGAGTTCCTAATGGCCAAAATTTTATTTCCCTTTGTCTTTTGAATCCTTACCAATCCTTTAAATTAAATTAATTACTAAATTAAATCCCAAGTCAAATACTTCTTCCAGAGGCCTTCCTTTCACCTACCCCTTCTATATACCCTCTCAATCCAAAAACACTCAATACTAGCTAATTTGTGTATAGTACTTTAAGGGCTCCAAAACTCTCTGCATAAATTACCTCATTTGAATTTAACAACCCTGTGCTGTTGGTACTACAGGTATTTTAGAGATGAGGAAGTGGAGTCTCAGAGAAACTGAGCAACTTTGCCTATGATCCCACAGCTAGTGTCCTAGGTAAGGTTTGAACTCAAGTCTTCCCCACTCCAAGTACAACATCCTGCCTCTTCAATCTCAGACCCCACCTAGTAGTCCTAGCCCGTGCACTTGCTAATCATGTAATCTAATATGGATGATGGCAATCTGTATCTATATCTTGTTCCTACACAGGGGACCATGTTGGCAGGGCCAGAGTGATATCGAAATTCTTAATCTATGCCCCAGAACTAAGCAAGATGTTCCACATGCAGTCAGTTCTTAATTACTATCACTGAAAGAATTAATGAATAGGATATGCCAACCTGTACATTGACCTCCCAGCATTTCTGGATTCTGGGGTCATTTCTACCACTTACTAACATTACTAATCAAGTGAAGTCAATAAGTCTTTGTTAAATGCTTACTGTGTGTCAGGTACAGTGCAAAAGACTGAGGATACAAATATATATGTATAAGCAGGGAAACCCAGTTCCTGTCCTCAAGGAGTTTACGTTAGAGGGGGGGAGACATCATATAAAAAGAATCTGAAAAGGAGTGAAATATGAGAGGGCATATTACTTAAGTCCTTTTCTTTCTCTGGGCACTTGGATCCCTAAGGCACACCTAAGCCTGAAGAACAAATATTTCAATGCTCGTTTGAAGGAAATAAGAGGAGTATCTTCGTGAATAAATCCATAGACAGTAGTCTCTTTGCACAAACTCATTAAAAGTAACAGAGACTCTCCCTCCAGAAATCTTCCACATAAACCTTATCCAAGATGCCCAACCAGAGGATCAGGAGATCAATGTATGGGATTTCATATTTGTTCATCTCCAAGAGTGCCACCCTCAACTTTTCAGGTCAATCTGTGAGTCATGCTAAAAGACCTTGGTGATATATGACTCCCAAACCCTCCTGTGGTTCTCAGTAGAGATCTCAGGCTATCAGACAAAGAAGCAAGGAATGTTTCTGGACCTGAATATTGCCCTAAGGAAGAAAAGCAAATGAACCCTTCCTTCTACCAACACCATTCGAACTCTTCCTCCCCATCTTGCTCTGGTTCTCCTGAGACACCAAGAATGTGGTAATTACAGATTACCACTTTTCTTGACGTCTTTTCTGGGCAAGTTTCACACCATAATTTATTCTACTTTTTAAAAGCTAATAATTTTCCATGCTATAAGATGGATTTGAAGACACGGCATTAAACTTTTATTAGAAAGTCATTTGTCATGAGTTTGAGATTATTACTTTAGCTTCTTCAAGTTTAATTTGATTCAGTTCTACACTACAACAAACATTTATTAAGCCACTGCTGTGGGCTGGGTGCAGTGTTCAGCCCTGGGGATACAAAGATGGGGGCGGGGTGAACACATTATTTCTTCCCTCAAGAAACTTACATTCTACTAGAGGAGAGATGATCAAAATAATATAAGGTAGAATGTCAGAAACAATATGGTGTAGTCAACCAGGGACAAGCCTTAGGGTTAAAAAAGAATTGGATTTCAATTCTGCCTCTAACCTACACCACCTGTATCACCATGGATAAATCATTCAAACTCTCAGTATCCCCAGGCACCTCCAAAAGGTTATAGTTACAGATGGGAAATAGGGTATTGTTCAGTTTGATCAGAATGTGGGAAATAGGGCTACAGAGGGAGTTTGGAACCAGTATGGAAGCCTTGAATGCCAGAATAAACAAACAATGAAAAGCAGAGCTTTATAAAAACATAACAAAAGCCAGTTTTCTGGTGAATTGTATATAACCAGGAGATGGGACTCTCCTCAGCATTTCATTCCTCAGTGAAATTTTCCAGCTGCCCTGATTCTAAATGCTCACAGTTCAATGTTCTCACTTCTATATTTATGAAAACAGTAAAATTCCCATTAAAAACTTACCAGTTGAGGGATGTTTGGATTTTTTTGGGTGGGTGAGGGAGGAGGAATAGATTCTCAAGCAGGTTTAAAAAGAAGCAACAAGAACTTGGCATCCAAGTGGTTTTGTTCACGTAAATAAAAAAATATTTTTGATGTATTTTTTTTTTCTTCATTTTGAAAAGCATTAGAAAAGAGCAGGTGAGCAGTTAGGAGGCCTGCGTACTCTTCCACAAACTCTGTTGAAGGATTGAATGAATGCGACTTGGTTTCTGAAATGTTCAGAGAAAGCACAGTTCCGGGATTCAATTTATATTTACCCCCAAAGACCTCTATGCTTGTTAATTGCCAATCTGCTTTATCATGCAAAGAGCTTTCTCCTAGAGAAGGGCTGCTCTCCAGATAAAAGACATGCAGAGATTTAAAAATACCCTTAGAACACGACAGGAAGAAAAATCTGAATGCATCAGGATGTGAGCACAAAATAAGGGTACAAAGAGCATACTTGGTGAAGTAATTATTCATTACTGGGAGGACTAGTGTAGAAGTTGAAGATTCTGACTCTGGCATTCAAGGCCCTCAACTCATTGATTCCAGTTTGTCTTTCTTACGTTTATTTCATACAACTGCTCTTTCACATGTTATACACAGGCCTGACCATATCTCTCTCTCTCATACACACACACATACACACATACACAAACACAATTCCCATGATTCCCTAACATCTCGAGAATCAAAAATAAAATCCCCTGCTTGATATTCAAAACCCTTTATAACTTACCTCCCCAAAAACCTTTTTAGTCTTCTAACTTAAACCTCTCCCCCTCCCCCACATACTCTGTGATTCCTTGTCCTTCCTCCTCCAAGACACTCAATCTCTCAACTTTAGGCCTTTTCATTCTCTTTCCCCCAGGCCTGGAATGCTCTCCCTCCTATCACTTTCTGGCTCCTCTAACTCCCACAAATCTCAGTTACAATCTGACCTTACAGAGGAAGCCTTACCAATGCTTCTGAATTCTAGCGTTGATTATATCCAATTTATCCTGTAGATTGTTTGTATATAATTATTTGAATGTTGTCTACTCCACAAGACCATGAGCTTCCTGAGAGGAAGAGCTGTCATGCTTAGCACAATGATGGGCACACAGTAAGTTCTTCATTACATTTATTAACTAAATGACATCTGAGTCAAACTGGAAGATTTTCTATCAGCTCTCCTATGTTGCTTGCTGCTTTCCTTCTTGCCCCTGGTTCTCAAAGTTCTCCCATATTTATACTGTATATGCATATACATATGAGTAAGTGTGTGTGTGCGTGCACAAAGGCCAGTATGGCTGTTAGTATGGATGGCGTGGCACAGTAGGGTGGACTTTGGGTTGGATGGCAAGAGGCTGTGAGTCTCGGCTCTAGGCACTCAGTCTTTGTGTGACTCTGGGCACCTCATCTGAAATACAGGTATCACCAAACTTCCCAACCTCATTCACATAGGCCATTGTAAGTAAAGAACTTTTCAAACCATACAGTATCAAATAAGGTAGATCCATTACTGTGCTATACTAGTCAACTTAGCTCATTATGGGTTACTCCATTCTTAGCAAAAAAGTCAAATCCACAAGCATTTAATAAATGATTACTGTGTGGCAAGCACTTTGCTAAACTCTGGGGATACAAATATGAGCAGAAGGAAATTCCGTGCCTTCAAGTGACTTACTGACTAATGAGAGAAAACAATACATAAAAGAAATCTGAAAGAGTCGGGGGAAGAGGACAGGAAGGTGGAGAAAGTTATGCTGCTGGGAGAGGAATGAGACATGGCAGATTGGGGCACGCTTCTTCAATGGAGGTTGGGGAGGAGCCATCCAGACAGAAGTGCTGAGGCGGGGAGTACTTCACTCGGAACTCTAATCAAGCCATTACCTATTTATACTCAGTAAGTGATTAATAAATTCTTGTTGATAGACTGATTAATTTCTTATGTAGTTGTCAGCATGGGATCATAAAACCGTATATTTAGATTTGAAAGGGACCTTAGAGGAAGGAGGAGGAGGAGGAGAATATGAACAATTTGAATTTACATAATACTTTAACAATGGCCAAGTTTGTATACAAAGTTACATATGTTTTCACATTTGATCCTCATAAAAACTTTGGCAGCTGGGTGCCTTAATTTTTCCCGTTTTACATATGAGGAAGCAGAGACTGAGAAAAGTTGTGACTTGCCTCTGTTCATAGTGTTAGAATCTGAAGCAGAATTTGAACTTAAGTTTTCCTGGTTCCAGGTCCAGACCTCTATCCAGTCCACTGTCCAGCTCCCCAAATCCAAATTTCTTCACTTTACAAATGAGGAAACTGAGGACCCGAAAGATGAATTAACTTTTCCAAAGTTACATGGGCAGTAAATGAAAGAGACAGGGTTTGACCCCAGGTTACCTGACTCCAAATCCAGGATATTTTCTGCCGACTCCTGACACTGCTGAGGAAAGAAAATGGGAGCTCCTACCTGGCCTGGTAGGTGCTCAATTCCTTTCATGTCTCTGCTTCTTCCCACATCTCCTGATTCCCAGAGCTCTTTCCCTTTCTTTCATAACGCCTCGGCTCTCTCTCCATTCTCCAAGCCTCTGGCCTGTTTGGTCACGCAGACAACAGCCTAACCTGGGGGAACACCATCTGAGAAGGCTAACGACAACTTACCTTCATGGCTGACAAGGTATTGTGGGGAAATGGGATGGCCTGAGAGCTGCCCTGGCTGACCCATGCCTCATCTTCACTTTAAGGCTGATCAACGTGTTTTCCTTTAGAGTATGTCATCTCGACCTTCTTTGGGGCATGGACTCCTTTGATAGTCTGGTGAAGCCTGTGGACTCCTCCGGGTAATTGTTTTAATTCAATTGCTTTAATTGTTTTTAATAATGTAATAATAATGTAAAATGCCCTGGTTGGCAAAAGAAGCGTATTATAGTGAAATCTGTCTGTCTATCTATCTATCTATCTATCTATCTATCTATCTATCTATCTATCTATCTATCTATCTTTCTTTCTTTCTTTCTTTCTTTCTTTCTGTATGTCTATTTATCTATCCATCCAGCTATCTCATATCCATATATATTATATACATATATGCACATATAATATACATACATACATATACATGTGTATGTAAATGTATACAGGGGCAACAATGTGGTGCAGTGGCTAAGGTGCCAGGCCTGGGGTCAGGAAGACTCCTCTTCCTGAGTTCAAATCCATCTTCAGACACTTACTGGCCGTGTGACCCTGGACAAGTCATTTAACTGTTTGGCTCAGTTTCCTCATCTGTAAAATTGCCTGGAGAAGGAAATGGCAAACTGCTCCAGTATCTTTGCTAAGAAAACCCCAAATGGGGTTATAAAGAGTTTGAAAAAACTGAAAGAGCTGAGCAACAATAACATGCACATGCTCCTACATACACAGATGTACATATACAAGTATGTGTATATTAACATACACAGATACACACGTGTATACATATACATGCATGTAGAGAGACAGATAGACAGACAGACAGACAGACAGACAGACAGACAGACAGATAGATAGATAGATAGATAGATAGATAGATAGATAGATAGATAGATAGATAGATAAACAGATAGATTTCTAGCCAGCTCTCAGGAGATGGTCCATTTCCCCATTGGACCACGCCAGTCATGAAGCACGAAGGTGAGTAGGCTTTGTGGTCCTCAGGGCCAAACAGACCAGAGGCTTGGAGGATGAAGAGAGAGCTGAAGCATCGCGAAAGCAGAGGAAAGAGCATTGAGTTGAGAATCAGGAGTTTTGGGCAGAACAGAGACATGAAAGAAATCAAGAACCTAACAGGCCGGGTAGGAGTCCCTTGCTTTCTTTTCTCAACAGTGTTAGCAACCTAGAGTAAAAGCCTGGCTCTTCCATTTACAACATATGTAACCTGAGCCAAGTTAATTCATTAACACACATGTGTATATATATATGCACATGATTGCATACACATATCTGTATATATATGTATTGCAGATGCATGTGTATACACCATTTATGCATGTATGCGTGCATATACATGCATGTATACATACATATTTGTGGATGTGTGCATATGTATATGCATATGTACATATATACATATACATGAACATACACACTCATATATATATATATATATATATATATATATATATATATATATATACATATATATATATATATATATATATGAGTTTACAGACCTTAGGTTAAGAACTCTACAGGATTATAGAATATAACAGCTACAAGAGACTTCAGTGACCATATATATAGTCCAACCCAGTGGTGCTTTTCCCCTCTATCACCAGAAATCCCAGTTGCAAATGAACCCAAAATATGTGACGGGAAAGGTGAAGAGGGAGTAAAGGACAAGGGAGCATGCCCTGGTTTTCCCCTGGGTTGTAATTGGTGACAGAAGCCTGTGGCCCAGAGGGATAATGACCAAACTTCTCAGCACTAATCCACTTATTGCCGCCTTCAATTTCTCCTTGCAGAATCCTGGGCCTCACACTAGCCACTTCAAACTGTCTCCTTGAGAGACAGGTGGTCATTAAGCTTGACTGTGGACGTTCCCTTTACCTCTGGATGTCTGGCAACAAGCAGCATCCCACACCTCCAGCAGGGACATGAAAGCATTTTCTATGGGGGGGAGAAGGAGGAGACATGCGCCATGCAGCAATTACCCAAGACACGGCTTTACTTTGCTGCAAATTGTCAGCTAGTAGCTGATTGAAAACTCCAGCTGCAGTTGGCCTGTAAAAGGAGTCTTTCAATAGTTCTATTTAATTGAATCAGCATTTATCCAGCACCAACTATCTACAAGGTCCTGTGCTTGACACTAGAGGCACAAAACTTTAAAATGGCGAGATCCCTGGTCCTCAAGGAGTTTATTCTCTACTTCAGGGTAAATATGGAAACAAATCAAGAGATCTGGGACTAATCATTCTGATTCCAGAGGCAAGTACCACAAAACATGTCTGGAGTACACAGAGGGAACAGGAAAGGAAGATCCCAGAGCAATCCTCTTGTGGGGAAGACCTATAGACCATGGAGAAACATGAGGCCTCTGCTGGGAAAACCAATGCTGGAAGATGGATCTCAGTATGTGTTTTGTTCTCCTCCAGGTACTATATGATCCAACAGCACTGGTCTACTTTGTGTTCCATATTTAACACATACCATCTCCCATCCTAAGACTTTTCACTGGCTTTCTCTTGGACTTGGAATACTTTTCTTCCTCATCTCTTACTTTGGGATTCTCAGGCTTTCTTGAAAAATCTTGAGTATTTTCCCTATCCTTCTTCCCTCCCCTCCACAAGTTCCTTCCCACAAAGATTGCAGTCCTTTACTCTGTGTATATGTGTGTACATATATACATATATATGCAACACATGTGTATATACATACAATATGCATGTGTGTATGCAATGTGCATATTACACACATACAATATATACAAAATGTATACATTATACATCATGTATATACCTGTTGTATATTATATATTACAATTATATATTGTATTATATGTACATATATGATATGTGTGAATATATATGTGCATGTGTGTAATACAATATATAGTATATATGCATAATGTGTGTGGAAATCTATAGTGTAATACACACATACACACACATACACACACGTATCTCTATCTATCACATTATATCTTTGCATGCCATCTCCCTGGTAAGACTGTGAGCTCCTCAGGTCAGAAATGATGTATTTTCCTTCTTTTATGTTACCATCACTCACCATAGTGCCTGATATTAAAGCACTCAATAAATGCTTTTTGAGTGGTGCAAGGCTAAGGAAAAATTTGCCTGTCATGTGGTCATCTGGGGAGGAGATGTATTAGCTGAGATCATCCTTTTTCAACTAATTATTATTAACTAGATACTATACTCAATTATTTCTACCTGCTGAAGGAGGACAAAGTGTGAGAGTCCTCTAAAATTTACTGTCCATTTGCCCTTTCTTAGTTACAGAAATCAAAATAAGTATGATACAAAGAATGGTGGGAAAGAGGATTTAGAGAGGTGACTATGGGCCGTAATATGAAGGACCTTGGGTGCCACACCGATGTAACTATCTTTTCTTTATCTAGATTGGGAGCAGCAACTCACAATTACTGGGTAGAGAGAAACATGATGAAAGTAGTGTTTCATAAAAAAAACATTATGGCCTGAGAAAATATTTGCCCAAAATTATTCACATAGACATCATGGCATCGTAGAAATAACACCAATTTAGGAATCATGAATTCTGAGTTCAAATCCTGTTTTTATTAAATTACATGTAAAAATAAATTTTAATGTTTATTTTTAAAATTGAGTTCCTTCCTCCCTACTTCCCCTCCATTGAGAAGACAAGCAAACTGATATAGGTTATGCATGTGTAGTCAGGCAAAACATATCCATAATCATGTTGTGAAAGAAAACATAAACAGAAAAAAACCTCAAGAAAAATAAAGTTGAAAAATAAGTTTGAATCTGTATTTAAATACTATCAATTTTTTCTCGAGGGATAGGTGTCATTTTTCATCACAAGTCATTCAGAGTTGTCTTGGTTTGGTTTATTGCTGAGAATAACAAAGTCATCCACAACTGATCATCTTCCAATATTGCTATTACTTTGTAAACTGTACATTTCACATTACATCAGCCCATGCAAGTCTTTCCAGGTTTTTCTGAGAGCATCCTGCTCATAATTTCTTTTAGTCCAATAGTGTTCTATCATAATCACATATACAGCTTGTTCAGTTAACCTCCAATTGATGGGCATCCCCTCAACTTCTAATTCCTTACCCCAGAAAAAGAGCTGCTATAAATATTTTTGTACATATAGGTACTTTTCCCAAACCCTGGTTTCAAGTAAATTGTTTGTACCTTGAACAAGTGACTCTACATATCTATGCCTTGATGTTCTGACCTTTAAAATATGAGTATGGAGACAGAACCAAGATAATGGAGCAGAAGCAGGAACCTGCTGAAATGTTTACCCCAAACCCCTCAAAAAACCTGTGAAAATGACTCTAAACAAATTCTAGAGCATCAGAAGACATAAAATGATAGATTGAAGCAAATTTAGAGCCCAAGACAATCTGCAAGGTCAACAGGAAGGGTCTATTGCACCAGACTGAGAGCAGAACACAGATAATATGGACAGAGCTGGAGCAGACCTTAAGAGACTGAATCACTGATGGTGGCTGGTGTTTCCAGATTTCTCAACCCACAAATGACAAAGATAGCTTCAAAGGTCAGTGGGAAGGGTTCTCACCTGGCTGAAAGGGGTGTGTGGTTCATCCCCAGCCCAGCCACATTTCCCCACCCCAAGTACAGACCCCACCCACAGCCCTGGCAACAGCCCCAGGGCAGTGGCAGCCACAACTGCAGCTACAGGCTGCTTCTGAAGCCCTCCACTTAACAAGGAGTTCAAAAGTAAAATAATTAGCTGGAAAATGAGCAAATTGGGGGAAAAGAAACAGACTATAGAGTATTACTTTCTCAGTGAAGAGGTATTTTATTATGTCATTGTTGGTTAGGAAGATCAAAACATACAATCAGAAGAAGACAACAAAGCCTAGACTCCTGCATCCAAATCCTTCAAGAAAAATACAAATTGGTCTCAGTTCATGGAAGCACTCAAAAAAGATTTTGAAAATTAACTAAGAAAAGTAGAGGAAAAATTGGGAAGAGAAATAAAAGTGATGCAAGGAAAGCATGAAAAGTTGGTCAACAATTTGCTAAAGGAGACCCAAAAAATTCTGAAGAAAGTAACACCTTTAAAATTGAACTAACCAGGGTTAGAGTCAAGATGGCGGAGTAGAAAGACTCATGTATGCTAGCTCCGAACCCACAGCCAATATATATTTCCTGCAAGAAGAACTCCCCACAAATTCTGGAGCACTGCAAGGCACACAGAAACACAGTGAAAAAGATTTCCATTCCAGAGAGCTCTGGAGAGCCATCCCCAGGGGTCCGTCATGCCCCAGAAAGCGGAGCCCACCCTGTGCTGCTCTGGTCGTGCAGCCCCAGAGAAGCAGATCCGAGCAGGCTTCAGGGACAGAATCTCCAGCAGCCGCGAAGGTCCCTCCGCCCACAGGCGCTACAGGTCAGTGAGAGAGACATCTAGGCTGGCCAAGAGGGCAGCAGGGTGTATACATGGCTCGGGCCCCATTGGGAGGCAGCAGCAGAGGCAGAGGCAGTGTCAGAGGCAGCAGCAGAGGCCTGGGACTCCCTGAGCAAGCAGGAGCTCCATTACCGAAGGTCTCTGCAAAAACCCCCTGAGGGAACTGGGCCTAGGAGGCAGCCCTGCCCCCACCCGCCCCATTACTGAAGGTCTCTGCATAAACCCCCTGAGGGAACTGAGCCTGGGGGGTGGCCCTGCCCCCACCCAAGCACCAAAACTTAAGCTCATATTGAATAGCAGCCCCACCTGCCACAGAAAGCCCATTTGAATCTCAGACCCCAACCACTAGCTGGGCCAATCTAGGCGGGGGTGGACAGGAATCTCAGAAGTCAAGTAACTGGCTGGGAAAATGCCCAGAAAAGGGAAGAAAAATAAGACTATAGAAGGCTACTTTGATGGGATACAGATGTTCCCACCTTTCAATTATGATGACGAGGAGCTATTCTTACCATCAAGGAAAGACGTGGAGGTCGGGGCCTCTGTATCCCAGACATCCCAAGTGGATGTCCAGTGGGCTCAGGTCATGGAAGAGCTCAAAAAGGATTTTGAAAAACAAGTTAGACAGGTGGAGGAAATACTGGGAAGAGAAATGAGAGAGATGCAAGAAAAGCATGAAAAACGGGTCAACACCTTGGTAAAGGAGACCCAAAAAAAATGCTGAAGAAAATAACACCTTGAAAAATAGGCTCACTCAATTGGCAGAAGAGGTTCAAAAAGCCAATGAGGAGAAGAATGCTTTCAAAAGCAGAATTAGCCAAATGGAAAAAGAGGTTCAAAAGCTCACTGAAGATAATAGTTCTCTCAAAATTAGAATGGAACAGATGGAGTCTAATGACTTTCTGAGAAACCAAGAAGTCACAAAACAAAACCAAAAGAATAAAAAAATGGAAGAGAATGTGCAATATCTCATTGGAAAAACAACTGACCTGAAGAATAGATCCAGGAGAGACAATTTAAAAATTATGGCACTATCTGAAAGTCACGATCAAAAAAAGAGCCTAGACATCATCTTCCATGAAATTATCGAGGAAAACTGCCCTGATATTCTACAACCAGAGGGCAAAATAAGTATTGAAAGAATCCATCGATCACTGCCTGAAAGAGATCTAAAAAGAGAAACTCCTAGGAACATTGTGGCCAAATTCCAGAATTCCCTGGTCAAGGAGAAAATATTGCAAGCAGCTAGAAAGAAACAATTCCAGTACTGTGGAAATACAATCAGGATAACTCAAGATCTAGCAGCTTCTACATTAAGGGATCGAAGGGCATGGAATAGGATATTCCAGAAGTCAAAGGAACTAGGATTCAAACCAAGAATCACCTACCCAGCAAAACTGAGTATAAGACTTCAGGGGAAAATATGGTACTTTCAATGAAACAGAGGACTTTCAAGCATTCTTGATGAAAAGACCAGAGCTGAAAAGAAAATTTGACTTTCAAACACAAGAATGAGAAGAAGCATGAAAAAGTAAACAGCAAAGAGAAGTCATGAGGGATTTAACCAAAAGTGAACTATTTACATTCCTACATGGAAAGACATTTGTAACTCTTAAAACTTTTCAGTATCTGGGTAGTTGGTGGGACCACACATACACATACACACACACACACACATGTACACATGTGCATGCACATACACATACACACATGCATGCACATACAGAGACAGAGAGCACAGAGTGAATTGAATAGGATGGGACCATATCTTAAAAGAAATTAAGGTAAATGGTAAGAGAGAAATGCAGTGGGAGGAAAGAGGGTGAAATGGAATGGGGTAAATTGCATCTCATTCAAGAGGCAAGCAGGAGACTTTTTAGTGGAGGGAAAAAGAGGAGAGTTGAGAAAAAAACTAGAAGTTTACCCTCATCACATTCGACTAAAGGAAGGAATAAAATGCAAACTCATTTTGGTATGAAAACCTATCTTACAATACAGGAAAGTGGGGGAGAAGGAGATAACCAAGCGGGGGGGGATGATGGAAGGGAGGGCAATGGGAGGAGGGAGCAATTTGAAGTCAACACTCGGGGAGGGACAGGATCAAAAGACAGAATAGAAACAATGGGGGGCAGGATAGGATGGAGGGAAATACAGTTAGTCTTACACAACACGACTATTATCGAAGTCATTTGCAAAACTACACAGATAGGGCCGATATTGAATTGCCTGCCTTCCCAAAGGGATTGGGTGGGGAGGGAGGGATGGGGAGAATTTGGAACTCAAAGTTTTAGGAACAACGGTTTAGTATTGTTCTTGTTACTAGAAAATAAGAAATACAGTTAATGGGAAATAGAAAGTCATCTGGCCCTACAGGACAAAAGAGAAGATGGGGACAAGAGAAGGGAGGGATGATGGAAGAGAGGGTAGATTGGTGATAGGGAAAATTAGAATGCTCAGTGTATTGGGGTGGGTGGAGGGGATAAAAGGGGAGAAAATTTGGGACCCAAAGTTTTTTAAAAATGAATGTAAAAAGTTAAATAAATAAATTTTTATTAAAAAAAATAAAATAAAATTGAACTAACCAAAATGGCAAAAAAAAAAAAAAAAAAAGAATCCAAGAAGCTAATGAGGAAAATAATTTCTTTCTTTCTTTCTTTTTTTAAATTTATTTAACTTCTAACATTCATTTTCACAAAATTTTGAGTTACAAATTTTCTCCCCATTTCTCCCCTCCCCCACCCCAAAACGCCAAGCATTCTAATTGCCCCTATCAGTGATCTGCCCTCTCTTCTAACATCCCTCCCTTCCCTTGTCCCCATGTTCTCTTTTTCCCTGTAGGGCCAGATAACTTTCTATATCCCATTACCTGTATTTCTTATTTCCTAGTAGCAAGAACAATACTCCACAGTTGCTTCTAAAACTTTGAGTTCCAACTTCTTTTCATCCATCCCTCCCCTCCTCACCCATTCCCTTTGGGAAGGCAAGCAATTCAATATAGGTTATATCTGTGTAGTTTTGCAAATGACTTTCATAATAGTCATGTTGTATAAGACTAACAATATTTCCCTCCATCCTATCCTGCCCCCCATTGCTTCTATTCTCTCTTTTGATCCTGTCCCTCCCCAAGAGTGTTGACTTCTAATTGCTCCCTCCTCCCACTGCTCTCCCTTCTGTCATCCCCCCCACCCTGCTTATCCCCTTCTCCCCTACTTTCCTGTATTGTAAGATAGGTTTTCATACCAAAACAAGTGTGAATTTTATTCCTTCCTCAAATATGATGAGAGTAACCATCATGTTTTTCTCTCACCTCCCCTCTTTTTCTCTCCACTGAGAAGTCTTTTGTTTGCCTCTTTTATGAGAGATAATTTGCCCCATTCCATTTCTCCCTTTCTCCTCCCAATATATTTCTCTCTCACCACTTAATTTCATTTTTTAAAGATATGATCCCATCCTATTCAATTCACTCTTTGCTCTCTGTCTCTCTTTGTGTGTATGTATGTGTGTGTGTGTGTGTGTGTGTGTGTGTGTGTGTGTGTGTGCATAATCCCACCAACTACCCAGATACAGAAAAGATTCAAGAGTTACAAATATTGTTTTTCTATGCAGGAATGTAAACAGTTCAACTTTAATAAGTCCCTTATGACTTCTCTTTGCTGTTTACTTTTTCATGCTTCTCTTGATTCTTGTGTTTGAAGGTCAAATTTTGTTTTCAGCTCTGGTCTTTTCGTCAAGAATGCTTGAAAGTCCTCAATTTCATTGAAAGACCATTTTTTCCCCTGAAGCATTATACTCCGTTTTACTGGGTAGGTGGTTCTTGGTTTTAGTCCTAGTTCCTTTGACTTCTGGAATATCCTATTCCATGTCCTTCTATCCCTTATGTAGAAGCTGCTAGATCTTGTGTTATCCTGATTGTATTTCCACAATACTGGAATTGTTTCTTTCTAGCTGCTTGCAATATTTTCTCCTTGACCAGGGAACTCTGGAATTTGGCCACAATGTTCCTAGGAGTTTCTCTTATGGGATCGCTTTGAAGAGGTGACCGGTGGATCATTTCAATATTTATTTTGCCCTCTGGTTGTAGAATATCAGGGCAGTTTTCCTTGATAATTTCATGGAAGATGATGTCTAGGCTCTTTTTTTTGATCATGACTTTCAAGTAGTCCCATAATTTTTAAATTGTCTCTCCTGGATCTATTTTCCAGGTCAGTTGTTTTTCCAATGAGATATTTCACATTCTCTTCCATTTTTTCATTCTTTTGGTTTTGTTTTGTGATTTCTTGGTTTCTCAGAAAGTCATTAGCCTCCATCTGTTCCATTCTAATTTTGAGAGAACAATTTTCTTCAGTGAGCTTTTGGGCCTCCTTTTCCATTTGGCTAATTCTGCTTTTGAAAGCATTCTTCTCCTCATTGGCTTTTTGAACCTCTTTTGCCAATTGAATTAACCTACTTTTCAAGGTGTTATTTTCTTCAGTATTTTTTTGGGCCTCCTTTAACAAGGTGTTGACCTGCTTTTCATGCTTTTCTTGCATCTCTCTCATTTCTCTTCCCAGTTTTTCCTCCACCTCTCTAACTTGATTTTCAAATTCCTTTTTGAGCTCTTCCATGATCTGAGCCCATTGAATATTTATTTTGGATGTTTAGTATACAGAAGACTTAACTTCTATGTCTTTCCCTGATGGGAAGCATTGTTCTTCCTCCTCTGAAAGGAAGAGAGGAGATATCTGTTCATCAAGAAAGTAACCTTCTATGGTCTTGTTTTTTTTTCCATTTTGGGGGCATTTTCCCAACCAGTTACTTGACTTTTTGGTCCTTTGTCAAGAGTAGGGTATACTGTGGAAATCGGTGAGATCTCAGTTCCTCCGAGGTGGCATGATCAAGCATGTACTGGTCTGGATTTAGAGAGGGATTTTTATGCCCAGAATCTTAGCATTTACCTCTCCTCAGCCACCTGGCCTCCAGTTCTGCTAAGTCAGCACTGAGGGCTGATTTTTAGATAAGTTGGATGGGCAGGGCCACCATTCAGTGGGAGACAAAGACCAGCTTGGCCAGAGCCTCTACCCAGGGCTGAGGAAGGACTCAGCTCTTCAGTTGCCCCAGAAGTTTTTACACTCCAACAATGGAGCTTCCGTATGGGCTACTGTGCTGCCTCTGTGGCCACTGCCTACTGCCAGAGCTATAGGACAGTCCTTCTCCATTCCTGCTCAGCTGAGAAACCCCTGTCACTGACCTTTGGTGCCTGTGGGTTGAGGGATCTGAGGACTCGCTGCTGAGACTGGAGATTCCACCCCCAAGGTGTCCTCCTCCCAGAGTCTCGTCACACCGCACTGCTCAGCCAAGGCTGGGCTGGGCTCTGCACTCAGCTCTGCCTGGCATAACCACCATTTCTGCAGGCCTTTCAGGTTGCCATGGGCTGGAAATCTCCTCCACTCTGTTGTTCTCCACTTCTGCTGCTCCAAAATTCATTGAGAGCCCCTCTCTACAGGTATTTTATGGGCTGTGGGGAGAGACCCTGCATAAGTGGATCTTTCTAGTCCACCATCTCGGCTCTGAGAATAATTTCTTAAAAAGAAGAATGGGTCAAATGGAAAAAAGATCTCCAAAAGTTCACTGAAGAAAATAATTCCTTCAAAATTATGATGGAGCAAATAGAAGCTAATGACTTTATGAGAAATAAAGAGATTATAAAACAAAACCAAAAGAATGAAAATATGGAAGATGATGTGAAGTATCTCACTGGATAGAAAACTGACTTGGAAAATGGATCCAGGAGCTATAGTTTAAAAATTATTGGACTACCTGAAAGCCATGACCAAAAAAGGAGCCTACACATCACCTTGCAAGAAATCATCAAGGAAAACTGCCCCAACATTCTAGAACCAGAGTATAAAATAGAAATGGAAAGAATCCATTCATCACCTTCTGAGAGATTCCCCCCAAAAACCTCCTAGGAATATTGTAGCTAAATTCCAGAGTTCCCAAGTCAAGGAAAAACTATTACAAGGAACCCAAATAAAAAACAATTGGAGCATTGTGGAAACATAATCAGAATAATACAAGATTCAGCAAACTTCTACACTAAGGGATTGGAGGGCTTGGAATATGATATTCTAGAGGTGAAAGGAGATAGGATTAAAACCAGGAATCACCTACCCGGTAAAACTGAGTATAATACTTTTGGGGAAAAATGGACTTCAATGAAATAGAGGACTTCCAAGCATTGTTATTGAAAAGACCAGAGCTGAATAGAAAAGCTGACTTTCAACTATAAGAATCAAGAAAACATGAAAAGACAAACAGGAAAGAGAAACAGTAAGGAAATGATTAAAATTGAACTGTTCACTTTCCTACAGGGAAAGATGATATTTCCAACTCATGAGACCTTTCTCAGTATTAGGATAATTGGAGGGAATATGTATGTATATATATCTGTGAGTGCATCAAGAGAGAGAGAGAGACAGAGAGAGAGACAGAGAGAGAGACAGAGAGAGAGACAGAGAGAGAGAGAGAGAGAGAGAGAGAGAGAGAGAGAGAGAGAGAGAGAGATGAAGGAATATCTAAAAAAGAAAGAAAATTAAGTGTTCAGAGGAATGTACTAGGAGAAATAAAAAGGGACAAGTCAAATGTAGTAAATCATCTCACATAAAAGAGGCAAGAAAGAGCTCTTAAAATGGAAGGGGATAAAGGGGAAGACAAGAGGGAATAAGTGAGTCTTCCTTTCATTGGATTTGACTTCAGGAGGGAATAACATACACACTCAATTGAGTATGGAAGTTTATCTTACTCTATAGGAAAGCAGGGGAGAAGGTTATAATAAAGGGGGAATAATAGAATGGATAGCAGGTAGGGGGAAGGGATAATCAGAAGCCAACTCTTTGGTAGAGGGACAGGTCAAAAGAGAGAATAGAATAAATGAAAGGCTAGACAGGATAGAGGGAAATATAGTCTTTTACAACATGACTCTTATGGAAGTGTTTTGCATGACTACACATTTATAACCTTTATCAAATTGCTTGCCCTCTCAATGAGGGTGGATGGGGAGGTGGGAAGGGAGAGAATGTGGAACTCAAATCTTTGAAAATGAATGTTAAAAACCCTGTTTACATGTGACTAGGAAATAAGATATTTAGGCAATGGGGTATAGAAATCTACCTTGCCCTACAGGAAAATAGAAGGGAAACAGATGGAGGGGGTTGGGGAACAGTTGATAGAAGGGAGTGTAGATTGGAGGAAAGAGTAATCAGAATACAAGGCATCCTGTGGTTGGGAGGAGGGAGGAGTTGAGTAGAAAATTTGAAATTCAAAATTTTGTGGAAGTGAATGTTAAAAACTGAAAATAAATTAATTTTTAAATAAATAAAAAAATGAGTGTTCTACTGTAATAGTAATTTAAATAGGAAGATCTTTCCCATTCATTAATAAGCCCATGTGACCTGACTGGGTCACATGGAAGTCTGCCTTCCATGTGGAGAGTCTGTGGTATTTCATAATTCAGAATTGCACCAGGATATTCATGACTGCCATGGCATTGTGAATATTGCATTAACTTCAATATTCTCTACTCTACATTCCTTCCTATCTCTGACATTCTGCAACTTAATGTGCCTTCCACCTCCACTATTCTATACTCTATGTTTATCTTCTAAAACCATAAGCAGCATATGGAAGAAGCTTGTTTTGTTTTTTTCATTTTTTGTTCTCAGTTCCTTAGACAGAAAAAAAAGGTTTTTGCTGTGTACCCTACCAAAACCCAACAAACCAGTCACAACAACAACAGCAATGCAAAAGAGAGGCCAATTTCTTGAAAAGGTGAGTCCTATGATGTAGTTTCTGTAGCTTCTAAGTTTGATTTCTCAAGGAAAAGATTATGGGTCCAACAAGGGCACATAGGAGGAGAACCAAAGAGCAAAGGAAAACAAAAAGAAAGGAAGAAAGGAAGAAAGGAAGGAAGGAAGGAAGGAAGGAAGGAAGGAAGGAAGGAAGGAAGGAAGGAAGGAAGGAAGGAAGGAAGGAAGGAAGGAAGGAAGAAAGAAAGAGAGAGAGAGGAGAGAGAGAGAAGAAAGAAAGAAAGAAAGAAAGAAAGAAGAAAGAAAGAAAGAAAGAAAAGAAAGAAAGAAAGAAGAAAAGAAAGAAAGAAAGAGAAAGAAAGAAAGAAAGAGAAAGAAAGAAAAAAAGAAAAAGAAAAAGGAAAAAAGGAAAAAAGGGGGAAAAAAAAATCAAGAAATTACCCTGGCAAATGATATGAGTCAATGTGTTCTGCTAGAAAAATTCCAAACCTTTAGATTCATTGAATTTGGGTTGTAATTCTGGCTGCTTATGATTCTGGACAAATCAAATTCTTTTTTTTTTAAATTCTTGATTTCTTCATGAGTAGAATGAGGAAAAGAATCCCTGTTTACTGTCAAATCAAATAGGTAAACTGAGTTGAAGATATTTTACACATTGTGAAATATTGTGCATGTGGGGGAGTATTCCCAGTGCATTTGCCTTTTAGTATAAGTCAACTCTTGACCCCCAAGTTCAGTTACAGACATTGTCTTAATCACTTTTACACAGACAGTCCCTAAGGTAAGCATTCCCAGTGCGCCAACTCAATGACAGAGAAGTACAACAGGGAATCAACAACACAGGATGCAGGGTTCTCAGAGTTGAGAGGAACCTAGGTGCTTATTTAGTTTTACCCTCCCAATGGTTGGCTCTATAGTGTAACTTAGTTCCGAATTTGAAGAAAAAAATACTTTTAGTCTAAATTCAAGGTCTCTCTCTCTCTCTCTCTCCTCTCTCTCTCTCTCTCTCTCTCTCTCTCTCTCTCTCTCTCTCTCTCTCTCTCTCTCTCTCTCTCCATTTAAAGAGACCCAGGGGTATAGTCCTAGAGTCAAATATCCTGGGTTAGAAGCCAGTCCTCCATACTTATCCCACACAGAAAGTCAAACAGAGCCAGGAATTCAATTGGTTAAACGGTTCTCAGTTTTCTTTGCTTAAAAGAAAATTCTAATATCAAATCTCCTCTATTTCTCCCTGCAATTAAAGACTTACCACTTGTTTGAGCAACTAAACCAAAATAATTATAAACAAATGTACCTCTCTGACTTCAATTGAATATTAACAAAGGCTTGGGGCCAATTAATCATTACACCATCAATATCTCATTTGCATAAACCTATTCTCTTTGAAAACTCCATGTTTGGGATGACAGGACTACTTCATTGATTATGGAAATTCACCATCAAGTTTCTCAGAACCAGTCAAAGGGAATAAAAAGACTTGTCTGCTTGCTCCTAGGGCTCCCAGATGCCTTCTCTCCAACCCCCTCTCAAGACAAGAAACAAGAAGGAAGAGATACAATTAAGGTCGAATTCCACAATGCTAAAGCAAGGCCTGATATGGCTTGGGAAACAGCTCAAGGAAGAATTTCTTACTCATGGGAGAGGAAAGCTGAGGTCTAGAGCTATTATGGAAATATGAACCCTGTAGATTTCCAACATATACTGGTGCTCTTGCCTCATATGGCAAGGGTTCTTAGCCTGGGGGTCAGTCAGTGACATACACACATATACATACAAGCATACATACATGCATGTACGCATGTATCTGTATATATGTGTATGTATATGTGTGCATGTATGTGTGTATATGTATGTACATACATATACAAATATATCAATATCACCATTTTATGCAGTGTGTGCAAATTTACATATTGAGAGACACAGACACACATACATGTATATATGCACACATGCCTCTATATTGTATATGTGTTGTATGTATATACATATACATGTATATATGCACACATGCCTCTATATTGTATATGTATTGTATGTATATACATATATAAATATGTCATTGTGTGTTTAGGCATCTATTATGTGCACACATATATGCATATATAGTGTCTCATGTATCTATTATATATTTTATATTGTATATATGTACATATTATATACACACATATATTGTTTGTATATATTGATAACTACTTCAATATAAATGATGTCCCTTT
The DNA here is from genome assembly GCA_023548195.1 of Bettongia penicillata ogilbyi. Taxonomy (NCBI): domain Eukaryota; kingdom Metazoa; phylum Chordata; class Mammalia; order Diprotodontia; family Potoroidae; genus Bettongia; species Bettongia penicillata. Next base: position 5,243,294 of record JAJHZJ010000546.1, on the reverse strand, counting down.
ATAATGCAATATATTTTATTTTATTTACTTAAAAAGTTTCCTGAGGCACTAAACTCCTAAACTGGTTCATGAGCCCAAATAAAGTACCCTTATTTAGGGTACTCTACCAAGTAATAATAATTGACATTTGCACAGTAAAGTTCGCAAATTCTTTGCATATATTATCTCATTTGGGTCTCCCATAGACCCTGTAAGATAATTATTCCTATTTTAAAACTGAGACTGAGAAAGGTGAAGTATCTTGACTGTAATCACATGTTAATAAATGCCAGATGAAGTGCATGAACCTAGTTTTTTTCATCTCTAAGTACACCCCTTTATCCATAATGCCACCCAACCTTAGTAAAAATGTCTCTTTTCAGAGCCCTCTACCACATACAATTGTACACGCAGGTCTACACAGTGTTTTTTTCCTCTACCCACTACATTCTATATTGCTTGGTTACAGTCTGACCCTTATAAGCAGTTTAGAAAATGTTTTAATTATTGTTACTTTTAAAAGCTATGGTGTCTGGAGTGAAGAAAACTCCATTCTCCTTTGAATGATTCTGGGTGCAAAATGTACTAGGTAATGTGGTCCACTCTCCATAGTGGTCAGTGCTATCAGTTTTTAAGGGACAGATTAACTGTGAATAAATGTTAACTTTTTTCTAGCTGGTATTTCAAAACTCAGAACTTTATAAAGTCCATGAGCCAAGCACCTATTTTCTGAATCAGCTATATAAGGTGGGCCCATGGGTCTCTGAATGTTCAGTTGCGGGGGTGTGGGAGAAGCTTGCCAGAATAGCTTGAACTCCATAAAGGTGGATTGAAATTTCTTTGGGATGACCTTCCTTCTATTCCTAGGGGATTTTGGATCTTGAGATTCTAGGACCCTGTTTTTAAACCTCAAATTTGAAGGGGCCTCAGAGTTCATCTAATTCAACCCATTTCTGAAAAATGATTTTCTTTAACAACCTCCAATGCGGACAGAGGTGAGAGAAGCCCTTGTCTCTCCCTGTAGCCTGTTTCTACTTTTAGATTTCTCTAATGGTCAGGAAGGACTTCCTTATATCAAGCCCAAATGGGTCTCTTTGCAACTTCTGCCAAAAGTTATCAATTCTGCTCTTTTGGGTCAAGCAAAGCAAGACATCCCTCTTCCCCATGTCCACTCTCCAAATCTTTGCACATTGCTGCTCTGCTTTAGCTTTTCTGCCTTTTCTTCTCCAGGATAGTCAAATCACTTCTTAACATGTGATTAATTGGATAGATATATTGATAGATAGATAGATACAGACAGACAGACAGACAGACAGACAGACAGACAGATAGATAGATAGATAGATAGATAGATAGATAGGAGCACCATCTTTATTAATTTGTTCTTTACAGTTTTTAAGACTTACATTATAGAATTTAGTCCTGAAAGTGTCCTTAAGGATTGTATAGTTCAAATCTCTCATTCTGCAGATGGAAAATAGGCCTACATAAGGTGGAAATGACTTGTCTGAAGTCACATAAGTTGTCCATAACACATCTGGTATTCAAACATAGGTCATCCCATTCCAAATCAAGGCTCTTTCCACTACACCACTGGTAATTTCTTTATCCCCTACATGGAGCAAAAGGCAAATTTTAATCCCTAAGTACCTGCTATATACCTAATTCAAGACTGAAGGAAATAAAAGATGCAGTCCCTACCTCCTTTACTGATTGTTCATATAAGTAAAATTATTATCATTGCGGCTGTTACCACTCATAATAATAATATTTAAAAAATGCTTTAAGAGTTGCAAAGCACCTTACATAAGTTATCTCATCTGAGCTCCACAAAAACCCTTTGAGGTTGGTTTTATTAATTATTCACATTTTACAGATAAGGAAACTGAGGCTGGAAGAGGTTTGTTTTTTTTTTAGTGACTTGTTCAGGGTCACACAGCTAACAAGTATCTGAGCGTGATGTTTAAAAAGGTACAAGAAACATCATCTCTGGGTACTTTAATCATATTATTAATAATGCCAACATTTTAATAAAAGAATAGCTTTTGTCTAGCTCTCTCTTAGATCAAGGACAATCATGGTCATGGGCTCATTGCTTCTATGCCCATTGGAAGAGGGTGTCCCCAAGGGTGGCAATGAAAATCTGACTGGTCAACAATTAATGAGAGAATGAATATTACAATGCAGGGCTGAACCTGTTCAAATAAACTTTGATTATGTCATTAACTACTAAATCACCCTCAGCCTTGGTCAATCTATTCAAAGAATTTATCCCCTCCAAGCCTGAGCATAGCACAAAGACTTCCCCACCTGGGTGGTATCTGGGTCTGGATTAGCTCAACCTTCAGAGACTAAGATTTACAATAAAGATAAAAGAAAAAGGGGGAAATCCAAATCTCCCCAAATCATTGGTTATTAATTATCATTTCTATCATGAGGCAAGATTTGAACTTGGATCTCCTTGGCAGCAAGTCTAGCACACTTTTGTGAGACAGTCTTTCCTGGGGCTAGTGATTTGCATCAGCAAGAAACACAGTTACAGTTTGAGGGAAGGCAGGGCAAGGATCAAAACCTATTTCTTATTTGCAGAGGTATAACAATGACTGCATCTAACAGCCCTGTGTTTGTGTATGAGTGTATATGTGCACATGTATGTAATGTGAACTACATGAATAACTATATGTGTTTGGGTATGCATATTTGCACATGTGCGTATTCAGCTATTCCTCATCCATCCCTCAATAAGCACCTGGTTGATTGGTTGTTGTCCGTGGTGCTCAAAGAGTACCAAAATGGCATCCCTATGTTGGGGTCACCTACTATGTACCAGCTACCCATATGCAGTCCTGTGTTCCTCCACTCTTGTGTGAGTGCTGATGGCATCAGGAAACAAGGGTAGAATTAAAGCCACCTTAACTCCTTCACTCCCTGAGCCTTTCGAGGTGACCAGGGTGGTGGTCAGAGCAAAGCCTCCGTGCCCTCCCCTGTCCTCAGCCTGTGTGCTCTCTGGGGAAGAGCTATGGCTGTAGGAGCATCCTCAGCTTAACCAGGTTTGACACCTCAAACACAGAGATAAAAATAGAAGCCCCAGAAGGATTTTTTGAAAACAAAATGGAAGGAAAGCGCCCCAGAGGCAAATGCTGAAACTGTTGGAGAGGCAGATGAAGGAAGAGAGGAGGAAAGCTCAAGGTCAAGACTGGAGGACCAGGCTAGAGAAGTCAGAGCTGGACAGAGGAGAAGGAAATAAGCTGCCCCAGGCTTCTGGGTACCAAGAAAGAGGCAAGTGAGAACCATTAGCTTAAAAAGGACAAGGCTTTACTTTGAGATGCTTGAGGGCTAATATGGAATTGACATTCAGTCAATTTCCAGCCACTGCTTCCATACTGTGCTGCCTGTACTCCATCAATTGTCCTCATCTTCCCCCTCCAGAACCTCAGATTCTGATCCAGGAATCACTCTGGTCTCTGACTGATGAGTTTTTGCCTTATCTTGCTCAGAACCTGGACTCTGTTTCTCTTCATTCAGCTTCTAAATGATGCCCTACAAATACCACCACCATCACCCTCCATCCAGCTTCCCTTAATTTGTTATCTGCCCCAATACAGTTTTAATTCCTTGAGGACAGGGGATGTGATGCTTGTTTGTATTTCTATGCCCAGTTATTGATACAGGAACTGGAACATAGAAAGTGCTTAATCTTATCTATCAAAGGAGTATTTAGGGACTGAAACTTCTCTTACCCAGCTCAGGAAACAAATGCAAGCCTTCAAAGTGCTATTTACTGTTGAATTACCATACACCACCATCATTGTCATCTTTATCGTCATTAATATTACAATAATCATTATTCTTGCCACCACCACAGATCTGTGGAGGGTTCTGTACACGTGTACCTGTACTAGGCACAGTGCAAATGATTTCTCCAAAGAAATGAATTTTTGTTGTTATCAAGTCTATATTTGAAAGGTTTGGTCTATGCCATACTCCAAAAGACTGGTCTATACCATGTCCCAACAGAAAAAAGGTCAGCACACATAATCAACTGATTTTTTTTTGCCACTGAACCCTAAATAATTGGTTTGAATGTTGCTGTTTTTCCCTTTTATTACATTAACTTGGTTGTATAAAAAACAGTTCATGTGGATACATAAAGCACGATACCCATTAGAGTTGAGCATTTAGGACAGTATTCATACAGATATCCTTTCTAACCAGAAGAGGTATACAAAAAATGCAAATGCTGCTTGTTAACTATAAAAAAGCATGATTGGTCATATAAATAAATATAAAAGAGTTTTTTGCTATAATTAACAAGATGCTTAAGAAATAGTATTCTTCTCCCCCTCCCCCCTCAGGAGGTCTGTCCTGGAAGTAAAGAGGGAAAGTAGGAAAAAAAGAAAGGAGAACATGAGAACCCTGGTAAAGTAGAGAGAAGAGTAAGGGGAGTGAGGAGTTGAAGCACAGTTATAGCCTGCAGAAAGATAGGTGGTGGCCATGATCTTGTGGCTGAATTATATATAGTTGCTGAGACTAAGTGGTACACACTGATTTAAGTCAACAAGCTTTTATAACTTACTATGTGCCAACCACTATACTTAAGTGCAACTTAAAGAGAAAACAAAGGCAATCCCTGCCCTCAAGAAGCTTTTACTGTGACTAGTGAAGACAATACGTAAAAAGGACGATGACAAGGTAAAGTGTAAAGGGAAAGGCAGTCCCAAGTGGACATGACAATAAAGTCCAGAGAATGAGAAACAGCTGAGGAAGGAATGAAGGACAACTGACCTAGACCCTTCCTCAAAATGATGATTTCACAAGAAACTCACTAATGATAGAAGGAGGTTGTGGGAGAAAAGAAAAACTGTAGGAAAAAGCAGAGCTGGACAAAGCCCAGCCACAGCAATCCTATAGACCATGCAGCACACCTTTCTCCTGCTTTCCATTTGTAGTACACAAATCCTAGTCCAATAACCGTGCTGAGTGAAAAGTGAAACATGATATCAAATAAGCAGTTCGAAAGAATTATTTCTTTTACTTTTCATCAGCAATTGTGTGCATATGTGTGTGCATATGACAAGAACACAGCCCCATACTCCACAAGCTCTTGTGTAAATGTTAACCTTTGAACAGTATCTTAATGAAATGGAAAGAATGTTCAAGTAAGAAGATGTGAGTTCTAGTACGAATTCCATTCACCTCACCATGTGACTTTGGGAAAACTACTGCCCCTCTCTGGGACTTAGGTTTTCCCTCTGTAAAATTGGGTTAATTATACTTAAAATATCTAACTCACAGGGCTGAAAAGAAGAAAGTAACTTGTAGAAATAGAAGTAATTATGAAATCCAATTCCTTCTTAGCTTTTTTTTCTTTTTTTGGAGGTTTTCTTACACCTTACTTTCCTCCTGGGATTTTATGGTCCAGCCATCATAGAAGACACTTCATCTGCTCACATTATTTTTCACAGGCTGCCCCCTATACCTGGAATTTTTTCCCTCCTCATCTCCATCTTATTTGAAGGAAACCCATCTCCCTGGCTTCTTTAAAGTTCCAGATAAAATTCATGCAAGTACCTTCCCTAGATTGATTATATTCAACCTATCTATCTCTAGCTTGTTGGTTCCTAGCTGTTTCCATGTTGTCTCCTCCGTTAGAGTTGTAGCTTCTCAAGAGTAGAAGTTTTCTCGTCTTTTTATAGCCTTTCTTTGTATCTCCATAACTTAGCATAGTGCCTGGTCCACAGTAGTTACTAATAAATCTTTTTTTTTTTTTTTGACGACTTCTCGCCTGTAGACTTTACATCTATCCCAAAGACAGAGTAAAGTGTTGTTTGAGAAGTTCCTAGTGAAGACTGTTCATGCAGAGGGTCTTTGGAGGGTAAAGGTCTTTCTGTTTTGTTGCTACTTAGTCATTTTCATTTGTTCAACTGTTCATGACCCCTTTTGGGATTTTCTTGGCAATACTGGAGTAAGGTTTGCCATTTCCTTCTCCAGCTCATTTTACAGATGAGGAAATTAAGGCAAATAGAGTTAAATCACTAGCCTATGGTAGGACAGCTAGTAAGTTTCTGAGGTCAGATTTGAACTCAGGTCTTCCTGACTCTAGGTCTGGCCCTCAATCTACTGTACCACCTACCTTCCAGATGGTCTTATTAGTGTTAAATTTCAAGCAAGTGTGAGCACCATTAAAATGTAAAACATGATTATAAAATTGATGTCAACCACAGCATAGTGGGATGCCTAAAGAAGAAACAAATCATTTTATTTTCACCAGGGAGTTTTGCAAATATTGGGAAAATATCATATTGCCAGCCAGTTAAGTCATTTATTAAGCACCAACTGTGTGCTAGGCACTGTGCTGAGGATAGAAAGAAAAGGAAAAGATGGTTCCTCTCTTAAGAAGCTCATAGTCTAATAAGAGAAACAACATGCAAATAATTATGTACAAATAAGATATAGACAGGATAGAATAGAGACAATTAGCAGAGGGAAGACACTAGCATTAAGGCACTGGGAGAATGAATAAAATTTATGGATCCGTGTTTCCTAAGGCACAGAAGAAAGGACATGCTCACCAGAGTGAGAAGCAGTGTAATGAAACAGATGATTTTTTTGTGTCTTAATTTAGAATTCCTCTTCCGTGGCATACTAACTTTGTGATTGTGGACAAGTCACATTAGGCATTTTCTCCTCCCTGAGTATCCATTTTCCAATAGTTAAAATGGGTATATGATTACAATTATACTACCTCCCTCTCAGGGCCAGTGTAAGACAAGTGATGGCGGTGGTCAAAGTGACAGGCAAGGGTCTTGGACCTCTTTTGTTCATTAGTATAGAGACTTCCATCTACAAATGTAGGTTGGCACCTCTGTAATTTTAGTTTGAGATCCCTGCCCAGAGTGCCTGGCCCAGGGTCATTGCAACCAGTTTATGTCAGAGGCTGGATGTCAATCAAGGTCCTCCTGGTTTCCAGGATGCCATGCTTCCTTTAAATATCCTAAGTGCTATAGAAATATGAGTCATTATTCTTTTCTGTGTGTTAGGGTATAAAGACTCCACACTTGGAAGCGGAGTTTAGCGTGAAAGTCCTGTCTTTATCAAAAATACTACTGGGTGATATTGGGCCAATGGCTCTCCTCCATTGCTTCTTTCGTCCATAAAATGATGGGGCTGGGCTAAATAATTTCCAGTTACCTTCCAGTACCGTCTATCTAGGCTTCTAACCTGGATTGAACTACTTTCCTTGATGAACATCACTAAAGGGCATGACTATCTCCCTTCCTCTGAGGCCAAGTGGCCCCGAATGTCCTGCCACCCAACAACTCAGAGAAGGAGGGGCACTGCTGGAGGACTGGCAAGAGGGGGAGGGCGGATCAGGGGCCTTTAAGCACAAGTAACATCCCCTGCACAAAAGAGCAAACTATGCTGATTCAAAAAAAAAAAAAAACATTTTCAAAAACGCCTGTGGGTAAATTTGAGCTGCCCACAGCTCCCCAGGGGCACCTCTAACTTGCTGTCGAGCCATTTCTGTGGATTTCAGTCAAATTCTAATTTTAGTGTTCATTAAACACGGGTAATTCCCCAGCCGATCCCTGCCTCACCTCATACACAGAATATAGGTCACCAAGGCTCCGCAAACATCCACACATCAAACACAACCTTTTCATTATAAGTATTAACTTTATAAATAATTATGAACTTTAAAAGTTTGCCAAAGCTGTGGCATGCTACTGAAGCAAGTGCTGGGACCTGCTTTCGATGACACAATATATCTACCCTTCCTTAGAGTGGTCACTAGGTGGGCACCAATGCTGAGACAGTGGCTATGTGTATGTAGGGAAGTGTCTACACTGATACTCTGGATGCAGGCTGAGAAAACACCAAGGCATGCCCCTGTTGTGTAAAACAAGGAAAATGTGCAGGTATTAATTAGTGCCATAATGATATATTTTCAGTCACACTCACACACACACACACACACCCACACACTTTTCTCATTTCCTTTCTCTCTGTATGCTTTGGGTTTTAATTGGCAGGAAAACACATAAATAATGACAGTGCAGGTGTTTAGATCATGCACTTTTGTTTGAAGGAGGAACTGAAGAGTCAGAACAGAAAGAAAAATAACTGGGCTTGAAGCCAGAGGATGTGGCTTTGAATTCCTCCTCAACCACACTCACTACCTGTGTGATTTTGGGCAAATCCCATTCCTTCTTGAGACCTCAGTTTCCTCTTCTGTAAAGTTAAGAAATTAGACCAAAGCAAGGGCACTCAAAGTTTTTTGTGTCATGAACCCTGTTGATGGTCTGGTGGAACCTGTGGACCTCATCAGAAGGTTTTTTTAAATATATAAAATAAAATACATCTGATTACAAAGGAAAGCAATCTATTGAAATCTGATTCTGATGTTGACTGTGTGATCTTGGGAAAGTTGCTGAACTTTTCCTCAATCTTAGTCTGCTCATTTGTAAAATGAAGGTTAGACTCAGTGACCTTCTATTTGTAGATGTTAAGATCATCCGGGACTAAGCAGGGCATGGTCTTTCCCTGACAGCTAAGATTTTCAAGGTATCTTAGAGTGGTCATTCTGAAACTCCATGATGAATTTTAGGATTGCCTGTGTGTACCTAGCAGGGATAGGAGACCAGACTGACTGTGCCTTAGGTAATTGCTGGGCTAGATCTTGTCCAAAGAGGTATATGTGGATGTTGAAGGTACTAGAGGAGATCAGATCATATAAGGTTGAAAAAATTAGAGATGTTTAACCTGGTGAGGGGAAGATAACTATCTTCAAGGATCTGAAGAGCATGCATATGGATGAAAATGAGACTTCTTCCATTTGGCCCCCAAAGAATGATTTGGAGAGCATTAAAATCTAAAATTTTTCTATCATTAAAGGTTCACAAAAATGGAATAGGCTGCCCTCAGAATTTAGGTCCCATGGGCATAGGCACTGTACACAAGAATAAAGTCTAAATGAATACATGATCTAGGTATAAAGACTGATACTATAAACAAATTAGGGGAGCAAGGAATTGTGTATTTGTCAGATTTGTGGAGAATGGAGAAATTTATGACCAAACAAGAGAGAGAATATTACAAAGTACCAAATGGATAACTTTAATTACATTAAATTGAAAAGTTTTTGCACAAACAAATCCAATGAAACCAAGATTAAGAAGGAAGCAGAGAACTGGGAAAGAATTTTTGCAACTAGTGTCTGTGATAAAGACCTCATTTCTAAAATATAAAGAGAACTGAGTCAAATGTACAAGAATACAAGTCATTCTCCAATAGATTAATGGTCAAAGGATATGAACAGGCAGTTTTCAGAGGAAGAAATTAAAGCTATCTATAGTCACATGAAAAAATGCTCTAAATCACTATTGATTAGAGAGATGCAAATCCAACAACTCTGACGTACCACATCACACCTATCAGATTGACTAACATGATAGAACAGGAAGATGATAAATGTTGGAGAAGATGTAGGAGAGTTGGAACACTAATTCATTGTTGGTGGAGCTGTGAGTTGATTCAATCATTCTGGAGAGAAATTTGGAACTATGCCCAAAGGGCTATAAAAAATGCATACATTCAGCAATATCGTTTTTAGAACTGTATCTCAAAGAAATCATAAAAACGGGAAAGGGTCTCACATGTACAAAAAATATTTATAGCAGCACTCTTTGTTCTGGCCAAGAACTGGAAATTAAGGGGATGCCCTTCAATTTGGGAATGGCTGAACAAGTTGTGGTATATGAATATAATGGAATACTATTGTGCTGTAAGAAATGATGAACAGAAAGACTTCAGAGAGGCCTGGAAGGACTTATATGATCTGATGCTGAGTTAAAGGAGCAGAACCAGGAGAACTTTGTGCACAGCAACAACCACAATGTGTGAGGAATTTTTCTGGTAGACTTAGCTCTTCACAGCAATGCAAGCACCTAAAACATTCCCAATGGACTCTTGAGGCAAAATGCCTTCCACATCCAGAGAAAGAACTATGGAATTGGAACACAGAATGAAACAGAATGTTTTCTCTTGTGTTATGTTTTGATTTGTTTGAGTTTTTCTCATGGTTTCTCCCATTCATTTTAGTTCTTCCATGCAACATGACTAAGGTGAAAATGTGCTTAATAAGAATGTATGTGTAGAACCCATATAAGATTGTACACTGTCTTGGGGAGGGAGGGAGGAAGGAAGGGAGAAAATATAAGGAGAAGGAGAAAATATAAGACTTATGGAAGTGATTGTAGAAAACTGAAAACAAATAAATTAATAATAATAAAAATTAAAAAGAAAAAGACCATAGGGTCCCCTTATCACTGGAAGTTTTCAATCAGAAGATAAATATTGTAGGGAATTTTGTGGAGGAGATACTTATGGCCAACCAGAACTAGGTAACATCAAAGGTCCTTTCTCAACTTCTGACTCCATATTGTAGGCTGCAAGGGACTTTTTCATACTAATTCCCCGATATTAACTGATTATTTTGTTATTTGCTGCTTTCACTTGAAAACAGAGAAGGAGGAGAAAAGGAGGTAGAGGTAACAGCCTAGAGTGATCAAATCAGCTGAGTATTGGCTACCAAATCTTCTCTGTACCAGGTTTTCCTGTACACCCACAGAGGAAAAGTTTATGCCTGATGGATCTGGGCCCATCTGATCCTTGAAGAAAAAAAAGAACAATTGTCTAAATCAGTGAAGTTGGTATTAACTTAGCCCTTCTTATGAGGAACTGCATATAAATGAAAAGAAATATTTTCCCTTTCCAAAGTTCAGTAAATGACAAGCTAATTCCTAAATAAATGGTCCTTGGATAAATTGTTTAGTGTTATTGCATGGACCAACCTGCCAAGCAGTGGTTGGATTAAAGCATTTATCATGTGCCCCGAATAATTAGAACTTTAAATGCTATATTCACAAAAGCACGTCCATTTTCGACTTCATCCTAAGGGAGGCAATGGGGCTCCTGGTGAAGAAGGAGGAGTCAGAGAAGGCTTTAAAGTTTGTTCTTTGGCGGCATCATTTATCAGTTTCTAAGATGAGGACTGGCAGCTATCCTGCGGTGAGAATGCTGCTGAGACCAGGAATATGGACCTGGGTGCTGAGGTAAAGCTGATTGAGCTCAAAAGGCAAGCCAGATGGTCAGTAAGAACTGAGAGAGTAGGAGGATAATCCTAGTTTAGGGTCCTGGCACCTCCATATACTAGTTATTGATCCCAAAGTTGCTGTAAGCTTCAAGATGAAGTTGCAAGATGGATTCCCCACTTTCAAGGAAGAATAATACCGAACCAGTCAGTCACGAGCATTTGTTAAATGTTTTTCATGTTCCATGCACTGTACTAAATATTAGGGACATTTTAAAAATGGTCTCTGACTTTAGGGGACGATACACAAAAATGTACAAGATATAACCAGTGTCAGTGGAGGCAAGCTCAGAAGTATGGTATGGTATGGTATGGTATGGTATGGTATGGTATGGCATGGCATGGCATGGCATGGCATGGCATGGAATGAAATGGTATAGCATGGTATGGTATGGCATGGCATGATATGGTATGGTATAGTACTAACATTCAGTAGGGAGAGGTATGGAAAGGCCTCCTGCAGAAGGTAGGATTTGGTGTGAGCTTTGAAGGGAACCATGGAAGCCAAAAAGCATATAAAGAGAAAATCTGAGGCATAGAGGACAGCCAGTGCAAGAACATAGGGGCAAGATAAGGAGCTTCACATATGAAGAAAGCCAATTTGGATGGATCTGTGCCTAGATGGTAATAAAATGTAAGAAGCCTGGAGACAGAAGGGATCTGAAATTCAGAGGGAGTAGGGAACCATTGAAATTTATTGAGTAGGCATGTATCATCTAGGCATAGCAGCCAAAGAGGAGATAGATTGGAGCTGGGACATACTTGAGGCAGAGAGACAACCAGAAGTCTATTGAAGTTGTACAAGTGCGAGGTGATGAGACAGATGGTGGCTATGTGAGTAAAAAGAAGGGGATATATAGTAGAGATACTATGAAGAGATACAACAGCACTGGGCAACAGATTGGATATATAACATAAATGCAAGTGTGGAGTCAAGGATGATCCCCACGTTACAAGTCTGGGTGTTTGGGAGAAAGGTGATATCCCGGATGGTAAGAAAGAAATTGGGACAAAGAGACAGTTTGAGGAAAAAAAGAATGAGTTTATTTTTGGATATGTTGAGTTTGAGCTGTGTATAAGATATCCAGTTCTAGTTGTTCAAGAGGTAATTGCCAATGTGAGGCTGGAGCTCAAGAGAGAAGTAAGGACTGAATTATAAAGACATAGAAATTATCTTCCTTGAAATGATAATTCAATACACGGTAGCTGACAAGATCACCAAGCAAGATAGTAGAGAGGGAGAGGAGAGTCCTGGACAAAGAAAAAGAGGGAGAACAAACAACAAGTCACATTTCTTTAGCCCTGTTGTTCAAAGTCTTATTATCCCAAATTAATAGAAAACAAACTTGAACTCAGGGAAAGGAAAGGACGTCTACCCCTTATATACTCAAAAGCTAGGATTCAAATCTGGTTTTCCTAACAGGCGTATCTAAGCTGATCCTCACTCTTCCCCATTACAGTTAACTTGAAATCTCATATCTCCATAATTAATTACTCTTGTGAAGGTCCCCCATAGTGTGGCTTCCCCTCTTTAATCAGAATATCATCCCAATGCTCCAAGATTGAGTAACCAGATCCTGCTATAAATATAAAGCTCTTTTGCCCCAAAGGTCTTTCTGAAAAGAATTATGTTTCTCAGCAATCACTTTAGCATATCTGGCAATAGTCAGGGAGGTGTCCCAAGGTTCCTTCTAGCCCTTCATTCCAAGGTGCATCACCACAGCACCAAGTGGAGTAGAAAGTTCGCGGCTATCTAGGCAATTTGATCCATGTAGCTATCCAAACTGGGTAAGCCAGTCCAATAAAATCTACTCTAAAGCCCAAAATATTTAGGTCTTCCTGGACCAAATTAATCAGTGATGCAGCATAGAAAGGAGTCATTTCTGAAAATGAGCAAAATGAACCAAACCAGGTCTTTAAAAAAAATATTTTGTAATTAACCATCATTACCATGAAGGAAATCTTAGAGACGGATGGAACCTTAGAGACTAAGTCCCATAGAATATGAAAGAGGAAAATGAGACTCAAGGAGTGGATGCAATTTCCCCCAAGATTATACCGTAAATGAGGCACAAAGCCAGTCCTACAGTCAGCACTCCCTTTACATTATACCAAAACGTCATTCACACTACACTAGAATGACTCCTCCATGTATCTCCCTCTTCCATGCTCAGATTTCTTTTTGGCTGCTGTGGCTCACACTGAAAGGAACTGAAGACCTGCATTCTCCAGAATCTTCTGCTGTGGGAATGGGAAAGAGGCTGGCAATGTTTCAGGTAGAAGACCCCGGTTAGGTGATCTGACTTTGAACCCTTGTCATTAGGGTATCCTAAAGTTGGAACTTTAAAGATCATCTAGTACAATCTGCTCATTTCAACAAGATTGAATGACTTACCTAAGATCAGTCAGGTTGTAAAAAGCAGAGGAAGGTTCTAGCAGTCCTTCTAACTGAAACTTCAAATTGAATTGTACCAACTACTTGCCAGCTCCCAGGCAGTTGCAATCAGCAAATCACTCCTCTCTTGCCTGTTTTTCTGACCATATGACCCTAGGCAATAATACTAAGTCAATAATAATAATAAATTATTATTATTCACATTTCCATGTAGTTTCATGGTTGCAATAACCCCTTAAGAGAGGTAAATATTCTCAACCTTTTACAGATACATAAACTGAGTCCCAGAGAAGGGTCACTCAGGTAGTAAATGCAAAAGCAAGAACTTGAACCAAGGTTTTTCCACTCCAAACCCACTGTTCTTTTCACCATGCCAGCCCTGTTTCAAGGAAATGGCAAGGCAGCAAAGAAAAAACTCACCGCCAACTCTGGCAAGAGATGAAATGATTGCTTGTTTTTTTGATATTTTTTTCATTATAAAGAATAACAATTTCAACAAATAGGAATAATCAAATAGAAGAACAAGATTCTAAATAAAACCATAAAAATAAAATTCTTAAAAGTAAAAAACTACAAATTTTAACAAAATAACAATAACAGAATATTTGCTCTGGCCTCCCTTCTGTTCTCTTTTTCTATTTGGAATTAGAATATTTTGCAGTGGTTATTATTTTTCTATACCTATAGATGATTTGTATTTTTTTCTTTCCAATTCCTGCCTTTTTTTTTACTCCCCAGCACCTTATTATTTGATCTCCAAAAGAACTCTTGCCCTTTCTCAAAATATTATCACAACACAGAGATAGAGATGTGGAAGGGATCTTTGAGGTTATCTAATCAAATATAGTAATTTTACTGTTGGGGACATTGAGGCCCCCAAAGGGGAAGATATTTGGCCAAATTCATTCAATTGGTAAGTAGTAAAGCCAGCATTCAATCCCAGGGTGCCTGACTCCAAACAGAGTGGTGAGTCACTATCCTATCATTTCCATAACTTAATAAGTCTATTTTCTCCTTTTTCTATGTATTTAAAAATATTTATTACTATTTGTTACAACTAATATTTGTTAGTATTTATTACAATATTTGTTACTGTTCATTGTATTGACAGATATAATATTTTTGTTCCTTGCCCCTATTAATTTGACATGTAGTTTGGTTTCAATTTTGTGGATTTTTTTCATATTTCTAATATAGCTGCTGTTAGTATTTTTAATAGAAAAGTCTTCTTTTTGATAGCATTAACCAATCGACAAACTTTATTAAACATTACTATGTGTCATGAACTATACATATCTCTAGGATATAGTCCTAGTTGGAAAATCAATGGGCCAATGAATCTGATTGGTTTTATAGATCTTAATGTACATTTCTTTGTTTAAAAAAAAGACTGCGCTAATTCACAACTTTACCAACAGTGCAGAGTGCGTGTCTAGGTCTCCTGACTCTAAGAGGCATATTAGAGAGAGTGCTCAATATGGCTCCAAGAAGACCTGAGTGCAAATCCTACTGCTCTTATTTACTGTCTCTATGACCATGAGGAATGAAGGAAGGAGGGACTGAAGGATGAAAGAAGAGAAATAAAGAAGGAATAAGGAAAAGAAGGAAGGAAGGAAGGAAGGAAGGAAAATTTATTATTTACCATATGTGAAATACTATACTAAGTGCTATACAAATCTTATTGCATTTGATTCTCTCAACAATCCTGGAAGGTAAGTACTATTATTATTTCCATTCTAGAGTTGAGAAACCTGAGTCAGAGGCTAAGCTACTTGCTTATGGTCTCACAGTTAATAAGCGTCAGGCTATGGATGTAAACTTTGGTCTCATGATTCCAAGACCAACAACCATTCTATTGTACAAATCCCCTAAAATCAGCTCCATGGTACGTGCTGCCACTTGAGTCCAGATCACCTAAGTAGGTGTGACAGGGAAAATTAACTTTCAAGTAAAACTGAGCAAATGTCTCTCCCTTTTCTAAATACACTCCAATTTATATCTACCTCTGTTTTACAGAAAGATCAAATCCATGTTTCCAAGCCTGGGATTGCTGCTTAAAAGCCCAATTTAATCATTATATGTCAATCAATTTTTCTAAAACTCAGATCAAGTACATTCTATGAGCCTCTACTCCCCTTGTCTCTCTTTCTGAATACCTGGTCCTTCAAGAATCTCCATTTTAAAGTCAAGAAAGGTCTTCATCCATCTCCAGGCTCCATTACTAATCAATCTCTACAGGACTTATTTTTACCATTCCATAGAAACTTCTGCATTTTGGAAGTTCATTCCATTCCTGTGTTACTACTCACCTTCTTTCCCTGTGGTTTCTCTCTCTGGCTGATTCCTCTCAGAAACTCCATTTTAAGAAAAATTCCCAGGCCAACCAGGACTTCATTTCTTTGCAGGCTGCCTTCCTGGTGCTAAAATTTTCTCTAGCATGCCACTGTACAACGCACCTGCATCTCTCCATACCCTTCCTAAGCTCTCATTTATGAATCATCTTCCGCCATTAGAATATGTGCTTCTTGAGGGCAGGGATCATCTTTTTTTCTGCTCAAATTTGTACTCCTAGCACTGAGCAGAGTGCCAGGCACATGATGTGTTCATAATCAGTGTTTGCTGACTTTTAGGGTGAGACGTAACTCCTAAAGGAGACATGGAAAGGGGAGAAAAAAAGAATTACATCATCGGAATATTCTCCTCCTCAAGATCATAGCATGATAGAGTTGGAAGGGATTATGAAAGCTACCTAGTCCAGCTCTTTCATTTTAAAGAAAAAGAAGCTGAGACTCATGGAGTTTGTGACTTTCCCAATGTCACACCACTGGTAAATGGCAGAGTCTGGGCTAAAATCAAAGTCCTCTGGTGGTGGAAAGCATGCTTCATCATGAATCCTTTATTTAAAAATACAAAATCTAAGCCCTTGGACACCCCATCCAATGCTTTTTTGAATCTATCCCAAATGGTGACTCTAAGGCATCCCATTTTCAGTCTGTCGATCAACATCTGTTTCTAATTGATGTAGCTCATTGCAAATCATGGCCCTTCCTGCGCAGACCAATGTGCTGCTCCAACATATTCCAATTCCTTATATTCTAATGGTTTTGTGGCTAATATTGTTTATGGGCTGTTGGGCTTCCTTTGATTATTTCTCATTGACTTTGGGGTAATGGTACTTTCTGAAGCCAGGCAAGCTGCTGTGAGATGCTGAGCATGCCTTTCTACCAGCTGGTAGGGCTGAGTCCCCAAGAGAGAACTAGCTGGCGGGGTAGGACCATATGTGGCACAGTGACACAGCCCCAAGGGATGGCCCAAAATATAGAGGAGACTAGGAGAACCACTCCAGGTTTCCTAAAACTGTAGCTGTTTTAAGTTCTTCATTTAATGTCTATTTTTTGTGTGTATATACGTATACACATATATACACATGCATACATATATACATACATATGTATGTATATGTATGCACATAGATATATATGTATGTATGTATGTATATACATATATAGTGTTGATCTGAAACTCTCCTAGCTCCTCAGGAGAAATGTGGCCACACCTCCCTCCCTTTTGCAGTGCTTTCTCAAAGCAGAACCTGCCTAATTTGCATGACCTATCCCATCTGCCCTGGAATAAGAAGCGGGTAGAAAGGTAAATCGAAAGGAAGCTATGCTTTTCTGAAGAATTAGGTAGACGTATCGATGAGGGTAGGAAGAAAAAGAAGATATAATATACAATCTGGCTTCTGGGGAAAGGAAGAGATAAACATGATGAATTGACCCTAACTCAGGAGTGGGAAATAGAGATTCAGTTGAACAAAGTAGGTAAAAGGTGAGTCTCATAACACTGTTTCCCTCCTCCACTCACTTTGGTTTTTGGGGTGGGGGAGGGAGACAGTGTGAGACCCAACCTAGGCCCCACCTAAATCTAAGAAGAGAAGGGCTGGGTTTTAAGGAGCTGTAAAGATCTCCAACAGTTTGATCATGGGGCCTGCAGTATAATCTCTCCCAATGTTCAAGAGCTGGCACCATCTCCTGGGGAGAAGGAGTAACTACCAAAGGATATCTGTATAAGGAGAGCTACACAGCATAAGGGACAGGAGGATACAAGATGCCTGCTAGAATGGAGGACATCAAAAGGAAGAGCAGTGGGTACCTAGACGTGAAGAATTGAAAATCAGAAAGTAGAAAAGCTATGAGGTCATTGGCAGTGGTAATGAGAAGCAAGGACAATGGCCAGGAACATAGGGCATCAGTTGCTGCAAGACAGAGTGATGGCTATCTGCCAGCAACAGTGAATGATAGGAGAAGTAACCCTGACTTTCTCCCTCACTGGAGCCTCATCCAGTGCAGTTCTCTGAAGCATTGCATTGCTAGAGTTCTGTGAGATGGAAAAAATAAAAGGAAGGCACTTATAGGGAAGAAAAGATATATCCTACCTCTCTGAGGACATATGTAAATGTCCCTTGCTGTATAAATGAAAGCTTTTTTCTTTTTCTTTCTGTTTTATGACTTGTGGACCTAAAGATTTGTAAGAGGAACTGATGGTGACAGTTTGGAAATTTAGCATACCTTTCTTGGTTTTACAATCCAGATGAGCTGAGATAAAAACCTGGAAAGTTCAGAAGTCATTAGTATATACTCAGACCTTTTAAATATGGAAAAGTCTCTTACAAAAGAGTTATTTATATACATATATATGTATATTATATATATGCATATATAATATGCACCTATTTTTGTGTATCTATGTAAATATATAGAGAGATCTATGAGGAAGAGAGAGGGAGAGAAACAGAGAAAGAGAGAGAGAAAAAAAGAGAGAAAGAGAGAGAGAGAGAGAAGGAAAAGAAGAAGAGAATACAAGTCATTCCCCAATTGACAAATGGTCAAAGGGTATGAACAGGCAGTTTTCAAAGGAAGAAATTAAGGGTATCTATAATCATATAAAAATACTCTAAATCACTATTGACTAGAGAAATGAAAATCTAAACAACTCTGAGGTACCACATCACACGTATCAGATTGGCCAACATGACAAAACAGGAAGATGATAAATGTTAGAGAAGTTGTAGGTGAGTTGGAGCTGTTGGTGGAGCTGTGAATTGATCCAACCATTCTGGAAAGTGGTTTGTAACTATTCCCAAAGGGCTACAAAAATGTGCATACCCTTTCACCCAGCAATATTGTTTCTAGGACTGGATCCAAGAGATCATAAAAATGGGAAAGGGTCCCACATGTATAAAAATGTTTATAGCAGCTCTCTGTGCTGTGGCCAAGCACTGGAAATCAAGGGGATGCCCACCAATTGGGGAATGACTGAACAAATTGTGGAATATCAATGTAATGGAATGCTATTGTGCTATAAAAAATGATGAACAGGAAGACTTCAGAGAGGCCTGGAAAGACTTATACGAACTGATGCTGAGTGAAAGGAGCAGAACCAGAACTTTGTACACAGCAACCACTACACTGTGTGAGGAATTTTTCTGGTAGACTTAGCCCTTCACAGCAGTGCAAGGACCTAAAAAATTCCCAATGGACTCTTAAGGCAAAATGCCTTCCACATTCAGAGAAAGAATTATGGAATTGGATTGCAGAATGAAGCAGACTATTTTCTCTTGTGTTTTGCTTTGTTTTGGTTTTTTCTCATGGTTTCTTACATTTGCTTTAATTCTTCCAGGCAACATGCCTAAGGTGAAAATGTATTTAGTAAGAATGTACGTGTAGAACCCATATAAGATTGCGCACCATCTCGGGGTGGGGGAGGGAAGGAGGGGGAAGGAAGGGAGGAATGAGGAGGAGAAAATCTAAGATTTATAGAAGTGATTGTGGAAAACTGAAAACAAATAATAAAAAAGAAAGAGGAAGAGAGGGGGAAAAGAGATAGAGAGAGGGGAGAAAGGGAGAGAGGGAGAGAGAGAGAAGAGGAGGGAGGGAAAGACAGAGAGATTATGAATTTATTTTGAATTTCATGAATGACAAGCCCCCTGTCTCTGGCTTACAGTGGGACCTTGAACATATCACATCCCCCACTCTGATCATCAGTTTGATTCAGCCTAGAGCAGAGTTAGAATAAGATCTGAAGCCTCTTGCCATCCAATATTCTCATTTAATTCAACAAACATTTCTTTCACATCTACTATGTGTGAGACCCTGTACTAGTTCCTGGGAATGCAAAAACAGAGCAGGAAACTTCACCTATTAGGGGCAGGTACAACTGATGTCCTAGTAATAGTAAATACAAAGACACATGTACTAAACTATGGGTAGAGCTAACCACTGGGAGAGTTTGGAAAGGCCCCATGGAAGAGCTAAGGAGGGAAATCACGCCAGACATAGTTGGGGAACACACCTACCCATGGAAAGACACAGATACAGGAGATAGAATATCATGTATGAGGACAAGATAACAGATCACTTTGACTAGAACAGACTGTATGCAGGGAAGTAACAGGAAATGCATTTGGGAAAGCAGGCAGGAAAGAGATTGTGGACTGCCTTCAATGCCACACTGAGGATTTTGTACTTAATCCTTGAAGGAATAAGGAGGCTTTGAAGATAGATTGAGGAGGATCTATATAGTCAGATCTCGTCATTTTGGCAGTTGCAAAAAGGCTAGATAGGAAAAGGGGGAGACTGGAAGCAGCTGCAAGAGTCCAAAGGAGAAGGGTAGAAAATGTTTTAAAAAGGAGCTACAGACAGGCAGAAAAGCATATGGCAGGCACAGGGGTCACATGCACTGTCCTCTAGCTTAGCTGTCATATGGTGCTTAGTGTAGATAGAAAGGAGGAAAGGGAGAAAAAGTCAGAGAGGTAGAAGGTGGCCAGCTTATCGGAGGACTTTGAGAGCCTGGCTAAGGGTTAAGAAGTTCAGACTTTGTCCTGTAGAGATTGGGAAAGCACTGGGAAATTCTGAGGAGTGATATCATCAGATTTGTTCCCTAAGAAGATGAATATGGCCCAGAAAGTAGAAATAAAAGGGATGGGACGAAATGATATAAAATAAGACTTCAGACTCATATGCCTAAAGAATTTTCTTATATTTCGAGTTCTAAAGAAAAAGAATGGGTTCTCTTACATGGTAAAGAGCATCACATCATTAGAAATAGTTGAGCGATATTTCAGCAATAGCTAACACTCATATGGTAACTTTGCTGTTGCTTAGTGCATTAGTTGCATTTGACAGTGACTCCATTTGGGGTTTTCTTGGCAAAGATACTGCAGTGGTTTGCCATTTCCTTCTCCAGCTCATTTTACAAATGGGGAAACTGAGGCAAGCAGGGTTAAGAGATTTTCTCAGGGTCACACAGCTAATACTTGTCTGAGGTCAGATTTGAATTCAAGTCCTCCTGACTCCAGGGTCTGCACTCTATCCACTGCACCACCTAACTATATGGTAATTTAAATGTTTGTAAATATTATTTCACTTGATCCTCATAATATCCCTGTGAGGGAGATGTTATCATCCCCATTTTACAGATAGGAAATTGAGGTTGAAAGAGGTTGCCTAGTAAACATCTGAGGCAAGATTTGAACTCAGGTCATCCTGATGCCAAGTTTAGCAGCTATGCCACCCAGCTGCCCATCAATTATGGGTCCTGACTGTGTGACCCTGGGCAACTCACAAGGCCACAGAAGTTTAGAGATGGAAGGGAACTTACAAGTCACTGGGTTAAATCCTTTCATTTCACAGAAGAGAAACTGAAGACTAGTGAAGGGAAGTGAGTTGCCCAAGGTCACTCAAGGAGTAAGAAGTAGAGTCAGGATTGTAATTCAGCTCCCCTCTATATCTTGGACTGCTCCAGTTGCTCCAAGTCAAGTCAGAACCCCACAGCCAGGATAATTTCAGAAGGAACTTCTGACCTCAACAGGAATTCCCTTTATGGCATTGAATTCAGTTCAATTCAATTCAATTCAAGAGACATTTATTAAGTACCTACTATGTGTCACAGAGGCACAAAATTCCACTGAAACTGGAAGTCTTCCTAACTCCAGGTCTAGTGCTCTATCCACTGTCCCACCTAGCTTCCTGATCCTATAGCTGCCCATATCATTGACTAATAACACTATCTCTAAGAGTCTCCATGAACTTTATTGGCCAAACATGGCTAAACATGAGCTCTTGTTACTGTAGGATGAGTTGTATTCATAGGGTCCTGCTTTTCTAAGGGATGGACTTGCTTTGACACTATTCAGCTAGTTAATGTTGAGTGCTGCATTGCAAGGAAGACATCTGATTCAGCACATCTTTAGTTGCATGACTCCCTTTGGCATTATCTTAGTTTGATGAGTTAAGCCATTGATGGCTAAGTGCCAAGGGGTGCAGCTCAGTTTGAACTGTGATCTTCTTGAAGAGATTTGAAACCATTTTTAGGAGTTCAAACCTAAACTTCTCATTCTGGCAAAGCCTTTTGGGGATATATGGAGTGTTTAGGAAGACCTAATAGAATGCTGTTCAGTCATTTTTTTAGCTGTGTCCAACTCTGTTTTCTTGTCAAATACATGGGAGTGGTTTGCTATTTTCTTCTCCAGCTCATGTTACAGATGAGGAAACTGAAGAAAACAGGGGAAAGTGACTTGCCCAAGGTCATATAGCTAGTGAGTGTCTGAGGTTAGATTTGAACTTGGAAAGAGAAGTCTTTCTGACTCCAGGCCTGGCACTCTATCCACTGTGCCACTTAGTCACCCCCCATGTGAGGGCTTACAGAGCTCTTTTCAGGACTTTTCTTATAATGTTTTCATCCACCTTAGGGGTCACCTGTACCTCTAAAAGGCACAGCAGTCATACTCCAGTAAAACTATCTCAACAGATGAGCTAAAACAGGTTGAGGGTAGCTGACAGGTCTCACACCTGTCAGTGAGTTAGGGCATGTGAAGACTTCCTCGACAGAATGGGCAGATGAAAACTATTTGTTCCACCAGCTATTGAAGTAGCTTAAGCAAGTTCTGTGGAGCACTTGGAGCTTGGTCAGACATCAAAGATGACAAGGTCATCCTCTGCATCACCATCACCAGTCATCTTGACTGTTGTCATGTCACTGGACTTCAGTATCTCTGGAAGAGTGAGGCTGATGACTTTGTGCAACTCTGTCTCACTTAAATTCAGCTCATGACTAAGTTAAACTGTCATCCTGTGATGGCACTGGTCCTCTTCCAAAATGAAGGACCAATAGCAACAAAGCCAAGAACTCCTTCTCCAAATGATGTTTTAAAAAAAAATCCAAATGGGTAAATGATATAGGTATAAAACTGATATTATGGAACAAGCAATAGTTTATTTATCAGATTTATGGAGAATGGAGGAATTTATGACCAAACAAAAGATAGAGAACATTATGAAATGCAAAATGGATAATTTTGATTACATTAAATTGAAAAGGTTTTGCATAAACAAAGTCAATGCAACCAGCATTAGGAGGGAAGCAGAGAGCTAGGAAAGAATTTTTACAACTAGCATCTGTAATAAAGGTCTCATTTCTAAAATATATAGAGAACTGAGTGAAATTTATAAGAAAACAAGTCTTTTCCCAATTGATAAATGGTCAAAGGATATGAACAGGCAATTTTCAGAGGAAGAAATTAAAGTTATCTAGAGTCATGAAAAAAATGCTCTAAATCACTATTGACTAGAGAAATACAAATCAAAGCAACTCTGAGGTACCCCATCACACCTATCAAATCTGCGGGGGGGATGGCCAGTGTCCCCAGGTGGTTCAGTGAAGTGGTGATGAAGAAAAGAACAATGGGTCAGGCTGGGATAGTTAAGAACAATTCCCATTTATTAACTGAGGCCAGGGGTTTATATAGACCCTTACAAGCAAGCAAGCAAGGTGATTCCCATGAGATCCATTTTAGTTTACTTTTTAGACATCCTATTCTCAGGGTAGATATCTTCAGGAACTCCTATCTCTTTCCTCAGAGTCCTTATACTCTGCACGTTCTCTGGGTTCCCATGGATACAACAAAGCAAGAGGTTGTAGAGAGCCCTAACATATTTGTGAGCACGGACATGTTTGTGAGCACGGATTATAGAGCAGGCTTCAAAGAAACTCTGGCCTGGACTTTACCTACACTCCACCTTGACCCTCAACACAAATTAAACATGACAAAACAGGAAAATGGTAAATGTTGGAGAAGATATGGGGAAATTGGAATACCAGTTCATTGTTGGTGGAGTTTTTAACTGATCCAACCACTCTGGATAGCAATTCGGAACTACGTCCAAAGGGCATATTGACCCAGCAATACCACTTCTAGGGCTACATCCCAAAGACATCATAAAAATGGGAAAAGGACCCACCTTTTTATAGCAACTCTTTTTGTGGTGGCCAAGAATTGGAAATTGAGGGGATGTCTCTTCATTGGGGGATGGCTGAATAAGTTGTGATATAAGAATGTAGTGGGATATTATTGTACCATAAGAAATGATTAACAGGTGGACTTCAGAAAAACCTGGAAAAACTTATATGAACCACTGTTGAGTGAAATGAGCAGAACCAGGAGAACATTATACATAGTAACAGCCACAGTGTGAGAGGACTGATTTTTATAGATTAAGCAAAGCAAGGACCTAAAACATTTCCAAAGGACTCATGATACAAAATGTTATCCACATCCAGAGACAGAACTATACAGTTAGAACACAGATTGAAGCACTATTTTTTCTTTTATGTTTTGTTTTTCTCATGTTTCTCTCATGTGCTATAATTTTTCTATGCAAAAAAATGAGATTTTTTAAATGCATTAAATAAAATGCACAGGATTACAAAGGAAGCCAGTTATACTGAAATACACTTATCAAAACATTAAAAACAACACAAAACCACTACCAGTCCAGGGCCTTCTTTTTAAGAGCCCTTGCTGTAGAGATAAGGCAAAAAGCTTTCACTTCTGGGCCAATAATCCTACTTCTCCTCTTGCTTTAACTAACAGCTCTTCTTGTGATTGTGAAGAAATCTTTTCAAACTTCCAGATGCTTAGTTTCCCCTTCTGTAAAATGTGGGGGTTTTCTCACAAGTCACTTAACGCTTGTTAAGTTCTTCCTATGTGTCAGGCACTATGTAGCAGGGATACAAAGGAATCCAGCCTGTGACTGTGACTCCAGGTCAAGGCCTTTGAAGCCTGGATGCAGTCCCTGGTTCAGATGATAATTGTCTCAACAGGGACAAGGGACTAGGAATCAGTCATGCATTTTTCTAAAACTTTTGCAAAAACCTGAGCCAATGTTCAGAAAACCTGCAGGAGACAAAGGGAACCCCTGTGCACAGCAAAAAGGCTTTCCATGCCCTGCAAAATCATCTGTGACAATGCCTGAAGTCTCACTGCCTGGAGAACAGCTTTCTTCCTGGGCTGTGCCTTCTAGTGTCCAGTCCCCTACGGGCAGGCCAACATTTACAGAGCCCATAGTTCAGAGCTCTGAACTCTGAGTGCAGAGCAAGGCAGCCCTAGGAAGCATGTAGGGTGGGAGGGAGCTGGGAAGAGTTAATGAAAGGAACTCTCGTTTCTCTGATCCTCTCATAGTGGAATCCTGAATGCTTCAGAAGGCGATCTATCAAATCACAGGATGCCTTAGGGAGCAAAAATGCATAAGCAAACTTTAAGTGCTTCTAGACAAGAGCGGTCTATGAAGGACGGTCCCCTGGATGTGCTAATTAGAACCATATATCTTCAATAATGTCAGGGTGAAGAAATGGCATGGTTTCAGGGGGAGGCCCAATAAATACAAGAGTATTTACAGCAGCTCTCATGGTGATCAAAAACTGGAACCAGTGGTTCTACTTGGAGTGGGCAACAATTGACAAAATTGCGGTATGCCAATGATGAAAAATGAAAGAAAACTTGTATGAACAGATACAAAGGGAAATAAGTTCAATCAGAAGAATGATATGTACAATAACTGTGATGATGTAAATTGAAAGAACATTTAAATGAAGCCACATATTGAATGTTACGAAGAATCTTGGCCCTAGAAAAGACAAGATAAATGCACCATCCTCCCTTTGTTAGAGAGTTGGGCGGCTCTGGGCTCGGAATGGTGCTTGCCCAATTAGAGCATTTGTTGTGGTTTTGCTGGGTTTGGGGGGTTTTTTTGTTATTACATAGGAAGGTTTATGTGGGGTTAGAGGAGGCAAGAGGAAATGTCCACGTCTAGCACTTGCTGCATTATTGAAATAGGGCTTCCTCTCCCTGGTAGCGTTATAAACTCATTGACTGTTAGTGTCAAGAAGGACATCGGAGTTCATTTAGTCCAGTTTTGCCAACTTAGAAAGGAGACTAAGGCCCCAAGATGAACAACAGAGAGAACTCTTAATTTCAAATCAGCCCAACTTTGATGACTTTATTGTTGTATAAGCTGGAATAAATCTCTTTCCTTCTATGAGCCTCTGTGTGATTCCCTGTAAAATGAGGTTAGACTAGGTGTCTCCTCCTAGCTCTAAATATTATTTTCAAGTTGTCCAATCAATTCAATATCATTGCCTATACTGCACAAAGATCTGGTGATACAAAGACAAAGAAGAAACCATATCTGTATTCAAATGTCATCCCAAGAAGTGATTTGCTCGGTATCACACTCCAAGAGTCAATGACAAAGCAAAGATTAGAAACCATTTCTCTTGACCTGCAGATTAGCCCTCTTTTGTGAGGTAATAGGTTTAGAACAAAAAGGGATCTTTAAGGTCATCTAGTAAAAAAAAAACCCTCATTTTGTCCTTATATCAGTCATTGGGTTCCATGGAAGGTTTCTGGGGTCAGCATGATCTGGATATCCTGAGTTAAGCATTAATCTAGCCTAGTCTCTAAGCAATATGTAAGTCTTCTTTCTTGTCATGCAACTCTAGATTCAGACAATACAATAATTAATAATTGCTTTCAAAATCTAATTTAGAATAATACACTGCAGAAATATGTGTTCTACAGACCCTAACACTGTGTATGTCAAGGTTACCTGCAAAAATAATGGAAGAGAAGGAAGGCAAGAAGGTATTGTTGTCTATTGAGGAACAGACCATGATCTAAACATAAGTGGTACACATTCTAGATGACAGACAAACAAAAGAGCATCATTAGAAGCAGCTACCAAAGGGACCAAGTAAAGGCCAAAAATAAAGATAGACCTACTGTGTGCACAGATAATTAACTTATCACCGATGGTGTGAATGAATGAATTGGCAACTGGAAAGAAAATGTCTGGAAGACAAGTAAAAATAAAGATGTTCACAAAGACCAATTCACTAAGCTGGATAAATATGACTTGAGACGCAAATGTTGAGTGGAAGCAAATGCCTGCTCATTTGAAAGTTGAAGGCAATGCTAAAACTCCAAGATTAGTCAGAAAAGCAGCTAGAAAAAAGTGAAAAGACTCAATCAATATTTTGCAGATCCTGAACCTTAAAGTGTCACTCTCCTTAACTTTGCAATATAATCTCCAAATCAATCTCTTTACCCTTCCCCGCCCACTTTGTGTTGTAGTTACCTTCCAGGGCTATCTTCGTTTTTCTATGTGCTATTTTAATTTTTCTTCAATAATATAAACAAAATACTGTATGCTATACTATGAACATACTATAAACAACTGTAGAAATTATTCATATACGTGTGCGTGCTCATCCTTTGTTGCCGAAGAAGACCATGCCATCAGAGAAACAATGACATGACTTGCACTTGACTTTGTTTTGAGTGAGGGAGGGCTGTGCAGGTCACCAGCCTCACTTCTCCTCCAGAGTCATCTGAATCCATTGACCAGATATTCATCAGGATGGCTGGAGATGACCCAGGATGTTCATATGTACTACTAATAAGAGAAAGGCAGATATGCGAGATCCAACTGAACTCTGACTTGCTCAACTCTTTCCCCAGATTACCAGACCACATGACTGCTCACATGACAGCGTAAAAGGAGTAACCAACTTTCCCTTCAGGTAAAATGGACTGTAAAACAAACCTTGCCATCTGTCCTCACACTGTTTTCTAAGGACTTCCTGGCTTTGCCATTTGCCCCATATATATGCCTGACAGTATCCCAATATCATCTAACCTTCTGATAACCTAAAGATGCTTGTCTGGGTCATGCAATATGCCCCTCTGGTGCATCCTTATGACTTTTAGGCCTTAGAACTTTAAAAAAATTTTTCATTTACTCAGCAACTGAACACTAATAATATGTTGTCTTACTCCCCGCTTCCAAAATGTGAGCTTGATCATAGACTGTCTTTACGTAGTTGTCCTTCATCCCCAGTAGTGAGCATAGCACTTGGAACTTAGTAGGAATAGGAATTCAATAAATTAATTAAAAAAATACAACTCATTTTGAGGAAACCGAGGTCAAGTTAAGTAACTTGTCCAAGGCCATAGAGTAATGGATTTGAATTCAAGTCCTTGGACTATACACCCATCACTTCCAGCTGTGCCTTGTCACCTTCTGCACATGGCTCTCTGTCGATTGGTAGACCCCAAGAATGTTAGCATGAGAGACATGAATGAGTCTGAACCTTCATTTTATAGAAGAGGAATTAAGACCAAGACATGAGGAGGGATTGACACAAGCCATCCACGGAGTTGTTTAATGGCGGATCCAGTAATTGAAGCACTTCATTTTCTATAAACCACAAAGCTGAATAATGAATGGATCAGTTTCTCACTACCCTCCAAAGTGCCTAAGGACCAAGGTTGTAACTGCTGCCTCCATACCACTATAACCATGGTTATTTCTCTTTGTCAACTGGGGCAGTCTTGATTGACTGATGTGAAGGAATGTACACATTTGTGTGGATATGTGTGTGTGTCCACATGTGTGTTACTGTGTGCAATATTGCAGATGCTGCTGCATTTGAATCATACTTATAAACTTCTAAGATGGAACTTTGGGTGAAATTCAGATACAAATTTGATTGGTTAATCCATCAGTTAAATTTGTAAAGCATCTGGAAAGATTTAGCACTGAACTCCAGCAAACAAATTGCATTTCCTTGACTGTGAAAAATGTGAATTGCCATCGAAAGTCTCTGAGACCACGTGGAACGCAAAGTGACATATTGCCCCAAATATGTATTTCCAAATACAATGTAACTAATATTTCATCTTGACTGGCTCATCGCCTGGAAAAGATTTGGATCTTGTACTGTACTGAGGCTCTCTGATTAATATGTAGACCATATAGATCACAGAATGTGAAAGCAGAGCTGGATGAGACCTGAGCCATGCTCTAGACTAACCCCAGAACTTTATAGGGAAAGAAACAGGTATATCTAGAGAGAGTGGCTTACCCAAGGTTATTTAGGTAGTATTTGTCAGAGTCAGGACTAGAATCTGTGTCTTCCAGCTCCTTGCCTGGTATTTTGATCATTTCAACATGCTACCTCCCACAATTGATTAGGAGACTGATTATCTGTCTAGTCTTGAATAACTCCCTATTTTTTTCTTCTCTGTAAAATGTGGGAATTATAAAACACTATGATGGGCAAATCAAGTCACCCAGTGGTTTCTTTCTTGAAAAATAGATATAAAGCTGGAAAGAATCTTAAGGATCTTCTAGTCCATTTCTCTCATTTTGTTGATAAGGAAACAGGTCCAAATAAATTAATGGATTTGACCAAGGTCATAAAGGTGTCAAGTGACAAAGCTGGTATTCAAACGCAAGTCCTCTGACTCCATATTAAGCATACTTAAAAAAAAAAACTGTTTTTATTGATATTTTCTGTTTCCTATATCACCAATGTATCCCTCTCCCTCCCCTGCCCAGAGAGTCATGCCATATGACAAATAATATTTTTTGGAGAGGAAAAGTAAAGTAAGTCAGCACAATTGAGTTTTAAAAGTATGAAACTGTGTACAATGTTTAACATGTTTGGACTTCCCACTTCCATTAAAGGATAAGGTAGGGTCTTTTCATATCTCTTCATTTTGAGTCCCATTTGACCTTTATTATGTTACATTTACAATTGATTTTTTGCTATGTCATCCTTCCATTTAAAATGTTGCAGTTACCGTGTGCATTGTTTTCTTGGCTCTGCTAACTTCATTATGATTTCATATCAAGCCATGCTTCTGCGTATTTAGCACACATATCATTTCTTTTTTTTCCCCACACATATCATTTCTTAAGGCACAGTAATATCGCATTCTATCCATGTACCACAATTTTTTTAGCCATTCCCCAGTTGATGGGCACCAACTTTGTTTACAATTTTTAGCTATTATAGAAAATATTGCTATAAATGCTTTAGAGTATATGGGGACTTTTTTTCTTATCTCGGGGTGTAAGCTCAGTAATAGAGTCTCTGATTCAGACTACAAACATGTTAGTAACTTTATTTGCAAAACTCTAAATTACTTTCCAGAATACCATTTCCTGGAATTACTTTCCAGTACCATTTCACAGCTCCACCAACAATGTATGAGTGTGCTTAGCCTTCCACAATCCCTCCAACATTTAGTGTTGTTGGTTATTTGTGTTGTTGTTGGGATTTTTTTTATCATCTTTTCAAATTTTCAGGGTGTGCGGGAAAAATATGGATGGTTTTGTATTGCATTTCTCTTGTGATTACTGACTTGAGGCACTTTTTCATGGTTGTGAATACATCTCAGTTCTTTTGAGAACTGTTTTTTCATATCTCTTGACTATCTATTGAAGAATGGCTCAGTTACATGTGTGAGTCTATTTATTTAATTAAATAATTATTCACATATCTTGGATACTAAGCCCTTATCTGAAAATTTTGACACAGAAAAATTTTCCCATTTAACTGGTTCTATCCTCATTCTAGATGCATTAAAATTCTCTGTGCAGAAGCTCTCTCTTCTGCTATAAACTCAACATTATATCCCTTCAGTTGCTTTACATTAATCTTCTTTTCTTAAGGTTGCACATTTCCCATTGGCTGTCCCCCAACCTGTGATCCCCTCTCCTCATTTGATATTCCCCCTTTCTCTCATCTCCTCGAGTTAGTCCTGTTCCTTAGCTTTTCATTTCTCTTTGTTGTGTGCCCCTTACCAAAAAGGATCCCCCTCACTCTCTTCTTTATCTACCTTCTCTTTCTGTTTACCCTAGAAACTCATTCTCTGATTCATGATTCTTGTAAACACCTTGTCTCCCTTTTGTCTGTCTTCTTCATGCCATCAGAGCTTCCAAGGTATCCTCTTCTAGGCACTTTCTATCATTACTCTGTAAGGTTCATCCAATGGAAGCCCTTCCATTGTATCTTATTTCCATAACAATGTTGATTAGCAATAATGATGATGATGAGCTAACATTTATTAGTGTTTACTATATGCCAGAACTGTGCTAAGCCCTTCAGAATTATTATCTCATTTGAGCCTCACAACAACCTTGTTAGGTAAGTGCTATTATAGATGAAGAAAATGAGGTGAACAGAGATTAAGTGACTTGCCCAAGGTCACACAGCTAGCAAGAGTTTGAGGCCAGATTTAAACTCAATTCTTCCTGACTCCATCTATGCTCAGCACTCCATTCGCAGTTCCACTTTAGCACTGTCCCGTAGTGGGGACCTTCTCATAGCAAGTCCCTGATTATCAAGCCAGCTTAGACCCTCTCTTGTTTACCTTTTCCTTTCTTTTTTACATATGCCTAGATGTCTCCTTCCTGGGTACTTGTTCTCCTATTTATTTCACCAGCTGTTAATTACTCATCAGAGAGTCCAACTTCACTACCCCAGAACAAGGAGATTTCTCAAGCACCAAATTCCAAGACCCCAGCCAATGTCCTTTCACCACCCATTGTCTTCATTCATAGGAAGATTCATCAATTGACCCCTCTCATTCCCAAAGTAAGGCTTCATGTTTTTCCCCTCCTTTTCCATCTTAACCCCTTGCTTCCCCACCTACTTCACCTTTGAGACAATAGGTCAACTTCCGTCATTGTTAGCCCTCGATTTGATCCCAGAACATCACACACTCTTCTCTATCCTGCTACTTCCCTACCCCCTTGCATGCACTTTCATGTACTTTCCCATGTACTTCCCATAAAGGAGCAGAGGATCTCTAGGTTCTGTCCATAATATTCTCTCTCCACCTCCTCACTGTTACCTCTGCAGATTTCTGCCTGTCTTCTTGGTTATATTTACTTAGAAGTCTCGTACTGGTCTCTCCATTGTCACTTCTCTTGTTGCTATGTTTGCCTGATACATTTATTACTCCTGCATTTCTGTTGCTTCGGGTATTTCACAAGCAAATAATCTCTTTAGTTCTATTTTCCATCTAAAAATGTTTTAAATTCTTCTGTATTATTGAATGTCCATCTTTTGTTCTGTATGGTTAATCTAAGATTTTCCAGACAGGTCACCATGAGCTGTATCCCAAGCTCCATTGCTCTGAGGAATACATTATTCCATTCCTTCCTCCTTTTTCTAGTGAATGAAGAATAGTTTTACATTATTTGAACACCTTTTTCTTTATATTTGAAAGTCTTTTCCCTGGTGGCTTGAGGAATTTAGTTTCTGAACTTAATTTTAAATTTAGCCCCTATGTTTTGAGGAGTTTGTAGCTTTGTGTTCCTTCCCCATTCCCCACCTTCAGAGGCAATTTGTGAATTCTTTCAATTGGAATTTCATTTTCTATATTCCAAAGTTCTGGACAGTTCTCTTCTTTTATTTCTATCATTATAGTACTAAGTACTTTTAACCTATCATATCTTTCTGAAAGATATGATAAGATCGTCCATAGGTCGTCTGCACATCCTGTCTTTGAGTTCGATGTTTAACTTGCAAAACTGAGCATGTTTTCTTTTGAAGTTAGTTTTTTTCTTTTCTTCTTCTAGATTGTCCTTTACTTCTCTATGTATTTGCATTCCCAATCTACTGTTCTCTTTTTTGTTCCTTTGGTGAAGCTTACCATTGCACACTTAAGTTTTCCTCTTCTGCTCATTACTTTTGCTTTGCAAGACACAAATTCTTCTCTCATAATTCTCATTTCCCTTTTGAACTACTCAGGAACAATGTGTTGGGGTTCCATATTTTCCTCAAATTCCACAGGGTCCTCTATCTAATCAAATGCAAATTTTAATCCTTAGTATGTATTTATAAATGACTGAACTTATTACTAGATCTGGAAGTCATATTTCCTTCTATTGTTTCTATTTTTCCAATTGATTTAACCATTTATGTTCCAGATCTTTGAATTTTCTTCTTCCTGAAATTTTTGATATTTTTAGTGTTTTTCTTCCTTATTTTCCCTATGTCTCTCTTCCTGAATTTCCTCTCCTATGATTCTTGGCTAGGGTCCTCAATCTAAAAGTTTCTTAGCCTCCTCCCACAATGAGCATTTCATGGTTCACCAGCCTAGAACTTGCCTCAAATGCCTTTTGGGTGATCAGAATCAACCCCAGCAGGATACCATGCTCTTCCCTTAAGGCTGGTAGAGTGAGACATAGCCCGCCATGTGCAAGATGTCCTGTCCTGGTAACTCTTACTACTCTGTCTGTTCCTTAGTTCTCTGGCCCAGCACCAGTAGGTCAGAGCCCACTTTCCCTGGCACTGGCAGTTCAGAGTGTTGCAGCACTGGTACTTCTTGGTTGTAGCTGCCCCCCCACCCCAGAATTTTGGTCTCAAACGACTGTGGCCAAGTTGGATATCCAGGCCTAAGCAAATTTCCTAGACCTGAAACTAGGATCTCCACAACAATGGAGATAGAGGGAGAACCTATGTCATATCTTTAGGTCTGCTAGAACAGCCTCAATACTGGTAGTGTGAGAGGTTGTGGAGAAGTGTACTCAGCACTTGTTCCACTGCATCTTGCTGCCCCTCACTTCCCTTTGATTTAATTCAACGAAAATTTACTAAGGACCTAATTTTTGCATATTGTTTCATAGGGATAGCTAGGTGGTACAAAGGATAGAACACTGCGCCTGGAGTCAAGATAACCTGAGTTCAAATCTGACCTCAGAAGCTTATTAGCTGTGTGACTCTGGGCAAGTCATTTAACTCCATTGCTTCAATTTCCTCATCTGTAAAAAAAGAGCTGGAAAAGGAAATGGCAAACCACTTCAGAATCTTTACCAAGAAAACCCCAATGGGGTCAAGAAGAGTCAGCCATTACTGAGAGCAACTAAATAACAACTGTGTGCATAGCTCTGGGCAAAGGGTTGTAGGGGATTCAAGACCTCCATGACATCCTTCAGCATCCCAGTTGGAGACAGAGACATGGGTTGGATAGACCCAGGGCATGTCTCTAATGTTCCTATGCCAAATCCATCTCTGTTCACTGACGAACTGACCAACTTCAGCCAGCTTTCCCCACATTCTCCCAGAAACATGGGCTGGTAGTGGAATTCAGTATTTGATATTGGAGAAAAAGTACAAGCATTGTCCCTATCTAACAACATGAGTTAACCCTTGGAATATGAAGTGACTGCTACACTCAGGGTAGTTGCTAAGGTGTCAAGGAGTTCAGCAAAACCACCTTGTAAAGAGAAATTTGGTGATATTTTAAAAAAAAAAGTTTTTAATTAGAATTATTATGAGAGTCCTTAAGATTGATACAGTAATTGAGGATCAGGAGAAATGAATTACTTAGAATGAAGCAAGACATCAGAATCATTGAGGATGTCCAGGGATGTGGGTGCCAAGACAGAACTTGACTGATTTCTATGGATTAGTCATAGTATAAAGAAGAAAACTCATTAGCACCCTATTGCCTCTAGGATAAACGATGAAGTTCTCCAAATTTTTGAAATTTGAAATCTGAATTAATGAGAAGATATTATGCATGGGAAATATATATGTGTGTATATGTGTGTAAGCATGAGTGTAGATATGTGTGTTCTAGGTATTATCCTTAATGCTGTTGTCCCTTTAAGTCTAATACAATATGCTAGTTGAAATAAACATTCAAGAAGTTAATCTTAGGGACACTGGATTACACTCTTGGATTACTTTCCATTTCCTCTCTCTCCCTCCATTTCTCTCTTTTTCTTTGTGTATATATGTATATGTATGTATCTATGCATGTATTTACCTATAAGCACACAACCGCACATACACCTATCTTGTATGTACATAACTATTTTTATAATGTCCCCTCCACTTAAAGGTGAGTTACATGAAGACAGAAACTGGTTTCTGCTTTGATTTTGGCTTTCTATGTATCTCACAGTACCCAGCGCATAGTAGCCTCTGAATAAAGAAATGCTTATTAACTGCCATTTTCTGTATCATTACTTTCATGTAATAAAGCTGGTAACATAGGCACAGGAAATATTTTCAGAGTCCACATTTCCTTTATCATCTACCTCTACATTTTCTTTTCCAAACAAAAATCTCTCTGTGGCCCACCTGAAGCTCCCCAGCCTGCACACCATTAAGCCCCTGAATATGAACACTGGCTGCCTTAATTATAGAACTATTTCTAATCCTCCTAATCACCAAACTATATCTAATCCTTCTCTACCTCTCAAAGCTGAAGGAAAGTTTAATGGAACTAAGCCAAAAGCTTGTGTAATCCCTAAAAGCACTATAGAAATAGGAGGGTCAGTATTATTTCTATTGTTACTGTTATTTTTATTACCTTCCTCTACTTTTTCCTAGGGATCAGGGACCATATGGGTGAATACAGGGTAGATGAGATACCGTAGCAAACTCAGTATATTTGTTTGTGTTCCGAACGTGAACCTAAACAAGAGCCAGCCTTTTTCATCAAAACCTATCTAGATATGAATTGGGTGCTCAGTTAGAGAGGGTTAGAATTGGCAGGAACCATCCCATTGGAAAGCACTCTCTTGATCAAAGAGCCCTAAAAGGATTCAGCAGGCCTGAACTCTGGGTCTCTAATAGGATTAGGACCAAATTCAAAGACTGAACCATTTTTAGCTTAGGACACTCTTCTGCTTAGTAACTTGTTTCTCCAAATGTTCAACATCAACCAGAACCCAAGAATTTCAGTGGACATAAAACCTATTTCTACACAGAAAACTTAAAGCAAAATAATTAAGAAAGGAAAACATTCTTGAATGTGGCCTCTAATTATGACTCTTAGTACATAGCCACCAAAGAGGAAACAGACTTCTTTCACTATGTCTGCTTCAATCTTGGCAGTTCTACCATAGAGACCTACAACCCCTACATAACGTAAGAAAACCAAGGGCACCACAATCTTTGGTGTCATTCTTTGTGTTGGTGTTCTAAATTCACAATAGCACATTAGTGATCAATTTATTTGAAGGAGTTCTTTTACTCAGTAAATTTTTGTACCTCCTTTTCCATTTGACGTATTCTGTTTTTTTAATCTTTTTTTCCCATATTTTTGCGTCTGTTACCAAGCTGCTAATTCTCTTATAATTTTCTTACGTCACTTTCATTTCTTTTCCCAATTTTTCCTCTACTCTTTTTAGCTCTTTCTTTACAATTTCCAGGAATTCTTGTTGGGCTTGGATCAAATTAGAATTTTGTTTTTTGAGTCTATGTCTTGGTCTTCCTGCCATTGTAGTAGATTGTCGTTGTTGTTGCTGGGTTTTTTTTGTCTATTTGTTTGCTCATTTTTCCAGCTTATTTCTTGACTTTGACTATGTTAAAGTTGGACTCTGCTCACCTGGGATGGTGAGGCACTGTCCCTAGCTGAGCCTTTTCATGCTGCTGTTTTTAGAGCTAGCTCTGGGGATCTGAGAGGTTTTGGTGTTTCTAAGGTGGTGTAATCCTGGGACAGGCCCCTATTCCCCTGCAGCCACAAGCATTAGTGCTCCCTTTGCCTTGGAACTGAAACCAGAGCTCCTTCTCCTTTGTGATAAGCCACCAGCAGCCCTCTACACCCTAGAATTGAAACCCAGAACTGTGTAAGGGCAACGGACTCGTCGATCAGTGCCAGCTATACATACCCAGTGCCAGAAAAGACCCCCCGCAATCTATTTATGACCCCCTTATTATCTCTGGGCTGAGAATTCCTGAAGCTGCTATGGCTGCTCTTGTATCTGCTGCACTTGTGGGCTCCAGATAGGCCTCCACTCTACTGGCACATTTTGTTGGCTCTGTTGCTCCAAAATTTGATTTGCACTGTGTTTTTTTTTTTAAAGTTGTTTGGATAAGAATGCTGAGAGAGTTCAGCTAGGTTACCTCTAATCTGTCATCTTGACTCTCTTTCGATATCTGGTCAATTTATTTGAACAAATATCTATCAAATGCCTACTATATGCAACATCCTACACTAAGTCCAGGTCCCATTTTAAACCTTTACTATATCAAATGTGTGCTTTAACTTCAAAACCTATGATCTTCCAGTGTTACTTCCTCTATCAATGTATATCAAAATTCTGACTCAGCGGACAATTTGAGTGGGTTTCCGTGACCTAAAGTTCTTTCCTCTGCAACTTATCTAATGAAGAGCCTCTCTGAACTTAACTAGGTTGATCCTTTGACAGCAAGCATACTATAGTCTATTCCTGGATGCAGTCAAAGATCTTTCTTGACTTCTGTAGCTTCCATTGCCTTGTATACCCCTCCAGCGCATAGAGTCTGAGAAACCAGGGTCATGTTCAAACCACAAGGAGACACAGGAGGAGAATGACAACAGAGTTTCCAGTCAAAACAATGCTAAAATGGATCTTCAAAGATTACCAATACACTAGGACTAATAAAGTCAATTTTAATGTTGCATTTGTCTGATCAACAGAAGGGGAGACTTACTGATAAAACTAGAGCTTTCCAAAAGTAAAATGAGTCACCTCAGGGAATAATAAGTTCCCCAAACTATTAATCACTATCCAACCAACAAACAAGAGTTATTTAGATGTTTGCTTTATGTTAGGTGCTGTGATAAGTTCTGACAATGGAAAGACAAAAGTGAAACAAGTCCTTCCCTCAGAGGCCTTACTTTCTAATGAGGTAGACAACATGAACATAGATAAGTGTGTGCAGGAATATGTGTGCTACACAAAAAATACAAGGTAGTTTTTGCAGGGAGTATAGTAAGAGCTTGAGGAAATCTGGGAAGTTTGCTTGTAGAAGCTTGTAGAAGATGATACTTAAATACAACCTCAAAGGAAGAGAAGGAAAAAGTAAAAAGAAGGACATAGATGAAAAGAGCACATTCCAGGTGTGGGAAACAGTAAGGATAAAGGTTTGGAGATAATAAATGGAGCATCATGTATGCTCCAGGTAAACATGTATACATCAGGTGAACAAGCATGACTTGTCTCTGATCATGAGAAAGGGACGATGAATAAGAAGAATGAAAAGCTAGAAAGAGGCCAGGACATTCAAACATGATCTTAGAGGAATTTCTATTTGATCCTAGGTGTAATAGGGTAATTGGTTGCCCAGAAAAATTTACCAGCACTGTAGCTCTTATGGACTATTTATGCTCAACCTGCAGTAGAACCTTCCAAGCTCATATTGGTCTGATCAGACACACTGTGCCTTCACTCCAACGTAGTGATGTCCTTTTGTTCCTCTCCATCCAACCAACCAACCAACCAATAGGGAACCACTGGGGTTTATTGAACTGGAAGTTGTATAATTAGGCCAAAGTTTTAGAAGATTTTCAAACAAAGATTGTATGAACACCTATCCAGAATATTGCAGAAGAGTTTTCTTTATTGGGTGGGAGTCTAGAGGTGACTTATGAGTCCCCTTCCAGTTATTACTGTGATTTTTAGTCTTTTGCTAGCTCTGAAACAATTTCCAGTTTTCAGACTGTTAAGATCCTAAAATCATAGATCTAGAGATGGGAGGGACCTTCTAAGTTACTTAGTCCAAGGCCCCTCATTTTAAAGATAAAAGACTGAGACCCAGAGAAGTTAGATAAATTGCTATAGGCCACAGAGGTAGTAAATGACTGGGCTGGAAGTCAAGCCTTGGTCCTGTCTTCAAATCCAGTGGCCTTTTTCTTGCCGCATACTAGGTAGTTATTTGTTAATTAACAAAGGGCCCCACTACAGAACTTTACTTTCCAATATTTTATTCCATGACATTCTAACTAGATTTTCATCTGAAACACACACACACAACTTTCTCAGACACTTTTTCAACCTTGCCACATCTACTACCACCCCCTGCCTCTCACAGAAAATCTACATGGAAGCCATACCAAACCAGAGAAATCCCTCTTCCAGCCTGAAGTGCTAAATTAAAGTCCCTTCCTCCACATAGTCCATTCACCCTCTCTCTGGATGTCCGAGAGAGAGAGAGAGAGAAAAAAAAAAACAGTCCAAAGACAGGCTGATGAAATCTACAAAAGCGGTCAAAGGTCTGGCATTAGTATGGTCAGGAAAAAAAAAAGCAATATCACATGGTCCAAATCCCTGCTGACCAGGCCCCACCAGGCTGACCCACTAAGCCCATAGAGGATTTGAAATTCAATTTAAACTTAAGGGTTACTTTGGCAAACAGACAACTCTTTTTCCCTTAATTGACCAGAAATCATGGGTAATAAAATAAAATGACAAAAATCTCCCAAACTGAGAAATTCATCTAGTCACAAAGGTTTCCAAACTTTCTGTTAGTTTGCATTGAATTTAATTTGCTGATTAGATTTGTTGTAGCCCTGATTGGGCTAGAGCTATGGGAAGCCAAAAACACCCAGTCAATTTTGTTCAAAAACAGTGAGTCTATAAAAAGACGACTCACACATTGTCAATTCCCAGTCTGTACTTGCTTGCCACAATGCATCCCTGAGCCTAAGGGACACGATGGGAAAAGAGTGGGGAGGTGGATGGTCCTGAACAATGGGTATTGGGGGCAAAAGATAAGCTTTTACCACATTCTGCTCAGACAAGATCAGGGCCTCAGGTCTTTTCCATCACACCATCTCAAGAGTCAACCAATTAATATTCACTAAGAATCTCCTCTGGCCTCAAACCAGTAGGGAATGCAAAGATATAAAATAGTAATCTCTACCCTCACCAATATGACACTAATTAAAGGATTTAGAACAGGTAGGAAGCTTAGAGACCATTTAACCCAGCATCTTCATTTTACTGAAGGCCCACAGATTATTGAAGGTCAAGTTTATTCAAGTAGGAAGTGGCAGAGCTGGAATTTGAACCAAGGTCTTCTGATTCCAAATATGTTTCTTTTTAAATTGTACCCCATTTTCTCTTGGACAAAATAATGTCTCAGGGAAGGGAGAGACACAGTCAGGGTTACTGACTTGAAAATGTCAGGAAGAATGAGTCCAGGGCAATCTGCTCTGATTACCCAACTATGATTATCCAGCTTCCCTGCTTGACAACCAATTCACTTCCAGTGATGTGAAAACAACAGTGGAGAGTCCTCTTCTTTTCCCATTTTCCTTCTTCCTTACAACCTGGCATCTATTCCCATTGGGAAAGTGCCTTCTCGAGATCCATGCACAAAATACTTTTTTGTTCAATCTGTTTCTCCCTAGGATCATAGAGTTTTCAGAGACGAAAGACAGGTAAGTAGAGGGCACTGGGCAGCATCACTATTTCAGAAATAGTGAAGCTGGACTAGTGAATCAATCCAACAGCGCTACTCATATCTTTAGGGTCAGTGGAGTATATCTATGGCTTTAAAGACTTTTCTGTATCTGCTTGAACCATTCCATTTTCCCCACACAGTCTCCTGGAGGGAAAAAAAATGTAATTATGTGCACATACACACACACACACACACTAGAAAGACTCAGGGGTTTTTCAGTGTCTCCCCAAATTGGTGTTATGTGAGGCTTTCATGAAATAAAATAAGTACATTTCTAATTCATGACAGGGACAGAAGCAGCCAGTGCGGCCTCATCAACATGAATAGGACGAGAGAGTGTGCCCCAAGCCACCTGCAGGCACCTGGTAGATGACCAGTGGTACCCCAGCCTACCGTCTAAAAGCCAATAGAACCAGGAGGAGGTGCCCTCCTCATTCTTGGTTCTATCTACTGTCCTATGCTGCCTCCCTCTGCCTTTTTTATCAGCCTCACCCTTTCTGCAGACAGCACACACTTGCTAACCTTGGGCCTTCAGAACCCAGTCCAGCAGGTCTGCCTCAGTGGCCTAGGCTAACAGGGCCTTGAGCCAGTCCCTGGGCTGGCTTTTCTTCCTCCTGACGAATGTGTGACCCGGAGGTATGTTTTGTTCTGCTGCCACCATTATAAGCTGCTCATAATTGCCACAGTCTCCCCGAAATCAGTTGTTTCCACAATTAATGAGTGATTTCACAGGGCATTAACCTTCGCTGGCCACAGCCCATTAACCGCTGGTAAGTGGGAACATGCCATTGGGAGAAATGCGTGTGCTGTTTGCTCAGACTCGCCTGTGGTGTGCAAGGAATTGTCCCAGAGCATGGGCAGCCCTTCGGGCCGTGAGTAGTTAAAACACAAGAGGGTTTCCTTAACACACCAGATGCTCCCAGTGTGTCAGATCCATCCTGAGACAGCAGTTCCCTAACGGGATAAATTCTCTCTTCTCCCCATAGGGCTATTTGGAAAAGGTCCCTGATAGTTTTGTCTTGATGAACCAGGGGATATTCTCATTGTATGGAAAAGATGTCCCAGCTCCCCCAAAGTGTCCTAGTCCCTAGATGGGGAAAGAGACAATTCCTGGCCTCGAATATTCTGCGCCATGACATTTGCCCTCAGCACTAGTTGGATCCATAGAAATGCGCGTGCACACACACGTACCAAGGTGAGTACAGCCAGTAACTGCTCTCATAGCCTAAGAAAACAAGATGCTCTAGAGACTTTCTTTTGAGATATGTAGGGGGTTTTGTCCATATTGACCAATTTGATTGAATCCAATTCACCTCAACAAACATTTAGAAAACATTTACTTTATGCCAGGTATCATGCCAATCACCAGAGATATTCAAATCTTTCAATGAATTTGTGATTTCACAGGGTCAGGAGTTTCCTTCAATGAAATGAATCACACACAGCTCACCCATGCCTGCCTGTCCTGTGCAAGTGTAATCCTTCTTCTCCCAAAGATTCATCTTGAGGGAATGTGCTACAAGTCTTCCTTTCTTCCCCCAACATTGCTCTAAGTTTCTAGGTTGCATACGGGATCTTGAAAACCTGAGACTGAATCCTAACTCAGAGACTTACTGGCTATGTGACCCTGGACATGTTCCTTAACCCCTTTCAGTCTCCGTTTCTTCATCTGTAAAATGCCCATAATAATACTATCCACCTCCCAGCATTGTTTTGAAGATTAAGTGAGATAATATGTGTAAAAACATTTTATAACCTCAGAGTGCTGTATATGTTAGGTATTTAGAAGAGGAGGAGGGGGAGGGGAGATACAACAGGGAGATACAAATCTGTTCACCTGTGCTTCCTGGCTCTTGGCTACGTAACCAGCCTTTCATGTCACGCCATCATACAATTCAGGGATTATGTCCTTTTTGTTCTTCAGAATCCTAATAGGATAGCCTATATACACCCTTGATGACCCTCTCCATTGCCCTCTGTGGGATGTTCATCTTCCCTTCTTCAGAGGCAGCATGGTGTTCCAGGTCTCAGTGCCATATAACACTAACAAAATAGTGATACTGAAGACATGGTCCATTGCTTTCATGGGATCCTTGGGTTAATAAAAGAGCATGGCAATTTTTTGAAGGCAATTTGGCCCACTTCCCTTTTTCTGTTCAACTTGAGACTGAATCCATCTTCCCTCTGAACTATCTATCCCAGACATACATGCACATATACCAGCTAAACTCTATAGGCAGTAAGGACTGAAAGACAAAAATGAAAGGGACCTTCAAAAGAGTTTATAGTCTACTGAGGAACTGCCATAAACCAGTGGATGAGCATGAATTCAAGGAGATTTAGAACAGTAACAACGAAGACCCTTGATTACAC
The DNA here is from genome assembly GCA_023548195.1 of Bettongia penicillata ogilbyi. Taxonomy (NCBI): domain Eukaryota; kingdom Metazoa; phylum Chordata; class Mammalia; order Diprotodontia; family Potoroidae; genus Bettongia; species Bettongia penicillata. The sequence goes on along the minus strand of JAJHZJ010000546.1, from coordinate 5,201,019 downwards.
TTCACCAAATATGCTTGAGAGCGGATGACTAGCTGGTTAATTCAAATCCACCCCTCAACATGGAGACAAAGAGTTGGTATGAGCAGCCTTAGTGTCTATGGCCACGTGAGACTATGTGGGAGAAGAGAGGGGGCGCTTCTCTGAAGACTGAATGCCAGGGGAACTGAGTTCAGTGTCCTTCACAGCTCCAACGTCAGGACAGGCCCAGAGCCCAGTGAAATCAGAATTCTGAGTGGGGATGCAGAGTGTCTCATATAGGTTTGAAAATGCAACCCAGCCCTAGAAAGAACACCTTGTTCCTAGGCATTAGGACTTCAATTATGTTAGTGGCTATTGGAAAAACAGAAGTGCCTATTAATGGGTTTGTATTGCTAGGGATAAACTCTCCTCACAAAAGCACAAGCATGAGCAGAGAACAGCCTTAGTTTCTCTTCTAAATTCTTTAATTTCTTAAGCTCTTTATTCTGGCTTTTAGCTGAGCCTTATTATTTAATTTCTGAAGGAAGTGGTCTGTTGCTGTTAATTCAACAAACAGTTATTTTATTTTGACATCACTTTCATTTCACAACCCCTTGTAAGAAATAGTTTTTAGAAAAAGGAGAGAGAAAACATTCAGGTCAGCAAAAACTACCTGAAACATCAATAGTATGTATATGCAGTGTTTTATACACACAGTCCCTTACCTCTGCTTATAAAGAAGCAAAGGGCATTTTAAAAAAGTCAAGATTGTTTTGTCAGTCAACTACCATGTATTAGAACCTACAGTGAGCCAGGAATTGTGCTAAGTTCTGATGGCCCAAAGAAAGGCAAAAGACAGTCTCTGCTCTCAAGTTCCAAGTCTAATGGAGAAGACAGAATAAAATCAACTATTTAAGAGTCACTTAGAGTAGGCAACAGAGAGAGCTTTAGCTAAGACACAATCCATGACTTAGAGTGCTTAGAATTTTGTTATTAAGGGAATAAGATACTCAGTACAGGGCTGTTGGCAGAGTTATTATTTAGCAAATATTAGTTGAGTGGAAATGAATGGACATCAACACGAATGACTCTAAGATGCTTAAGAAATTCTCTTTGATTTGACAGGTTATGACATATGCATTAGAGACATGAAACAATACTTTCCTGAACATGTAAAAACACAATTTAAGTGCAACAGAACTATTTTTTTTAAATTACAGTGATTTCTTTATATTAAGCTCACCTTCCTTTTATGATAGAGAGTTTTCCCTTATCTACCTAATGGAGGTAGGCATACTCTTCAGATTTTCTCTTTCTCTTTCTCTAAAGTCCTTCAGTATGAATAGTTTCTCACTCAAGAACATAATTGTTTACCATCACAAATGTTCCCTGGATGTTTTAAATCATCCATGACCATCTCTGCGATTGACTTGTAGTGCATTTTTTTGGGCAAATCTGCAGTCAGATAGTCGACGATCATTTCTTATTCATCTACTGTGTGCCAGGGCCTGTGCTGAATACTGAGGATATAAACAAAGACAGAAATAGCCCTTGTCCTTGAGGAGCTCATCATATGATGGGAGAAACAACATGTGCACAACTCTACAGCTACATATGTACAAACATGTACAAACAACCTATATATTGGATAAACTGAAAATAGTCAAGAAGAGGAAGGCACTAGATTGGAGGGGGATGAGAGAAGGCTTCCTGCAGAAGGTGGGATTTTAACTGGGAATTGAAGGAAACTAAAGAAGCCAAGGGCAGAGATGGAGTGGGAGAGCATTGCAGATATGGAGAGAGTCACTGGAAATGCCTGGAGTTGAGAAATGGGGTGTCTTATTGAGCAGCAACAAAGAGGTCAAAGTCACTGGCTTGTAGAACAGTGAGGAAGGGGAAGCTTAAGGAGAGCAGAAATGGGAGGAGGCTAGTTTACAAAAGGGTTTGAAGACCAAACAGAGCATTTTGTGTTTGACCCTGGAGAGGATAGGGAGTTTAATGAGTAATGAGATGGCATGATTGAACCTGTAAGTTAGGAAAATTGCTCTGTTAGCTGAGTGAAGGATGGACTGCAATGGGAAGGGACTTGAGGGAGGTAGATCCATCAGCAGGATGTTGAGCCTTCGCCAAGTCAGAAGAGAGGAGAGGGTGCATGAGAGAGGCGTTCTGAACGTGTATGGCCTGAATGCACCCCACACCCAAACAACTGTCAGATCTTCTTTAGAATCATAGAACCTCAGAGATGGAAGGGGTGCCAGAGGGAACCTCATCTAATGCTAACTTAGAAAGAAGATCTGCAATGGAAGGAGTTTGGTACTCTACCCTGCAGCATTCCTACCAGAGGGGTGGTATCTATCAAGGCTTGACAAGTATATATAATATTATATGCAATATAAATATAAAATTTATGTATGTGTATACATATATACATGCGTTTATACATATGTCTGTGTGTATGTATACATACATACCCGTGTGTGCATGTATGTGCATACATATATGTGTATGTACATACACAAACATGCACACTCATATACACCAAATAGTTAAATTCAAGGTAGTTTAGGAGGGAAAGCATTAGCAGTTGCAGGGAAATGAAACAAAGATACATGTAGAAGATGGTGTTTGGGATACAACTGAAATAAAGAGTGGGCTCTAAGGTGAAGGGAGGAAAGGGTGGTAGATTGCTTCCCAGCAGATGAGACAGAAGACTGAAAAACTCAAATGGATTGGAAACTACAAGAGATTCTCAGAGTTGATTTCTTTGTAGTTTAAGGAAAGGAACAGATGGCATTCTCCTATCGTTCACTTTGGAAGATAAGATCTTAGATCATCATAGATTTGGAACTAGAAGAGACCTTAGAGGTCGTTAAATCCAAACCTCTCATTTTCAAATGGGGAAACTGAGTCATGGAGCCATCAAGTGAGTTGCCCAGGATCATGCAGCCTGTATGTATCTGAGAGAGAGATATAAACCTTAATCTTCCTGACTCCATGTTGTATCAGTAAGCACTCCGACATACACAGAGGAGACTTGCTATCACAGGTTCTTAGATCTGCATTTATAAAAGGAAAGGCAACTTTTGAGGGGTCAACAACTCCTTTAATTACATTCAAGGGACTAACAGACAGGCTTCCAGGCTTCTGATCATTACATACATATATACATAGCTACCAGAGAGGGAAGCACCAACATCTGGGTTTTCAAAGCCAGGGGACTGCTTAGCAGCTTCCCAGAGTCTCATCTGGCACACAAACCTTCTTCTATATCTAAGCCCCAAAGCAAAACCTCCTCTCAGACTATTTATACTCTTCAGAGCCAGAGGACACAACCCCTCTTGACCAAGTACTTCATTATCAATCAGCAAAAGATGTGGGCCTTTATAGGAAACTAGCCTCCCCTAATCAAGCCTCCCTTAATAGCCTCACCTGAAACCTGTCAATGGGTTGTGAAGATTTTTAACTCTCATTACCCATGTACAGTTCACAGTTGTTACAACTCACTTAAGAGAAAGGAAGAAATGTACCAGTTTCTCTTCTATCTACACCTTTCCAGTAAGAACTTAAATCCATACAAAAGAAGAAGCAGATGTCCAGGTGAGAGGCAGCATTTTAACATCACCTACCTTCCCAAACCAAAAGGCTGTTGGTAGAATAATGCCAGGAAGTAGATGTCAAGATCAGTGCCCAAAGCTGTGGACTCAGTCCTGATGTTGTTCAGTCATTTTTTTAAAATCATGTCTGAATCTCCATGATCCCATTTAGAGTTTTCTTGGCAAAGATACTAGAGTGGTACACCATTTCCTTCTCCAGTTCATTTTAAAAATGAGACAAATGGGGTGAAATGACTTGCCCAGGGTCATACTGCTAGTAAGTGTATGAAGTCATATTTGAACTCAACAAAATGAGTACTATCCATCCACTAAGTTGGACTCATTTTGCCTGTGGTTTGGCTCATGGATTTTGAGCCTAAATATATCCAATTGCTTCATCAAGCAGAGGAGAGAGTTTGCTGCCTAACTAGCTCAGACTTCCCCCTCCATGTCATTTGAGAATCAGCTGAAAACTGGACACACTTATGCTAGAGAGGAGAAGACAATGAGAATGTATTAACTGTCACTAAGCACTTAAAAGAAACTCAGGGGAAAAGGGATTCAAAAGTATGGGATAGAAGTTACAAAAAGGAAAATCCCTGCTTGCTGAAGGAAAGACAAGCAAACAAACTGTATGTATTCATGCTCCCTGGGGTCTTCAAAGGTTGGATGAAGGACTACTTCTGGAAGTGTTGGGATAAAGATTTCTTTCCATATAAAGTTAGAACTAGATGGCCCTTGAGATCTCTTTCCACTCTGAATTCACTCTGATTCTTTGTTTCCAGATGTCTAGCTACCTTCTGGCCAAATAAAGTCGTAAATTTAGCCAAGGCAAACACCCACAGTGAAGAAATCAATCAATAGACATTTAAATCTCTACTATGTGCCAGGGACTGTGCTAAACTATGGGTATACAAAAGAGGCAAAAGACAATTCCCATCCAATATGCAAACAAATATATACCAAGCAAGCTCTATACAGGATAAATAGGGAATAATTAACAAAGGGAAGGCACTGGAAATAAGAGGTAGAAGGTGGGATTTGAGTTGGTTCTTAAAGGAAGCCAGGGAGGTCAATAGTTGGAACTCACTTAATAAACCTGTAGCCAAAGGGAGACAGGGGAATTCCTCAGACCAAAGGGTAAATGTTAAAACTCTTATTCTCCACATGGTGTTGAAAAGGTGGTTTCTGATTTGGATTTCCTATTCAAGGCCACTTCCAAATCTCTTTGGAAATCAATAGTTGAGCTAATTTTGGCAGACCTCAAAGCATCTGATAATGCATCAGTTCCAGCAACAGGACAGGCATAGGGTTGATTTTAGAGTTTGGGTTTTAACTGTAAATAATACATATCAAATTGTGTGTGTGTGTGTGTGTGTGTGTGTGTGTGTGTGTGTATGTGTGTGTATTTTGGAAAAAAGTTTGGTAGGGGTCCAGATCTGTGATTTTATCGGTGTTTGAAACGGTTGCCTTCTAAAGATCATACTGGCAGCTCTAAGTAATTTACCCGGGACCATAGAGTTGGGAGGGAGGCATCTGGGTTCACTGGAAAATGGCACTCACTGAATTGGAGTGGGGGGGATGGAGCCAAGAAAGGGTTCATTTTGGTGTCTGAGTTACATTGTTAAAGAAAGAGTGGGAATCTGAGGGGAAGATACAGAAAGGATTCATAGTAGGCAAGAGAGAATCCAGTATGTTGCTTCACAATGAACTAATGAGGAAGGAAACTTCAAAAGTCAGATGAGCCATAAGGAGGCCCGGCAATTTGGCGGCTAAACAGATGTCATTCTTTTATTTTCCATCTTGAAAGATAAAATCAGAGGATCATAGACTTTTAGAATTGGGCTTGAATTCTGGCTCCCTGTGTGACTTGGGTAGTCTTTAAACCTCTCTCAATCTCAACTTCTTCATATATAACATGAGAAGGTTGGACTAAACGCCCTCTCTGGTATCTCTTAGCTTTAAACCAGGGGGCCTGTTTTCCAGAGGCAGGCCCTATATCTAGGTCTCACTGATTCCAAAGTCACTGTCTATCTACCATACCATACTACTTCTAAAAACAAAGCAAATACATAAAACCTACAATACCCTAGTGACTAGAATGAAAGAAATGGTATAAAGGTCAATGTCCAACAAAGACTAAAGCCATATGTCATTTTCTGTCTACCTCTCCCCCTTCCAAAAAAAGGGTCATTCAGTCAGTCTTGTAGTGAGAATTATGAATACTAGATAGATTACCCAACTGCTGCAGTGGAAATTGAAATAGTCAAGGAGCCAGAGAAAGGCTTCCAATATGTTGGGTGGATACTCTATGGTAAGACATAGAAATGACTGACACAGGATGAGAGCCTTTGGATGAAAGGCAGACTGTGGGGGGAAGAACAGGTGCCTACATCAATGAGATCATAGACAGACCAAAGTACCAAGATGAAATCCACACAGATTCTAACTGCATCATTTGGTTTGGGAATAAGGGCTTCTGGTAACTCACACCTTTAAATCCCTCTCCACCAGTACTTAACATGGTGTTTGGCACATAGTAAGTACTTAATAAATGTGGTTTTTTTTTGACTGTCTGACCTTCCTATTGATGTAGTAGTATTATAGCTTCCCACTGGTTTGTCCAAGGGGAAAGCTAACTAGATATCCTTCCCTATGTGGTTCTATCTCCTGGGCAGAGGGGCAGAGAATTCTATCTCTGCTTCCCTGATCCCTAATTAGGTCATTAGCAGGGTTCTCAGACTCCTTTGAAGGCTGTATGTTGGATTCTGCTAGAAAATATGGAAACATATCAATGGTTTTCTGCAGCATGTGTATCTTGTTTGAGCACCCAAAGTGAGGCTCTCTCTTCTCATTTGTTGTTCAGTTGCTACTCTTTGTGACCCCAAGGTCAATAGGTTTTCTTGGGAGAGAGACTGGAGTACTTTGCCTTTTCTCTTTTCAGTGGATTAAGGCAAGCAGAGGTTAAGTGGATTGCCCAAGGTCACACCTTAATAAGTGTCTGAGACCAGACTTGAACTCAGGCCTTTCTGACTTCAGGCCTACTGCTCTATCCACTGAGTTATTTAACTGCTCCTTCTTTCTTGATACCTTGCTGAAAACATAATGAAGTCAAGCATTCATTGTGATGTTATGAAAAGAGTTTTTCTGACTAGAGAGCTAGCAGACCTAGATTCAGCTCCTGACCCTGATGGTAACCAGATACCTAACCCTCAGTTTCTGATTTGATTCGTTTAAACAAATATTCCTCAAGCACTTACTACTTGTCAGGACAAGAGTATACAAAGATAAAACAAATAATGAAATAATTCTGAGTACTACCTGTAATGAGGTAAGTTAACCCAAGAAATATACCAAATAAATACAAAGTGGTTGAGGGAAGGGGACCTTTAAGACTATAGAACAGGCCTCTTAGAGGAAGTAGGACTTCAACAAAAGAGGGTCTTCGGGAAGCAAAGGTGAAGATAGAGAGTATTCCGGGCATGAGGGAGGGAGGACATGAAATAGTGTACAGGGAATTGCAGAGAGGCCAGTTGGACAAGGGGGATTTCTGTGCAATTATCCTGGAGAGATATAATGGAGCCACATTATGAAAGGCTCTGAATGTCAGACACATGCATTTCTATTTTATCCTATAGTAAGGAGAAATTGAAGTTATAGGCAGTGCTAACACATGTATTACCTACATCTGATTCCTTATCATCTCAGAGAGAGATGAGGGGAGGGAGAGTTGGAGGGATAGAATTTGAAGCTCAATCCTTTTTTTATGTTAAAAAACATTTTAACATGTAATTGGGAAAAAATAAAATCTATTAAATTAAAACAAAACTGTAGATAAGTTCCATAATCACCAGGAAATAAAATTAGCACTTCATCCACCCAGCTTACAGGGTTGTTGTGAGATGGGTACTTTGAAAACCCTAAAATATTATAGAGATTTGAGCCATTATTATTTCCTTGGAGACTTTTCTAAGGTAATTACAGATGAAACTTTAGCCAGTCCATTACTTTGTGGGTCTGGGCCTTCCCTGCAATAGATTTATGCATCTGACTAGGAATGTCCAAACCCTATCTCCTTTTCCAAACATCCTTGAATCAGCTATTTTATTTTTAATTAGCTAAATATCCTGAGTTTCTTTTGTCTTGACTGTATTTTCCTACATGAGGGCATACATTTCAATTACTTTGATTCTAAATAAACAGCCTGCTACCAAATTTGTCCCTGCAAGTTTTCCTCCTCTGGACTCTGATTAAACTCAACAGATCTTTGGGTCTGTTGTCTTATGCAAGCTCAAATAGTGAGAAGAGAGTGAATTCCTGGAGAACTGCTCTTGATGAGAAGAGAAAATGTGGCAGCAGCGTGGTCTGCTGGGCAGAACAGTAATAGCATCAACAATTCTCTTTCATTAGCCCTTCAGGATTCCAAAGTTCTTTCTTCATAGCAACCTTGAAGTGCTTTGGGGATACAAATAGGATTATCCCCATTTTACAGAAAAGAAAACTGACATGTGGAAGTTCCATAAGCCTATAGTTACAGGGCCAAAACACAGACTTAGGTCTCCTGATAAGAGAGGAGAGGAGAAGTGAGGATGAAAATTATTATCTTAGTTAAAGCTGATGTATCATAGAAAGCAACCTTTGATCCCTCTTGGTGAGGAAGGACTCTTTGGGTTTCCATCTACTTCTTCCATTATTGACAGAAGTATAACAGATTGGAAGGTGAGTCTAGTGAAAAATGGAATGAACATCTCATATCGATTCAACCTGGATGTTGTGGATCTCTACGGACTGACTACAACTGGAAATAACTTATCTTTTTCCATATCCAAATACAGATCTCACCAGGTTGGCTCAGGCATGTTCAGGGCTCTGTCCCTTAAGCTTACACATTTCAGGCAGATAATAGGAAACCTGAACATTTCTCAAGGAGAGAGAAATCAGCTAAACCAGTGAGAGCACTCTTCTAAAAAGCAAAGAACAGAGATGGCCAGTATATAAATGTGAGTGTACACAGAGGGCTGCTTCAAAACTTGTCAACCTCCAGAGAAGTGGGCAAAGGACAGTGTGCTCAGACTCAGGCTGTCTGATATCCTGCCTGAGAATCCAGAGATAACTTCAAAGACTCAAGGAGCCTCTCTCAGGCTGCTCTGAGTTACTACAAACGACTTTTGATTTCGGAAACAAATAATCAAAGGACAAACTTTTCCATCATGATGTTTAAAAGCCAAGATGTCTCCGGGGATTAGTCTTTTAGTTCGCCAACATTCCAGGCTGTGCAAACAAGAGTCCTTGCAAGTACACAGGGGATCCCCAAGCACAGTGGTAATGCCTGAACTAAGGTAGGAAGGGCTTTGCCTTAGCCCATGGGTGAGAAACCTTCCCATGAAGGCTAGCTATTGCCAAGCCATTATAGACCTCCCTGAGCATTGTCCTCATTGTATCACTAGAATTTGGGATCTTCCGTAAAGCAGGAAGGAAAAGGCCTTATTCTCAGATCAAATAATATAACATGTAAAGCATTTTGCAAACTTTTGGCCTTGAAATATGTTTCTTTTTGAATATTTTATATATTCACATTTTGCACATATATAAAATTATTATATTATGCATACATAAATACACTGTATGCATTATACATAATTATATAACATAATTAGATATAATATTGCAATTTATGTAATATAATTATTTAGCATATAATTACAATATGTTATATGCTGTGCACAAATATATTTCTACATAATATGTAAATATAATATATTAATTTTATTTTGATATATTTCTATAATGAATCATGTAGAACATAGAATGTAATAGCTAGAGAGTGACTCTAAAATATAGAATTTTAGAGCTAAAAGAGGCTTAGCACATAAAATGACAGAGATAAAAGTCTTAGAGATCATCTGAAAGAAAGTAGATTTGCAAACCTAGAATGCTCAAGATAATTATGTCATTTCTTTGAGCCGAAGTTCATGCATATATGTGTTTGTCCTTCATTGCTGAAGAAGACCATGCTGTCAGAAAAATAATAATATGACTTGCACTTGACTTTGTTTTGAGTGAGGGAGGGCTGTGCAGGTCACCAGCCTCACTTCTCCTCCAGAGCCATCTGAATCCAGTGACCAGATATTCATCAGGATGACTGGAGATGACCCAGGATGAAGCAATTGGGATTAAGTGACTTGCCCAAGGTCACACAGCTAGTGAGTGTCAAGTGTCTGAGTTGAGATTTGAACTCAAGTCCTCCTGACTCCTGCACTGGTGCTCTATCCACTGCACCACCTAAAAGCCAATACCCTTTCAGTACATAAACCTTCCTGAGCAATACTCAGAGAAAATCCTAAGGTCTGGAGAGTGTGCCTCCAACTCCATGTGTTGTATGGAGGAAACAAACAGAGTGCAACAAACTGTAAAGTCATCTCTAAAGGAATGGGGGACATTGCCTTTTCACCTATAAGCAGCTGGTGGAACTGGTGAGCAAGAAAGATGGAGTAATCAATGTGCTTAGGAGGAAGGTGAGGTGCAGAATGAGATGCACATTTTCAGACATGGCTAGTGTATTGATAGGCAGTTAGATGTTGAAATAGTTTGAATGCAAGCTTCCAGCTTCAGATATCCCTTAGATGGGTCAATCCATTGTACCACTTTTAGCTTCAGTTTCTGGAAGCTGGGATAATAATAGCACCTATCTCCCAGAGTAATTGTGAGGGTCCAATGAGATAACATGTAAGCATTGGGCAAAACTTAAAGCAATTGTTATTTGTTTTGTTTCATTATCTTTGTCTTTAGGGACTTTGGAGATTCTTGGTCCAATCTTTTCCCTTTGGCAGATTTTACAAATCACCTTGTAAATCAGTAAGACAATAGGCTAATCCTAGTTCTCTCAGTTTATCTTTCTCTTTAGAGGGTGGAGTTACTACATCTTAAAAATATTTACAATGGAAACCATTGAGGTCTGCAATAGGAAAGGACTTGCCCAAGAGCTAAGAGAGCTAGAACTAGAATTTAGGTCTTACTGACTTGCAGAATTTTTCCAAGAGACATACAAAGTGAATTTGAGCTCCACAGAGCTTGACTAGGAATTGACTGCATCCACAATGCTAATGCTGGGAAACATTACCATGTGATTCCATGTTTAACCTTAAGCTAAGCTCTCCCAGATATTATCCCATGGCAGGGAGATGATTATAATTTGAATGCAGAATGAGGTTTTGCCATTGTTTCATATGTCAGTGGCACTAGTACAACTGATTTCTGCATCACAAAGACAGAATCTACTCTGGAAGCATGGTGCAACCACTGTATGTCTAGATACCACCATAAAGATATACAAGGAAGTGCCAATTCACTGGTACTTTGGAGTCCTTCTTACAGTCACCTCTGAACATGTTCCTCATTCATGGACAAAGGCTGAAATGAGTAAATGAGTTGACGTCATATACTTTGTGGATTTCTTTTTTTTTCTAATCTGTTGGTTTTAGGGGTTAAAAAGAAAAGTAGTAGCATTACAAATTCCTGCTAATTTCCTTATTTTTTTTTTGTCAACAAAGTCTGAGGAGTGAAGATCATATGTTTCCAAATATTTATTTATAGTATGTCATGTAGAATAGGCAGTCAGCTGGTGCAGTGGATAGATCATCAGTATTGGAGTCAGGAGGCCCCAAGTTCAAATCTGAACTCAGACATTTAGTAGCTGTATGACCCTGGGTAACTCCTTCATCCCTGTTTGATTCAGTTTTCTCTTTGTAAAATGAGCTGGAGAAGGAAATGGCAAACCACTCGGTATCAGTGCCAAGAAAACCAACCACAAATGAGGTCATGGAGAGTCAGACAAGACTGAAATGATTCAATAATAACAATATATAGAATGTCATAACCAGATAGTCTAAAACATAGAGCTGAATGGAGCTTAGAAGATATGATAATGAAGAGAAGTCTCTGAGGTCATCAGGCAATAGGATCATAGACTGAGAATTGAATAGATTTTAAAGTCTCCCTTGTCTGACCCCCATATTTTATATTTGAGGAAAATGAACTCGAACAGAGGAAGATTAATTAACTAAATTAGTGAGATTTGATTCCAATTCCCCTGACTTCAAATCCAGTCCTGTTCCCATTATACCATACTGTCTCAAGAATTAAATCACCCTCTTAGCCCAATCTCCCCATTTACTAAAGGAGAAATGTGGGTCCAGAGAGGAAAGCAGAATCTAGAGCCCCTTTGTCAGTTAGTGGTTTCAACTAGGGACCAGGACTCCTGACTTTCAGGCCAATACACATTTCAATGAAAGTCATTAAATAGTCATCACTTGGAACATGCAGAAATAACATGAAAAGTTGACTTTGCTCACGGGGGTTGAATCCTCCCATTACTGCAAGTGAATATTCAAATCCTTTGTCCTCAGAGTACTGGATTTATTGACCTTAATCAGAAAGTTCGTGTCCTCATAACGTAAGCAGCTAGCTAGAGTTTGTAGAAAAAAGAGATTATAGATCAGCTTAGGTTTCTTTCCGCTTCCCAATCTCCCAACTTTGTTGACTGTTGCCTGAAATATTTATAGCCAATGCAGGAAGTTTGCCTGCAGTTGTGGAGATGAGGAAGAGTAGATTTGTTTAACTCCAAGCTCTACAGTGCTCAAAGTGAGGCTGTATTGGAGACTCAAACTCAGAGTCAAAGGTAAAAATACAAGTAGGCAAACTCACTTTGTGGTGTGAGCCATTGCATGGGGAGGGAGGGCAGAAAATCAGCACTTCTGTACATGTCTTTATGGTCTCTTTTGTTCTGATACAAATGATATTTGTAAGATATAGAATCTGCCATGCATAGCCCAGAGAATCAATCTATCAATAAATATTTTTTAAGTGCCTACTATGTTCCAACCATGTCTGGGATCTAGTCTTAAGCAGCACAGCCCAGAAAAGGAGTCATGGCAGTATATCTCCATGTGGTGTAGAGCAAAAGGGAGTGGCTGTAAGGTTGGGAAACCTAGCTCAGATATTAGTCATGTGAGCTTAGGCAAGGTCCTTCTCCTCTGTAAATCTCATATGTAAAGTGAGGGCATTGGCTCACCAAGGCCCCTTCCAGCTCTTCACATCCTGTAGTTTCTGTTCTAAACGCCCTTCCAGTTTTGATGCCCTGTGAATTCTAAGGACCTTCCCAGCCTAATATCCTATGTTTTATACTCCAAGAATATTCCCTCTGTCTCTGTCTCTATCTCTGTCTCTGTCTCTGTCTCTCTCTCTCTGTCTGTCTCTCTCCTTTGTCTCTTTGTATCTCTCTGTCTGTCTCTCTCCTTTGTCTCTCTGTCTCTCCTCTATCTCTCTTTGTCTCTCTGTTTCTCTCTTTCTCTGTCTCTCTGTCCCTTTTTTCTGTCTGTCTCTGTCTCTCTGTGTTTCTATCTCTCTCTGTCTCTGTCCCTGTCTCTCTCTCTCTGTGTCTGTATGTTTCTTGTTCTGTGTGCCATATCCTAAGGATCCTCATATCTCTAACATTATCGTTATATATTCTAAGGTCCCTCCAAACTCTGATATTCTATGTTCTCTGCTCTGGGCTGAATTTCAGTTCTCAGTTCTACATTATGACATCTTCTGTTCTAAAGTCCTTTCTGCTACTAACACCATTTGAATGAAGATCTATATGGTTCCAAAAATGTGGAACCAGTGCTTAAGTTAGAACAAGACTGATATAGCAATGATATTAGTAGCTGACATTTGTCTAGCCCTTTAAAGCTTACAAAACATTTTCCATCATCATCATCATCTTCATCACCATCATCATCATCATCATCATCCCCACCACCATTGTTGTCATCACTCATGTCTTTACAGTGATTTAAGGCTTGCATAGCCCTTTGTGTACTATTTCATTTGATCCTGACAACAACCCTGTAAAATCAATACTGTTATTGTTCCCACTTTCAATATGAAAACACTGAGGCTACAAGAGTTTTAAAGTGACTTGCTAAGGTTCTCATAGCTGTTAAGTATGTAAGGCAGCCTTTAAACATGTATGTGTGTGAATATGTACATGTGTGCCTATGTATGTATATAAGTATATATACACATACATATACATATATACATACACACAAGTACATACACAAATATACATAAATATATCAATATCTCTTTATCTATCTCTCTATCTATTCCTGATTTCAAGTCCAGTAACATTAAAGGAGAGAAAGAGTCAGTCAGAACCAGCTTGCCAGTGAAAATACAGAAGGGAAGATAAGGCATTAATGAACCACAGCTTCCTATGCAGTTTCTCTAGCAAATGGCTTCCTCCTCAGATATTTGAGCAAATATGGCTTAGCCCTGGTATAGGGCTGCTTCCCCACCCACAGTCCTTCATCTGAAAAGATTCCATTGAAGATTAATGGATTTGGCCTCTAATTCATTCCCTGGGAGGCCCCACAATCCTAGCCCACCCAGCCCCCTGCCTTGAGGCCTTACATTCTGAAGTTAGGAAAGCAATGTCAACCATTCACCGAAAATAACAGACAAAGGGACTCTGGCTCCTTCCACATTTTCAAGAAGTAACAGGGAGATAAGAGGATCTCCTGCACCCAGGGGTGAAGCACAGGGTGTTTTGGACTCCAGCTGTGGTCCTCCCTCCCTCTGCTTATCATTTATGAAGCAACATCTGTATGAAGCAGGGAATGTTCCCGATTCCCAGCACTGCCAAGGGCAAGGGGTGAGATTGGATTTTTGTTTGTTTTGTTTCATTTCATTTTGTTACTGTCTTTCAAAGAATAGTTGAGAATAAACAATTGAGAGAGAGAGAGAGAGAGAGAGAGAGAGAGAGAGAGAGATGAGAGAGAGAGAGAGATGAGAGAGAGAGGGAGAGAATGATGCTCTGTCCTTAGTTTATCACAGGCAGGTTGTTGTCCAGTCTGTACTATTTCTGCACACTAAGAGGTAAGCAATTCAGATGGAGACATTCTACAACATATGTGGAGCCCATTTGCATTTCAGGCTCAGCTTCTCAAGGAGTTTACCCAGCAGCCGGGGCACCATTGTAAGTAGAAGTGAGGAGGGGATTTTTTCCTTTTTTTCCTTTTTTAAATTGTTTATTTATTTATTTTTTGTTTTCACCATTCATTTTCATAAAATTTTGAGTTCCAGATTTTCTCCCCATCTCTTCCCTCCCCTCATCCCAAAATGCCAAGCACTCTGATTACCCCCTCCCCCAATCTGCCCTCCCTTCTAACACTCCTCCCTTCCCTTATCCTCATCTTCTCTCTTGTCTTGCAGGGCAAGATAAATTTCCATACCCCATTACCTGAATTATTATTTCCCAGTTGTATGCAAAAACTATTCTCAACATTTGTTCCTAAAACTTTGAGTTCAAACTTCTCTTCCTTCCTCCCCACCCATCCCCACTGAGAGGCAAGCAATTCAATATAGGCTATATATGTGTAGTTTTTCAAATGACTTCCATAATAACCATTTTGTGCAAGACCAACTATATTTTCTGAAAAGGGGACTTTTTGACTTTGGAATTATTGGAAATAATAATAATAATGCAGCAGCAGCAAAAGTAGATATTTCTATAATATTCTACAGTGCAAAATGTTTTCTTTTCTGAACAAATTTTATATGTAGATAGCACGGGTCTTAGCAGGCATATTTATGGTTGAAAAATTAGAAGCTCAGAGGAAGGAAGAAATCTTCTCAAGTTTCCACAGGCAGTCAGTGATGGAGGCAACATCCTGTGCTCTTCTGCTTAGAACTTCTTAGGAACAAGTCTAGAAATGTCCATCAGACAAGGGTTAACACTGCTCACTCATCTGGAGATTTTAATGAGTTTAAATTCATAGGATCCTATCTATTTCTATACCTTTCTTTCTATCTCTTTACCTCTATCATCTATTTGGAAGGGACCTTGCAAGACATTTACTCTAATCTTAAATGACACTTAGTTTAATCTTTTTATCTTAAAAGATGAGAAAGTTTTGGCCCTAAGAGGTTAAAGCATTTGTCCCAAGTCATCTGGGATGCTAAGACTTGAATCCACATGCTCTTTCCATTGCACATATTTTTTTCTTTCTTTTTGCATAAGAAAAAAAAATTTAAACTAGTGTTTCTCATAACCCATATTATCATTTCAAATCAGTGGGGTGAACTTAGGTTAGAACTTTCTACTTGGAGCAAAAATACATCTGAACAATAACAAGGCTGCATCAATCAGCAATTTGAACAGGAAGAAATCTAAACCATCCTCTTTTAAAGTATAATCCTGATATTGATTATGTTTCTATTTGTTCCTGGCTAGCACCTCCATCCATTTCAGGTTAAAATTGTCCACTTGGATCCTAGAATTCTCCACAGATTAGCTCACATTTCTCTGACTCTTTCCTTTTTAATTTTCTTCCATTTCTCCCTCTGTGCTTTCTTGCTTAGCACATTTTCTAGCCTATAAGCTCATGCTCACACAGAAGAAGCGGTGTAATGTTCTAGGAAAAGGCCTACTTCAGAGTCTTGAAGACTTGTATTGGTTGTGGAACTCTGGACAAGAACCTTAACCTCTGTAACAGTAAGCACCTAACAGTAAGCCCTTCAACATACACAGGGGGGCCTGCTATCATGGGTTCTTAAATGTGCATTCATAAAAGGAAAGCAACTTTCAAGCGTTTAATAATCACTTTAATCAAGCACATGTATCAATCATTTACCTAGTTCAGGGGAGTCAGCATCCTGAACTTCAAAGAAAACACAGAGAAATAAAAGATCAACAGACATGGCTTCCTCTGCCTGAATTCAACAGATAGGTTCAACTGTCTGATTATAGTTACCAGAGAGGGAAGCACCAACATCTGGGTTTTCAAAGCCAGGGGTCTCCTTTTGCAGCTTCCCAGAGTTCTTCATCTGGCCAAACAAACATTTCCAGTCAGGAATTCCCAAAGTAAAACCTCAACTCAGATATTTATGCCTTTTGTAGAGCCAGCGGGCATCACAACCCTTGACAATCAGTGCCTCATTAACAAAAGGCATGAGTCTTCCCACAAATCCTCCCTAATCAAACTCCCCTAATGGCCAGGCCTATTAATGGGTGGGGAAAATCTTTAATCACATTAAAATAATTAACAACACAAATACATATACTATTTCTGGTTAAAGAAACTTTTTTTTATACTTCACTCCTAGTAAAGACTCTTGATTGATAAAGGTAAGATTCAATCAGATTATACTAAATTGATTATACTAAAACAAAAACAGCAAAAAATTGTATTTTGCTTGCCATTGCAACCTCTCAGCACCCCCAGACAATTCTCTAAGCTTTCACATTGCCCAATAGTGAATCAGAGATTTGCAAAGAATTTCCTCCCTGGAAATTCTTAACACTAATGAAATCACAGGTCTGGGTCCCCCTCTCCCAGACAAAAAAAACCCCAACAAAATGTATATACACACAAGTATGCAAATGGCCCATTCACATATTGTGAGAATAAGGGACTATGACACTATCTCATGTAGACATGCATATGTTTGTATTCACATGTATACATATATGTATATATGTACGTATATGGGTATCTATGGGGCAGCTTGGTGCCATACTGCTTAGAGTACTAGGCAGAGAACAATGCTCTGGTTACTCCTAGGAATAGTAGGATTAAGAATGGGATGCAGCCACTTGGTGGTGCAGTAGAGAGAATGCAAAGCCTGGAGTCAGGAAGACCTGAGTTCAAATCTGGTCTCAGATACTTGTTTAACTGAGTGACTCTGGACAAGTCACTTAACTCTTTGCCTTAGTTTCCTCATCTGTAAAATGAGTTGGAGAAGCAAACTACAAACCACTCTAGCATCTTTGGTAAAAAAACCCCAAATGGGGTCACAGAGTCAGACATGACTGAAATGACTGAACAGGTATCTATATCTATCTATAGGTATATACATATACCTAGATGACAGATGACAGAGGGAGAGAGAGTTTTAGATATTGATATAGACATAGACATAGTCCCTGCTGTGAACTGGTAGTAGAAGTAGTAGAGATAGTCCAGGACACAGAAGAATCTTGGGTCAAGACTTATCTCTGACAACATAATGGTTCATCCTCTTCCTCACAGTGTTCTGGACAGCTCTCTAAGCCACAAAAAAGATCCTAAATAGCATTGATAGAAGGAGTTTGCTCATCCAGGAGTTTTACATACCAGTTAAATTATAGACCAAGTTCCTATCCATATATTTCAGACCGTTTATATGTGAGTTCACATGCCAGATGCTAGGATTGCACAAGTATAATATTGTATTTGGTTTATCTGAGACTGAATGACGATTTGTCAGACATATTAAACAAGGGATTTAGATAGATATGGCAATATATTTATGGATCATATATTGACTTCTTTCCACCAACAGCCTGATTGGCCCTGCCTAAACATGGAGAAATATTTAAGATTGTTCAAAAAGCATTAGAATTAAGATGACCCAATAAAAACTCAAATACATAATCCCCTGTCCAGTGGAGAACCAATTATGATGCCTTTCTCTGTTTCACTAATAGCAATTTTTCAAAGCCTCATTGTCCCAAAGTGATCTCCTTGATTATCATACTCTGTCTCTCTCTCTCTGTCTCTCTCTGTCTCTCTCTGTCTCTCTGTCTCTCTCTCTGTCTCTCTCTCTCCTGAGAAAAATCCAGAATATAGGGTCATAAATTTGAACATTGGATAGGAACTTGGAAGTCATTCAGTAGAGTCCCCTTTCCTTCATTTTACAGTTGAGGAAACTGCAGTCCCACATGACTAAATAGCTTACCTTAGATCACATAAGTATTAGGTAGTGGTAACAAGATTCAAACCCAGGTCTTTTTTACTCTAATCCAGCATTCTTTCCATTGCATCCCATTGTTTCACACACACCCTGTGCCTTAATAGATGGTTTCATGAGATACTGCAGCCAAATAGCTCGCATCTATTCCCTGATACAAACCTTCTATCACTGAATCTTCCCACACTTAGCCAGGCAGGTGCTCAGTCAACAGACATACAGTCAGCCACTAGGCCTATACTCAAAGCCTTTCCAGCTTTATAAAATGTGACAGGAACAGTGCTGTAGTATTTAAGAGCCTTCTCTCCCCATGATAAAAACTGGAATGAAGAATGACTAACCAATTCTTGTTCCATCACAATCACTGTATGGCAAACATACGCAATATTATCTTGGCACTACTGACAACTGTTTGGCAGAGGTTTGACTTCCCCTACTTTTCATTCTCCTTCTTGATGTTTTCTTTCCCCATTAGAATATAAGTTCCTTGAGGTCAGAATCCGTCTTTCTTCTTGTATTTCTTTTCCCAGTCTTTAATGTAACGACTGGTCCATTGGAAGTATTTACTGAATGCCTGGATGATTAACTGACTCACATTAGGATGAGCTGGTATACCCAAGGCCATAAGCTAGTCAGTAGTAGTGGAAGCTAAGGGACTCATACCCAACCAATAAACTGATCACATGCCCCACCAATGCTGGCAAGCTGTCTCCCATTATCCAGGAAGCTCAGATGAACTGGTCTTTAAAAGGTAGATGGTTGGAGAACTTTCAAGCTGTTTGACCAAGGCATTCTTTATCATCCTTGCCCCAGAAAACAAAATTGGTAATTCTGAATCTAGGAAGTATAGAGACAGCAGGCGGTACAGTTAATAGAGTGCCAAAACTAGAGTGAAGAAGACGTTAGTTCAAATTCAGTCTCAGATATTTACCAGCTGTGTGACCCTGACACTTAAACCCTGTCTGCCTCAGGTTAAAATGGGAATAGTACTCATATCTACCTTCCTGTTTTAGGGATCAAATGAGACAATATTTATGAAGAGCTTAGGACAGTGCTTGGCACATAGCAGTTCCTACATAAATGTTTATTATTATTATCTATGTGCCATGCACAGGTCCTTGTAAGATGCTCTGATTTGGATGCTATAGAGCTGAATCACACCTAATCCCTGACCTCATGAAATTTACAGTCCACTCACAATGACACAATGGCAGCCACCTACTGGGTGGTGAATAGATATTAGCATAATATTGATGGAGTGATAACAAATGGAAAAATGCAGTTTGTAGACTGCCATGTTAATATCACACAGAACCAGCCCTTAAATGCTAATTATATTGTTTTTATGAGCCTTATTCCTCAGTTTAATAGATGATCTTTTTGGCTTTACAAATGAAATGACTTTTCTAAGAGATATTGTTGGCTCAGAATTTTCCCTAGGTATATTTTATCTTTCAGTATTTAAAGGAACCATATGTGGAAGAGGAACTGGGTCTGTTGTGATTGGCTGAGAGGGCAAAATTAGGAATAACAGATGAGCAACATGTGGAAAACACATTGGATTTAGAATCAAAGCATCTGCTTTCAAATCTTGGCTCTACTACTCCCTTGGATCTTGGATTAAGTTGCTTAACGTTTATGAGCCTCAGTTTCCTCAACTATAAAACAACTTTGTTGGACCATATGACTTTTAAGTTCCTCTGTAACTCTAAATCTATGATCCTATCAGTTTGTGAAGTTGTAGACATAGATTTCAGTTCAATTTAAGTAATAACTTCCTAACAATTCACACAGTTCCCAATGCAGAACAGGCTTCCACAGGCTATAGTGAGCTTCCCATTATTGGAGGTCTTTAAGCAGAGGCTGAATGTCTACTCGTCAGCAATCTAGGACAAGCGATCTATAGGATCAGATGGCTTCTGCACATTTTCCTAGTTCTGAGCTTCTTTGATCCTGTGATTTTGATTCTATATGTGTTCAATTAGCTAATCATTGGAACACTTGGCAAGACTCTGCTCTCATTCCTAGCAAGACGTTCATCACTCTGGGATACATTAAAAAGGCTACCTGTAAAAGGATGCTTCAAAAAGTGTATCCCCATCAAAAAGCAAACACGTTTTCCTGACTCCAGCTAATAAGGTCATTTGTTTTGTTCTCTGTATCTGGTCCCCTGCCCTCAAAAAAATATATAAATAAAGAGATGTTCAATTTCAAATTCAATTCATAGGAGCCACGCTTGGCTCTCTAACAGCCATTAATAAACGATAATTGACTTTATCATTCTGTAACAACCTTTGCTTCACTTGGGATACATAGTCAATTATCTGGCAAGAATGACTGTGGCATGCTATGTTACTGCTTAATTTCACAGCTTCTGATAATCTCCCAGACAAATAGACAGTCCAGTTCAAAATAGCAAGTTCTTTCCCTTTCCTAATATTAATCAATTTCCAATTTTATGGTGGTTCTGCCATTTGTGCTGGTAATTGAAAGAAATGTCTTTTTTCCCTCCTTCCTTCCTTCCTTCCTCCTTTCTTTCCTTTCTTCTCTTTTCTTCCTCACTCTCTCCCTCCCTACCTTCTTCCCTTCCTCCTTTCCTTCTTTCCATCCTTTTCTCTTTCCTTCCTACCGCCCTCCCTCTCTCTCTTTCTTTTTCCCCTATCAGCCTGATGTCATGTTCTGCTTGCAGCCTGACTGGGCACAATCCATTTGAGTGGCATTCACCCGCCTTCAAAAGGTACATCTCTAGTGAGTGTTCTTCATCCATTATCTCTGGCTCATAAGTTGGCCTTTCTGACCTCTCAACAGCAAGGGAAATCAGGCATTTCCAGAGCAGTGGAGGAATTCAGAAAGCATCATCTTATGGAGGATTCCATCTCCGCCCCCCAAGTAGTCACATTTTCTTTTACTCAGTGCCCTTTTCTTCTACAGCCCAATCTGCCATGGTATTCCCCAACAGCTCAACTTTTATCTTCTCAGACAGAGGGTCAAGACCTCTCTTCCTCACTCCTCTAGACTTAACACAGGATTCTACCAGAGTGCTCCTTTTGCTACACCTGTGTGGTTCTGGGGCTATTCTCCCTGGATCAGGATTAACCAATCTATATTTCTCATATTCTGTAGCAATTGCACAATGGTAGCCAGAGACAAGAAGGAGGGGCTAGAGTATGGCTTTACAACAACTGTTCTGAAGATTATTAGTAGCCGTGGTATGAATCAAGCAACCGACAAGTATTGATTAAGTACATGGTGGAACTGGACTTCATATCTGGCCCTGACTCTTATTCTATGTGTGGCCTTGAGGAAATAACTTCCATTTCCTGTTTATTTGTGCCTCAGTGTCTTCATTTCCCTAATGGGTGTGACAATGCTTACACAGCCTACCTCAATAGAGTAGTATGAAGAAAGGACAAAATAAATTGGAATTAACCATAGCAGCAACAGCAATAATAAATAATAGCCCCCAGTTATGCCACTTAAGAACAGTAAGTTCTTTGGGGTCTTTATTTCATTCTACCTAAGTCCATATACAGTTCATGTTTCTCTGACTTCCTCATAGCATTTCTTATTGCATGATGATATTTCATTATATTAATTATAGTGCTGTGTTTTTTTTTCTTTTTCAACCATTCCTCAGTTGATGGGGGCCCAATTTGTTTCAGTTCTTTGTCAATTCACAAACATTAAGAGTTTATCACATGCTGGGCACTATATTAAGCAGTGGAGGTACTAAGAAAACCAAAGACATAACCTCACTGTCCAGAAGTTCACAACCTAATGGAAAAAACGACATGTAAACAACTAGATCCATTTGTGATAGACACAATGTCAATGGGAGGTAATTCCAGGAGGGAAATTACTATATGGGATCCCTATTTCTGTCTTTGACTTACTCAGGGTACATGTCCACCAGTGGTATCACTGAGTGAAAGGGAATAAGTAGTTTACTAATATTTTTTGCTGTGATGTCCAAAATAATTGGACCACGCCAACTCTCTTTTGGGTCTCAGTGTTTCTGGATCTGTTCCCTGGTTTGCTGGGAAGATGTGAAAAAGAATAGGGAGATGACCAAATATAACAGCATATTTGGAAAATGCCTGTGTCATGGGGATCTCACCTTCATTTTAGTAACAGGAAATTCCTGTTATGCCTGAAAGAACAGCCTCCAAGAATCAGGGATGATTCCTCCAAGAATCAGGAATCCAAGAAAGGGAGACCAAGCCTACAATACATGAAACCATAGTACACAAGGCACCAAGTAGATCCCATGTACTGGCTTAGGGTAAGGATTTTTTCCCTGCCATACTTGGACTCCAAACCATTACCATGCCACCTCAAATTTGCTGTCAGGTCTGGGGCAAGAGGATAACTATCCATGGATGTCAGGGTTGATAGAAGGTGGGGCAAGGAGATATATCTATCATGGTAAGGCCCTGTATGGCAATTCCCAAGGGAGCAGGTACTGCTTTTTTTCTGGACCTTCTCAATATCTTCCTCTGTGGATGCAAAACATGTTTAAAATGCATAAAATAATATGCATAGAATTATAAAGAAAACAAATTATATAAAATAGTTATCAATTTAAAAAAATTATTAGGGACCATAAGGTAAGAATTCCTTGCTATTTAGAAGCAGTGGTCACCTGGACACAGATAAGGCAAGACCCCTAATGTTTAGACCCTGTCTCTGACATACACCAGATGTAAGATTCTGGGTAAGTTATTTAATCTCAATGAGCTTTAGTTTTCTTATTCATAAGACAGGGGTAACCATAAAAGCCCCTACATCCCAGGGTTGTTGTGACAATGTAATTAGATTATATACATATGGCACTTCACAGACCTTATGCTTATGTTATGTTTTGATATCTGCAGGACCTTCTTAACTAAGCTGTTGTAAGGCAGCAGTGGATGAAACACTAGGCTTGGAACCAGGAAGACTCATCTTCATGCATTAAAATCTAGCCTCAGACGCTTACTAGCTGTGTGATCCTGGGCAAGTCACTACTCTGTCTCAGTTTTCTCATCTGTAAAATGAGCTGGAAAAGGAAATGGCAAACCATTGCCAAGAAACCCTCAAATGAGGTCACAGAGAATCAGACACAACTGAAAATGACTGAACAACATTTAAAGCTCATTGTAAACTTTAAAATACAATAAAAGTGTCAGTTTGGGCAACTAGGTGTTACAGTGGATAGAGTGTTAGGCCTGGACACAAGAATATCTAAATTCAAATGGGGCCTTGGACACTTAGAAACTGTGTATATATCAAGCAATTCACAGTCTAATGAGGAAAACAGCATGCAAACAACTAGGTAACAGTCAAGATATATTCATTGTCAATGGAAGTTTAAGTTTGTATACAAATAAATGGATAAACATTTGCACATGGAAATCTAATATATATTATATATGCACATATAGATATATACATATATGCATGTATTCTATATATAATACATTATAGATAATAGATCTCATAATCTATTATAGTCATATTACATATTAGTTATACATTTTATGTTATATATTTTATATCATATCTAATATATAACATATATAATTTCTACATTATATATACATATATGTGTATCTCACTTGAGCCTCACAACATCTCTGTGAGCTAGGTACTATTATAGCATATGTGTGTAAATATATATGTATATATTATTATTATTAAGAAAGATATATAATTTCATATGTAGAGATCAATATAATCATATACATATGTATTAATCTCATTTACTTTTAAAGTGATATATAACTGTTAGTTTTTGTTTTGGTTGTTGTCACCAAAATGAAACCAGAGTTTTCCAGCCATTTGTAAAGATCAAATTGAATTTAGGTTTCCTTAAAAGCTGGACTGTGGGGAATTTGGAACTAAGCCCTATGGGCTATAAAACCATGCATACCCTTTGACCCAGCAATACTAATGCTAGGTCTATACCCTAAAAGAAATTTTTAAAAAAAGGAAAAGGACCTATATGTATAAAAATATTTATAGTAGCTCTGTTTTGGTAAGCAAAGAACTGGAAATTTCAAGGATGCTCATCAATTGGGGAACGGCTGGACAAGTTGTGGCATAGGATTGTGATGAAATATCACTGTGTTTTAAGAAATGATGAGCAGAAGGTTCTTATTAAAACCTAGAAAGACTTAAAGGAACTGGTGAAAAGTGTAAAAATCAGAACCAGGAGAACATTATACACAGTAACATCAATATTGTAAGATAATCAATTGTAAACAGCTTAGCTCTTGTCAGTAATCAAGTTGTCAAGACAACTCTGAAGGACTTATGATAAAAAATACTATAAACATCCAGAGAAAGAACTGATGGCGTCTGAATACAGATTGAAACATGCTTTATGTTTTTATTTTTAAATTTTTCTTGTCTTTTTTTGTTTGTTTTCTTTTACCACGCAACTAATATGGAAATATGCACATGAATAACCTATATCAAATTGTTTGCCTTCTCAAGGAGGGGTTGGGGAAGGAGAGAGAGAATTTAGAACTCAAAATTTTAAAAAATGAATGTTAAAAAGTGTTTTTAAATGTAATTGGGGAAAAATAAAATACTAAATAAATGTTGAAAAAAAGAATAGGTCACTTTTTGCAGATGATATGATCATATACTTAAAGAATCCCAGAGACTCAAGTAAAAAACTATTTGAAATAATAAACAACTTTGACAAAGTTGCAGGTTACAAAGTAAACTCACACAAATCTTCTGCATTTCTATATATTAGTAACAAAGTCCAACAGCAAGAGATAGAAGAGAAATCCCATTTAAAGCTAGGGTAGATACTATAAAATATTTGGGAGTCTACCTGCCAAAACAAATCCAGGGAGTATATGAACTCACCTACAAGATACTTTTCGCACAAATAAAGTCAGATCTAAGTAAGTGGAAAGATATCAGTTGCTTGTAGGTAGGCCAAGCCAATATAATAAAAATGACACCTCCAACTAAATTAATTTACTTATTTAGTGCCATACCAATCAAACTATCATGCAATTATTTTCAAGAGCTGGAAAAATAATATCAGAATTCATCTGGAAGAACAAAAGGTCCAGAATATCAAGGGAACTAATGAAAAGAAATGTTAGGGAAGGTAGCCTGGCTCAACCAGATCTCAAATTGTGTTTTAAAGCAGCAATTATCAAACCCACTTGGCACTGACTAAGGAACAGAAGGGTAGACCAGTGAAATATGCTAGGTACTCAAGACACCGTACTGTTTGATAAACCCAAAGACCCCAGATTCTGGGATAGGAACTCATTGTTCCACAAAAAACTGCTGGGAAAACTGTATAACAGTATGGTAGAAACTAGGTATAGATCAATACCTGACAACATACAAAAGAATGAAGTCCAAATATGTACATGATCTAAGATATAAAGATTGATAATATGAACAAATTAGGGGAGCAAGGAATAGTGTATTTATCAGATCTATGGAGAAGGGAAGAATGTTTGACTAAAGAGGAGACAGAAAGTATTATGAAGTGCAAAATGGACTGAAAAGTTTTTGCACAGTCAAACCCAATGCAACCAAGATTAGGAGGGAAGCAGAGAACTGGGAAAGAATTTTTGCAACTAGTATCTGTGATAAAGGCCTCATTTCTAAAATACATAGAGAAGTGAGTCAAATGTACAAGAACAAGTCATTTCCCAATTGATAAATGGTCAAAGGATATGAACAAGCAGTATTCAGAAGAAGAAATTAAAGATATCTATAGTCATATGAAAAAATGCTCCAAATCACTATTGATTAGAGAGATGCAAATCCAAACAACTTTGAGATACCAATTAGATTAGCTAACATGACCAAAACAGGAAGATGATAAATGTTAGGCAAGATGTGGGAGAGTTGGAACATTAATTCATTGTTGGAGGAGCTGTGTGCTGATGCAATCATTCTGGAGAGCAATTTAGAACTATGCCCAAAGGGCTACAAAAATGTGCATATCATTTACCCAGCAATACTGCTTCTATGAATGTATCACCAAGAGATCATAAAAATGGGAAAGGGTACCACATTTACAAAAATATTTATAGGACCACTCTTTGTGGTGGCCAAAAACTGGAAATCAAGAGGGTGTCCATCAATTGAGGAGTGGCTGAATAAATTATGGTATATGAATGTAATGGAATACTATTGTGCTATAAGAAATGATGAACAGGAAGACTTCAGAGAGGCCTGGAAAGACTTATATGAACTGATGCTAAATGAAAGGAGCAGAACAAGAACTTTGTATGCAGCAACGACCACAGTGTGTGAGGACTTTTTCTGGTAGACTTAGAACTTAATGGCAATGCAAGGATCTAAAAAATTCCCAATGGTCTTTTAAGGCAAAAGGTCTTCCACATCCAGAGAAAGAACTATGGAACTCAATCACAGAATGTAGCTGATCATTGTCTTTTGTATTATGTTTTGGTTTGTTATATGATTTCTCCCATTCATTTTAATTCTTCTATGCAACATGATCATGGTAAAAATGTATTTAATAGGAATGTATGTGTAGAATCTATATAAAATTGTATACTGTCTCAGGGAGGAAAGGGGGAGGAAGGAGGGGGAGGGAGTGAAAAAAATCTAAGTCATATGGTAGTGATTGTAGAACACTGAAAATAAAAAAAATATAATAATAAAGAAAGAGCCTTAGCTAATCTTACTGAAACTAGTTGGTGCCAAGACCCACAAGCCATGATGAAAGCTTACAGGCCTCCATAAAAATCAACCCCCTGGGTTCTTTGAGGATAACCTACAGAAAAAAAGAGCAAAGTAATAAAGCCACAATGACTGTTTTATATGTAATTACACATTTTTTCATTAAACACAAAAACATTTGTCCAATCCCAAATATTTAATAAGAGAATCTGATTAAAATCTATAGACAATTCTCTTCTTCCCACCCAGTATAAATAAAATACTTTGTGAGTAAAACAAAAGAAAAGAAAAAAGAATAGGACTCTTGTAGGAGAAAGAACACTGTATTTGGAGTCAGGGCTAGGTGCTAATACCTATTCTATAGCTAATTACCTCTGTGACTTCCATTGAGGCACTTTCTTTGGGTCACAAATTTTCTGCTGTATAAAATGAACACATTCTAATAGATGATCTTCGGGATTCCTTCCCATTCTGGCATTTTGTGTCCTAAGTCAAAGTCAGAGGGAGTTTTTCTTCCATGGGAAACAAAATCTAGATCCAATATGGGAGAAGAGAAAAAAAGTGGAGAGGTCAGAGTGACTTCCCAGAATTCTATCATTTCCCTAAAATGAGCCAGACTTTCTCTCCCTGCTGAGATAAATCAAGGCATCAAGTGCCAACAGTTTATCAAGGAAGCTCCCTCTAAGTCATGTGACCCCTGCTGCCATTACAGCTTAGATGGACCTGTTTTTAAGGAGATTCTCTGAAGTATAGTCTAAGAGTGGCTTCCATCCATCATGTCTGATGTATGAGGTAGTGCTCATTTCTATCAACTTGCTCTACCTTGGGACCGTGAGCCTCTAACGATGAAGAGTGATGTTTTCATTCCTGTGTCAGCATCTGGGGAACACTCCCCTACCAACATCCCAGCATATGGAAGAAATGCTGCAACTCACCAAAGTGAGTCATTTATTTTTTAAAAACAAATCAGATCCTAAATACCAATTGATTGTTAAAAGGGCACTTACTGAGGTTTATTAAGTACATAGAGCATAAATCTGTTTGGCAT
Organism: Bettongia penicillata ogilbyi; assembly: GCA_023548195.1. NCBI lineage: Eukaryota > Metazoa > Chordata > Mammalia > Diprotodontia > Potoroidae > Bettongia > Bettongia penicillata. Next base: position 5,172,975 of record JAJHZJ010000546.1, on the reverse strand, counting down.
GTAATTAATTCAAAATTACATGCACACTAAACGTGTAATTAAATCTACATGGGATGTTTAGGCCTTTCTCTGGCATTTACCAAGGAAGTAATGGGAAATTTATTAGCTGGCAATTTATCGCTCAAAAAACTGGCAATTCATTAGTTTGGTAATTGAAACTTCAATTACCATTCTTGTGTTGTTTAAGTCCAGTTTGGAAGGGCTCAAGGTTTCTGACCGATGACCAAAGGAAAGATTAAGTTCTCTGGAGATCTGGAGTTTGACAGTCACAATTAGGCTCAGACTTTCCAGTGGAACTCAACAGGTGTCTTTCATCCCCTCTACTGATCCACTCTTAACTCGAAGTAAGTGCCCTTTCCAATGGAGTTAACTACTTAATTGACACATTACAAAAACTCAGAGAGGGTGCACAGGGAACTTTGTCAACATAACTGAGTTACTTCGAAAATTGTGGTCCAGGGTTTGCTGCTTGCTGCTTTTAACCAGAGTTTGCTGCTTGTTGCTTTTAACCAGAAAGAGCATTTGTCTCATCTGCTTTCTAATCAAGGGTGTAATAGGAGAATTGTGCAGGTTGGACACTCAAATGAAGCAACTCTGAAGTGTGTCTGTGTTTATAGAAGTGTGGCTAACACAGATGGTTCTCCACAAATCATTCCTCAGTCCCAGGCTGCTGGCTAGGAGAATAAATGCTTTCATATAGCCAACAGCCTGGGCTTGAACTCTCACTCTTTGCAAAAGTTGAGTCTGCTCAGGGCCTCAGTTTCTTCATCTGTGAAGTGGGAACAAAAGAGAAGGTGGAAAGGGGATAGTTTTGACAAATTGTGGTGAAGACCTAGTCAACCTTACTATTTTAGAGTTCCATACTCTTTGTAAGGCAGCACTGAGGAATGAAAGAGTGGATTTGGGGAGTCCTTATCACTCTCTTGGGGGATTCCCAGGAATGCCAAATCAGTGATAGCAAAAACACAAAACTGTAGATATCAACGTCTTAGCATTCTCCACGGAAACATATTCTCCTTCCTGCTCCCTCTATCCTCACCTTGAATTGTATAAAGGGCAGTCCTCCTGCACCTACCACTCCCAGGGTAAATGGGTCCTTTCTCTCACACAGAACTCAATAGATGACTTTCCACCAATGACTACAATTCCAAGAAAATTACACTCAGATTCCTGAAGAAGAGTTACATCGATAGTTACCAAAGCAATAACTAAGGCGGGGCAATAAGGGCTTTGTGCCAGAGTGTCAAATTTAAAGAGCACTGCCAGTACTGGTGGTCCATCTATAGGCCAGAAGTAAGAGAGAGCTCAGTAGTTAATTAGCAATGGTTATTAAAATGTAAAACTACTAGATGAGTTTTTCTGTACTTCTCCCCACCACAGCCCTAACGTGAGAAGGTATTTCATACCACTTGCCTTTTGTGTGGCTATTGATTACTGCACCAAGTGCAAAACTTCCTAATAATGGTACTGATAGTTATGGCTCCCAGGGGATTCATTCTTCTTTCACTGAAATTCTACCTCATGTATAGATAAGTCCACAATATAGCTGTCAGGTTAGGGATGAGGACAGAGCATTTATTCAATTGACAACTTACTTCTTCAATTCATGGAAAGCCCAGTTGTGAGTTCTTAGTCATTGACTATTATCGTGAACTGAGATGGAATGGGAAGTATTCTTAATATTCTACCACTGCCTTTTCAGACACACATACACATACACACACACACACACACACACACACACACACACACACGTCCTAGCCATGCACTTAAATTTCTCCTCGTCTTTCTCAGGGTGTCATTGGCATCACTTCCCCTCAATCAGTTGCTCAAGAATGACTGAGCTCACTAACACCCTGCCTGCCATCAGACTCTCCAGTGTGAGGTCAGGGATAGTTTTGTTTTTATCTCCATGTTCCCCAGGACCTAGTAGACTACCTGACAATCAATCAATATACAAGTATTTATTAAGTAGGCAGCTAGGTAGTGCAGTGAGTAGACTCCTGGGTCTGGAGTCAGGAAGACCTGCGTTCAAATGTGGCCTCAGACATCCAATAGCTGTGTGATCCTGAGAGACTCACTTAACCATTTCTACCTCAGTTTCCTCATCTATAAAATGAGCTCGAGAAGGAAATGGCAAAACACTCCAATATCTCCACCAAGAAAATCCCCAATGCAATCATGAAGAATCAGACATGACTGAGAAATGACTGGACAACACTTTTTAAGCACTGCTGTGTTCCAGGGACTGTACTAACTCTTCAAGATACAAGGACAAAGAATGAAACAATCTCAACTTCCAATGAGCTTGCATTCTACTGGGGGAAGGACAACAAATAAATATTCTGTACGTATTAGTGTGTGTATACAATAAATAGAAAGATAACATATATATATACACACACACATGCATACATACATATACACAAATATACAGTGAAGGACAAAAAGAAAGAAGGAAGGAAGGAAGGAAGGAAGGAAGGAAGGAAGGAAGGAAGGAAGGAAGGAAGGAAGGAAGGAAGGAAGGAAGGAAGGAAGGAAGGAAGGAAGAGAAAGAAAGAAAGAAAGAAAGAAAGAAAGAAAGAAAGAAAGAAAGAAAAGAGAGAGAGAGAGAGAAAGAAAGAAAGAAAGAGAAAGAAAGAAAGAAAGAAAGAAAGAAAGAAAGAAAGAAAGAAAGAAAGAAAGAAAGAAAGAAAGAAAGAAAGAAGGAAAGAAGGAAAGAAGGAAAGAAAGAGAAAGAAAGAAAGAAAGAAAGAAAGAAAGAAAGAAAGAAAAAGAAAGAAAGAAAAGAAAAGAAAAGTAGTTAAATACAAGGTAGAGTGGGGGTAGAGTCAAAAGAAACTTCCTGTAGAAGATGATGCTTGAGTTTTATCTTAGAGTCTATGAGTCCTAAGTAGGGAGCAAGTACATGTCACTCATCGGGGATGGCCAGTGCAAAGGCATGAAATAAGTGTTTAATAAATGTTTGTAGAATGATTGACTGGACCTTGGTGGTTAGAAGAATAAACCTTTTTTTTTTCAGTTCCCAGACAGATATAACATATCCACTGCAAGAGTCTTTCTGGGACAGAAAAGGTACTCCAGATAGACAGATAAATAGATAGATAGATATAAATATACACACATATATACATATACATGCATGTGTGTATATGTATATATGTACATATACACATACATATATACAAATATATTACCCATGTATATGCTTAGATATATGTACATATATACATACAAATATATGCATATGTACATATACACATATATATACACATATGTACATACACAGATATATATAAATATATATGAAGAGAGAGGAGACAGAGAGAGAGACCCAGACTAGTAGCAACACCTGATTGAAAAAGGTGCTACTTTAAGCTCCCTGAAGTTGCCTGACAGTGCTGCAGAACAGGCCCAGTCTCCTGCCTCAGCTTAAGCAAACATCAAAGTTAAGGATGGAGAACAGTATTTTTAACTTACATATGTCAGTCTAGGAATGTGGGTATTATGCGAATACAGCAAAAATAAAGAAAATATCAAAAGTCACCCTAATTATGCTTATTTCAAAATCAGATCTAATATTAATATCAAGGCAATAAAGCACATCAGAATGAAAAGAGCTGATTACTCTATATGCACTCTTAATGAACAGCTTTTTCCTTCCTCTCTAAGCCAGTGAGGGGTGGGGGTAGGGGCAGTGTTAAAGATTTTTTTTATAAATATAAAATATATTTTATAAAGTTAGAAATTCACAGGCCCCCCAACCTGTTGGTCTTAGGAAAGCAGCAGCATTAGTGAAAAGGACAACTAGACCTTGAATCAAAGAACATTAATTAAACACCTATCATGTGCACAAACCTGTCTCAGGAATCTTAGGGATAATGTAACCTAACTTCCTCATTTTATAGAGGAGATGACGGCTATAGAGTAGAAGAGACTTATCTAATATCACAATAGGCAATAATAACCATCATAGGAGCTAACAGTAATCTAGCATGCACATTAAGGTTCTCACATGGTTTTATGTGTGGTCATTCATTTTATCCTCCTGACAACTATGGAAGATAGCTATTATTATGCCCATTGGTTAAATGACTTTCCCCAAAGTCACAAGATTAGAAGTATCTGAGGCAAGATTTGAACTCAGGTCTTCCTGACTTGCATCAATCTTCCCACTGAGCCAACTTGCAGATTCAAAATCTAAGTGTTAGAAATGGATGGAAAAATAGAGGTAACCCTGTTCTACTGGGGTCACCCCATGGAGAATTCATGAGGAGGGGTCTTGCTTCTGGGCCACCTTGGCCAGTAATATTTACTCTAGCTTTTCCTTGTCCTGTTGGACAGAGGCCCCAGTCACAGGGACCAACCTGAAACTTCTGGCTACAGGTGCCAAACTGCTCTCATACATGTTCCATAGGATCATTCCAGTCCGACAGATAAGGGGGCCCCCTCATTGGCCCCCATTGCACCAGAATGAAAGAATCATAGTTTTAAAGTTAGAAGGGATTTCAAAAGTTATCAAGTTCCACCCTTTCACCTTATAGATAAAGCAATTGGGGCCCTGAGAAATAAAATATCTTTTCTAGGATCACGATAGCAGACTTAGGACTCCTGATGGCCAGTCCAGTGTCCTTTTCACCATACTACAGTACCATTTTGTGTGTGTGTGTGTGTGTGTGTGTGTGTGTGTTAGAGACAGAGACAGAGAGACAGAAACAGAAGAGAAAGATAGAGAGAGAATATGATTTATCATCCTGTATTTTCTCCTTAAATGAAATAAACCATGGTATCTTTTCTCAGAAGTTTACAATCTATTCCAAGTACTGAAACTTGGAATCAGATAGCTATAATAAAACAGGTCCTTGTCAACAGGGCTTTGGGAAGGCTCCTTGAAGGGGGTGGTACCAGCCTTAGGCGTTGAATATGGAAAGGATTCCCATAGGTATTGAGGAGGGAGGGCACAAAATAGGTAGGAGAACAGCTAGAAATTCAGTCTAGCTGTAAAGTAAAAGCTTAGTCATTCTTAAAGCAATATTGCAGTTACTGTATACAATGTTCTTATGAAAGTACTTGTTTTGATCCATCAATTGAAAATAAAATAAATGAAAAAAAGTAAAAAGCACTAAGAATGTGATGCAAGTCTAGACACTTAGTTTTCTAAAGACCTTGAAGGCCAGACTGAGACATTTACATCTTATTTTCTGACTGGTGAGGAGCTACTAACGTTTTTTGAGAAGGGGTGTGGGGTAATGTCATCAGTCCTGCATGATTGGATTCCTTTTTTTTTTGGCAGCTAGGAAAAGGATGGACTGGAGAGGGGCAGGTAGGATAGGCAGTCAATATTTATTAAGTGCTTACTGCATGCTGGTCACTGTGTTAAGCACTGGGTTTATGAATGCAAGCAAAAATGAATAACTAAAAAGATAGCCCTTGTCTCAAAGAACTTACATTCTAATAGGGGAAGACAACTCATTAAAAGACAGAGGCTCTAGAAGGCACTTAGAGGGGTGATGTCAAATACTAAGGAGTCAGAAGTAAAGCCAAGAGGGGAAAAATAGAAGAAATAATGGATATAAGGACAGCAATCAGGAGGATATTAACACAGGCTGGAGGAGAGATGATGGGAACGGTGGTGATACATGGATCAGAGTAGAGGGAATGGAAGCAGGAAACGTGGAAATAACATCAACAGGACCTGCCAACCAGCTGTATTCAGGATGAAGGAAAAAGAAGAATCAAAGATGATCCCCAAGTTTCAAGTCTGAACAAATATGAAAATGTCAGTAATAGGGAAGTTGAGGGGAGGGAAAGGATCAGGTGAGAAAAGGTGAATTTCTATTGGAACAAGATGGCTTTGAAGTGATGATAAGGTATCTGGATGAAGATCCTAGAATTATAGGCAGGATTTGAATCCAGGTCTTCTGGCTTCAGATTCAGTTCCCTTTCACCTAGAGAAGTCCAGCAAGCTCTCAGAACTTGGAAAGTCAAAGAACAAAGTTTCCATTCCACTTTTCCATCAGTTTCATATTTCTGTCAGTCTGGTTACATCATTCAGATACAAGGAAGATTGATCAAACAGCGAGGCAAACATAACTAGTCAATAATCAGGTTAAATATGTTTTTTATGGTTTTATGTGCAGTCATATACCCAGAGGCTTTCCTATGAGAAGCTGATTGTTTCACAGCCTTATATGGTCATTCTAAGCATGCCCATTGTATTTGCTTCTCCAATATGAAAGCAAAGCAAATGCTTAATATAGAAGGGATTAACTACTACATGTAGATAAGGAAACAGATAAAGGAATAAGTGAGGAAAAGTGCCCACAACTTAGAAGACCTTCAAATCATAGAAAACGTTCAAATCCCAACTCTGCTGACTACTAGTTCATAAAATCCTGAAATTTCAGAGTTGGAGGGGACCTTCATAAGTCATCAGATCCAACCCAAATTTAAAGATAAATCTTCTCTACAACACATTCAGCATTCAATGTTTACATTAAGAACTGTGGTGAGGGAGAACCCATTCTCTCCCGAGGCAGCCCATTTCACTTTGGAATGACTCTAATTATTAGGAAAAGTGTGTGACCTTGATCAAGTCACTTAACCTCCATAGTCTAATTTTATCTTACTGAATTCCAATTTCAACAAATATTTATCAGATACAGATATTGTGTTAGGAGCTAGAATACAAAGACAAAAAAGATAGCACCTACTTCAATGAGCATCTATTCTACATTTTATTGAGTTGGGAAGCAATGTGTACATGGAAATGGAAAATGAAATATAAAGTATGTATAAAAGTCATTTTAAAGGGAGGGCACTATGAGCTGGGGGAAATAGAGATAGACTTTCCTTGTGAGAGCTTATGAGCTTATAATTTGGTCAACAAAGAATTTCCTTCAGATTGTTTGCAGAAGTGCATGAATTTCATCAGTTCCCTGAGGTAACCTATTCTGAAGGCTCATTTCCATTAGGCTAAGAAGGCTGAAAGTAAACTGGCCCAGGGACGGGTGTCTCCTGAATTAGGACTATTGTGTTTACCATTTATAAATAAGACTAAGAACTAGCTAAGGTTTCTACTAGGTAGGAGTCTCTGTGGATTCTACCATGCTCTTTCTCCTGAAGAAATTTTCTTTCCCCTCTGAGAGAGAGAGAGAGAGAGAGAGAGAGAGAGAGAGAGAGAGAGAGAGAGACAGAGACAGAGACAGAGACAGAGACAGAGAGACAGAGACAGAGACAGAGACAGAGAGAGAGAGGTATAGCTAGAGATCATATAGATGGATGGATGGATGGACGGATGGATGGATGGATGGATGGATAAAACATATTATTACATGTACCAAGAGCTATGCTAAGTCCTGGAAATACAATTATAAGCAAGTAACATAGCTCCTGCTCTTCTGGGAGTTGTGGGAACCAAATTAACTGTATTTTGTAACACTGACTCCATTTGTGACTTAGGTTTCATTTTCCTTCCAACTATGGGTTGAGCAACAGCTAGGAAAGTCCTTAAACTCATTCTCCCCACCCATTCAGAAAGTCCTTAATCTTTCCTGTAATAAGAAATCAGAATATGTAATCCTACACCCTGGTTTATTTGCTTTTTTTGTGTTTTCATACAACGTATAAAAATCTTTGCAAAATCTTTATTTGGGGTCCAGTGCCTACTGAGGTACCTGGTCCCAATTGGCTGTGCAACATCATGCCTTACCAAGAAATTGATATGCCTGGAAGCTCACACCTTTGTTTCCTCAGTTATTTCACTTGCCATACCCTCAAGGAACTTATATTCTAATGAGGGAGAGGACAACATATAAAGAAGAGTTGGAAAAAGGTCGAGGGAAGAGAAGGGTATCCACACAGGGGAAAGACTTGGGAAGAGAGGGGAAGAAAAATTCAGAATTAAGCCATGAGTGAAGCTGAACATTGCTGGAGTTCTTCCTAATAACAGTGGTCAAGACAGGTCATCATACAGTCAAGAAGTCAGTGACAGGGTAAGGCTACTTTACTAGACAGCAACACTAACAGCCATTTATGTGGCTTTTTAAAGTAAGCAAAATATTTATATTCATTGTCTCATTTGGGCCTTACAACAAACTTGTACGACAGATATTATTTTCCCCATTTTATAAATGAAGAAATTTAGGATCAGAAAATGACTCTCAGGATTACAGAGATAGTTAACAACTAAAGGATTCAAACCCAGATCTTCTTGATACCAAGTCCAAAGTTCCATCCACTATAATGGACTATCCCTCATCTCTGTGGACCAGCTATGTATTTTTGTTGTTCAGTTGTTTGAGTTGTGTTGGACTCAAGACCCCTTCAGGATTTTCTCTGCAGACACTGGAGTGGTTGGCCATTTCATTCACCAGTTCATTTTATAAATGAGGAACTGAGGGAAACAGCGTTAAGTGCCTTGTCCAGGGTCACACAGCTAATAAGCATCTGAGGCCAGTTTTGAACTTGGGAAGATGAGTCAGCCTGACTCCAGGGTTCTACCTACTCTGCAATCTAGCTGCCTCAGCATCTATTTAGCAGCATCCAAAGTCTTGTCACTTACACCATGGAAATATTGCTTTTTCATTAATTCAACCATAAGAGGGTATTCTAATTTATTCCTAGTTGTGATCTGAAGTCAAATCACACCTCCAGGTCTGCTCCATAGGCTCCTAAACCATTCTCTGTTAGTTCTTGTGCTCCTTTCTCAGTCAAAACTCTCTCTGCAGCCACCCACATACTACACAGGGCATCTTATTTTGTCCAAGATTCCTCTCAGCAATCCTCTCAGCAATCCTCTCTCATCCAGTTTTCTCATATCTTCACTAATTTCTACTTTGTCATTCAACATGTCCATCCTACAGTCTGATCCATTTTCTTCTAGAGTTGCCTTGCACATGCTACGGAACTTTGGGACTGACTGACACAAGACCGCTCAGCATGGAGTGCCCACCTCAGAGAAAGTGCTGTGCTCTGTGACCAAAGAAGAATTGAAATAGCTCAGGAGAAACACAAGATGTGCAAATTTAGAGAATCCACCCCAAATGTTCACACCGACTATTTGTGCCCGACTGCTTCCGAGTTCATATTGGTCTGATCAGCCACAATCAGACACACTGAAACTTGACTCTACCATAGTGACGTCATTTTGGTCCTCTTTAAGAATGAAGGAAAATAGCCAATTATACAGTAGGCACTTAATACATGTTTGTGAATTGAAATTATATTTGCTTTTTCACATCAATGCCCTTTGTGCTTCCCTTCCCGCCTTCTCTAAAAGTTCCTCTAGATTTTTTCACTATTAGTTTCCTCCTTCAAGAGTTACACATCTGGGTTTTCCACTTTCTTATCACGATCATCACAATCATTTATAATGTCACATTCCCCAACCTTGATAAAACATCAGTATTAAAAAAAAAAAACAAAACTTAATTCTCAATATGATCAATCTACTCCCAAACAGATGGGCTTATGAGCAATATCCATGTGACTTTTAGTCGAGTAAAGTTTTCATTACAGAAATTTGGGTGTGTATTATTGATTTGTTCTGATTTGGGCTTGTTAAAAATATTAAATTAAATTAATTAAATAAATTAATTAAATAAATTTTATAATAATAATTTATAATAATAAAATTTATAATAATAAATTAAATAAAATTTATAATAATAAAATTAAATAAATTAATTAAAATAAAATTAAAAAAATATTTTCTCATTTATATTTTACGTGACCACTCAGTGGGTGTTATTGTAGAATTCGGGGGCTACCATCCTTTTTAAGAATGTTGTGGTTTATGTTTCATTCTAGAAATGGATCAGTGAATGACAGCAGGATGGTGATGTCTTGACTTGCAAGTGAATTTAAGTGATACATAGTTGTCCATGAGCCTCAATTTCCTCCAGAGTCATCAGAGTCCATTGGCAAGACATAGAACGAGGACCAATTCTTAATAAAAATTTTTAAAAGATGGCTTCCTAGGCAGCGTGGCTTAGTAGACAGGATCCTGAACATGAAGTTAAGAAGAATTAGGTCATGTACCTTGTATGTCACTTATTAGCTGTTTAACCCTGAGCAAATCCCTTTATCTTTCAGCCTCAGTTTCCTAATCTACAAAATGAAGATTAAAGTACCTGGAGTAACTATCTCACAGGGTTTTTGTGAGACTAAAATAAGATAATATATGTCAAGCACTTCACAAACATTTAAAAAACATACAAATGTTAACTATTACTAGTTATATTATTAGCATTCGTTGATTGGGAAAATATTATGATGAGAAACTACTGTGAAGTTAACAATGTTTTTAAATGAATGAGTTTTATTCATCACAATAAGATCTACATGAATTCAAAAATAGTTATGGTTATTATGAGACATAATTATTCAGCCTACAGAAGATACATTTGCTTATTTATAGTACTGAAGAATTTAATCAGGTGGCTGGCACACATGAATTCTCTGTCCTCTCATAATAGCTTCTCTGCCTCCCAGGGGTCTGTGGATTGGATTTTAGATTGGAAAGAATGAGGCACTCAGACACAAAAGACCCGAGTTCAAGTCCTCTTTTTGTTGCTTACAAACTGGGTAATCCTAGCTAAGCGAGTGAATTTCATCTTTCTGAGTCTGTGTCCCCCTGAAAAATGAGGATATTTGTTTTCCTTTCCTCAAAGGGCTTTAATGAGGAAAACATCGGATAAAATGTAGGACTGAAAACCTGGAAACTATTTTTACCTTCTCCTTCATTCTGTCTTCTCAACCATCCTGAGCATTTCAATTTCAGCTCTGAAATAGCTGGGTTAAAAAAAAAATCCATCCATCTATGGGTCAGAGGCTTTGGCAGAATGAAAAGAACTTCATTTTGAGAGTAGAGAGAAATAAGTTCTAGTCACCAACATACTGTATTGTATAATACAATATATCTTGCATTATACTGATCTGTGTGCTTGTCATATCTCTGTTAAAATTAATGCCCTCCAGCACTGCCTTGAGGGCAGGACAGTCCTTATCACCAGCGCCTAGCCCAATGTCTTCTACATTCTGGGACTGGACCTGGCATTTCATCTGCTAAAAGAAAAAAACTCCAGATGAGGAGACTCTCCCCTCCAATAAATATATATAGCAGCACAGTTTTCTTTCAATTAATAGTCTTAGGGAACTGTCCAAACTATTACTGGTCAGAATCCTTTCCCACTTGGAGCCTTAGTTTTTTTCTAAGAGTTTTGTGGAAAGATCACCAGACCTGTAGACGTCTGGGCTTATTTTCTTTATTTCTGTAAAATAAAGTTGAGTTAGATGGCCCCTGGGCTCTCCACCAACTCTAAATTCATCATTAGATATACTGAGAGGTTACCACCTGATAGGTTACCACCACTATCATCCTAAGCTTGCTCTCCCCCAGGATGCCAAAAATATCAGGAAATTCATGATCCAGTAGGTCTGGGATCTACATTCATTGACAAATCCGATACCCAGAGGCCCAGAAAGTTTCAGAGGATGAATTTGAATTCAGGTCCTCCTAACTCCAAATCTTGCACCCTATGCAACACTATGCATTGCTGCCTTTCAACAACATGGGATTTTAAATCCTTCCTGCAGGACCTTGGACAAATCACAACCTCTCAGACTCAGTTTCCTCATCTGTAAAATGATGATAATTACAACATCCACCATACAGGGCTGTCATCAGGATCAAATGAGGCTATTTGCATAGCATTTTGCAAACCTTAAAACAATATACAACATGCATTCTGTTATCATTATTATTAACACAAAAGATAGGAGCAGTAGGCTGTCCTCTCGCCATTTCAGTAACGGAAGTTTGTTTCCTGAACAATAAAAGCATTGACTGTGACATTCCACAGGCCCCTGAGTGATGGTGACAGCCCTGTCAGCCCTCTTCTCTTTCAGGCTCACAAGATCTCCCTATCACCAGGGTCACTGTGATGCCTACAGAGGAAGTACTCAGGTCCCGGTGGTATTAGGGAGAGCGCACTTTCTTAAGCTACGATGAAACATTTTCAGACACATTGCTTCATAAGAGCTAAGGGTTTGAAGGGATCTCAGAGGGCAAACAAATCATTCCTCTGTACTACAGAGTCTATAGCATCACACCTCTGCTTATAGACTTCTCATTACGAGAAACCTCCTAGTTAGGCAGCATTTTTGAATAGAGTACTGAACAGGGAGGCAAGAAAACCCAAGTTCAAATCTTGTCCCAGACATGTACTATTTGTGTGACCCTGGGCAAATCATTTAGCCTCTCCTCTGTAAAAGTGAGATGATAATAGCACATACCTGCTGGGATTATTGTGAAGATGAAATGTGATAATATTGTGAAACAATACGATTCCTGGCATATAGTAAACATTGCATAAATATTAGCTATTATTATTAAGTGAAATAACATACGTACTTGGCCAACTTTAAAGCCTATATGACTACTAGCTATTATCATTTTATTAGCTCCATTGTCAGACAGTCAACAACCACTTATTAAGCTCACACTATATGCCAAGTACTGTGTTAAGTACTGGGGATAACAGAAAAGCAGAATATAGTCCCTTCTCTCAAGAACTCATCATCTTTTGGGGGAGAGAGAATGAAAACCATTATGCATAAACAAGATGCAGACAGAATAAGTGAAGTGAATCTCAGAAGGAAGGTGTTAAGATTAAGGAGGACTGGGAAATGCTTCTTAGAGACAAGACTTGAAGAAAGTCACAGAGGCCAGGAAAAAGAGGTGTGGAGAGAAAGAATTTTAGGCATAGGTTCAGTCAATGAAAGTTCGGATGGATTGTTCTGTGGGGGCCAGTCACTGGTTTATGGGATATGTGAAGGGGAGTTAGATAGAAGACTAGAAAGGTAGGAGGGGAGCAGGTCAAGTAAAGCTTCAAACATCAAAGGATTTTATATTTTGACTTGGAGATAACAGGGAAGGCTTGCCATTCTATTTCTTTACAATTCAATTTTTAGGAATTTTTTTTTTGCATCTTTCATATATTATGCTTTCCTTTTGAGGCCAAGATGATGAATTCTAGTTCTGTGGCATAAATCTTTTTTTAAGAAAAGAGGTAACTATAATATCTTCACCTTATTCTTTCCTTCTTCAGGCAAATCATTCCTCCCAATTCCTGCAGCCTAGTTACCTGTGTACAGTTCACTCACCACCCTTGCTCTCCCTTTTTAAAAAAATACCAACCACCATGTGAATTTATTTCTTGAAATGTATTGTTGTGCTCCAGACTGTCTGAACAGGGAAGAAAACATGAAGAGGAAGAGTCACTCCCTACATCTGGATTAGCTTAGAGTCTTCCAAGAAAGGAATGAAACAATGCCCATCTTGCTTTGATCCTTCTCCCCAAAGCAACCCGTAGAGTTCCAGAGAGTGAGTAGGACCATAACTTTCCAACTCAGACCATCCCCTGAGAACGCATCGCTCATCCTTCTAGGGGATGCTTCCAAGCTAGAAGCCTGGTCCAAAGGCTCAGGATAACACTCATAGATTCATCATACATAGTCTGATAGAACTACAAAGAACTTAGAGGTCATCAGGTCTGACCCCCTTACTTTGCAATGTCTCAAAGAGGAGAAGGGACTTGATTAAGGTCACGTGAATGGTACATAACAGGGCTAGAACATCAACGTAGCTCTTGGTGCTCAACATCTAGAACTCTTTTCTTCTTCTTTTTTTTTTTTGAGGCAGTCATGGTTAAGTGAGTTGCCCAGGTTCACATAGCTGTCTGAGGCCAGATTTGAACTCAGGTCCTCCTGACTTCAGGGCCAGTGGTCTATTCATTGCAGCACCTAGTTTCCCCTTAATACCTAGTACTCATGCTATGCATCAGGTTTCAGGGCTAAGGAATCCATCTTAACTTTTTTAGCATCCTCCACCCCTTTGGAAGCCTGGAGATAGAGCCCTCTTCAGAATGAGGCCTTTAAGTGAATAAGATAGAATACATAAGATTGCCAAGGAAATAAATTATATTGAAATATAGCTTTAATTTTCCCTTCAATCCAAGTTCACCAACACCCTGAAATTTATCTGTGAACTTGAAGGGAGGTGAGTCTATGGACCCAAAATAAAGAATTTTCTCCCAATAAGGCAGGGGAGTCACTAATATGCACCTTGGGCCCAAGCAGGAGAAAATTCATCTCAATCTGAATGAAGAAAAAGTATTCAAATAAGGGAGAAAATGGTCCAGGTGAAACAATGCAAACCCAGCCCAGTTCTAGGACAATGAAGAATCTCTGGGCTGAGGCTATGGCTCATTCAATAGGATACAGATATACACTCAGCCGTTGTCATTTGGAATGTTTCTGGGACCTATAGACTAGGAAGCTGCTCTCCCCACTGCTGTTGGATGGCCAATGGTTTATCAGAGGAATAATGCTGTCAGGGCTGTTGTCTGTCTTTCCTCCTGAGAATGCCTTCTGAAGGAGCATTAGAACCTTTTACAAATCCTCCTGCTGTGGTCCTTTGCTGAAAGCAAAACTGAAAGGTTGAAAAACATCTACTCCCTTTACCAACCACTTCCCCACCAGCCCCAAGCTTTCTGTGTCTAGAGAAGGGGGTCTCCACCAAGGAATCTCTCCAGCTTTGGGGTGTGAGGGGCTCTGAACAAACATGGGGCTTTCACTTTAAGTCAACTGCTTCCCAACTACAAACATGTATGTTTTTTCTCCTAAAGCTCTGGAAATTGTACTGGGCCCTGGGGAAGGTGGAAAGTGGAAACCCTGATACCTGGAGATTAGAACTCGCCTCTTCCAGAGGTACAATGTGCTGTTTGTAACAATTATACTAATACACCTGTACTCTCATTGTCAGTGCAGTGGGCCACGTGGGGGCTCATTAGTATTGTATTAGGACTGCATGGGGAAACAGATAATGGCCCATAATGAAAAATGCCAAATTTTCTATATAATAAAAATGAACTTGATTAATGAAAATCACTTTCAGGGAAAGAGTTACAGCGTTGTTAGAAATAAAAAATGATGTATTAATCCGACACTCTTACAGATGGTCCCAACCTCCTGACAACTGCTATTCATTTGAGATGCTATTAGCATGCATAATTATGCTAATTAAGTTGTAATTAAGCACCAATTCTTCAGAGGGCTTTTTTTGTCTATCATTTAATACAACTCAGTTGCAAAGAGTGCTTAAAGCTTTGTACAGTGTTTCATTCAAAAGGAGTCCCCGAATTTCTTAGCAAAGATTTTGCAGCTGAACGGTGGCCTGGGCTCTAATCCTTGTTTTGGTTAAAGGGAAGTCGGTAAATACCAGCGGGGTCTGCCAGTTGTTGATAAAATAATGAATGCTTTCTGCTGAAATCAACAGAGTTCAAACGGGGGCAATTACAGTAAGGATAAAGTATATAATTATCAATAGAGCGAATGCCATTGGCCTGTTACATGCTTCTCTTTATTCCTGGAATTTTAAAAAAAGGACTTTCTTCAGAAACCTATTCAGGAAGACACAATTAGAAAGCTGGCATTAAAGACATTTCGTTAAAATTAAGATAAATCACAGAGCTGAGAATCTCTTATGATGCTTCAGAGTCGGAGGTTATTTGTTAAGACTTTCATAGACCATCCACCATCAGAGCTGAGAGGACCTTAGAACATAGAATTTCAGAGCCAGAAGGGTTCTTAGAGTATGCAGTAAGGAATATCATAGGTAGAGGGGACCCAAGAGGTAATCTGGTGGCCCCCCCACTTTATTTTACAGTAGAGGAAACTGAGCTCCATAGAAGAAGAAATGACCAGGTCCCTCAGAAACTTAATGGCAGAGACAAGATTAGATCCAGGTTTGCTGCAATCCAATTTGTGTTCATTTACCATGCCAGGCTAAGAACCAGCTACAAGGTATGCTGAGATTAATTTAGAGGGAGGGAGAGAATCAGTCCTATATACACCTATAATAACAGTAGCAACAATGATAAGATACCATTTATATTGTGTTTTAAGGTTTGCAAAGAACTTAACGTATGTTAATCTAATTTCATGGTCATTTTTTTATGATAACTGGAAACAAAGTAGCTGCCCAGTGATAAATAAATTGTGGTATGTGTGGTCAGTGTAATATTATGTTTGATAAGAAAAAATGAATACAAATAATTCAGAGAAGCATGAGATGATTTACCATGACTGATGAAGAGATACATCCACCAACAAAGTTTTCTGTTTTGCCTTTATTGTAGGCCTGCTGACGCAGATCACCTTCTCCCTCCCTACCTGACTCATTAAAAATCATTGACTCCTTATTTACCTCAAGAATAAAAAAGAAATAGAAGAATATTTTATATAAATAAACTAAACAATTTTATATAAATAAAAATATAAAGTTCTCTGACATGTAGAATTCTTCATAGCCTGTCTCCCACTTCACTAGTCTTCTTTCCCTTTCCTCCCTTCTACACACTCTAAGATCCAGCTCCACAGGCTTAGTTTACCACTCCAACTCCCACCTCCCACCTTTGTCTCCCAGGCCTGGAATACTCTCCTCCCTCGCCTTGGCCTTCTAGTTTCCTTACTTCTTTCAAGGTGCAACTCCTGTTGAAACATCTGCTATAGGAGACCTCTCCTAAGCCCCCAGGGTGCTAATGCCACCTTCTCTAAGATTAACTTCATATACACTCTTTATAATAGTCATCATTTGCTTGTTGTATCCTATTAAAAATGTGAACTCTTTGAGAACAGGGATTTTGTTTGTCAGATGAATAGATATACAGATAGATAGACAGATAGACAGATAGATAGATAGATAGATAGATAGATAGATAGATAGATAGATAGATAGATAGACTGATTGTTATATACATATATAGACCCATAAAGATACACATGTATACATATATAGGCACATATAAATAGAGGCATATGTATATGCATACATAGGCAGATACAGTTACATACATATATACAAACATGGGCAGAAAAAGACACACATATATATGTATATACATATATTGGCAGATAAAAATAGATAGATACATGCATAGATATGTAGATATCTAGATAGGCAGACAGAGAGATGGATAAAGTATTTATCAAGTGTTTACTGTGTGCCATTCTCTGTGCTGAAAGCAGAGGATTGCAATTCAAGCAAGCAAGTTAGTGTCTTCAAGGAACATGCTAATGACATTCAATTACATTCTAATGCAGAAAGCAAACACATAAAACAGAGTTGAAGGTATGTGTGTTTGGGGGAGGGAGGTATGCATAGAATGAAGATGTCTTGAGGCTGGATATAGACAAGGTCAACCTCACCTATCAGAGCCTAGCTTTCCAGAAGCAGAATCCAAGGTTCTGGTGGGGTTAGAAGGGGGATAATAGCCAAGTTGTAATCAGTATGGTATAGAGATGGCTGACAGAAAAAACAAAACACTTAGATTAGAGCAATGTGAAATTTCAATGAGAAATTTGCCTAAAGTGTGTCCCTAAAAATATATTTATGTGTGTGTGTATGCACTTTTTTTCCTTTTATTGAAGTGGTGGAGGATTATATGGGTATAAAATATTGTATAACTGATTCATTGGTTAGTTCTAGTGAATTGTTTTCTTCTCCCTGCCCCTTCTCTTTCTTGCTTTGTTTTATAATTTTTTTTAAAGAAGGGAATAGCTTTTAATTAGATTAAGCTAAGCTAGCTGAAAAGACAGTGAATTAACTATATTTATAGTGGAAGAGGGGAAAAATACTAATTTGGAAAAAATAATATTAGAGACAATGGAGGAAAATATTAAAACAAAAAAATTGTAACTTTTAGTGTAAAAAAACTCCACATTCTTTTTTCTTCAAAAAACATTTTTTTAAAAAAAACATATACAGAATAAAAATGGGGTACTGGGGAAAAACTTTACTACGTATCAGGTGAATCCAAAAGATGAGGAATTGCAATAATGCTATAGGACAAAGCATAAATACACTCACAAAATAATAATTCCTTAAACAAGGAAACTATATATTATACTGAAAGGAGCCATAGACAATAATGCAATATCAATACTAAACTTGTAAATTTATACATTTTAAACTATGCCAATAGAATTATCAAGGGGATATTTTATTAAATATAATAAAATAATAATACAATTCATTTGGAAAAACAGAAGATCTAGAATGTTAACAAAAATGATGAAAGGGGAGAGATAAAAGGCAACAAAAAACTACATTAGAAAGCAGCAATCAACAAAATCGTCTGGTTTTCAGTAGAAAAGACTTGACAAGGGAAAATCAGAAACAATTAAACTTTGATAAAGCAAAAGACATAAATTACTTAGGAAAGAACTCTTAATTTCTAGGAAATTCTTGGAAACTTCTAGGAAAACTTGAAAGCTATCTGACACAAATTAGGCTTAGAGCAATACTAACACTGAAACCAAAAGGCTTCTGCATGAATATAATATAGTTAGGATAAGAAAGAAAGCTGTGAAATAAGGGCAAAATATGTAAATCAAATTTCTCCAATATATTTTGATATATAAAATATATAAACGATTATCAGACAGAACTATATCACCTTGTGTATGTTATATATATATATATATATATATATATATACATACATATATTTATCTTTATCTGTCTACTGCTAAAAGTCATCCTTCCCCAATAGATAAATGGTCAAATGATACGAAGAAATAGTTCCCAAAAGAAAAAGTGTAAACCATTAACAGTAATATAAAACAACATTCAAAATTACTAATATTAAGAGAAATACAAAATAAAACAGTTCTAAGGTTTCGACTTAAATCCTGAAAATTTGCAAAGATAACCAAAAAAGGGCAATAGTCAATGCTGGAGTCATTATGGAAAGTTAGGCACGCTGGGGCATTGTTAGTGGAGCTGTGAATGAATACAACTGCTCTAGAAAAGTAATTTGGAGTTACTCTTTGATCCAGATATTCCATTGCAGGTTTATAATTCAAGGAAGCCATTGATAAGAAGAAAGTCTCCAAATATACCAAAGTATTTATAGTAGCACTTTCTGTAAATCAAAGAATTGGAAGCAAAGTTGATGCCCATTGATTAGGGAATGGCTAAAAAATTGTGATGCACGAATGTAAAGGAATATTGCTTTACTGTAATAAATGATGAATATGATAAATACAATGAAGCTGTAAATTTTAACAACATCTCCCCCAATAAATGAATGTTTCAAAGTAAACAATAAGTATCACTCAAAAGAAAGAGGATGAGAACATATCCCACCACTTTTTGCTATGGTGGAAGGTTTACAAGTATTGCATATTACATATTTTCAGATTTCTTCAATGTATTGATCAGTTATGCTATTTTTTCCTTTTTTCTTGTTTTCTGTTAATAAGATAGTACTTGTTATATGGAATGATTGATACTGGGAAAAATTATGGTCGTATAAATATATACATAAAAATGTATTTTAAAAATCTGTATGGAACATATCTGAGGAGGGAATAGGATACCTACCCAGGTTATTAAGGTCAAGTCAGTCTCTTCCTATATGAAGTAAAGTATGCAGAGAGATAGGATTTAGGGCATAGAAGAAAAAGCACCAAGATTGTTGTAACAGGAAAATATTGCTGTAGAAAGAGCAATGTATTTGGACTCAGAATACCTAGGTTCAAAGGCCTTACCTAATACTTGAGTGAACTTTGTATCTCCCTTCCTTTGCAAAATAAGGACATTAGACTAATTCAAAGGTCATAAAACAATGACCTGGAACCTAAATCTGACCTGCTGCCTATTTTTTGGAAGACCAAGAACAATTTTTACCTTTTTAAGTCAAGTTTTATTGTATTTAAATGTTTTAAAAAATTCTTAGCTTGCAGGCTTTACAAAAATGTGCAGTGGTCAGGTTTCGGCCCTTGAGCCCTGCTATGTCACCATCTCTACTAGATGGCCTACAAAGCCCCTGTAGATCTACATCCTATAATCTTATAATTGTAAACAATATCCCTAGGACCAAGATTGCTTTTGTTAATAATAAGCATAAAAACTATAACTTCCATTTTTATAGACCATTACAGAATCAAAGAATTTGAACATTGGAATGTATGTTGGTGGTCATCTATTCCAAAGTTTAACAAAATTCATACTATGGCATACAGGGAGGAGGAGGAACCCACCACTTCTGGAGCAAGTAAGAGGGGTTGGAAAAGGCTTCCAGTAAAAGATAACATTTTAGTGGGACTTAAAGGAAGTGAGGGAAAGCATTTGACAATGATGAAGGAGAACACTCCAAGCACAGGGGATAACTAGAGAGTGCCAAGAGCTGGGAGTGTCTTGTTTGTGAAACAACCAAGAAGCCAGCATCATTGGGTTAAAGAATAAATGTTGGGGAGTAAGGTATAAGAAGACTGGAAAGATAGGTTAGGAAGGGTTTTGAATGCCAAACAGGATTTTGTATCTGATCCTGTAGGAATAGGGATTCACTGGAGTTTGATGAGTAAAGGTCTAACATGTCAAACCTATAGTTTAGGAAAATCACTTCAACCCCCCAAGTGGGGATGGGTTAGCGTGGGGAGAGATTTGAGGCAGGCATACCCACCAGCAAGCTATTGCAATTTTCCAAGTGTGAGGTAATGAGGGACTGAACTAGGGTGGTAAGAGTGTCAGAGGGGAAAGGGGGCATATTCAAGAGATATTGCGGAGGCAAAATGGACAGGACTTGGCATTGACTTGGATATGGAGGAGTGAAAGATAGTGAGAAATCCAGGATGACTCTTAGATTTCCCTGAGGGACTAGGAGGGTGGTGTTTTCCCCTCGAGTA
Organism: Bettongia penicillata ogilbyi; assembly: GCA_023548195.1. Lineage (NCBI taxonomy): Eukaryota > Metazoa > Chordata > Mammalia > Diprotodontia > Potoroidae > Bettongia > Bettongia penicillata. Next base: position 5,152,221 of record JAJHZJ010000546.1, on the reverse strand, counting down.
ATGTAGAACAGGGGGAGAGTTTAAGGGGAAAGATAATAAGTCTGACTTTGGACATGTTGAGTTTAAGATGTCTACTGGACATCCAGCTCAGGATATCCAAAAGGCAGCTGGAGATGTAATACTAGAGATCAGTAAAAAGTTGGGACAATATAGGTAGATTTGAGAATTATCAACGTCAGTCTGGTAATGAAATGTGGGAGAGCATTAAGAGAAGTAGTATAGATGGAAATGAGAAGAGGGCCTTGGACAGAACCCTGAGGGACACTTGTGGTTAGAAGGCAAGATCTGAAGGAGTGCCTAGCAAAGGATATAGGGAAGGAACAAAAGGTTAAGAAGATAAGAACCAGGAGAGGGTGATGTCTCCAAAACCTGTAGAAAAGATATTATCAAAAAGGAGAATGATCAACAATGTCAAAGGCTACAGAAAAGGCAAGGAGGATGAAGACTAAGGAAAAGTCATCATAGGATGTGGCAGGTAAGAGATCGTTGGCAATTTTGGAAACCATAGTTTTGGTGGAATGATAAGATCAGAAGCCAGATTATAAGAAGTAAGAAGACAAAGAGGAGGGAAAGTGGAGGCAGCTATTTTAGATGGTTTTTTTTTTCAAGTTTTTACTACAATGGGTAGAAAGATCCAAGGGTGATAGTTGGTATGGACAGAAGGAACAAGTGAGGGATTTTTCAGCCTGGCTGAGACATAAGTTTTTAGACTGTGGGGAATGTGCCAATAGAAATAGAAAGATTGAAAATAGATGATAAAACAGGGATGGCAAAGAGGACAATCTGTTGAAGAAGACAGGATATAATGAGATCACTGGAACAGGTAGAAGGGTTACCTTCATAAGGAGTAAATCCCCTTAAGTATGTGAGATGGGATTGAAAGATAATGGCAGAAAGCTTATGAGTGATGTGAGATAAGAAAGACAGAAGAAAAAAAGAGGTCAAAATAAATGATTCCATTTTTTCTGTAAAGTCTGAGGTGAGTTTTTCAGCTGAGTATGGAGAGTGGGAGCTATGGAAGGTTTAAGGAGGGATGAGAAGGTTTAGAAAAGCTGCTGTGGAGAGTGGGATAATGAGTTGATAAAGTATGTACAGTAGAATTGCCTGGCAACAGTGAGGACCCAGTTGAGGTTATATATCATAAATTTGCAGTGAACCCAGTTAGAACAGTTGCATGATTTTTCTCAACCTTTATTCAGCAGCACATGTATAAAAGTAAAGGAAGTGAACGGTGGGAGTACCCCAAGGCTGGGATCTGGCAGAGGGTAATTAGTTATATGACAAGAGGGTTAAGGATTCAAGAAATAACAACAGTGTAAAGGTGAATTAGTTCGTTCATTCAGGGCTCAAGATGAGGAAAATAGGAGAGAATATCTAGTGTAGAAGAGAATTGAGGTATCAAGAATCAGAGGTCATGGTGCAGACTTTTTAAGGTAAGGAAGAGTCAGAGATGAAAAGCTGATCGATTATGTTTAGATAAGAGGATTTGAGGACTCTAATGTCAGTATATTTATGAATGATGAAAAGTTGAAGAATATGACCATACTTGTTAATGACTATGGTGGAGTGGAGGAGTAGGGTAGGGAAAAGAAGTTGGTTGAGAGACCAAGGGTATTTTAAGGAGAGCAGGTACATATGTTCAGGTCCCCTAATATGAGAGCAAGAGTAAAAGAAGAGAGGAAAAATTGTGATCCAGGTATCAAACCCATTGAGAAGTCTGCAGACAATAACTTCCAGAATTCTCCGTGACAGAAAGGAAAGTAGGAATCTCAATGGCGGAGAAATGATGGAGACAGTGAGAGAGGGAAAGAACTTGAAAGCGAAAGAAGGGATCAAGAAGTCATCCAACTCCTTCACCTCAGCCAATGAGCTGTGGAGAATGAGTGAAGTATTGGAAAGAATATCCGGGGAGTCTGTGTCATCAGGGCAAGCCAGTTTCAGTAATAGCTAGTATATGAAGGAGTGAGAGAGGAAAAGATTTAGGATGAAGGGAAGTTTGTTGTCTATGGAACAGGCTAATTCCACAGGGCATAACAGAAAAGGTGCATAGTGTTTTAATCAATCTATCAATAAACATTTATTAAGCATCTACTATGTACCAGGTTATCTATTAAGTGGCAAAACACAGTCCCTGCCCTCATGGAGCTTACAATATATGTGGAAGACAACATGCAAACAAATATGTACAAAGCAAGCTATATACAGGATAAATAGTAAATAATTAATAGTGGTAAAGCACTAGACTTGAGAGGGGTTGGAAGACGCCTCCAGTGAAAGAAACTATTTTAATTGGGAAGCAAGGGAGGTCAGTAGGTAGACCTGAGGAGGGAGAACATTCCAGGAATGGGGCATAGCCAGTGAAAATGTCAGGAGTCAAGAGATAGAGTGTCTTGTTGGTGGAACAGTCAGAAGGCTAGTGTCACCAGATAAAACAGTACGTCTGGGAGTAATGTATAAGAGGACTGGAAATGTAGACAGGGGCTAGGTTATGAAAGACTTCGAATGCCAAACAGAAAATTTTGTATCTGATCCCAGAAGCCAAAGGGGACCTTTGCAGTGTGTTGAATGGGTAGGGGTGGGGAGGTGATATGATCGGAACTTTGTGATGAGATTTTTGAGAGAGAGATGGGAATAAGGACCGAGGAGGTAGGAGCTAGGGTTTGGATAATAATCTCTAGGGGTTCAAAATCACTGGCATGTGAAGAGTATCACCAGGTATGTGAGTCATCGAGAAGTGTGAGAATCGCTCATCAAAAAGTGTAAGGTACAACTGCTTTTCCTAAAGGAGGACAGAGATTAGGCTAGAGACAAGTTTGGGAGGCCCTATTTCATAACTCCTCTTCCTTCCAAAGGCTGGAGATCAGGTAAGAAAGGGCAGAGCAAAAGGAGTTCCAGTCCCCTACTGACTTTCTTATTCCTCTTCCCTCAAGGAAGAAAAGTAGCAAGAAATGAAAAAACTGAGGTCAGGAGTAAGATCGTTCTTCTTTGCACACAGGAGGTCTTCACAGATAGATCTGGCAGGAGGGGGAGGAAGTGACCTTGTGCTGGCACAGATGGAAGCAGTCATCACTTTAGGAAGCCCCTTACCACCTCCCCCAAGGGATACCAGGCAACAAAAGATGGAACATACAAGATCAGTGGTCAGAGGAAGGTTTGACTCCTCTCCTCACATGAGGCTAGAGATTGGGTGGTAGCGTGAAATGATAGTCTCTGCTATTGTTAAAAAAAAAAAATTACTAGTTTTTTTTTTTATTTCTATGATTGAAGGCTTTGTTTACTATTCAAAAACACAAAGAAGGGGAAATATAGGTCAACCTACTCAATCCCTGATTTTACAAATTAGGGAGACATGATTTGTTCACAGTCACATAGGTAATAATAAATAGCAAGTCAGATCGAACTTTCTTATCTCAAATCCAGTATTCTACTAGTTTTCACCTTCTTGCAAATGTGTTTGTTGTTAGTGTTTTCGAATTGTCTTAGGAAGAGTCTGAAGATCACTTGGCAGGATGAGATATGAGACACTGAGGTCCTTCCTTGAACTAAAGTGCCCAAGCATTCAAACTCTACTGCAGAGAATGTAACTCCAATGGGCTGGCCATATTGTTCAAATGTCAAACAAGTATAGGTGCCAAAAATACTATTTTGTGGAGAAGGTCACACAGGGCAAGTGCTCACATGGTGGTCAGAAAGGGTGATACAAGGACATTCTTAAGTTCTCAAGAACTCTGGAATTGATTGAGTGGCATGAGAGACACTGGCACAGAACTATGCAGTCTAGTGTGTCCACATCAAAGAAGAAGAATTGAAGTAGCTCAAAAGAAACACAAGATGCACAAATTTAGAGAATCAACCCCTAATGTTCACTTGGACTATTTGTGCCTGACCTGTGCTAGAGCATTCTAACTGAGGTTGGTTTGATCATCCACAGCTGGACACACTGTCACTTGACTGTAACGTAGTAATGTCATTTTGGTCCTCTTTGAGAACAAAGGACAACAACCAAACAGTATAAATTAGCTCACCAGAACATTCCTGGAAATCAGGGGAGAGAAGATTTTAGAAGGAGGAAGGAAGAAGAATGAAGAACAGAGCACAGGGCACTAGTAGAGAAAAGGACAGAGAAGGGGGTTGGGAGAGCCTGGGGTTCTCCAGTATCCCAGGTTTGCCTGCACTGGGACCCTTTACTTTGTGAAGGACAGACATGAGGTAAAAGAAAACATGATTATAGTCAGATTAAGTCTTCATCCCAAATAATTAAGGGTGTGATTGTCTAGCAAGGAGACATAACACTGAATCAGTGTGAATGCTAAGCTGGCTTAACTCAGATACTTGAGCACCCACATGTGGTCTTCCAGAGTTCAAGTGGCAGAGTCACAGCTGCTCCCTGAGAGTAGGGGGAGGGGAATGCCACAGCCCCTCTATCAAGCCAGTTTATGTAAATAGCATGCAATTAAATCTGTGGGGATTCTTTCAAAGAGCAGGGATGGATCTCAGATCTATCTAGTGCAGGGGTGGGGAACCTGCAGCCTTAAGACTACGTATGGCTTCTAGTTCCTTAAGTGCGGCCTTTTGACAGAATCTGAAATCAATCAAAATTCATCAGCATGAATCCAAATTCAGGCAAGGGCTGCACTGAAGGATCTAGAAGCCACATGTGGCCTTAAGGTCACAGGTTCCCCAGTCCTGATCTAGTCCATCTCTGGAGCAGGAGTCTACTCTGTACAATCTCTGAAAAAAGTGATCATCTAGGTACCTCTGGAAGACCTCCAGTAATGGAGAAATTTTTTGTTCCCCTGAATCCTTACACTTATGTCCACAAACCTGACCCCAATAGATATCCCCAGGGTGCCCAATGAGTCAACTGGATCCCACTCTTTTCCAGGAGGGGAGCACAAACCCTCGCATGAAGGTGGGCAACCAGAGTGTTCTGTGACATCATCCATGTGTTGAAAAGAAATCCACTTCCCTGTCTTCTGCACTCTAAGATCAGCCTATGACTGTATAATAATGGGGAACTGACCTCAGAATCTCCAGCAACCGTCATTTCTGATCTGTACCTGAGGAGCAATCTCTGCCCCATGTGGTATACTGCAGTAGGTGTTTCTGTAGTTGTCATGCTCCATGTCCCTCTACACTCCCCAACCTCACTCTTTTTCCTGTGTTCCATGTTGCTAATAATACATGGTCAGACATAAAACAGTTAAACAATTTCTAACAAAACACCAAAGTTATTGAGAAAGGCCACCCTTGACAGTTACTACCATCTCCATCCCTACTACTACATACTGTCTACTATATACTCTCTCTGTCTCTCTGTCTCTGTCTGTCTTTCTGTCTCTGTCTCTGTCTGTCTGACTCTATCTCTGTCTGTCTTTCTATTTCTCTCTCTCTGTCTTTCTCTCTCTCTCTCTCTCTCTCTCTCTCTCTCTCTCTCTCTCTCTCTCTCTCTCTCTCTCTCTCTCTCTCTTTCTCTCTCTCTCTGTCTCTCTCTCTCTCTCTCTCTCTCTCTGCCTTTCTGTCTCCCTTCCTTTTTCTCAGCACAGATCCTTGGAGAAAGGGGCAGAAGTTTTCACTCCATGACTTTCTATTTCCTCTTCTAGGCATCCTGGGCACAGATAAGACAAATTAGGGAAGAAATATGTGCAATCCACAGCATCTGTAATGGAGACAGCCCTGGAAGCCCATAGGACAGAGGGGCCCCTCCTAGCTGCCTCACAGATTGCTGAAAAAATTTATTGGATACCCACCCTGCTCCCAGAGTCAATCAGCATGAAGTAATTTTAATTCAACTTTGATATTCTGTGCTTCTATGTTCAGGCACCTACTATGCTCCTAACCTAGGTACCATGGGCTCTTAGGGCAAAAGAAGAAAGAATTTTTCCCTCTAGTCCCTTGCCCTTGGGAAGATCACAGTCTAGCCAGGGAGACAAGAGAGATTCATGAGACAATTGGAGACAATAAAAGAGCTTATGAGATAAAGAGATAAATTCTATGTTTCCAGGACTTAAGTGCTTTAGCTTAGAGGATAGGGGGCTAGTCTCCCTGACTTCACAGGAGAGGTGGGGTTTCAGCTAGACCTTGGAGAGCAGAATAATAGGATTTCAAGTTAAAAGGGACCTAGGAAAATACCCACTCCAAATCCCTTAATTTACAAAGGAGGAAACTGAGGCTTAGAGATGCACATGACTTGCCCAAGGTCTCACACATCAAATGAATTTTAGAGATAGGATTTACAGCCAGATTTCAGTGTTTTATTGTCTGTCTCTTCATTTTATAAGTCAAGTACAGATAGATGCTATAGGAAAACATTGACCTAAGGTGGGGCAGGGGAGAATATCAAGAATTCTCGACACAGACTATGACTCATTAACTGCTTCCTGACCATTTATCCTGCTGTCAAACATGGCATCAGCATGAAACTGTTGTGAGGAAGTGAAAAATCTAGCTTGCATCATTATTATTTGTAACCCTGTCCTACCTTAATGCTTCAATGGGACATTGATATGATTCTGGGCTCTCTCGTGTACAAGGAGAGTCAAGTCTTGTCAAACTAGAAAAGCCTTAATCACGGGTACAATTGTACATTGCATGTCATCAATAAGTATTTATTAGTCACTTACTAAGTGCCAGGCTCCATGACAGTAGAAATGCAATAAATGAAAAAGACTCTGGTCCTAAGGAATTTATATTCTAATGCAAAAAACAGTATAGCAAAATAAGAAGAAGTTCATTACTAGAGGGCTAGTCAGTAGAAGATGAATATATTTGACCACAGCAATTCACAATGATCATTTACTGAGGCATAGAGAGTTTGAATTGGTTATTCAGTGGAATGCGTGCCCACACCAATGGAATCATGCATGTTTCTCTCAAAGAAACGTTTGAAGAAGCCCTAGATTATCCTACCTACTCTTACATCCTCTGGGGATAGAGACTGTATCTCCTCTAACTTTATATTAGACCAGTGCCTAATCAGCAATCACAATATACCTCAACAAGCATTTATTAAGCCTTTACTGTATGATAAAGCTGAAGGTGCAAAGATAAAAATAACAATTCCTCTCCTCTAAGAGTTTAGATTCTTTGTAAACATGGGACAACATGACCATATAGAGTTATATTAATATATATGTATGTAGATATATACACATAAATACATACATACATACACACACAAACATATATATATATATATATCGAGAGAGAGTAACCAAACTCTTAACACAAAATGAGTGCTTAGACAGATTGAATGAATAAGGTCATTGAAGATTTTCACAGGGATATGTAATGCCAAAGCAACTGGACAAAATGTGAGAAATTTGGTCAGCCTGGTCAAATTTCATGTTATCTCATCAACGTGGATACTTCCTCTGCTGCTGGTACAGATCACACCCTATGTTTTTCCTTACTATGTAATTGTTATTCATGTTCTCCCATGCATCCTCCCCTGAAAAGGCTAGAGTTCTCTCTCAAGGACTTTTTTTGTTTCATGAGTATACATAGTATTCTCGGATTGTCTATCTGTTATCTCCTGATCTCACTATAATACCAACTCCCATCATAATTTCTTATCCCTTATGCCACTTCTGGTCCAAAGGTCATTTTGAATGGAAATGTTTGGCAGTCTTCCAGCACCCACCCTTTTCATTTCCTTTTTGGCCACCCACAAAGCACTTTGATTTTTTGAAAATGATGGTGTTCCACGATTCCCAACCACACAACAGGGAGTCTATTTGCATAAAAAAAAAATGATGTTTTACTTCATTTTGGGTTGGGTAGCTGCTCAAGATCATTAAAATAGTGGTTCAGTTCCCAAGTGTACTCCAGCTCACTTTCCTCCTCTCATTCATCCCAGTGATTTAACATCATATGTAAACAAAAGCAATCTGCTCTGAATGGTGAGAAGAAAAGAAAATCAATGTTGCTGCCTCAGGCAACGTGCAAGTCCCTGATGCCCTCTTCCCACCCAACTACTTTCCAATTAAACGAGGGAGTTTTCCTTCCCTTCCCTAGGTCCTCCACACAAACCAGAGGCCAAAGCTAGGAAAGGACTCTGGCATTCTATGCCAGTCTAGAAGAATGGGGTTGGGAAAAATGAGACTGAATCAATTCCTTTCTCAGTTTACTAAAAAGAATATATTTGGGGGAAGAGAGGAGTCCAATTTGTTTGGCACAGAGAGAAATAATATGAATTAAGATTCATTAATTCTAAAATCATAGATTCACTTTTAGAAAGGTCCTTAGTTACCATTCATAAAACACTGCACAGTATCTGAGCACATTTTTTTTCAGTCATATCCAACTCTTTGTGGCCCCATTCGGGATTTTCTTGGCAAGGATGTTGGAGTGGTATAACCCTTCCTGCTTCAGCTCATTTTACAGATGAGAAAACCAAGGCAAACAGGGCTAAATAACTTGCCCAGGGTCACACAGCTTGGAAGTTAAGTATCTGGACTGGATTTGAATTGAGGAGAGGCATCTTTCTGACTCTAGACCTGTCACTCTATCCACTGTACCATCTAGCTTCCCCAAGGAGAACACATAGTAAGCCCTGAATAGATAGTTATTTCTTTCCTTTTCCTCAAATTAAACCTCCTCATTTTTGTAGATGAGGAAACTGAGGCTCACAGAAAGTAAATGGAATGCCCAAGGTCACATGGTTACCACATAATCTTAGATAGAATTTGAACTCAGGTCTTTCTGACTCCCAGTCTATCACTATTCAATAACTATTCACTTATCTGCCTCACACTCTATGAAACGTAGGGGAAAGGTTCTTATCCTGAGATCAGTTAACTTGAAAAAACATCCTGAATTCAATTTTCAAATGAAATGGTATTTCAACACAATGGCTTTTATATTTAAATCCATATACTTTATTTTATTCATTTATAAACACAATTCTGAGAAAGAATCTACAGCCTTCACCAGAGATTGCAAAAGGGGACGATGATGTTCTGATGCAGAATATCAGAAATGGATCAGACCTTAGCACACATATCACAGAATGTCAGATCTTAGAATATGGAACACAGAAAGTCAAAGATGAAAAGGATCTCAGAATATAAAACAAGGAGTGTCAGTATTCAAGGAGTCAAGTACCTAGAATAAATTGTGGGCATAGCAAGTTAGTAAAGAGGACAGCAGACAGCTCTATAAAGGTACAACATGCTTTCTGACAATTCATCAGTTAACATCTCTCATACATCTTCTTACATTATCTGCATTGTTCTGGCTCCTGGAATACTGGGGCTGCCATTTCCTCATGATGGCAATTGTCAAGGAAATTCTCTTGTGAGTGTCTTATAAAATATGAAAGGGAAACCAATTGGATTTGTTTGAAGAACAGATAGGAACCACTACAGAGAGTATTTGTGTGCAAAAGGTGGGAGTGATAGGGAAAGTCCTCCAGGAGACAAGAGCCAGGACCCTCTAGGTCTGATCTGAGTAAGGAATACAATTCACAAACTGAGTGGAAGTTTAGCCTCATCCTAATGAGGAAGTAGCAGAGCAACCTTACAGAGCCTAATGTGTATGAGTACTCTATAACTTCTCAACTTGTATAAAGCCTCAGTCTACATAATAAGGTGACCACTGTCAATTCCTAACCGGCCTCTTAGAGGTATAAAAGAGAATGACTCAAAATTAGAATTATAATGTTTCCAATTGGTATGTTTTGTGTTTTATAGGCTTAATTTTATATTTATTTATTTTTATATCTATTTATTTAATAGTATATTTAATTTTATTTATTTATTTTAATAATAATTATATTATGTTATAATATCATAATATAAATATTTAAATTATAAATGCAAAAATTCAATTTAAATTTCTATATCTATATGTAAATATAGATAAAAAAATTCTAAAAATTAAAAAATATATAATTACTATTTAAATATTTATTTAATATTATATGGTTTGTGTTTTATAGGCTTAAATAGTATATAGTCCTACGACAGAATTCAGGAATGATTTAGTCCAGACATTTACAGATGGGAAAATTAAGGGCCTCAGCGGTTTAATGGATCTTGTTCAAGGTTCCACAAATTCAAAATAACAGAGAGAGAAAATGAATCTAGGTGATAGATTCTTAGATTTATACCCAGAAGGCACCTGTTGTTTGTCTTTGGTTTCTTTAAAGAGGGCTAATGATGTCATTGGTGATGTCTTGACTCCTGCATGCATTGGATTTAAGAGAGACAGAGTTCTACAAAGTAGTTATCCACATCGTCTCTTCTACAGTCATTGAAGTTCAGTAGCAAGACATAGTCAGAATGACCAGAGATGGTCCAGCATGTAGTGGATGACCTTAGCATCTTCAGTGTCTGATCAAGCTCTAAGTGCTCCACAGTGTCTGCTTCAGCTATTTTCATGGACATTGGAACAAACTGTCTTCATCCACCCATCCCACCAGAAGTCTTCACATAGTTGAGGTCAATAGTCACCTAACTCACTGACAAGTTTGAAGCCAGTTGGTTACCCTCAACCTGGTTTAATCCATCTGCTGAGATGGTTTTACCTGAATGTGGCTGCTGTCTTGCTATAGCTTCTTACAGCTACAGGTGAGAGATGGGTAATAGGTGGACACAAGGGTGGATGCAGAGCCCTAAAAAGGGATTGGCAAGCCCTAGTCCTCCTTGAATACCCCATATACCATAAAGGCCAGCTAGTCCAATGCCCTAATGTTACCGAGGAGAAAACAGATACCCAGAGAGATAAAGTGACTTGTCCAGAGACACACAGGTAGGAAGTGGCACATCAGACATTTGCATTCAGTTGCTGCAGATACAATTCTCTTTCTACTTTGCCTGCTGAATCTATATAATCATAGGATCATATCCCTAATGCTGGAAGGGACCTCAGAGGCCATCTGATACACTCTTCTTATTTTAGAAATGAGAAAACTGAGATCCAAGTAATGTAACAGAAGTGAACCAAAGTTTTCTAACTCCATCAGTTATCTCTTTCCGCTTTGCCACCATCCTTTCCCTTAGATCATCAGTCCCATGTTTTGATCAGGCATAGCAGATGATCAGTGAGCTGATCACAGACTTAAATAGGAAGAGGCAATGATGTTGGATCATATTTTAAAATGAAGAGCTACTTCCAATGATCCCAAGATGCTCCATATTTTAAAAGTCCATTCCTATTACATTAATATTTTCCTAATATTGCTCCATAGCTTCAAATCATGAAAATCCATGTCCTCAAAAGAATAAAAATTACAGGTGATCCAAAAAGTATTGGAATGACACTGACAAGCATTCTCAGTCTGCCTCAAATGCTAAATTATGACTTACTTTGTGAAATGAAACTGTAGAAACAGAATTATGGGACTTAAAACTGAAAGGCACTGTAGGAGTAATTTAGCCCAATCTTCTCATTTTATAGATAAGAATTGAATCAAAAAGAAGTGAAGTGACCACATAAGGGACTATTTTCATATCAGTGGTAAAGATACAGAGGTGGGATTCGAACCAAGGGCCTCTGATTTCAAATCCAAAGCCCTTTTCACTCTTTCATGTATCTCTTGTTAGCATTAAAGACAAGGAAAACATGAATAGGGAGTTGAGATAGGCATACTGAGAGAATGAAAAATGAAGAAATCCAAGTGCAACATTGGTATCCTCAGTATCAAAAGAATCAAACAATGATCTTCTCTCAGCCTACCCAGTGCCCCTCACTCCCAGTGCATTGAGTGGATCCTCTCTGGTCCCCCTAACTCACATGATGATTCACATGGACACAAATGAAGTCATTAGAAGTAACCCAGGAAAGTATGTCTAAGACCTATGAAATCTCAAGCAAAAACTGACAACCTTAGAGGCACAGGTGGTGTTTTTAGACACTACTGTCAATCGAAGTTAGTGGATTTAGAAAAGAAAAACCATCTGGGGAGTGAGCAACTGGCTAAGTGGACAGTGTCTGAGAAAGGGATTTGGATTTCTGGACCTTGGCTTACAACATACAAATGATGGGCAATTGGCCAGGGATATAGTATGTCTGACAAGGACTGGTAAAAACATATTTTGCTTGAGTCTGGCAAATCTTATCAAGAACACTTTAAGCTGAAAGAGGAGGAGGGGGGTGGAAGCCTGCCCACATGGATCTGCTAATCCTGAAACCACAGAGCACAGCAGGTAAAACATAGAAAGAGAAACAGCTGAAGGGAAAACCAGTAATTCAAGGTGTCAGTAATGAAGAAAGACACTAAGAAAACTCCTGTCTACAGTTATTCACAAGGATAATAAACAGGATGATACAGAGATTCTAACAGAAGGAAGTCAGTATCACACCGTAGATATCATTGTGACTAAGTGAGAAGTAGCTCAGGACTGTAATATGACTCTAAAATGATATGCTTTTCTCAAAATAGGTAAGAGTTATGCAGGATCATTATTGTTAAGATGATATACTCACATGAAGAATTCCAGAAATGCCAGATTTCTCCCCTTTCATGAAGAGCATTCAAGTGAGGGTCAATGAAAGGCAGAATAGAAGTAACATTATAGAGTAATTATTCTATAAACCACCTGGACAGAAGCAGTACATAGATGAGAAGCTCAGAAAATAGATCACAAACCTGGCATAATATTCATAATGATGAGGGATATCAGATATATGGATATCTTCTGGAACTCTCTCCCCAAAGCAGAATAGGGGATAATTATGTGATTTGCCTTAATGATAATTTCATCCTTCAAAAGGATGGAGGAAGTAACATGGAAAAATATAATTCTGAACCTAATTCTGACCACCAAAGAGGAACTAGCGGCATGAGTAGAAATGATGGGAACCTAAGGATCAGTTACTATGCAGTTGCCGAGTTGAAGGTAAGGAAGAAGTATATCATAGGCATGGAAGGTGCCAGCACCTTCCAGCACAGAGGAAGGAGAGAAAGATCATATAGAATCAAACTCATACCATAGATCTAAGGAGAACAGATTTCAGAGAAGATGGGTAACAGCTGCTAAAGTGATTTTTCTTAAGTGCAGGTCTGACCCTGTCATTCCTCTATTCAGCAAATCTTCAAGTGTCTCCCTATTGTCTCCAAGATCAAATACAATCTTTTTATTTGACATTGAAAACCCCTCTGAATGTGGCCCTATTCTATTTTTTCCAGTCTGCTTATAGGTTTTTCACCTTCCTGATTGCTGTTTATCTTTTTATGTACTTCCTCACATGGCCCTCCTTCTCCCATCTCTGTTTTTGCAGTGACCATCCTTCATGGCAGGAGTGCTCTCCTTCCTCACCTTTATCTCTTAGACCTCCTTACTTACCTCTAGCTTCAGTTCATGCAACACTTTCTACATGACTGACCTTTCCTGCTTCTTCTGACTGCTAAGATCCTCCCTCCCTTGCCACCTTGTCCGTATTCTGTAAATACCTAGACATGTACATGTTAACTCCCCTAATAGAATGGAAGTTGTATGGTTGTGTTTGTATCCCTCTAGCACAGGGTCTCATACAGAATAGGCACTTAATAAAACTTCAATGTTTAGTTGCTTGATTGATTGATTCATCTCGTGGCCAAATATTTTTTCAGGGAAATGGATTGATTGTTCCAGTAGCCACGTATTTTTGTCATGATATTGACCTAAGAGAAGTGAGAAATTCTAAAGAATTTCATTTGGAAAACAAATGATACAAATGACACAAAAGAGGAGTCGCCTAAAAATATTAGGTCTTCTGACATACCCTTCTCACCACCCACTAGTCTAGGATGATTATTTTCCAACCTCACAAAGGTCCTCAAGGTCCTGGATGGACATAATTGGGTTCGAACTTCAAGGAAACCCAAGTTGATCAGGGCTTCCCCCATAGAAGTCAGCTAGAACAGTCCTGGGGTAAAGGCAGAGCTAGTCTCCCTCTGAGTAGCTTCACCAGGTCTGTGTCTGCTCCTTTCTCCTTGTGCTTTATTGGTTTTCACAGCTCTTTATGGCTGGTAATTAATCGTCACAACACATAGGTGAGGTAGTTAAGTGTTATTAACCCCCTTTCATAAAAATTTCAATTTAATCCCTTTATATTTATGACTACTTTGTATCGTTTTTTAAAACTCCTTATCCCAAGATGAAGATTTAGGTGCATTTAGATCAGCAGATTTGCTGGGCTCTCATATCCCCTGTTAGAGAGGGAGAGAGAGAGAGAGCCAGGAAGAAACTATCAGACTTGTAGACAGAAAGATAACTTCACTACAGCTATAACTGCAGCATAGACCCAGAAATGAAAGTTTAAGGGACAGAATGAAGGGTAGGGCAAGGCCTGCTCCTCTAGAAAGCTGTCTTCTCAGGGAGCCACTGGGCTACAGGTAACCTATCTTACTTTCATTATCCTTTTCTTCTTCTCTTTGTGATCCTCCATCATTATCAGCAGCAGCAGCAGCATTTTGGTCTGCACTTTTAATTCCATCCAACTAGGAATTCCTAGTATGGAAATTACTTCTATTAATGCACATCATCAACTTATCTCTAGGTTATCTATTTGGAGTTACCCAAGAGTATTGAGAGGTTAGGTGACTTGCTAATGGCCAGGGACAAGACTTGAACCTAGGACTTCCTGATCATAAGAATGCTTTTTTTAATCCACTACACCATACTACATCACACTGTTATTCCTAATTGAACAATTATTACCAGGGATTTGAAGCTTATTTGCATAAGACTATCTTCATTACTGGAGACCGGTTCCTCAGTATCTCTTTCCTGCATGGGGTACAAAATTGTAAAGAGGTTGGGGAAAATGCAATCCTGCTTTTTGGGGCTTTGACCTTTAAGTGAAAAAATATGGAATTGGGTAGAGCCAAGATGGTGGAGTAAAAGCAAGGACTTGCTTGAGCTCTTCCCTCAAAGCCTCCAAACATCTGTAAAAAATGTCTCAGTAAATTGTGGAGCTACACTACCCACAGAATGACTGTGTGAAGCAAATCTCCAGCCCAAGACAGCCTGGGAGGGGGACAGAAAGCATCTATTATGCCAGGTGGGAGCAGAGTGCAGTTCAGTATGGGTTGCACCTATGAGCAGGCTTTGGGGGAAATAAATCACTTGCAACTGTCACAGTTTCCAGACTTCTCAACCCCAAAACACCAAGGTCAACTTGGAAGGTAAGTGAAAAAAACCTGTAGGACCTCTGTGAGAGAGTAGTAGTCTGGCCCTAGCCCTAGGGTGACAGAGGGGGCAGAGGAGCCCACAGCAGCCTCAGCAACAGCAACATCAGCAATAGGAGCTGTTTCTGGAGCTCTAAGCCCACAGATTGTAGAGGGATCAAGCAGCAGACAGTAAACCCCCCTACCCTTCACTGGAAACAGAGAAATACTTTGACAAAGAGCTCAAAAGTCTAGTAATTAGCCAGGGAAATGAGCAAAATGCAGAAAATAGAATTACTTTGATAACAAGAAAGATCAAGACATACAACCAGAAGACAATAAAGTCAAAGCTCCTACATCCAAAGACTCCAAGAAAAATATGAATTGGTCTCAGGCCATGAAAGAGTTCAAAAAGAAATTTGAAAATCAAGTAAGAGAAGTAGAGCAAAAATTGGGAAGAGAAACGAAAGTGATGCAAGAAAATCATGAAAAACAAGTCAACTACTTACTAAAAGGAACCCAAAAACATGCTGAATAAAATAACACCTTAAAAATAGAGTAATCCAAATGGCAAAAGAGATCCAAAAAGCTAATGAAGAGAAGAATGCCCTAAAAAGCAGAATTGACCAAATGGCAAAGAAGGTCCAAAACCTCATTGAAGAAAAGGATTCCTTTAAAATTAGAATGGAGCAGATGGAAACTGACAGCTTCATGAAAAATCAAGAAATTATAAAACAAAACCAAAAGAATGAAAAATAGCAGATAATGTGAAATATCTCATTGGAAAAATAGCTGACCTAGAATATAGATACAGGAGAGACAAGTTAAAAATTATTGGACTATCTGAAAGCCAAAAAAGAGCCTTGACATCATCTTTCAAGAAACTATCAGGGGAAAATGCCCTGATATACTAGAACCAAAGGGTCAACTAGAAATGGAAAGCATCCACTGATCACCTCCTAAAAGAGATCCCCAAAAGGAAACCTCTTAGGAATATTATAGTCAGATTCCAGAATTTCCAGATCAAGGAGAAAATATTGCAAGCAGCCAGAAAGAAACAATTTGAGTATTGCAGAGACACAATCATGATAATGCAAGATCGAGCAGCTTCTACACTGAAGGATCAGAGGGCTTGGAATATGATAGTCCAGGGAGCTAGTCCAAAGGAGCTAGAATTAAAACCAAGAATCACCTACCAAGCAAAACTGAGTATAATACATCAGGGGGAAAAAATAGTCATTCAATGAAATAGAGGATTTTCAAGTATTTTTGATGAAAAGACCAGAGCTGAATAGAAAATTAGATTTCCAAATACAAGAATCTAGAGAAGCATGAAAAGGTAAACAGGAAAGAGAAATAACAAGGGAATACTAAAGTTGAACTGTTTACATTCCTACATGGAAAGATAATATTTGTAAACCTTGAGTGTTTTCTCAGTATTAGGGTAGTTGGAGGGCACAGGAGGAGCTGAATATGAAGGAATGATTTCTAAAAAATTAAAATTCAGGGGAGAGAGAGGAATATATTGGGAGAAGGAGAAAGGGAGAAACAGAATGGGATAAATTATTTCTCACATAAAAGTGGCAAGAAAACGTTTGTATAAGGAAAAATATAAGAGGGAAAGAATGAACCTTACTCTCAACAGATTTGGCTAAAGGAGGAAACAACATGCACACACTTAATTGGGTATGAAAATCCATCTTATCCTACAGAAAAGTAGGGGGGAAGGGGATAAGTGGGAGGAGAGGATGATAGAAGGGAGGGCAAATGGGAGGAGGGGGTAATTAGAAGTAAACACTTTTGAGGAGGGATGAGATCAAAAGAGAGAATAAATAATTGGGGTGCAGGACAGGATGAAGGGAAATATAGTTAATCATACATGACTACACATGTATAACCAATATTGAATTGCTTGCCTTCTCAATGGGGGTGGGTAGCGAGGGAGAAAGGGAGGGAAGTTGGAACTCAAAAGTTTTAAAAGTGAATGTTTAAGATTGTTTTTACAGAAAACTGGGAAATAAGACATATAGGTAATGTGGTATAGAAATCTATCCTGCCCTACAAGAAAATAGAGGGGAAGGGGATAAGAGAAGGGTGGTGTGGTAGAAGAGAGGGCAGATTGGGGCACAGGGTATACAGAATGCACACTCTTGGGGTGGGCAGAGGGGAAAGGTGGGGATAAAATTTGGAACTCAAAATCTTGTGAAAATGAAAGTTGAGGGGCATGGGGCCAAGATGGCAGAGTAACAGTATGAATTGTCTAGAGTGCTGACCCCAAGCCCAGCCAAATACCTGTAAAAAAAATGACTCTAAACAAATTCTGGGGCTGCAGAACCCACGGAATGATGAAGTGATGCAAATCTCCAGCCCAAGACAGCCTGGAAGGTTTCCAGGAAGTATCTATCATGCCATACTGAGAGTACAATGCAGTCCAGTGAGGGCCACGAGTTCACAGAGGGGACTTGAGCAGGCCTTGGGGAGAATGAATCTCTGGTGGTTTCCAGACTGCAAGACCCCAAAACACTGAGGATAAATTAAAAGGTCAGTGGGAAAAACCTGAGGGACCAGTGCAGGAGGGAGGCGGCCAAGGAACCCACAGCAGCCACAGCAGCATCAGGGGCAGAGACAGTGCTTGTTTTTAGAATTCTAAGCCCACAGATTGTGAGAGAATCCAGCAGCTGACAGTATTCCCCCCACTCCCACTGGAAGCAGAGATCTACCTTGACAAAGAACTCAAAAGTCAAGTAAATGGTTGGGAAAATGAGAAAAAAAAAAACAGAAAAAGAATCAGACTATAGAATATTACTCTGGTGACAAGGAAAACAGAAGAAAACAAAGTTAAATCTCCTCAATCCAAAGCCTCCAAGAAAAATATGAATTGGTCTCAGGCCATGGAAGAGATCAAAAAAGATTTTGAAAACCAAATAAGAAAAGTAGAGTAAAAATTGGGAAGAAAAATGAGAGTGATGCAAGAAAATCATGAAAAAACAAATGAACTCCTTGCTAAGAAGACCCAAAAATGCTGAAGAAACTAACACTTTAAAAAATAGACTAATCCAAATGGAAAAAGAGATCCAAAAAATCAATGAGGAGAAGAATGCCCTAGAAAGCAGAATTGACCAGATGGAAAAGGAGATCTGAAAGTTCACTGAAGAAAATAATTCCTTAAAGATTAGAATGGGAGTAGATGGAAACTAATGACTTTATGAAAAATCAAGAAATTGTAAAACAAAACCAAAGGAATGAAAAAATAGCATATAATGTGAAATATCTCATTGGAAAAATAAGTGACCTGGAAAATAGATCCAGGAGAGAAAATTTGAAAATTATGGGACTACCTGAAAGCCATGATCAAAAAAAAGCCTATACATCATCTTTTATGAAATTATCAAGGAAAACTGCCCTGATATTCTAGAACCAGAGGGTAAAATAAATATTGAAAGAATCCACTGATCACCTCCTGAATGAGTTCTGAAAAGAAAAGCTCCTAGGAATATTGTAGACAAATTTCAGAGTTCCCAGGTCAAGGAGAAAATACTGCAAGTAGCCATAAAGAAACAATTCGAGTACTGTGGAAATACAATGAGGATAACACAAGATCTAGCAGCTTCTACATTAAGGGATCAAGGGACTTGGAATATGACATTCCAGAAGTTGAAGGAATTAGGATTAAAACCAAGAATCACCTGCCCAGCAAAACTGAATATTATACTTCAGGGGGGAAAAATGGTCATTCAATGAAATAGAGGACTTTCAAGCATTCTTGATGAAAAGACCAGAGCTGAATAGAAAACTTGACTTTCAAACGCAAGAATCAAGAGAAGCATGAAAAGGTAAACAGGAAAGAGAAATCACAAGGGACTTACTAAAGCTGATCTGTTTACATTCCTACGTGGAAAAATAATATTTGTAACTCTTGAGACTTTTCTCAGCATTTGGGTAATTGGAGGGATTATATACACATATATAGACAGAGGGCACAGGGTGAGTTGAATAGGAAAGGATGATATCTAAAAACATAAAATTAAGGGGTGAGAGAGGAATATATTGGGAGGGAAATGTAGTTAGTCTTTTGCAACATGACTTTTATGGAGGTTTTTTGCATGACTGCAAATGTATGGCCTATATTGAGTTGCTTACCTTCTCAGTGGGGATGGGTAGGGAGGGAGGAGGGGAGAGAAGTTGGAACTCAAAGTTTTAAAGGTGAATGTTTAGAATTGTTTGTACATGCAACTGGGAAATAAGAAATACAAGTAATAGGGTATAGAAATCTATCTTGCCTTACAAGAAAAAATAGGGGAGATGGGAATAAGGGAAAGGAGGGGTATGATAGAAGGAAGGGCAGAATAGGGGAAGGGGTAATCAGAATGCATGGTGTATTGGGTGTGGGAGGGGAGAGATGGGGAGAAAATTTGGAACACAAAATCTTGTGGAAATGAATGTTAAAAACTAGATAGAAATAAATTCAAAAAAAAAGAAAGTGGATAATGAAAACTAAAAAATAAATTAATTAGGAGAAAAAAAGATATACAGTCAGTGGAGGGTAAATGATCTATATAGGGTTATAATAATATTAAATGCCAGAGCCAGATTCTAACCCAGGTTTTGGGACTCCATATCCAGTGCTTGGGTTTCATGCATTATTCTCCTTTTCTATAGAACAACAGTATCACAGAATCTTAGAGTAGGAAAGGACATATTCACTCCATAAATGAAGAGTAAATGCCTCAATACACCATGGAAAGTGATTTTTCATTTTCTTTTTATTTTATTTTACTTTTAATAATAAAGAACTTCTCATCTCCCAGGGAGATTTCATTTTGGAGTTGCAAGATGTTTACAAGATTTTTTCTTTCAGTCATCTCTACTTCCCTCTATAAATTCTATCTAATATTCCTAGTCGCTCTTCAGACAGGTAAAACAAATCTAATTGTAATTGAAACAAATTCACCTGAAATTCAGTTGAAACAAAGGCATTGATCTTAAGCCCCTTAGATCTTTTCTTCTCTATGGCAAATATTCCCAGTCACCTTAAATAATTCTCATTTTCATAGGCTATAGTCTATACTCCACACTAGTTGACTTCTGAGTACTCTTGAACTTTGCATTTTCTTTCCTAAAATGTACTACCCAAAAACATATACAGCTTCAAAGTTGTTGCCAATGGGTATCACAATTGAAGGCAGAGTTTAACTGTGGAGAACTTTCCCTATTCTTTTCTGCAAAAGGGCTATTTCTCCCCAGACCATACCAGCCAACTCTCATGGGGACTGGTAATCTCTCTGGTCCTCACCTCTTTATCTACTCATTTCTTTAAAGACTTACCTCTGTTTACAAAATAACCTAGCATAGCTACAAAAACAATGCATGAACTAATAATTCTAACCTAGGGAAACAAGTCTTAGGTTTACATGCTTTTCTTTTCTTCCATTTTGTGAAATTTAAAACAAAAATTATGAAAAAAATAAAAAGAGTTCAGCACTTTCATATCAGTGTGATTTCTGATGATGAGGATAAGGGTTAGTCCTTGACCTATTTAAATTGTTGTATATTTTAGACAACCAGTGTCTTCTACCATCTTCCCCATAAATGTACAGATAATGTAACATGCATGATTGATAATGAGTTTTTAATGTGAAATAGAATGAGTCTAGGGAAGTGGTGCAGTAGTTTATATATACAACATATATATGTGAGGACAAATGCATGCACACATACACACACACACACACACACACACAGACTATACATTCACCAAAATCCAAGTACTCATTTTCATTATTATACAATATTTTTCCAGACTGAGGAACACTACAAATCCCAATGTCCTTTGCTAGCTTCTGGCCACTTCCTCATCTCCTAAGGAAGGTTTGGTCTCATGCTACATCCTTCCCTGCCAGTCTCTAGCCTGAGTACCCTGTAAAATAAAGAATAAGAGCAGACTATTTCTATGTTCCCTTTCAACTCTAAAATCCCATGAACTATTATTGTATGTTACCTGACCAGGTCATAGAACATCAAACAGGCATCTCCTCCATTTTGAAAACAGATTCTATGAAGGCCCAAGGTCACACAGAGAAAGTATGAATTTGAACCTAGCTTCCCTTCCTCCATAGCCAAAGCTCGAGGTAAACATCCAGGTGCCTTACATCTTTAGAGCCTGCCTCAGGACAGCATAAACACTTCTCAAATAGTTCTCTAAAGAGGAAAATATTCAGTGTTCGCCTTCCTCTGTCCCTCCTCTCTTTGTTCTCCCCTCTCCCTTCTGAAAACACATTTTCATATGGAACTGTGTTGGTGGATGAATGGATTGTATTGTATTTTACATAGTAACTAAATTCCTTAGGGCAAGCTGGAAGTACTCTTCAAAAATACCCCCTGGTGAACAGCTCCAGAAACAAGATTTTAAGAAGGAAACTGACTGTATTTTCCCAAAGATAAAACAATCCGGTGAAAAGTGAAAAGTTCAGTTGGCTCGAATGAATCCCCAAACCCAGTTATTTCAAGCTTTTTTTCCTCCTAAATTCAGTCAAACCCATTTTTGTTTTGTTGTGCTTTGTTTTCATATACACACAGCCTTCCTGGGCTTTGGAAATAGCCCTTTGCCTCCAAGTAGTCATTGATGTCAGACAAAGACACATTCATTTTAACTGTGGAGAAGTACGGACCTGTAAAGTCAGGAAACAATACCATGGTCCTGACAGTGTTTTACTAAACCTTTGACAGCCCGTCTATACATCATGAACACATATGCTTGCACACACACACACAGTACAATTAACAGTAAAACATAAGTATTAAAGCTCTTGCAGTATCAAGAACTCTGTGCTCAGTGCTAATGAAATACTAAGTCTCCAAAGTGCACAAAGTGGATTGAGGAGACAGAAAAATGAAGGAAAAAACACACACTCTCACATACACACACACTCACACACATGCACACATACACACTCAAACACACACACACACACTCACACACATTTTGGTAGTCTTCCTAGAAAGTTTGCAGCTCCCTTGTCAGAAGATAATACCTCACCAGATTTTGGAGTGACAATTGTACTTTTGTTGGGTGTTCGTCATGACCCCATCCACTGCATATTATCATCATACTACCACCCTGCTCCCTCCTCTACTCATCCCTAGGATTTCCTCTTTGAGAAACCTTCTGAGATTTCATAGACAGATCAGCACCATCAACTTTCTTTCAGCGCATATGGCGACATTTCTACACGAGGAACACACTCCATCTGGGATCCAACAAGGTGGAGCTTGCTCCAGCCAACTGACCCAGGTTAGGACTCAACATTAGACACATTAATGTCGCAAACCATGTGAAACACTAATTAATCCTCCACTTTGATGGCACTTGTCTGTTAATCTAACTCTATCAATCACTGCTGTAGTCAGGAACCTCGAGTGCTTTGCCATCTTCCTCTTCACTAAGAAACTCCTTTCAGTTCTATAACTATACATGCAGGTTAGTCTAGGCTTGGTCCTGATGGATCCCGGCTTCTAATGAGAGAAGTTAAGGCATTTTCTCTCATACTTTTTGACTCATTAGGCCGCCACCCTGGTGCCCTAGGGACAATTTTCTTAAAGTTTAGATTTTTATTCCTGTCTGGGGTCTCCTCAAAGAGTGGGGTAGAAAGGTACTAAATAGTCAATATGAATCAGAGAGGGAACAGGCATTTATCTCCAAATACAAAGGAAATGCTAACACAAAACATGAACAATTACACATTGAAAGAATTTAAACAAGATTCACTGACTTAACTTATAACTATTGTTACACTCTCCTGAGAGGTTGAAACTGAAACCTCACCGGAACATAAAGTAGTTTGCAGAACTATTGAATAGATATTCCACATTTTACCTCAAGACTACCTTGTCTACTCAAAGCCCATGTCTCCTGGCCAGCTAGGCCTGGGCTTGAAATCCTCCTGAAATTCAAGGTGTTGATGGCTACTGGTGCTGATGTTCTATAAACAAACTTCCTAATAGTTATCTCCACCTAAAGAACTCAGGACCTGTGGCTCTCTTGAACTCACAAAGTCTCCTCTTAGCCTGCAATCATCTGTCCTGAGTCAGGCAAAGAAACACAAATCCAAAGAAACAAGCAGAAGTTCAGGGTCAACCTTGCCTAGCATGAGTCTCATACTTCAGACGCTATATGGAAATAGTTCCCTAGCTACAATGGTCAAGGAGAGTCAGCTTTCTCTTGTCTGCAAAGAAAATCCCAGAGTTACATGATATTACCTGAAGAGTCAAAGGAAGAGAGCCCAGGGTGGAGTCATTCCCTTTTTAAAAACTCACTGAGCCACTGATTCAGTGGCCAATAAAGGGATTTTGTAATTACCCCTGAGTCATCCAAGTGTTGATTCACCCATGACCAAAAGAACCCAAGATCTGAATTAACATCTATAGTTAGCCAGAATTAAGAAACACTGCTCTGTGCTTGTTCCATTCAATCCTAGTTACAATAGGAATATATATAAATCTCAAAACATTTTTTATTGTTAAGACTCAAACTGCTTCTTTTAAGAGATTTCAGATATTAACAGTTGTATGTTCTAATACACGCAAGGACAGTCCGTTCCCCAAGATGTCTCGAGTATCTCCAGACTGTCGCATGCTATTGCCACACAATTCATTTGTAAACTACATTCTTTCAGTGTTTTGTAAGCTCCCAATCACAGAACCTTAAGGATGACAGAAATCATAGATTATCTAGTCCAGCTGCTTTCTGTATTTTGCATATGAGGAAACTGAGCTCCAGAGAAGGGGAAGGGAAGGACAGATTTAGAAATGAAAATGATGTAAAGTAAAAGATAACTTTTAAGTTTCTTTATGAAGAAACTACTATATGGCAAATGTTTCTTCAGGCATTAAAAATTTTGAAGATGGTGATGATGATGATAGCACTTTAAGATATTCAAAGCATCTTACAAATATCATCTCATTTTGTCCTCACAACAGCCCTGAGAGAAAGGTGCTAATCATAATCTCCATTTTACAGGAGAATTGAGGTAGATTGCACAATGTGGCCAAAGTGAGTGTGCAAAATTATCAATGAATTGAAAGTTAAAATTTAAAAGATTTTGTTGTTTTATTTGTTTTGTTTTTTCCTTTTCTTGTATCTCCTTTCAGTTACTTTTCTTTCTTAATTTTATATCAGAGAGTAGGTGTGATGTTATAGAAAGGGCACTGGTCTTGGAGTCAGGAGATAAGTTTGGTGCTTGACTCTGTCATTAACTTTTGTGAACCTCTCCCACCCTTGACCTCAGTTTCCTTTTCTGTAAAATGAAACAGTTGAACCAGATGACCTCTTGGCTCTGCCTCCAGCTCTGATACTATATGTTCTAGGGTCTTCCCTCCAACTCTGACATTATATGTTCTAAAGGGCACCCTAGCCCTGGTAATGTGTTCCCTCTTCTAAAGACCCTCTAAGTTCTGATACCTGGAGATTCCTAGGACTGGAGGTGGGGCTGGCGATAAATTTCACACCTTAGATTCCCATGTCTTTATTGCACAGCATTCCAATATCCTTAATGCCAGACCTCCTGTGTTACAACTGTCAAAGATCTTGGCTCCAGGGTTCATTCTAAAGAGTTCACTGCTTATTACAGCCTGTTTTGCCCACTCCCAGTGACTGTTTACTTAACTGGTTAATAATCACAGACCATGCAAAGGGCTGAAATGAAGGTCACCATGTGATGCTTTGGGACAGAAAGAATTCTTCCAATTAGTTAGGAATCAGTGAACTGCAGAACCCAGAATGGAGGGGCGGGGGGTGGAGCAGAGAAGAGCCAAAACAAGGGCTTGGAAGAGGTTACAGAACCAGTGCCCCAGCAACTAGCAGATCTTTGGGGAAAACAAAACCTTGCCCTGTCTAATGGGCCTGAAAACCTTGAGCAAACAAATTCAGAATCCAGACAGAAGGCAGAGCAAGGGCATGGCTGAGAGGGTCATTAAGCAGGCAGATTGGATCCAACAGGCAGCCCTACAGGAAGAAAAGCAGTCTCTGAGTAAGCCCTTCTAGGCACCTCTCCTGACCCAAGAAGGTAGAGATGGACAGCTGGAAGAGCTGGTGTAAGACACCACACATGAGATATGAGCAGGGTCTTGGAACTGGGAAACCAGACATGGGACAGGGGCAAAGGACACAGGGCATGGGACATGGGTCTGGGAAACCAAACACAGGATGTGACTGAAGGAAGCAAAGAATGGGACAAAGGATATGAGATCTATGTGAAATAAAGGTCACAGGATGTGGGACATTGGACATGGGCCACAGGGCATAGGACATGAGGCATTGCCTTATAGGATCCAGAACTCCAAGCACAGGGCACAGGGCATGAAACAGAATGAGGCAATATTCCTGTAAGACTTGGCTGTTATTCCATCCCCATCATCACACACACAGTCTCTATGTAGTAGAGCCCTGTGTTACCCTCAGTCTGTCTCCTAATTATAATAACCCAGGACCAAGCTTACAAGTGTCCAGGAAGAGTCTGGAAAAGAGACAGAACCCGTCCCCTCCTAGCTAAATACAGAGACACAGACACTCTGTGAGATCTACTGTAGTCTCGGCACAGCTGTTGTTTAGGCAATTAGTCTGGGGAGCCCCTGATCTTTACCTACAATCATCAAAATCTTCAAAGGGCTAATATCACCACAAACACTCCCCTGGCCCCAAAGCTTGGGGCTCATCACCTTCCAGAATTTATCTGTGATGACATCTTCAGCTGAGCCTTACAACAGTAAGTCCTTTCTAAACAAAACTCACAGCCTCCCAGAACCATGATCCACCTTAATCTATCTAGTCCACATTCTTTCTGAGCTACAGGTGGGAGGGAAAAAGGGAAAATGGAGCACACAGCCCACATCTTCCAGGCATCAGGGGATTTCTGCAGTCTAGGCTAACTCAGGATGGGACGTCCCAAAGGTCAAGCCCTGGCCCAGGCTGAATGCCTATCAAGTGGGGTTAGTGAGCTAACTCTCT
Organism: Bettongia penicillata ogilbyi; assembly: GCA_023548195.1. Taxonomy (NCBI): domain Eukaryota; kingdom Metazoa; phylum Chordata; class Mammalia; order Diprotodontia; family Potoroidae; genus Bettongia; species Bettongia penicillata. The sequence continues at coordinate 5,126,125 of JAJHZJ010000546.1, read as the reverse complement.
CATCAAAACTACTACCACCATTCCTCCATTCCTGACCTCTCCCGCCAAATGACATTTTCTTTTTTTAAGTCCTGACTAGAATGGTCCATTACACATTTGTAATTGAATTGGGATCATTCTAGTCAGGACTTAATCAAAAAAGAGTATGTCATTTGGGGAAGGGAAGTGAGGATTGCAGGAGATGAGGAAGCCTTGAGTTCAAATCTACCCTCAGTCATTTACTAGAAACAGGACCCTGGGAAAGTCATTTAAGCCTCTTTGCATCTCAGTTTCCACATCTCTAAAGTAGAGATAACAATGGCACCTACCTTTAAGGGTTGTTATGAGAATCAAAAGAGATGCCCTCTGTGAAGGGCTTTGCAGACCTCAAAGCTCTCTGTAAATGTTCACTGCCAGATAATAGGGACAGTAGCCATTATCATCCATGTCTGCATGTAGACTAGGGACTCTCTTTGAGATCCCTCTCTTTAAGCTCTAAATTTGGTGACCAACTGTTAAAACTTCATTCTCAATTGGTCACTAAGTATTTATGAAGCCTCTACTATGTAACAGGCATCATGCTAGGCATGGGGGATACAAGTCCAAAGAATGTAACTGAACAGTTTTACGGAAAATTTCCTCCTAGAAGTGTGTGTGTGTGTGTGTGTGTGTGTGTGTGTAAGAGACACACAGAGACACACAGAGGAAGACAGAGAGAGAGAGAGAGAGAGAGAGAGAGAGAGAGAGAGAGAGAGAGAGAGAGAGAGAGAATACTTATGCCCCTGAAGAAAAGGAAGAAAGGTTTCTATATGAAAACTTCCCAGGCTCCCACTATGCCTGGATCATCTCTATTGTCTCTACCATGCCTTTCCCTCTTCTTCTCACAAATTGAAAGCAAATGTTGGAAAAGAGGAAGCCCAAGTGTTGTGCAAGGTGTTGCTGGCGGAAAATCCTGCTAAGAGCTTATGTGGCTGGTGACAAGAAAGCTATAGTGTCAGGATACTGGGCATTTGAAAGGTACTCTAGAGTCCAGAGCAAGCCTGAGGGTAAGAAGGCTTGCAAGGGCTCATAAATTTGCAATAATTGGTCAGGCTCCAGGATCTAGTGATATCATTAGTTAGCCTTACTCACATCGGCAAATCCCACTACTCTCCTCAATGCCTCTTCCTCAGGCCCTCCCAAATTCACTTCAAGTCTCTTTCAAGGCCTTAAATAATTGACTCTATGATGTTTCCTCACCCCAGTTGATTCTGAGTTCACTTTTCTAGACTGCAGGACTACATACTCTCCCATGCTGCAGGTAGATGGGATCCTTGGGGATCATTTCCCTCAAACTTCCCTCTATTTTCAGGCAAGATGGTACCTCAAAAAGACAGACAAAAAGCCATCAGATTTGTAAAGAGGTTCAGAGAAATGTGGTCTATTAATTAGCAAACTGTTTTAGAGGTTAGTAACATCATAGTTGGGGCAGCTAAGTGGTACCATGGACAGAGCACTGAATCTGGAGCTAGGAAGATCTGAGGTCAAATTCAGCCTCAGACACTGTGTAACTCTGGGCAAATCACTTATTATTTGGGGAAAGGGCTGATTGTTAAACATTTACCAGCACCCTCCTACTAGATATACCTGAAATTTCCTCCCTATAGTTCTTTGTTATTGAATCACTGTCCAGCTTTTAAATCTCAACTCAAGTGCCCCTTCCTCTAAAAATACCTCTCTGATCTTCCCCTTCCAGAAATGATCTTCCAAATAAAAGCTCACATAGCACTTCATTTTGTACCTTTCTATTATATTTATGGTATGTAAATTTGCCTCAGTTCTTGGTTTTTTTAATATAAACTATTTTTATTTTTTAATTAATTTAATTTTAGTTTCCAACAATCACTTCCATTAGTTTTTGAGTTTTAAATTTTCACCACTTCCCTTCCCCCCAAAGTGGTATGCAATCTGATAAAGGCTCTACATAAACATTCTTATAAACATATTTTCATATTAGTCATGTTGTAATGAAGAATTAGAATGAATAGGAGAAACCACAAGGAAAAAACAAAATGAGAGAGAGAGAGAGAGAGAGAGAGAGAGAGAGAGAGAGAGCGCAAATAGAATGCTTTGATCTGCATTCAGACTCCAGAGTTCTTTCTCTGGATGTGGATAGCATTTTCCAAATTCACAGCATCCTAACACTATGGCTTTCTTGCTGGCAGCTACATAAGCTCTTAGCAGGATTTTCAGGTGGGGACAATTTGCATGGCTCTTGGGTTTCCTCTTTTTCCAATGGAAAATAATAACTGACTCGCCCAGGGTCGCACAGTGTCTGAGGCTAGATTTGACCTTTTGGAGTTGTCTTAGATCACTGCATTGTTGCAAAGAGCTAAGTCTATCAAAGTTAGTCATCATACAATATGGTTTTTGCTGTGTACAATATTCTATTCTTTCTGATCATTTCACTCAGCATCAGTTCATATAAGTCTTTCCAGGCTTTTATGAAGTCTACCTGCTCATCATTTTTTATAGCACTATAGTATTCCATTACATTCATATACCACAACTTATTCAGCCATTAGCCAATTAATGGGCATCAATCCCCTCAATTTCTAATTCTTAGCTACCACAAAAAGAGCTGCTATAAATATTTTTTTTTACATGTGGGTCCCTTTCCCATTGTTATGATCTCTTTGGAATATAACCCTAGAAGTGGTATTGCTGGGTCAAAGGGTATGCACATTTTTATAGCCCTTTGGACATAGTTCCAAATTGTTCTCCAGACTGGTTGGATGAGTTCCCAATTCCACCAACAATGCATTAGTGTTCCAATTTGCCCACATCTTCTCTGGCACTTATAATTTTCCTATTTTGTCTTGTTAGCCAATGTGATAGGTATGATGTTTTGATTTGCATTTCTTCAATCAGTAGTGATTTAGAGCATGCCTCAGTTCTTAATCTGTAAAATGGGAATATGTTGGAGAAGGAAATGCCAAGCACTGTAGCATATTTACCAAGAAAACCCTGTGGACAAAACCCTGTGGGCAAACACCCACAGTTGGACATGACTGAAGGAATAAACAGCAAAAACAATATTATCATTGTCATGGAAGTCCTTCTTAGCTTCTAACTTATGTAATCAACCAGCAGACATAATAACCCCCTCCATATTGCATTTTCTACACACACCCCAAATACTTCTATAGAAAAAAGCTCTCCTTATCCCAGGGGAGAATTCAACTTAATCCTTTTTATTAAGCATCAATTATTATATACAGCACACTCAGCTAGGTATTGGTGAAACATAAAGTTTACTCATATAGGATTACTGTCCTTATGAGGTCATAGTCTGATACAGAGAAGGATGACTTCAGTAGAAAACTAACTAAAGATTCCTTGATTTCATCAGAAGAGAGAACTCCTTCTGCCAATGCATATTAGGGTACTACACACACACACATATACACATGCATATATGTGTGTATGTGTATTTATGCATATGTGTGTACATGTATGTATAAATGTATTTGTTTATATATGCATTTATATATGTATATACCATAAATATAATAGGTATAAAATAAAGTGCTGTATCAGGTCTTATTTGGAAGGTTATTTCTGGTGGGGAAGATTAGGGAAGGATTTTTCGAGGAAGGGGCACTTTAAAGTGGGATTTAAAGACTGGGCAGTGATTCAGCAACAAAAATCATAGAGATGAAATTTCAGGTATAGGTAAGAGGGTGCTGGTAAATGTTTAACAATCAACCATCCCCCTCAAAAGTACATGTGACACAATTTTATTTTAATCTGAATTATTAACATTTTCTCAATCACTTCCTTAAGCATAGACAGTCAATAAAGCAATAAATCAAATCCTAATTTGCAGTGTTTGCCCATTTTCAAGGGTAAATGCTCACACTGAAAATTTAACAATTGGCTTCCATAGCCATACAAACCAGCATACCAATGGGTATAGGGAATAATATAAGTAAAGTTATGGAGAATTCAGAATTTAGGGGATGGATAATAATCCAGTACAGCTTATATAGAATGTAATAATATAACACAATCTTAGAAAGATGGGATGGTTGCCATATTGGAGAAGACTTCAAATAATAGGAAACAATATTAGAACTGCTTTGGGACAGTGGAAAAAAAGTCACTGAAGACTTTTGAGAAGAGGAGTGATATGATCTAATTAGGCTCATTTCTGATCTGTTCTTCCTAATAAACACAATACAATCAAATATAAAGTCTCACACTAATGGGCTTATTTTGTGGTTTATTGACTATTTATTTTAAACCAAGATAATTTTCTGGAAAGGAAAGACAAAGCATAAGCAATGAAACCATCTTTTGCTCTTCTATACCAGACTCTCAGAGGAATCAAAAAGTCTGCTTGAAAAAATGAAGTGTTTCCCAAAAGTTTATCCAGGTCACTACTGGGGAATAATTATGATAACATTATAGCTCATTCTCTTTTTACCCCATTCACATTAGTGCTATATTTCCCAGACTGGAAAGTTTAATAATCCAAGCCAGCATTTGAAAACCCTGAGCCTTCAAAAGTATAACATAGAGAAGTAACTAGTGGGAGTCACCGGGACTGTGTCCCAAGGTGGTATATTTAAAGGACAGAAAATTTTAATATATGCACTTCTTTAGCAGAAGGAAGTAAGGGGATGAGCTCAGATTTCTGACTAAGGAGGAAGGAAAAGGAGATTTAGCTTCCAGAGAGCTGTGGGGCAACTGAATACAGACTGTTTATTCTTTCCCTTTCTCATGCCATCATATAAGTGTAGCACAGGTGAAGCATCCCATACAGCACCAACATTTTCCTTTCTCTTTCTTTCTCTCTGGACTGATTTGCTCACTCCAGCCTATATTCACGCTGGCATACTTGGGGGATGAGAGTAGGGTAGTGGTCATGACCATGGCTACTACTGAAATTCTCAGTTTTAGCAGTAATCCTGTTAGGAGAGAGTAGGTACATACATTTAGACACATAGCAGAAAGGTATAAGTGTAGGGAAATTGACTTTTCTGGTAACTCTGGACTACAAGTCTTGATGACCTTGATCTCTTTAAAGAACAGTCTGCACCATGTGTCAAAACTTCTTCTCTTCTATGTGTTCCCTTTTGGTCTTCACAGCTCCCCTCCTGGACAAAGCTACTTCTCATCTACTCTTGGGTTGCTCAAGCAATACCAAGTTCTTTTAGCACACGGCCACCTTCGACAAGATGCTGAGAAAGTGTTACTTTTTTTAGAAAAAAAAAAAAAAGGATCAATATAGCTCTCAAGAAAACAACTATAAGAACTGCCTTTCCCCTTCTCCTTCCTCTTCTTTTCTGTTATTAAGGGTAGTTATTGGTAACACAGGCACATACATATAGGTGGAGCTATCAGACAATATTGAAAAACCCAGCCAGCTCTTCAGCAGAAAGACTCTGCTTTCTTCTCTTTGCTTCAGGAAGTTACAGCACTCCCCTACAATATAGCCTACCTGGCTTCAATCACCACTCTCAGCTGACTCAGCTCCAAGTGCTAGCTCTTCTCTACTAATTCTCCTCCAACTTGCTCAGTATTAGGAATGGAACAGTTTCCACTGTCAGCCTCTCTACGATGGCCATTGTGTCATCAACATTCCTCAGATCTCTGACTTTTCAACTTTTATCATCATCTGATCTTCTTCAGATTCTAATAACTCCAATTAAGGAATCTTCAAGAATAGTGAACCATCTTGAACTCAAATTGAATTGAACTGATCTAAAATGGATTTCTATCCAATGTGAGACTGATTTTTTTCCTATAATCTTCCCCATAATCCACAAAGAGCCCTATGAATATGTAAGGGAACTGATGGCAAACCATCCCAGGAAGCCATCACCACTTCTAGTGGTTTCTTTGAGAAACTAGTTTTCTTGGGACAGCATATGTCTCTCTCCAATCATTTTTTATCTGATGATCTATATTTTGCCTCATGCTGACTTTACCACTGCTTTACATGCAAACATTTTGTTTTCTGTTTCTTTTAGTAGCCACATAATAAATGAGTAACATCATATATCAACTCAATTTGCTCTGTCTGAACTGACCCCAGGACTTTTCCCCTTTCTTCTATCTTTTTTAAGCTGGCGAGCCTTTCCCTGGCAAGTATCCCAGTCTGGGAGGATTATAGCATATGCTATAATTTGGGGAATCAAATGAGATTAAGGTTGGAAAGGTAGACTGGGCATAATTTGTGAAGAACCTTAAGTGCCAGACTAAGGAGTCTGGGCATTAATCAGTTGGCAATGGGGAAAAAAAATGAAGTTTTATGAGTAGAAGAGTGATGTCATCATTCCCATAGAGTAAGAAGATAAATATGGCATATTAAGAAGAGATCATTATAATAGTCCATACAAGAGGGAAGGACCATATATGAAGTAAGAAGGAAATGGAAGCATTATAGATGTTATCTTACTCAGGACAGAGTAGGAAAATTAAATAATATTTTTTAAATCATACATCATCATCCATTTGTTTTATAAACTTTAAATGCCTACAATGTGTACAGCCCTCCACTAAAGACTAGAAGAGTTATCATTTATCTAAGAAATGGTCACTATTCTCATGGAGTTAGTGAGTCTAGTAGGAAATTAATTCAGATACACAGGTTCCTACAGTATACTATTACTTGATAGTTCCCTCAGAAAGGAGCAAACAAAATACCATAATATGGGAAAAAGAAGATAATTTCTGATGGGGAAAAGGCATCATGGAGAGCTACCTGGAGGACATGATATTTGAATTGTGTGGTTTTTAATGGAGAGATCATAACAGCAAGGCCCCCAGCATACACAGGAGGGCCTGTTTTACAGGTTTTTTTATCTGTTTTTCTAAAAAGAAAGCAATTTTTGAGGGGTCAACAATCCACTTTAATCAAGCACATGTATCATTCACTTAGTTCAGGGGAAAAAGTCAGTACCCTGAACTTCAGAGAAAATACAAACAGAGAAATAAAGAGCAACCAACAGACAGAGTTTCCAAATGTCTGACCATAAGCAACACATACATCACAGATCAACAGACAGATCCAGCTGTCTGAACATACATAGTTACCCGAAAGGGAAGCACCAATATCTAGGTTTTCAAAGCTGGGGGGGAGGGAGATGGTTCCTTAGTGGCTACCCAGAGTCTCATCTGTCCAAATAAACACTTCTAATGAATAAGCCCCAAAACAAAACCTAAACTTTTCAGAGCTAGAGGGCAGGACCCTCTGACCAGTGACTCAGTAGAAATTGACGAAAGGTATTGAGGCCTATTAATGGGCACGGAAAATCTTTAACTCTTCCTCCCAAACCAACATTAACCTTAAATTACCATTACAGAGGTAAAGAGAAGAGAAGGGAATTTTGTATATAGGGAACAACAAAGGCCAATGCCTTAATGTGGGATAAGGCATCAATGATGGCAAATTTGCTTACTTTCCCAAAGGAGAGTTGACCACAACTATAATCAAGGTGCTACCACTCAAACTTTCAAGATCTTAGGGACAACACTGATGGGAAGTACAATGTATAGAAATCCAGCAGGAGGGTACATGAATAGGGATTCCCACATACTTCAACTCACAAGTCTGGATCACAAATTTTTGATGTCCTTAGTTTCAGGGTATGGGATGCAATGTGAGACAAGGACTCAATGTGGAACCTGCAAAAAATATTTGGTTTTATCATAACCATCTTGGCAGTCCCCATTTTGAGTACTTTACAGGTTACAATGCCCTTTCTTCCCAATAGTTCTGTGATGTAGGTAGCAAACTAAATTGTTCTCATTTTCTTATAGAAAGCTATTCCTTGCTACTCCATTCCAAAAAACAATGGAAGACAACCCCAAATGTCCATTTTTTCAGGCATATTAGGGTTCAATCTTCTTTCAAGCCCATTCAGACCAGGAGCATCTCTCCTTGCAGGGCTCCCCTTTCTCTAGGAAAGGTTTGAGATAACTATGCATATCAAAGGGAATTTAGGCTCAGGTCACTGGGGTTTTTTTTCAGCTTGTATTTGTATATTTGATGCGCAACCTAATTAGACCAGAGCATCTTTAATTAAGTGTGTCAGCCCCAGCGGAAGGCACTGAGTTCAGTACTAATAAAGCTGATAAAGGCTTTTGCTCAGACTTGGTGTAGCTAATGCCTCATCCATGTTAAACCATTGTGTAACATATGGGCAGTTCCCCCACCATGGATTTATCATTTGGGTGTTGCTTTCTGTGAATTAATGCAATCAAACTCCTGCCAGTGTTAATTATTTTTTCTCCAAGAAGCAAATCCCAGAATTTAGCAATAACCAGCTGTTCTTCCATGCTGATGGTGTGGCACAACAATAGGAGCATGTGGTCACCCTGGGCAGATGGGGACAGGCTCAGGGGTGTCTGTCTGGAGTTTACAAGGGCCCTTGGTGGTTCAATGAGAAAAAAATGTCTTAAGTGGCTGGCAAATTTGCTTTGCTCACAGTTCTGTTCTCAGCAACAGAGCCCTTGTAATATAGGAAGAGTGCTCAGATTATAAATAATAGCTCATATTTCTATGGGGGATTCTGGTTACTACAACATCTTCAACATAATAGCCCTGTCAGGGAGGTAATATAAGCATTAACAGCACCATTTTACAGATGAGGTAACTGAGTCTTTGAAAGGGGAAATTACTTTCCCAAGATCCCACAGAGAATAAGTGACAGAAGCAGGACCCAAATTTAGTTCTTCAGGGTCTAAATTTGATAATCTGTCTACTACATAACATCAAACTATTGTCAGTCATCAGGTGTTTGGTTGTTCTAACTTGATGTTGACATATATGTATATGTGTATATATGCATATACATATATAGATATATATGTGACATATATATATACAGAGAGATGATAGATAGATAGATAGATAGATAGATAGATAGATAGATAGATAGATAGATAGATAGATAAATGTGTATCTACAGAATGAAGATGGTAATTTCTGATGGGGGAGGGAGTAGTCATGGAAAACTTATAGATATATACATATATATACATACACACATATACATATATACATAAATATTTTATATATATAATATATATATATATATGTGTGTGTGTGTGTGTGTGTATGTGTATCTTTACATTTTTGTTCCCAGCCCATATGGATGAGGTAGAATATGAGTTTTGGGGCACCCAATATTTTTTAAGCTATTAATCAATTGGGAGATTTGATCCCTTCTAAAGACGTTCTTTTTTTTTTTTTTTCTGTTTTGTTTATTGAGAGATTAGTGAGTGGATATGCTGGAAGTCACCTCAGATTACCCTGTCTCCTCAGCTAATTAATTATTTGACTATTTTGTCAGTATATAGACAGAAGTTTTTATGTAAAAAACTACTAATGACAAGTTAATGAAACAGTGACCAAAAGGACAAAGTTGAACTACTTAGAATCAACTGCAGAGAAATATTTTTTGTATCAAATTGGATTCTAGCTCTGGGTCCCCAATCCTAATCTATAGGCTCCTACCTCCAGGCATTCTCAGAAGTCCATCTCCACTTCTGGAATTCAACACCTCTTCTTCATGGCCCTTTGAAATATTTCTCCCATTTCAAACCTCAGTTCAGTCATTTCTCCCTTCATGAAGCCTTCCATGACATCCTTCCCTGCTAAAAAAAAAAAAAATGCTCTTTTTCCTCTCATTTTTTTCTAGGACAATTGGTGTATCTTTTCTCTTTGCCTTATCATTCTATTTTATAGATTTCTTGTAGACTAGAAATGCATTCCTGGGAGAAACGGTCGCCTTTATCATCTCCTTTTCTACATATAACAGATGCTTAATAAATGTTTTAATGAACAAAACCAAAACAAAACAAAATTCTTTAAAAAAAAGGTTGGTCTGTTTGAAGCAACTAGAAATGCTGATAACTACTCAAGGTATTCCAAAAGTCTTAATGTACTTTTTAAGCTATTTAATTTTAAGAATTGGGGGACTGTCCGTGTTTGTTAAATCCAAGTTGTTTCTGTCTAGATGGAAATTACATACACAAATTATCACCACGCGTAATTCTCTTCTTTGACATTTTTTCTCCAATGTAAGAACTTACTCAGAGAAAAAAAGCTACCTTGATATAAGGAGAAAATTTTGGACAATTAAGAGTTAGCTTAAAATGTAATGGCAGGTAATGAATTCTTTGTCATTGAAAGTGTTGGCATAAATTGAATGATAACCCTCTGGTGATCACAAAATTATGGACTTTTAGAGAAGAAAGGAAATTCATGGGTCATCCAGTCTAAACCACCTTTGAAAAAGGAATTATCACTGTAACACACCAGGTTAGTGACCATCCATCTGAAGAGTCCAATAAAAAGTATTCAAATTCCTCCTGAAGTAACCCATCTCCTTTTTGGATAATTCTCAAGATTTGAATGTTTTTCCTCAGGGCAAACCTAAATATGCCTCTTTGCCATTTCTCCCAATTGTTACTTTCTAATCTCTGGGCAAACTAGGGTCATTCTCCTTGGCTTTACATATCACAGCCCTTTGACCAGTTGAACACAGTTATTGTGTATTGCCCTGAATCTTCTCTTTTCCAGGAACATCTCTATTTCTTTCAAGTAATCATCCATCATGTGGCATGAATGCCAAGTTCATCACCCTCTTGGGTGCCTTTTCCTAGAAGGTCTCCAGGTAATGGATGTCCTTTCTAACCCAGTGGCACTCATAACCAAACCTGAGCATGCACTGAGCAGGGTGGGTAGTGCTTATTCCTAGAAACCGGGCCTCTCTTTATGAATCCCAAGATCACATTGATTTTTTGGCTGCCATATTAGAGCCAATTCAATGTAGTTTACTGTCCACTAAGCCCCATCCCCAGATCCTTCTGAGGCAAATTACTACCTAAGCTTGCATCCCAATCCTTTGTAACAGAAAGGGCCCTGACATACAGAGGAGGACCTGCTATACAGGTTCTTAGATCTGCTTTTCTAAAAGGAAAGCAACTTTTGAGGGGTCTACAATCTACTTTAATCAAGTACATATATTGTTCACTTAGTTCAAGGGAACAAGTCAACACCCTGAACTTCAGAGAATATACAAACAAAGAAATAAAGATCAATAGACAGACAGGGATTCCAAATGTCTGACCATAAGCAATACATACATCACAGATCAACAGACAGGTACAACTTTCTGACCATTACACACATACATAGTTACCAGAGAGAGAAGCACCAAGATCTGGGTTTGGGGGGTCTCCTTAGCGACAACCCAGATTTTTCTCTGGCCAAACACTTCCAATGAGTAAGCCCCAAAACAAAACCACACCTCAGAGTATATATACACTTTTCTGCGACAGAGAGCATTACAACCCTGGAGAACTAGTGCCTCATTAGAAATTAACCAAAGGTGTGGGCCTGCCCATAAAACAAACCTTCCCTAATCTAGCTTCCCTTAATGGGCTGACCCATTAATGGGTGGGGAAGATCTTTAACATAATTAACATTCCATCCTTCAACAAAAACTTCATATTTAATCTGATTACCTGTCATCTTATTAGTTTCAGCCCATAGCTTTGACTTGGCCAGATCTTTTGGGACTCTGACCCTATTATTCAGTACCTTAGCTAGGCCTCCCTGCTTTGCGCCACCTACATATCAGTCAGTCAGTCACTTAACAAGCACTTATTAAGCACTTACTGTTACTGGACAACTGTACTATACCCTGTAAATTTGCAAATCTGAAAATTTGCTAAGCTTGCCATCTAGGATTTTATCTGAGTCAGTGATAAAAATGGCAAGGAGGACAGGGCCAGATACAGAAGGGATTCCTTCTTGGGTATGGATTGAACTCACTGGGTCATATGATCTATTCCAAATCTGAGAGTGCAAGCAAATCTACTATTGACAATTTGGTAGCACTGTTGTGTCTCTATTGTGGGAAAAAGAACAAACAAAACCTTTATACATTACTGGAAGGACTGGATACTTCTAGTTATCAAAATAGTCCATAAAAGACTATCTAGAGACAATCAGGTAGCAAAGCAGAAAGAGCTCAGGGACTGAAGTCAGAAAAACCTGGTTTCAAATCAAACCTCAGACACTTACTAACTGTGTGAACCTGCACAAGTCACTTAACCTTGATCTGGCTCAGTTTTCTCAACTGTAAAATGGGGATAATAATAGCACTCATCTCTCAGAGTTGTTGTGAGATCCGAATGGGATAGCATTTTTAAAGTGCTTTAGCATAGTGCCTGGAAGATAGTAGATGCTTAATAAACACTTATTCTATCCATCCGTTGATCCATTTGGATGGATAGTGGGTAAATCATCCCCTAGGGTACAGAAAGATACCCTTCAAAAAGCAAAGAAAATATAGTGATCCTTAGAGAAGCTAGGCAGGCCAACTAGCATAGCGTATATTATTCCTTTATTCATCCTTCATTTTCATGAGGATCAGTGACACCATGGATGATGTCTTGTTTATGTGTGAATTGGATTTAGGTGAGACCGAGTTGTGCAAAGTTGTCAGTCTCACTTTCTCTTCCTGAGTCATCAAAGTCCAGGGGCAAGACAATCGTCAGGACCACTGGAGATGGCCCAGGATGCAGTGGATGACCTCAGCATCTTCAAAGTCTGATCAATCTCTAAGCATCTGCTTCAGCCACCTTCATGGCCATTGGAACAAACTGTTCTCACACACTTGTTCTGCCAAGAAAAATGACCTGTGACTCCATTTAGGACTAGCCTTGGCAAAATGATAAAGCCGATGAAGTTTGTCTGCACATATCTTCCTCCTACCTCCATATCCAAGAATTTGACCAAGGAGGTATAAATACTTGCTTTACAGACTTATGTGAACAGATCCAGTTTGCTACAAAAATCAAGTGGAATCAAGTCACTTGATCTTCTCCTGTCAATCATTCATCTGACTTGTCTTTTGGCTGCAGAAGCAACATAGAGTTATAGATGACAGAGTTAGTGCCTCTCCCTTAGTAAATAGTCTGACTGTGGGTTGATTAGAGACAAACATGAAAGAGAATTTGAGAGAGAGGGAGCTGGTGTTCTCTTCCCTGTGTTACCAATAAAGGCTAGCAACAGTGTAAGGGGGACGGGGAACCCACTGGATTCAGAATATCATCAAGGTTATACTTCCTTCAGGTTACACTCCAAACTTAATTCAAATGCCTCAGACAATTTATAATAATAATAAGACGAACATAATAATAGTATCAAGGCAGTGTTTTTAGAGGTTAGTAATCTCTGGGTATCCTTTATCTCATTTTATCCTTGTAACAACCCTGGGAGGCTATTATTACAGGTATGACCATTTTACAGATGAAAAAACTGATAAACATTAAGGTAAAATGACTCACGGATGGTTCTACAGGTAATAAGTGCTAGAGGTAGAACTCGAACCCAGGTCTCTCCTAATGTCAAAGCCAGGAATCTATTTCCAAATTGAAAGCTAGCAAAGTGTGAATGTTTATTTGTTTGTTTTCTAACGCTAAGGCAAATGGTACAGAGCTCTCAGGGTGAGATGGATACTGACTCAATTATCAGTTTTTCATTTGGGTATCCCCAACAGATCTCTTTTCCTAATTCCAAAGATGTATGAAAACAAACAGAAGCAAAGAGAGCAAATACTCTGACAGGGACTAATAGCCAACTAATTCATAATGGATTTGTTCCTGAGGAAAAGGGAAGGAAGGAAGGAAGGAAGGAAGGAAGGAAGGAAGGAAGGAAGGAAGGAAGGAAGGAAGGAAGGAAGGAAGGAAGGAAGGAAGGAAGGAAGGAAGGAAGGAAGGAAAGAAGGGAAGGAGGGAGGGAGGAAGGGAGGTGAGGAGAGCAGAGGAGGAGAGGGTGGAGGGAGGAAGGAGAAAGGGAGGGAAGGGAGAAAAGGAGAAAGTAAGACAGAGGGAGGAAGAAAGAATAGGACTGTTTGTTATAACATTTTTTATGAAATCAAATTTGATATTTCTTTATAAAATCAATCTGCATCAGAATACCTTCCCTAAGACCAGAATGCTAGGTCACATTCTTATTATGCTAGGCCATTGGAGAGAGACCTCAGAGACAGATGCTACATGCCCCTTACCTGGGAAAAAGTGCAGAAGGTCCCAGTTGCCCCCCAAAGGCCTCATTACCCTCTGGAGCAATTTATCCCTGGAAGTCACTGAAGAGGGTTGGAAATGCCAAGGCAATTTTTCATGTAAATCACCTATCATTTGACCAGGAAAGAATACTGAAATAGAAGGAACAAAATTTCTTCATGTTCAGAGCGTTCATTTGGTACTAACTATATACTATGTTCCCAGCTTACTCCTTCTATTTATCATATTTTTTAATGACATTCATTCTTTTTGTGGTTTTTAAGGATTATTTTGAGGGGCAGGATGGTCATAGTTATCAAATTTTTGGTCTCAATCCCTCTTTATAGTCATAAAATTATACAGTATTTTCAAAGAGTTTTTGTTTCTCTGAGTTATATCTATTGATATTAAATATTTAACAAAGAAAAAACTAATCTATTTCTTAAATATTCATTGGTTCTCTGGATTATAACTGCTGATATTTAACATAGTAGAAAAAATTAATACATTTTCCCAAATTTATTAATTTATTTGTTTCCAGTTATCAACGATCATTTCCATAACTTCCAATTTTTCTCCCCTTCTCTTCCCTTCCCTCCCCAAGACAGCTTGCAATCTTATATGGGTTCTACATATGTATTCCTATTAAACAGATTTTCACATTAGTAATGTTGCATAAAAATTAAAATGAATGGGAGAATTGATGAGAAAAACAAAACATAACAAAAGAGAAAATAGTCTGCTTCATTCTGTGTTCCAACTTCATAGTTCTTTCTCTGGATGTGAATGGCATTTTGCATCTTGAGTCTTTTGGAAATGTTCTAGGTCCTTGCATTGCTTTGAAAAGTCAAGTCTATCAAAAACAGTTCAGCTCTTAGTGTATATAATATTCTCCTGGTTCTGCTCACCTCCCTCAGTATCAGTTCATATAAGTCTTTCCAAGCTTTTCGGAAGTCCTCCTGTTCATCATTTCTTATAGCACAATGGTATTCCATTATATTCATATAACACAACTTGTTCAGTCATTTCCCAATTGATGGACATCCACTTAATTTCCATTTCTTGGCCACCACAAAAAGAGCTGCTATAAATATTTTTTACATGTGGGACCTTTTTCCTTTTTTATGATGTCTTTGGGATACAACCCAAGAAGTAGTGTTACTGGGTCAAATGGTATGCAGATTTTTATAGCCCTTTGTTCATAGTTCCAAATTGCTCCAGAGTGGTTAGATCAGCTAGTTTTCCAACTCTCCCATATTTCTACTCTAATATTTATCATTTTCCTGTTCTGTCATGTTAGCCAATCTGATAGTTTTGATGTGGTACCAGAGTTCTTTTGATTCACATCTCTCTAATCAATAGTAATTTAGAGAATTTTTTTTCATATTGACAACAGATAGCTTTACTTTCTTCCTCTGAAAACTGCCTATTCATATCCTTTGATCATTTATGGGTAATGGCTTGTATTCTTGTAAATTTGACTCAGTTCTCTATATAGTTTAGAAATGAGGTCTTTATCACAGATACTAGTTGTAAAAATTCTTTCCCAGTTTTCTGCTTCCCTCCTCATCTTGGTTGCATTGACTTCGTTTGTGCAAAAACTTTTCAATTTGATGTAATCAAAGTTATCCATTTTGCATTACATAATGTTCTGTATCTCTTATTTGGTCATGAATTCCTCCATTCTTCATAAATCTAACAAATAAACTATTCCTTGCTCCCCTCATTTGTTTATAGTATCAGCCTTTATACCTAGATCATGTACTCATTTGAACTTTATTCTAGTATATGGTGTCAGGCACTGGTTTATACCTAGTTTCTGTCACACTGTTTTCTAGTTTTCTGAGCAGTTTTTGTCAAACAGTGAGTTCTTATCCCAGAAGCTAGGGTCCTTGGTAGACTGCTATAGGCATTAACTACTGTGTCTTGTGTACCTAACCTATTCTACTGATCTATTCCTCTATTTCTTAGCCAGTACCAAGTGCTTTTGATAATTGCTGCTTTATAATACAATTTAAAATCTGATATGGCTAGGCTACCTTCCCTAGCATTTCTTTTCATTAATTCCCTTGATATTCTGAAATTTTGTTCTTCAGATTAATTTTGATATTAATTTTCTGCCTCTATAAAATAATTTTTGGTAGTTTGATTTGTATGGTAGTGAATAAGTAAGTTAATTTATGTAGAATTGTCATTTTTATTATATTAGCTCAAACTACCCACAAGCAACTGATGTTTTTCCAATTATTTAGATCTAACTTTATTTTTGCAGATTGTTTTGCAATTGTGTTCACATAGTCCCTGGGTTTATTTTGGCAGATATACTCCCAAATATTTCATAGTTTCTACGATAACTTTAAATGGGATTTCTCTTTCTATCTCTTGCTGTTGAGCTTTGTTAGTAATATACAGAAATGCAGATGTTTTATGATGGTTTATTTTATATCCTGCAACTTTGCTAAAGTTGTTTATTATTTAAAATAGTTTTTACTTAATTCTCTAGGATTCTCCAAGTATATCATCATATTGTCTATTTTAATACCTTCAATTTCTTTGTCTTCTCTAATTACTAAAGTCAGCATTTCTAATACCATACTGAATAACAGTGGTGATAGTGGGCATCCTTATTTCACCTTATTTTATTGGAAATGTATCTAGCTTATCCCCATTATATATAATGCTTGCTGATGGTTTTAGGTAGATACTATGTATTAAAAAACTAATACATTTTAAAATATGTATCCTCTGGATTATGTCTATTGATATTTAAAACAGGAAAAATTTCAAAATATTTATAAATTCATTTAAAAGTAGCATGTTAATATAAATAACATATACTTCATGATTAATAGCTTTATTTCTCAAAACAAAAAAATTTGAAAAGAACAGCATGGTTATACATATTTTTGCACATCCCTTTTGTGTCTAGCTTAATAAAAGACAGCTGGATTTCTCATATTTGCTTCTGCATTCAATCTGTGTGATATGTTGTTTGGGGTAAAGTACATAAAGAAAATCCAGTCTTACATTGATATGTAGTTGGAAAAGGGAACAATATTTTAATAGGTGAATAATGTCAACATTATGAAAATAGTTTTGATTTCGTGGATTCCTTAAAAGGGTCACTGGCATAGTCAAGGGTCAGCCTTGGAGTCAGAACATCATGGTTTCAAGGCTGCTGTGGATACATACTAGGTATGTTATTCCATGGACATGTCATTTAACCTCTCTATGTCCCCAGTTAACTTTCTGAAACTATAAATTTCTGAGCAGTCTACCTGCATCACTGAAGGATGTTTCCAATCAATCAGCAATCATCTATTAAAACAATCTTTTTGCTAGGTCCTATGTTAAGTATGAGGGAATACAAGATAAAAATAATACCATCCCTGTTCTGAAGGAGTTGATTGTCTCTTGAAATCCACAGTGGAAATCCCCCACCTTTGATGAAATCGCAATCCTTTCCCTCCCCCAACCAAAGTGATTGTGTTACCAAAAAGTAGTTATTATCTTCTAATAAGCTTCCTGAG
The DNA here is from genome assembly GCA_023548195.1 of Bettongia penicillata ogilbyi. Classification (NCBI taxonomy): domain Eukaryota; kingdom Metazoa; phylum Chordata; class Mammalia; order Diprotodontia; family Potoroidae; genus Bettongia; species Bettongia penicillata. The sequence continues at coordinate 5,108,546 of JAJHZJ010000546.1, read as the reverse complement.
AATTCTTTCACATTTTGAGACTGATTGATAGGAAATCTTAAGTGAACCATTAAGTGCGATCAACAAATATCTTAAAATATCTATTCTTTTTGTACTAAGGAGAGATTTACAAAAAAAAAAAAATTCTCTAAGAACTCTGAACACTGCTAAAATATTTCCAGTGCATTGAACACAATTCCTTCAATTTCTTCTTGTGATGTTATATATCTCACAGCCTTTTTAAATCCCTTATCCTTCATCGTGGCTGGGGGTTGGAAGGATAGTCGATCACACTAGGTGGCACAGTGGATAGTGTGCTGGACCTGGAGTTCAAATCTGACCTTAGACACTTCTCTAGCTGCTTGATCCTGGCCAAGTCATTTTGCCTCTGTCTACCTCAGTTTCCTCAACTGTAAAATGAGGGTGGTAATAGCACCTAGTTCACAGGGTTGTTTTGAGAATCAAATGAAATAACATTTACAAGCACCTAGTACAGTGTCTGCCACGTAGTAGGTTCTTAATGAATATTAAATATTTGTTACTTTGCTTTTCCCTTTCCTTCCCTTTCAGTCTGGTCAACCAGAGGAATGAAATAAAGATGACTTTAGGACACAAGAAAATTCCATGGCAACCACTATAAATGACTATCCCTCCAGCTATGGTTCTTATCTATACTCTGACAGCCCCTGGGTCCTAGAAAATCTCAGAGTTAGAAGGGACCTAAGAGACAATCTAGCCCAAGGGTTCTTAACCTGGGGTTAATTATCTTTAAAAAAAAATTGATAATTGCCATCATCCTGAGAAGCAATCCCTGTAGACATAGAGCCTGTCTACTGGTTCTGCATGTGCTGCAGCCACAGCTACCAAAGACCCAAAAAGGAAAATTGGCATTGTAAAGTGTTTCCACATCAGAAACTTCTATCATTGTATCAGAAATGACATTAAAGAAGAAGCATTATTATATGCTTTGTTGCTATACCCTAAGGACCATGGGATCTTTCCATCTTGCTCCAGAAACCTCCTCTGTTATCTTCTCCCATTAGAACGTGAGCTTCTAGAGAGCTGGGATTGTCTGACTTTTCTATTCATATCCTCAGGGGTTAGCAAGAGGACTTTGTACACAGTAAGTGCTTAATAGCTGCTTCATTCGTTCATCCAAATAAATTTCAATATAACAGGCTTTTTTTGTAATCCCATGTATTTTATTTTATGCATTTAAAGCCATTATTCTGAGGAGGTGGCTGTAGGCTTCACCAGACTGGCAAAGGGATCCAGGATACAGAAAAGGGTAAGAACTGAACCAGTCCAGGCACTTCCTGAACAAAGAATCCCCTTCTATATCTTAGGACCTCAGTTTCTTCCATAGACATGCATAAGAGGTAAGACAGAGCTGTCCAGGAATGCCCAAATATGCTATCAGCCTTCTCCTTGTGGTGGGAGGTTCCTCCAGAACATGGGATGGTTTTCTCAATCTCTAGAGATCCCTCCCCCACTCTGCATTAGTGACTACCCCCATTCTGGACACCTGTCTTGCCATTGGACTCCAATAACTCTGGAGAAGAGAGTAAGGCTAAAGACTTGACACAGCCCTACCTCATTTAAATAGAATTCACTTGTAAGTCAAGGCATTACCCTAGTCATGCCATTGATTCTCTTTGAGAGTAAAGTCTGAACAACTCCCACTCATCGTTCTTCCTTCCTCCTCTTTACCTTCACCTCCTTAGTTACTTCCTCTATGGTCTGGGGCAAGACAAAGAGGCACATCTAGTGGCTTGATCTATGCGCTGGACCTTCGAGTTCTACCATACATTCTCAGAAGCCCTATCACACCTGTTCAGGTGATGCTTCTGATGTGCCAACCTAGTTCTGGTTCCTTGCCTAGGTCAAGTGAGCTGTCTCCTAGAAGACCCTCACTCACTCCATTTCAAGGATTCTAGCAAGTTGAAGACAAGCCAGGGAAAACACAACTAGAGATCTGCCCTCCTTTGACTCTACTGGATATTTTGCTTCTCATGCCACATACCTCTGCTTAGTACAGTTGAGGAAAGCAAAAAAAAAAAAAGGATATTTCAAATGCTATAAGGATGTGACTAAAAGAGCAAGGTCCAGTTGAAAGGTACATCTTTAGCAAAGAAGGTAAAACTATAAAGATGTTTCTCTATTTCAAGCAAAATGGAAGAGTTTGTCTTTGGAAAGCATGGCTGCATTTTAAAACTGGTTATTACTATTTAAAAATAAGTTTAGTGATATCTTGATCACTTTAGTTTGGTGAGAGGAAATGCCCTTTATGATTGAGTATTCTATACATGTTTATCTTTAGAAAATAAAAAAATCCCATATGTACACCTTAATAAAATATGCTTCAACATTTATCAGTGGTTTCCTCATGTGTTAAATGAAGAGGTTTGACTCCTGTTAAAAGAACTGATCCCTTCTTGCTTCCAATCGGATGTCCCCATAAGAAAACAGCTGAAATATGAAAGCTCATTGGTTTATAGTCAGGGGTCTTGGGTTCAAATCTTGTGTTCCGTACTTGTTGGCTGTAGGACCTTGGTTCAGTCCCTCCCAGTCTGTGGAATTCACATTTCCAGGAAGATGAGTGATTCATCTCAGCAATGGGAAATGAACAGTTTGGCTTAGTCCATTTGTAGAGCAAAACATGAACTTTATCCTTCATGGCTACTGTGAATTATTCCAATGGGAATAATTAAGGGAAAGGACAATTGGCTCTAACAATTGTAATTCATTTCTCTTCCAGAGCAAATCCTTAATATAATCTTGTACATCTGGAGATCTCTGTATAGATCTCTGGGTTGGTCTTACTGAAATATGAACATCAATTTTGTATCCAATCTAAAGGGAGACCAGACCTAAAGGTTAACACTGTAAGCCTAGAAGCCTATATGGGTCCCTGGGACTGAAATTGAGATACAAGGGAGGCAAGAAGGGGGCCTTAGTTGTTACAGACTCCTGGGAATCCTTTATGCTTTTTTTGACTTGTGTCTCTGGGAAAAAATAAAGATTAGTCTTGTGCCTAGTATTATTAGTTTGGGTAATTACATGGGAACCTCAAATGAGATATTATTTAGCCCAGTGCCTAGAATATAGTAGGGGATATGTAAATGCTTATTCCCTTCTCAGGGCCCTTTTACGCCCATCTATAAAGACCTAGACAAAAGTGCAATTGAGAGTTACCCAGAGGAAAATGGGTAGGGGCAAAACAAGGTAAAAAGACATGATTTTTGTAAACTTAGCGTTTTCCCCATGCCTCTAAGATTGAGTATAGTCCAAGTAAGCCTACAACATGAGTTCTAGGTTATCACCGATACTTAGATTGGGCTATATAGCTTCTAATGTCCCATCTAACTCTGAGATTGTGTGAATGTGTGAGTCTGTAATCCCTGACAACTGGTAATGGAGAATTCATAAACTCCACATCAGACCGGTTCCAAATTATATGCTTTCTCTTGTATAAATATGAAATTTATCTCTTTGTTATTTCCATCCATTGGTCCTAATGTACCCTCTGGGGCTAAGCAGGTCAACCTACCTCTTTTTCTTCTACAGATCCCCTCAAATTCTCAATGGTGAGAAGCATCCCTTCTCCTGACTCCTCATTAACCTAACCCATTTCCTTCAGTCTGCAAATGACCTGGCCCCTTTCTCTCTCACTAACCTGCTGTCCTTAATGCTGGATAGACACTTGACAGAATGAATATCTCCAGGGTAATTAATGAAACATCCCTTCCCACTGACTGTTTTGGTAGCCCTCCCTAGATGGAAATGAGGTGGTGGACAGATGATTGGATTTAGAATCAATGAGACCTGAGTTAGAACACTGCCCTCAGAAATTTAGTAACTGTGACACTGGGCCAGTAATTTCACCTCTCTCCTCCTCAGTTCCCTCATCTGTAAAATGGGAACAATAATACCACCTAATTCCATGAATTGTGAGAATTGAATGAGATAATGCTTGGTGTTTTAGAACATTAAAACATGATCTAAATGCCACATATTATTAGGATGGTAGTAAGTCTCTGACTTACCAGATTTACCACCTCTGACATCCCTAATGTATCACTTTACCTGTGACAAATATCAGGGAGCAAACAATGTCCAGAGACAAGAATATTATCAAAATACCTCCATGAAATAGATGAAGAGGTTGGATTTCTCTTATTAGCTCTCTTCAGGTTTGACTCCTAATGACCCACAATGTTGCGGAATGAAGGTTCAAAAATCCAGAGAATCCCCACATCTCATTTTGACAATGCCAACATGGTTTTCAGTAGAGACTTTGCCAGGGCTCTCAAGAGTATCTACCATCACTGGGACTGATGTGATGCCCTTCCTTTATCTCCATTAAAGCACTGGGACTGTTGTGTTAATATAATTCTACCTGGATTGGATAGAAATTAAATATCACTAAGGTAGGATTCAATAGAATCTGTCACCATGACTATACAACTTGCAACAAGGAGCAAAGAATTCCCACAGGTCACAACATGGCCCCATGAGAAGGGGGAGAGAAGGAGAATTCCAATTCTGGGCCTCCTTGTCTAATCTTTTGTTCTTTTTTTTTCCTAGATTCTTTTCCTTTCTTTGTTATCCATGATTCCAATTTCCCCTTCCAGAAGAATGCCTAGTAATTACTAGTCTTCTGACCTCATCAGTCATACATCATCTCCAACTGCTTGCTGTTCATCCCCCAATATGCCCAACACAACATGCTCTGAACTGAATTCAGCCCTCAGCTCCCTTAGCCCTTCAGAAAGCATGATGCGGTATAATTACCAGACCGCCTAGCTGCTTGGGGACAGAACTCTCAATTAAGCCCCAGAGACACAAGATATACCTTCTGGGTTACAGACTAAACACTCTTCTAGTGAAACACACTTGGGACAGAATTCCTCTATGCTGCAATAAGTCCACCTTCCATCTCAGTCCTGGGCACAAGAATTCCTAGTTATGACTGTAATGCTGCTGTCCTCAACCCCTTCTGTGTATACTATTGTGATAACTTTACATACAAGCTCCTTCATTCCAGCCTCTCGTTCACATAACTACAAATTTAATTTTCTAGATGCACATGTCTGATGTCATCGACCCCCCCCCTTTTCTACAACCTTCAATGGTTCCCTTTCACCTCTAGTATAAAATACAAACTCATTACATTCTATAGGAAGCCTTTCTCAACTCTTCCAAATTCTATGCCTCTCCTCTTTCATTTATCATCTATATATCCTTTATATGACTTTGTTTTGTTTGTATATTTTGCACACACACACATATGTTTATTTATATAACAGTTTGTATATACGTCTTGCTTATCTTTCTCATTAGATTGTGAGCTACTTGAGGACAGGGACTGTCTTTTGTCCCTTTTTGTATCCCCAGAATTTAGCACAGTTCCTGGCATATAGTAGGCACTTAACAAATGTTTATTGATTGATCGGCTACCTACCTGGGCCTTCCACAATCTGACTCCAATCTGATGTTTCAATATTGATCTCATTATTCTCATAATTAAACAGAATTATTAGGTATATTCCAAACTCATCCAACATTGCCTCTTCTGTGCTGCATCCCTGGAGCACACAGGCTCTCTGATCTCTAACTATTGAAAATCTTCTCTTCCTCTGAAGTTCAACTTAGGTGTCATCCATTCTAGGGAACTTCCCTTAATCCTCCTCAGCTGAACTTGTTTCCTCCTTCCTTGTAGATCAGTGGTGCCAGACTCAGATGAAAAGGCAAAGGGAATCCTAATCCCAACATACTACTGACTTAGTTTTAAAATGTTATCTATGTTTTATTGTATTTTTATTGATTTTGTGAAAATTTTCACCAGTTACAATTTTAATCAGATTTGGCAAGATTCTTGCAGGCACATGCCGCAAGTTAGATATGTCTCCCTTAGAATGCTTTGGCTGGGTCTTCCCTAAATCCCCATCACTCTCTACATTGCAACATATATATATATATATATATATACACACACACATACATATACATGTACATATGTGTGTGCGTGGATATATATGCGTATATATGTATGTGAATATGTGTGTATGTGTGTGTATATATATACATACATATTTATGTATATCATACACCCCTCCCCTTATTAGACTATAAGATTATCTAAGACAGGGATTGTTTTTGTTTTGATTTGTGGGGCTTTTTTAAATCATTTTATCCTGCACACCAAATCAGTGCCTATCATATGGTAGGTGCTTAATAGGTATTTATTGAATTGGACTGGATTAAATTGATCTGACTTCCTCATATTGGACAAATGAGGAAGAAGAGGATCTTAGAGAATTCAGAAGGCTAAAAACAAAGAAATGTTTACACAGTCTTATAGAGCACTTTGCCTGTCATGCACAGTCTTGCTTTTTTCATTTTTAGGCAATGGATAGTGTGTTAAACCTGTGTTCAAATCTCACCTCAGATACTTACCGATAAGTCACTTAACCTCTGCCTTCCTCAATTTCCTTATCTGTAAAATGAGATATTTATGGCACCTACCTCCCAGGGCTGTGAGGATACTATGTAATAGCATGTGTAAAGAACTTAAAGTGCTATAGAAATGCTAGCTATTTTTGTATTATATTATATATGTTAGTATCTTGGTAGATTGGGCCCTCCTATAGGCAGGTGCTTGATCTTCCCTAAATTTTATATTTTTCCCATTGCCTGGCCTATGGTTTTGTGGATATCACAGGCTTAATCCATTTGGATATAATTAAATTAAATAAGAAATCTCTTGCTAGCTTTTCAGAATGATACTCTGATTTCTTAGGTCATGAGAAGTTCAGTCCAAAAAATAAAATAAAATAAAAAAACAAGAGAGTCTTCTTATGTTTGGCTAGGACAAATAGTATCCCTTCTAGGAGCTGGGCTCCTATCATCCTTGTATCTCCATCAGTAATAGGAGACCAGAAAGGTGACACAGTTTTGGTGTTATCAAACGCTCATTGTCTAAGAAAGCAGCCCAGAGAATTCTGGGTTTTTTGCCTTTTTGTGAATTGAAAGGAGGAGATGGCTCCCTCCAAGCCAACAGGTCAGCATGTATTTCTAATGCAGATGTCGTTACTATTCACTTTGTATTTGCCTTCTCAACCCCACCTCTCCAGCATCCCCTCCTCCCTCCATTTTCCTTTCAACCTTCCCTTCTGCACTGGTGAATCCTCAACAAATAACCAGTTATTGATTTGCAATGACTAATTCTGACCTAGTGTCAACGGCTGGGTGTCAGCCAATGGGGGCAGGAAGTCCCACAGGGTGCCATCCTGTTCAATAGCTTTATTGATGGCCTGAGCAAATGAATCTTGTAATATGCTCATTAAATGTGCAGATGATCCTAAGTCAGGTGGTATTGCTAATTCTGTGGAAGGTAGGATTTAAATTCATAATGACTTAGATCAATTGGGAAAAATAGTCCTGCAAAAACAGGGTAGAATTTCATAGTGCCCAATGAAAGAGGGCCATTTTAGGGGGAAAAAAAGTAGTATCACAGCCCCAAAATAACTAAGCACACCTGGGGAGAAAAAGATCTAGATGTCATAGCTGACCATAAGCACAATTAGTAGTATACAGAATATCATAGTTTCTCAGCCTCTGGGACTGGACCACACACACAAGAAAAGGGAAGGGCTCAGAGAGTACCATCAAGGCTATAGCTATCATTGATCATGTGATTCAGGGTTAATACAATCTAGCATTCCTAGTTGTTCCATGCTTAAGACCTGAGGTAGTTTATCACATAGCACAAGGGTTCCAACCATATCCCCCCTTCCCAATAAAGACCAGTAGTTCCCTATCACCTCTAGGATCAAATAGCCCCTTTATAATATAGCCCTCCCTCCACCTTTCCAGTCTTCTTGAACCTTATTCCTTACCATGTACTCACCAATACATTGATACTGACCTCCTTATAGTTCCCCAAATAGGATACTCCTTTTCTTATGTCTGGGCATTTTCTCTGGCTAAGTCACCACTTAATTTAACTGATACTAACATAGCAGAATCTCAAGGTCCTTCCCTATCCTGGTTGCCTTTGCTTGTATGTTTTACCATTTGCCAAATTATTCTCATCCACACTATGTATGCCTTAGCTAAATCAGACTACTTTGTACCCCTGAATCTGTCCAGTTCTCCAGCCTCCATGATTTGCTAGATTCATTCCCTACTATGATTTTCCCCCTTCATTTTCCTCTCATTTTCTTACCCATCCTTTTAAAGACCAATTCAAATGGCATCTCCCAGGACACTTTCTTTAATCATCCCATCAGTAATAATATACCCCCTTGGACCTCCCTTAACATTTCAATGTGAATGTCTTTGACATACTTCTCCTATTATCACATAGATCGCATTTATTATTAAAATTTGTCTCCAATGCTGCATCATGATTTGTAGGTCATAGGATCATAAAATCACAGCTCTAAAGCAAGAAGGAAGCAAACCAAGAAGTCATCTAATCCAACATATTCACTTCACAGATGATAGGGATAGGGATGCATGTGATCAAAAAGCACAGTCTAAAGCTGGAAGGATCCTTACAGGTTATCTGATCCAACACAATTCACTTAACAGATGAGGAAAACTGAGAGTCAGAGAGGTTATTATTTTAAGCTAAACCCAAAGTCTCACTGATAGTAAAAGATAGAGACAAGATTCACAAACCACATAGCTTGACTTCTCGAAGGCTAGTCTAGCTGAATTTAAACTAGGACAAATATCACCAAGCTGGACAGCTCCTCTTATAGATTCAATGACAAACTTTTTGTGTGCCAGCCAGGCTACTAGCTGAGCAACAAATTTCAGAGATCATTCATCAAGGGTTTGCTCTCCAAAGAATTAAGTTTTTCTGCCACAAAAACTCACACCCACTAAGACCTAGAAGAGTTGTATTCTAGATCAATGGATAAAGGGTTCACACTATCCAAGTTATGGATCCCTGAAGTATTCAAGTTAAATTATTTCTCTACAGTCATAGGACCAAAGACTTAGAAATGGAGGGGACCTTAGAGCAAATTTATCTGGACAAGGGTATTTGGGGGCAGCTAACCAGTGCAGCAGATAGAGCTCTATGTGTCCTCAAACACTAGCTATGTGACACCAGGCAAGTCACTTCACTTGCAAGTCACTTCATTCTGGTTGCCTCAGTTTCCTTATCTGTAAAATGAGTCAGAGAAGGAAATGGAAAACCACTCTAGGCTCTTTGCCAAGCAAATACCAAATAGGGTCAAGAAGAGTCAGGCATGACTGAACAAGTCCTGGATCCCCTCAGCTTCTGTTGAAGTTTATGGACCCCTTCTCAAAATAACATTTTTTAAACAAGTTAAATAAAATACATTGGATTACAAAGGCAACCAATTATATTGAAATGGAGATGTAAACTCCATTTTTTCCATTCAAGTTCATTGTCCCTTAAAGGGTTCATAGACCCCCTCCTCTGTTGATCTAGGCCACCCTTTTCATTTTACAGATGAGGAAACAGAGACTCAAAGTGGTTAAATGACTCGTCCAAGCTCATACAAGGAGACTATAAGATCTAAGTCCTGTGTCTCCAGATGCCACATTCTTTCCATTGCACCTATATAACTGTGAACTCCATGAAAACAGGACCTGTGGCTGTTCTTAGCATTATATGCCCAGGAACACAGAGAATATAGTCACTCAATCAATGTCTAACATTGAATTGAATTGAGTTCTCTGGCTCAGAAAAAAAATATAGCACAGTTTTTTTGAGGGAAACTTCTATTCTCACTGACCCAAGGAGCCAGGGAACAGGTCAACAACTCCTTTGACTGAGGAATCATTAATTTGCCAGCGAGTTTCCCAGTTTAAAAGTAACTTCAACTCAGACCCTTGAAAACACAGCTATAATCCTCAGTCCTCCTTGAGCTAAGCCATCCAAGCCAGGAATCTTGCTCAGAATCCCCACCCCCACTACTGGCCGCAGGTAGGAAGAAGGAACAAGATTTGTAAATGAGGTTCCCAACCTCTGATTGATCACAGTCCATATGATGAGATACAGGAGCTGACATTATCACTGGGCAGGAAGAGTTCTCTGTTTCACAAAGACAAGCCTGGGTGACTGGGGAAATGGCATTACCTGAGCAATGATCTCGTTAACGAGAACAATAGTGTCTCTGAGCACAAAGATAAAGCTTCCTGTAGCAGGCTCAGACACCCAGCTCTGGCAGGTTTTAGAGGTATTACCATGATCCCCATCCTGCCACAGGCTGCCATGCTCTGTCCTAAGCATGATAAACAACAATTATACAGTGATTACAGCTCAGATCCAACCTGCAATTAGTCAGCCTTGATGACACCATCACCACCCCCAGCCTCACCAGAAAGCAGGAGTGAGACCTCTGCCCTTTCCAATGTATAACTCACTGCTGTGGAAAAAAGCCAGAGCAGATGGCAGATAAGGAATGATTATAAATATCAACACAGTGTACTGAATTTATCCACAAATGTTCACAATTTCAGTCAGACTCTAAATGTGCAGAAAGTGAACTCTCTGGTTATTTTTTTTAAATGGTTAGCTTTCATAATTCCTTTTTCATTTGGTCACCTCCAAGTAACAGATTGATCTTCCTGAAACATAATTCTGATAACATCTTTCCCTTGCTAGAAATCCTCCAATGGCTCCCCATCATTGACCAAATATAATTTAAGCTCCTCAGCCTAGGTCTAAGAAGGTTGAACTAGGTGTAATGGATAAAAGTTCCAAAGAGGAAAATTTAGGCTGGGTGGAAAACATTCCCCCTAACAATTACAGCTATCCCAAAATGCAATGGGCTGCCTCTGAAGCAACTGGGTCCCCATCATTGTGGATCAAGCAAAGGCTGAACCACCACTTATTGGGCATATGGAAGAAAGGACTCTTTTTCAGATACGGATTGGACCATATGGACCGTATGGACACTCACATCTCTTCCAGCTCCATAATTCTGTAATTCTAAGAGTCAAAGCCCTCTGTAACCTCATACTACCTTCCGCCTTTCCAGACTTACTTGACCCTATTCCCCACACTGAGTGTTGTGCTTCAGCTGAATTTGCAGGATCTTTTCTTTCTGCCTATATAACAGAGAGATGGCTTTTATACTGGGACATGAGAAATAAGTGGGGAGGAGAGGGAAGGGATGAGGCATACATGTGTGTTATGTATCCTATATTCTAGACTACCCACCATCCTTCAAACATGCCTCCCTCTTCCCATGCCTCCAAAGTATTATTATGCATATAGGTTCCTAGCCCAAAGAGCTCCTATCATACATCTCAACTGGGTAATATTGTGCATATTCCTCAAACCTCAGCTTTAATGCCACATCTACTCCTAGAAATGATTACCCTTTATCTGATATCTCAATATATACCACTCTTCCCTTTTGTACTGATCACATTCTAAATGGAGCTTGCACTCCACTAAGACCCCCAGATTCTTTTCTTGGAACAACTACTTTCTATCTGTATACTCTGCCCCTCTTATAGTTACGAAGTTGATTTGTGTACTCAAGTACAAGATTTCATTTTATCCTCATCAAATTCTATCTTATTCACTTCACCCAGTGCTCTAGCCTGTGAATCTGGACTCTGACCCAGAATCACAGAATTTAAGAATTAAAAGCAATGTCAGGGACCGCCTAGTCCAAATCATACATCAAAGAAATTGTGTTACTTGTGTTTCATCCACATCAACTATGACCAAATCTGCACATCTGATGAGCAACCATTTATTCCTTTATCCAAGGCATTGATTAAAACAGTCCACAGTTCAGTGCCAAGTACAGTTCCTTGGGATACCTCACTGGAGACCTCCTCCCTTGTTGTCATTGAGCAAACTATTATTACTTTTCCTTTTAATCCAGCCATCTAATATATTCTGAAGTCATCAGGGTGTCTTATCATCTAGTCGATGGCTGTATCTTCTTCAAAATAATAGTGTAAGGGGGGTGGAGCCAAGATGACAGAATAACAGCATGGACTTGCTAGCACTCTCCCCACAAAACCAACCAAATATCTGTAAAAAATGACTAAATTCTGAAGCTGAAGAACCCACAGAATGAATGAGTGAAGCAAATCTCTAGCCCAAGACAACCTGGAAGGTCACTGGGAAGTATCTATAGCAACACAGTGAAAGCAGAGGGCAGTCCAGTGTGGGCCATGCCAGTGCAGACAGGACCTGAGCAGGCCTTGGGAAGACTGAAGCTCTGGCACCTGTGGTGGTTTCCAGACTTCACAACCCCAAAACACCAAAGAGAAATTGGAAAGTCAGTGGAAAAAACCTGTGGGAACTGTATGAGAGAGTAGAATGGTCAGGTCCTAGCCCCAGGGCCATGGAGAGGGTAGAGAAGCATGCAAAGGAGGAACCCATGGCAGCAGCAGGGGCAGGGGCAATAGAAGCAACTGTTTCTGGAGCTCTAGGCCCACAGATTGGGGGGAGGATAGAGTGGATGACAGTACACCCCACAATCCCACTGGAAGCAAAGAACTACCTTGAGAAAAGCTCAAAAGTCAAGGAACTAGCTGGAAAAATGAGCAAAAACCTGAAAATGAATCAGACTATAGAATCTCACTTTGGTGACAAGGAAGACCAAAGTATACAAACAAAAGACAACAAAGTCAAAGCTCCTCCATCCAAAGCCTCCAAGAAAAATATGAATTGATCTTAGGCCATGGAAGAGCTCAAAAAGGATTTTGAAAATCAAGTAAGAGAAGTAGAGGAAAAATTGGGAAGAGAAATGAGAATGATGGAGGAAAATCATGAAAAATAAGTCAACTTCTTGCTAAAGGAGGCTCAAAAAAAATGCTGAAGAAAATAACACTTTAAAAAAAATAGACTAATCCAAATGGCAAAAGAGATCCAAAAAAGCCAATGAGGAGAAGAATACCCTAAAAAGCAGAATTGGCCAGATGGAAAAGGAGGTCCAAAAGCTCACTGAAGAAAATAATTCTTTAAAGATCAGAATGGAGCAGATGGAAGCTAATGATTTTATGCAAAACCAAGAAATTATAAAACAAAAATAAAGGAATGAAAAAGTAGCAGACAATGTGAAATATCTTATTGGAAAAACAACTGACCTGGAAAATAGATCCAGGAGAGACAGTTTAAAAATTGTTGGACTACTTGAAAACTATGATCAAAAAAAATGATCAAAAAAAAGATGTCACCTTTCAATAAATTATCAAGGAAAACTGCCCTGTTATTGTAGAAACAGAAGGTAAAATAGATATTGAAAGAAACCATGGATTGCCTTTTGAAATAGATCGCAAAAGAAAATCACCTAGGAATATTGTAGACAAACTTCAGAGCTCCCAGGTCAAGAAAACAAATTACTGCAAGCAGCCAGAAAGAAACAATTAGAGTACTGTAGAAATAAAATCAGGTTAACATGAGATCTAGCAGCTTCTACATTAAGGGATTGCAGGGCTTGGAGTATGATATTCCAGAGGTAAAAGGAGCTAGGATTAAAACCAAGAATCACCTATTCAGTAAAACTGAGTATAATACTTCAGGAGAAAAAAATGGCCATTCAATGAAATAGAAGACTTTCAAGCATTTTTGATGAAATGACCAGAGATGAATGGAAAATTTAACTTTCATACACAAGAATCAAGAGGAACATCAAAAGATCAACAGGAAAGAGAAAGCATAAGGGATTTACTGAAGTTGAACTATTTACATACCTACATGAAAAGATCATATTTGTAACTCTTGAGACTTTTCTCAGTATGAGGATAGTTGGAGGGATTTTATAATATAGAGAGAGGGCACAGGGTGAGTTGAACAGGAAGGGATACCATCTAAAAACATAAAATTAAGGGGTGAGAGAGAAATATATTGGGAGGAGAAAGGGAGAAATAAAGTGGGGCAAATTATCTCACATAAAAGAGGCAAGACAAAGTTTTTTTCAATGGAGGGGAAGAGGGAATAGGTGAGAGGTAAAGAGTTATCCTTACTCTCATCACATTTGGCTTAAGGAGGGAATAACATGCACATTCAATTTGGTATGAAATTCTGTATTACACTATAGGAAAGTAAGGGAGAAGGGGATAAGTGGGAGTCTGGGGGGATTAGAGAAGGAAAGGAAAATGAGAGAAGGGGGTAATAGAAGTAAACCATTTTGAGGAAGGATAGGGTCAAAAAGGTTAGGGTTAGGGTTAGAATCGAGCCAGGATAGGATGGAGGAAAATATAGTTAGTCTTTCACAACATAACTGTTATGGGAAATGTTTTGCATGACCACACATAAGCATAATCTATGTTGAATGGCTTGATTCCTCAATAGAGATGGGTGAGGAGAGAGGAAGGGAGAAAAGTAGGAATTCAAAGTTTTAAAAATGAATATTGAAAGGTTTTTTTACATGCAACTAGGAAATAAGATATACAGGCAATAAGGTATAGAAATCTACCTTGCCCTATGAGAAAATAGAGGGGATGGGGATAACAGAAGGGAGGAATGTGATAGAAGGGAGGGCAGATTGGGGGAAGTGGTGATTAGAATGCACACTCTTGGGATGGGCAGAGGGAAGAGATGGGGAGAAAATTTGGAACTCAAAATCTTATGGAAGCGTCTGTTGAAAACTAAAAATGAATAATTTTTTTAAAAATATTGAGGATTTTAAAAAATATATTTAAGCAAAACAAATTTGCACATTGGCATGCCCATTTGTCACAATGTTTGTGGCCACATCTACATGATATGATTGGTCCATCCCCTCTCTTCCAAAAGATGGGAAGTATACTTTATAATGAATCTTCTGAAGTTGTGATGGTCATCTTGCATGCTTGGGATAAATGTCCCCCTAACTCATGAAGGGGTTTGAGGTTTGTCACTCACCTAGTCCATCTGCCAAAATGGCTTTACTGAGATGAGGCCACTGCCTATGCCACAGCTTCTTGGAGCCACAGGTGAGAATTGAGTGAAGGGGTATACCAAAGAAGGATGAGCAGCACTGAGAAGGGCTCAGCAAACTCTCACACCAGCTGTGCTAGTCCTCCCTAAACTGCCCATATACTTCATAGTACTCTAATTAGTTACTGAAGTACTTAGCTACATAGGAAATTTATTTAAAAATGAGAAAACTGAGACCCAGAAAGAAGTGATTTGTTCAAGGTTTATATCACTGATTAATTTGTCGTGTTAAAGCCAAAATTTGAACCAAGTGTCTGTAATTCTAAATCTAACACTCTTTCCACTGAGCTGCTACTGTTCTGAAAGCTATTTTAAATGTCACAAAATTTTGGTCTCTTACTCTTCTCAGATTTTTAAATCCCAGAGTCTACAGATGGCTATGGGGAGAAGGCCTGGACCGGGGAACAAGCCAGAAGGAGAGAATTACTCATTTTTTGCCCCTTTCAATTAAACAAATGTTGAAAAATATCAATGAAGCCATGAGAGGTACACAAGTACAAATCCAAGAGCCTGTCCTTGGAGTTTGGAGTCACTCAGGTAAGGTGAACATAATATTGAAAAAGCAGCACTAAAGGCAACCTACTGCCTAAAAACTTCTATGACTCCCTATTACTTCTAGGATGAAATACTAAGATCTCTCTATCTAGCATTTAAAAATCTTCACAATGTGTTCCCTTCCTATCATTTTAGTTTTTCTTACACATCTCTTAGCACTCTGAGATCCAGGCCTGACTACTATTCTTCACACGTGGTGCTTCATATCCCATCTCCATTTTTCCACTGGCTGTGCCAATCTGCCCTGTCTATGAGACATGAATATTTCCCTCTTATATTTAATACCTAATTATTGTATTAAGACCAAGGTTTTTTCTCCCTTTCTACTTTCTCATCTATATTTCAACCAGCATAGGAAATCTCTCTTAAAGATTTATCCAGGCCAAGATATAATCAGACACTAAAAGAAATTCTAAGTTTGGGATTCCTGCTCGTTGTGTTTGGTCAGACAGGTCTGGGAAAATGCTAATTCTCCCTATTATCAAGACAAGTGACATGGAAATTGATATATTTTTGACCAAGATTTGAGCAACCTAAGTCATATACACCCCAAGGTAGCCCAGTTCCATTGTGTTAACCAATCAGAGGTGATTAGGCATCCCTCAGGAACTTGTTATGTTTGTCCTTCATTTTCAAAGAGGACCATGACATCAGGGAAACGATGGCATGACTTGCAGTTGACTTCAATTTGCATGAGGGAGGGCTGTGCAAGGTCACCAGCCTCACTTTCTCCTTCAGAGCCATCTGAATTCAGTGACCAGATATTCATCAGGATGACTGGAGATGGCCCAGGATGCAATGGAAGACCCTCTCCCTTAGGAACACTTTCACTTTGAAGGGCATATGAACTGTGACCCACCACCATTAGGAATCGATGGTCTGAGAGAAATGGTCAAATGACCATCCTTTTATTAATAACCTGATGGCCTTATTAATAAAATTATTACCCAGAAACTATATCTCTCAAACCTATTTAATCATCACAGTGAAATACCCTCCTTCCTTAAGTTCATCTCTTGGGATCTTTGAATTCCTTCAAGATTCAGCTTAAGTGGAGACTTTCTGAGGGAGGCCTTTCCTGTCTCTACTTTTCACCCTCCAACCTGAGCTGCTAAAACAAAATCCTCAACATTTGAGCTTTTAATTTTCACATCTCCAGGAATTCCTGTGATTTTACTAGTAACTTCATTTTCACTTTTGAATGCACATTTCACATTTGAATGCACATTCATGGCTATGTGCAGTGAGAAAAAAAAGAGATGACATGTGTGCAAGTGACTGGTATCTTATGAGGTGCTTCACTGGTCTTATTCACCCTAAAATCATACAGTAAAGGGTGCCCCTTCCCCTGCCTCCCATGCTTTCATTGCTTATTTGCACTATTTGCCTTTAAAATTAAAGTTTTATGTTACACTTATGTCTCCAAAGCACAGTACGAATCCTTTGGACTCTAAACTCGTGTGCAGTCAGTGATGCAGCTTAAAAATAAAGGTATTAGATAAAATTAGAAACTTGAGAATTAGAAATTAGAATTAGAAAAAAAGTAAATGTATAGATAAACTTCAGAATATCTACAGCATCTGTCAGCCTGACTTTGATGTTAATGAATTCCCGATTCATTATATCTGAAAAAAAAAAAAGCAAGAGAGTATTTGCACAAAATTGTTCATGAGTTGGGTCCAGAAAGTATCAAAGTAACCTCTCAATTACAAGATGAGGGAAATGAAACAAAACAAAGAGAAAATCAGTCAAGTTTGTGGGTAAATGAGATGGTGGTCACTCCCTCCCCCTTACAGGCACTCAGGTAGCTGCCCCTGCTACATGGGGTCAGATATTGCCTGGGGAGAGCTCACCAGGTGGGACAATTGAGTTGGCTCATGGAGGAGTCCCATGAGGGAATCCATTGGAGGAGTTTCAAGCTCTGGCATGGACCTGGACTCATCCCAAGGCATGTGTTTTTCATGAGGGAACAGTACACCCAAAGAGCAGAATGGGAGATTAGAGATGGATGGTTGCCCCTTTACCTTTTTTTAACTTGGGGTTGTTTGAATATCCTCTGCCCCTCCCTGTCCCATCTAACATTGCTTCTCCTCTCCCCTGAATTTTATGAGATATTTCATGGTTCCTGTGTTAGGAAAAATGCATATGATCAGAATTAATGTTTTGTTATAAAGAATTATATACAGAAAATTATATTTTCAGCAACGTCTAGTGTAAGATTATAGTTTTAGGTGGTTTCAGGAATCTAAACCCCTATTTCTCATTGTTTCAACATATCAACATTTATATTTTGACTTTTCTGCCATTTTCTAGGAATGCTACCCCTGTGAAAGTTAAGGATTGACTCCCTTGTCCTCCAAAGATACCACAAATAATGTCTACTTTGTATGTATGAACATATTATGCTCTTTACTAGAATATAAACTCCTTGATAGCAGACATTGTTTCACTTTTCTCTTTGTACCCCTCTCACTCTCCTTGCTTGACAAAGTGATTTGTCCTTGAAAAGAGAAAGGTCAATGCTTATTAATTCATTTGACAGTCTCTGAAGGGTATAGACAAGGTAGGGAGTAGATGGGGAGAGACCAGTGTGGGCTTCAGTATCCAAGAAACCTTCCTAAGGACAATACCAGGTCAGTGGAAAGGATGCTAAATTCAAAGTCAGAGGTGCTCAGTTCAAATTCTTCTGACTTTGCTACATACCCAAGAGAAGCTAGTCTCACTCCAACTCTTGACACACCCACTCCCCCCCAGTATTAGTGAAAATGGCATCAGTAAAAGTCCTTGAGGACTGTATGATATGGAAGAAAAGAGAGGTGTCCTATGTTCCTAAGTGGGGATCCAAGAGCCTTTACAAGGTGGCAGGAGGTTCTGACAGTTCTTTCCAGCCTATAGAGTATAGGGTTTAAGTATATATGTGTGGAGCTAATAGATAGGGGACAAATGTGAAGATATTCACCCACTCTTTCCCATCATGGTTTTCTTTTGTCTCCAGGCTACAAGTCACTATGGGCAGATTGGTGTTAGCCATAAAGAGGATGTTCTTGAGTCCCAATGGCTAAATGATTTCTGTCACTCTAATCTCATTAGGATACCGACAGGAGAAAAAGGAAACTGAGGTAACCTGCAGGACCTACTCTCTCTGAAAGACAAAATGCAATCAGGCCCACAGTATTGAAAACTAGAAGGAACCTTAGTGATCACCTTGTTCAAATTTCTCCTTTTACAGATAAAGGAACTGAGGTCCAGAAGAAGTGTCTTGCCTAAAATAACACAGGAACAATTCTCTTTCCACACTGCTATAAATTAGTATCCCTCTAACCTCCCCTCACTTTTCTCTTAGTAGAGAAAACTAAATCAGAGGTTAACCTTTTATTGTGTCTTGGAGTGGAGTTAGTCTGGTATGGTTTGTTCTTGATGAAGTCATCTTTGGTTCTTTGTAATCACCTTTTTAGATATTCTCCAAAGATATCTGTATTGACACATTCTAGAATTTCCCCAGGAATCAAAATCAAATTCATAGGCCCAAAGTTTGCAGAATGTTCACTTTTTAAAAAAAAAAAAACCCTAGTATTGGCCCCTATCCAGTCATGGGCTTATGGTCTGTCTTGTTTTCTTTCAAAATAATTAAACCCTCAGAGATGATGATATTACCAAAGAAAAAATGTAAAGAGAGAAGAGAAGAGAGTCCATGAAAGGGCAAGCTCACACTTATTGAGTAGAAGGAATATGTTGATACGGCAAAAAGGAACTGAGAAGGAGGCAAAAGGGGCAGGGAGAGAACAAGCAAAGTCACCGAATCCAAGGAAGGAAAGTGTCTACAAGGATGATGTGGTAGATGGAGGGATAATAATCACCAGTGCGGTTTTTTTCTGCCTCACATTTCCTGAAAGCAATGGCTTCAGAGATCATTTGGTTCAACCTCTTTATTTATTGATGAGGAAACTGAGGCATAGGGAGATCAAAAGCTACAGAGAGAGAAAAAAGGAAGGAGAAAACAGCCATGTGATGTAGGAGTAAGGAGATGGTTAGTAACTGTGAAGACAGCAAATTCAGTCAAATGGTAGGATCAGAAGTTAGATTGGAATAAAATGAAATATAAGTCAGAGATGAGCATATGTAGCCAATGAGTATGAGCAATATTTTCCAGGAATTTGGCAGTGGAAGATAGAAGAAATATAGGATGATAGCTTGACAGAATGGTGTAGTCAAATGAAGGGAGTTTTCATTTGTTTTGGTTGGTTGGTTGGTTGTCCTTCCTTCTCAAAGAGGACCAAAATGACATCACTACACTTGAGTCAGGCTTCAGTGTGTCTGACTGTGACTGACCAGACCAATATAAGCTCGGAACGCTCTAGCACAGGTGAACATATGGGGTGGGATACTCTAAATGTGTGCATCCTGCATTTCCTTGAGCTACTTCGATACCATTTTGCTCACAGAGCACAGTACCTTCTCTGATGCGGGCACACCATGCTGAGTGGTCCTGGGCCAGTGTCTCTCATGTCACTATTGTATTCAAAGGTCTTAAGAGAGACTTTGACAGTGTCCTTGTATCACTTCTTCTGACCACCATGTGAACACTTGCGCTGTGTTAGTTCTCCATAAAATTGTTTTATAAGGGTTGGGAGACATATATACACACAAACACAGATATCTGTGTATGTAGCTATATAAATGTGTGTGTATACATATACATATTTTTGTGTGCATACATACATATACAGGCATAAATACACAGACACATGCATGGGATAGAGTGTCAGAACTGGAGTCATCTTTCTGATTTCAAATCCAGCTTCAGAATTTACTAGATGTGTGATCCTAGACAAGTCACTTAACCCTGTTTGCCTCAGTTTCTTCATCTGTACAATGAGTTGGAGACAAACCACTGCAGTATCTTTGCAGAGAAAATCCCAGATGGGGTCACCAAGAGGTGGACATGACTGAAAAGTAACTAAACAACAACAGATAGATGTACACATGTATATAGACATACATGTGTATGTACATATCTACATATACATACATGTTACATGCATGCACATACATATATGCATACACATATATGTATGTATGTATATTCAAATGAAATGAGTCAGTGGTTCAGGAAAGGAAACACTTATTAAGCACCTACTATGTTCCAGGCACTAAATGCTTTACAAATATTGTCTCATTCTAGCTTCACAACCATGCTGGAACTCTTCTTATTCCCATTTTACAGTTGAGGAAACTGAGGCAGATAGCAATGAAGGGACCTACCCAGGGTCACACAGACAATAGGTGTCTGAGGCTGAAATTAAACTCAGTTCTTCTTGGTTCCAGGTCCAGTGCTCTATCCATCGAGGGACATAGCTGCTTTAGGTAATTAGGAAAAGATTAAAGGTGAGAGAAAGAGAAGAAAAAGTACCACGGAAAGATCACTGGACCTGTTTCAAAGCCTCATTCTGTTATTTACTCCTTTGTGACCATGGGTAAGTCATGTAACTGCTCTCTGCCTCAGTTACCTCAACTGTAAAATGAGGATGATAATTCCTGCCCTGCTTTCCTCACAGGGTTACAATGAGAATTAAAAGAATTAAAATAAATTAATAATGGATGAGAAAACCCTTTGTAACTACACAAACTGTACAACTATACTTTCTGTGAAAGTGAGGCTTTAGGAGACTCCTAAACAAATGAAGAAAATAAAGTAGTCCCACCATACATTTGTACAACCAACAAGTAGGGATGTTTTTCTTCCCCCTCATAGCGTGTCCTGATAGACAATTGTGAACACCATGGCAATATCCATCTAGTCTTCAAAGTTAAAACCGGAAAAAAAAATCACCTCCCTTCTTAAACAGATGTAATTATTTTTTCTGTAGTTCCCCACACTGAACTCTTGCAAACTCCTCACCAATACATCTTTTCTTGGCATCTCTGTCCAGGTTTATCATCTCTCTATACTCTGTATGCTCTGAGTCTCATAATGAAACCTGAGGTTAAATGTGTGTAGACTCACCCAATACCCACAACATTAAAACAATTGGACGGGAAATAATCTCATCTCAATACATTGAGGGTGATGTGCCGAGCTCCCATTAGAGTTAATAGGAACGAGAGGCCGGAATCAAGGTGAGAAGAGGTTCCCAAGGGCGTCACGCCAAATAGATAGAACAAGGAAAGTTTAACATTGAAAACTTCTGCCGCAGCAAGGCAGTAAGGAACAAAGGAGGCTTAGAACTAAGGAGAAAGTGCTCCTGGGAAAATTCTGAACATAGGAGCCTAGGATGAATTGTAGGCTGCTAATAAAAGAGGGTACAGCCAATGAGAGGAGCACATATCCTTTAGGGCAAGGGAGGACCAGGCGTGAGCAGAAAACAACAGACAATCAGAGGATCCATGGGTCTTCTGAAATTCATCACATCATTGCCCTATTCCCCTTTCATGCTTCCTTTTCCTGTATCCTCACAATATTCACACCCAAGCCCATAAGGCACGGAACTGAAAGGGACATTATAAATCATGTAGTTTAAGCCCTAGAGATGGCACAGTGGATAGAGCCCTGGACCTTGAGTAGGGAAGTTTTGAATTCAAATTTGGCCTTCAACACTGATCCAAGTGACCTAGGCTAACTAACTTAACCTCTGTCCGCCTCAGTTGCCGAAACTGTAAAATGAGGAGCTCCCTCCTAAGATTGTTGTGAAGATAAATTGAGAGAATTACATAACACTTTGCAAGCCTTAAAGTGACATATAAAAATGTTATTACTGTTATTTTACAGATGAAATAACTGAAGGCCAGAAAAGAATGACACATGCAAGATCACACAGGGAATAAACAACAGAGTCAGAATTTGAACTTGGTCCTTCTGATTCCAAATCCAGTGCTTTCCCTCTAATTCCCCATTTATTTCCCAATAGCTCCAGACAGGCAAGATACGCTCTAAGGAAATCTATACCTAGGACTATTGGAATTCCTCAGTCAAGAGAGGCTGTAGCAAAAAAAAAAAAAAGAAAGAAAGAAAACAGATGTTTAGGGAAAATGACCTGGAAATCTCCAACCATATGATGACTGATTTAGTAATCCACTTCAAACACTTTCTCTCTTCTTTCTCTAGCTTCAACCCTAAGGCTACAGAATGTTGAGTTTATTCTAGGGTCCTGGTGTCAAGCTCTATAGAAATGGGGCCATTGAACCATATTTAAAGTTCCCTGAAGGCAGTATATTGACTTAGAAAGTCAATTATTAACTATGACCTATTGTATTTCTATTTATTAAATTAAATATTTCCTAATTACATTTTAATCTGGTTTTCAATGTGGCTCCCATTCCCGTGTTTGATATTTATATTCTACATAATAACTGTACTTTATCACTGTTAAGCCTTTCTTTAGGCTATGGTTAATTATGCCTACCTTTCCCCTACACCACCTAGTCAATGTATGACCCCTGTCCTGGAAGAGATAGCCCTTCTATTCTCTTCTTCATTGCTGATAACCAATTCCCTTTTCCAAGTCTAAAGTCCTTCAAATATAATATAGGATTGTATCATAAATATAGCTCTGGAAGAGAAATTAGAGATCAATTCACCTCATTTTATAAACAAGTAAACTGAGAGGATAAATTACTTGTCCAAGGTCATATATGATATAACAGAACCCAGATTATTTCTTCCCCATAGTTACGCTTATGGACAAAGGAAATACTAATACATTTATCAAAAGCTAAGCTTATCATCAAAACGAATGATGAGAAAATCAGCTACTAGCAGGAACAAGGCTGCAAAGGTAGGGATTTGCAATAAAATTGAAAGCAGCACATAGAACCTAGGTCAGTACCATCACTCGGCCTTCAGCAACATGTGCCACTCACTGTTAGATATGGTAAGAAAGAAGTCCCTCACCTGTATTTGCATATTGTTCTACAGTTTCCAAGGTGCCCCTTTGTTCTTTGTTACATCTAAATTACCTTTCAAAGAATCGTAGAAATGTAGAAATAGAAGGAAATTCAGAAATCTTATAGTCAATCCATTTAGCCAATCTTGACACACTTCATCATCCAGGTAGCCCACCCTTGGATGTTTCCTAACTCATCCATCATTGGTCTTCATAAAATGTGGTGCCCAAAACTGAACACAAAGGTCTACATGTGGTCAGGATACAGGTGATCTCCCTCATTCTGAACAAAATCCCTTCTTAAAGTAGTCCAGGGTCCCATTAGTTCCATTAAACCTACGATGGTGCACAGGCCACGGCACCAATGTCAGAAGCCTTGCCAAGTTGGTGAGTCCTGACAGATGTTGAGTCCTGACAGGTGCACTCTATTGATATAGCTTTGAAAGCCTGGAGGCCTACCCTCTACCTAAAGAAAAGGGCACTGGACTTGGAATCAGGAAAATATGGATTCAAATCACATCTCAGACATTTACTAACTCTGTGAATCTCAATAAGTCACTACCCACTGCCTGTGTCTCAGTTTCCTCATCTGTAAAATGAGAGGGTTAGATCTGACAACCTCCAAGGTCTTCTCTAGCTCTAGCCAACAGTTAACCAATAAGCAATTGAATTCTTTCCAACAATCAAACACCATGCTTAGCCTTGGGTATACACAGAAAAGCTAAGTTACGGTCCCTGTCCTCAAGGACCTCATTTTCCAATGGAGGTGGAAAATAGCAAATTACTATATATGGTATGCATACATACTATATAGATTTATATTTGCGTGTATATATATATATGTAATGCTTGTGTACATACACACTATATATATATACATATATAAATTATAATGGTACCATATACACAAATATATACATAATAATAGTTTATATTTATTATTGCATGCTTATGAATGTGCATATAGATAATTTGTATATGTGCCTATAGATACATATGTGTTTGTATATGTATGTATGAATGTGTATACACACATTCATATATACATACTACAAATGGAAGGCAATCTCAAAGGCAAGGTGTTCCATCTTCTCCAGAAAGCCTTTACCAATCCTTCTTAATTCTAGTGTTTCTCCCTCTTAATTATTTTCTATTTATCCTGTATATAGGTTGTTTGTATATATTTGTTTGCATATTGCCTCTCCCATCAGATTATAAGATCCTTGAGGTCAGGGCTGTCTTTTGCCTCCTTTTTATATCACGAGTGCTTAGCACAGTGCCTGCTGCATGACTTTTCATTCACAGATGATTGTACATTTAATGCAACCTCTGAGGCTGAGATGCAACAAAGTATGAATCAATTCTCTGCCTCTTGGGCTAATTTTGGTCTAACAATGAACACCAAGAAAATAGAGGTTCTCCACCAGCAAGCACCAACCCATTCTTATGTGGAACCACTAGCGACAGCACATGGGGACATAGTTAATACTATAGATGAGCTCACTTACTTTGCCAGTATACTTTCCAGGGATATACACATAGATGATGAGATTGATGAACGCATTGCCAGAGCTTGCTCAATGTTTGGGAGACTGAAAGAAAGTGTGGGAGAGAAGTATTAGACTGCCCACCAAACTGAAGGTCTACAGAACCATTGTGCTGACCTCATTATTCTATGCCTGTGAAATCTGGACGGTCTACCAGCGCCATGCCAGAAAATTGAACTACTTCCATATGAATTATCTTAGGAAGATTCTGAAGACCACTTGGCAAAATAAGGTACCAGATACTGAGGTCCTTTCTTGAGCTGAATTGCCAAACATTCAAACTCTACTGAACTTAGGGTGGCCAGGTTGTTTGAATGCCATACATATATTTGCCTAAAAGACTATTTTATGGAGAACTCACACAAGGCAGGTGTTCGCATGATGGTCAAAAGAACTGATACAAGGTCACTCTTATGAAGAACTTTGCTACTAATGATGAGATGTGGGAGATATTGGAAAAGGATTACTCAGAATTGCATGCCCAAGTCAAAGAAGCTGCTGCGCTCTCTGAGCAAAGCAGAGTTGTAGTAGTTCAAAAGACACATGAGATGCACAAATTTAGAGACATCTCTTTCCCAAATGCTCATACAAACTATTTGTGCCCAACCTGTGGTAGAGCCTTCTGAGCTCATTCCAGTATGATCAACCGCAACTGAACACACTATACGTTGACCCCAACATTGGGATGTCATTTTTGTCTTCTTTGAGCATGAAGGACAAACAGCAACAACATTTATTCTGTATAAAGTCTGATGTATATGTGTGTATGTATATATATATATTTACACACACACATATATACATATATATATATATA
This sequence comes from Bettongia penicillata ogilbyi, assembly GCA_023548195.1. Lineage (NCBI taxonomy): Eukaryota > Metazoa > Chordata > Mammalia > Diprotodontia > Potoroidae > Bettongia > Bettongia penicillata. Next base: position 5,082,833 of record JAJHZJ010000546.1, on the reverse strand, counting down.
TATTTATATTTGCATTTTATCTCCCCTCATTAGTTTATAGGCTCCTTGAGGGCAGGATCTGCCTCTTTTTGTATCTTCAGACTTTAGCACAGTGCCTGGCCCATAGGGGATTCCTAATAAATATTTATTAACTGACTGGCACAAGAAATGGAGAGAGGCAGGGAAAGCCTCTTGTATAAGGTAGAAACTGAACCAAGTCTTGAAGATATCCAAGGAAAGAGAATTAGGGAATCAGAACAGTCCAGGCATTGGAGACAGTCAGAGCAAAGACTTGGAGATGTAATGATGTGGGTGAGGAAAATCAAGTAAACGAGAGTGGTTGGATCAGAAAGTCTGTGGAGAGGAGCGAAATACAAAACTAGAAAGGTAGGAAGGGGCCAGGTTAGCAAGAGATTTAAATGTCAGAGGATTATTTGATCCAGGAAGTAATAGAGAGCTATCGGTTTATTGAATAAGAGGTGCTCAAACCCACATTTTTTGAAAAAACTCACTTTGACAACCTTGTGGAAGATATGTTGAAGTTGAGACAAAGAGACTCTATATATATATATATATATATATATATACACGCACACACATATATATATATATACACATATATATGTATATATGTATATATATAGAGAGAGACTATATATACTATATATATATACACAAAGAGACTATATATATATATCATCTATACCAAAATATTAATTCGAAATCAAATCTATTGCACTAAGAGCCATTCCCCAACAGACTAGCCGTCAAAGGGTATCAATAAATAATTGTCAAAGAAAAAATTTGAAACTATTAATAACCATATGAAAGAATGCTCCAAGTCACTAATGATAAGAAAAATACAATCAAAACAACCCTGAGGTTTCACGCACACCTCAGAAAATAGCAACAAAAAAATGAGGATAGCCAAATAACGACAATAACTCTCATTTATATAACTCCTACTATGTGCTAGGCACTATGCTAAGATCTCTTATAAATATTATCTCATTTGATCCTGAACCCTGAGATGTAGGTGGTATTATTATATCCATTTTTACAACTGAGGAATCTGAGGCAATGGTGATTTGCCCAAGGTCACCAGCTAGTTAGCACCTAAGGTTAGATTTGAACTCAGGTCTTCCTGATTCCAGACCTATCAGTCTATCCACTGTGCTGCTTAGCTACCCAAATGTCAGAGGAGTTGTTTGAACATAGTCACTCTAGTGCATTTTTGGTGGAGCTGCAAATCAGTACAATCATGTTGGAAAAGGGTTTGGAATTATGGTAATAAAATTTCTAAAATGTTCATACACTTTGACCCAGAGGGTCCACTACTAGGTTTATATTACAAGGATGTCAATGATAAGAAGAAAGATATCATCTATACCAAAATATTCATAGGAATTTTGTGGTAGCTGGGAAATAAAAACAAAGTAGATGTCCACTGATTAGGGAACAGCTTAGCAAATTGTGGCACATGAAAGCAATGGGATGCAGTTGTGATTTAGAAATTATGAAAGTGATGAATATGAGAAGCACAGAAAGATTTCAATGAACTTATGTAGAATAAAATAAACAGAGCCAATAACACAATATATAAAATTACTATGACAATGTAAATAGAAAGAACAATCATAAAACAATAATATGAATATATTCAATTACAAGAAGCATGGCCCCAGAGAAGAAATAGAAGACATCTCCTCTCCACTTCATTCCATGGGTGTAGTATATGATGTGTAATTTTGAGACTCTTTCAATGTATTGATTTGTTTTCCTGATTTTTGCTTGGTTTTTTTCATATATATATATATGTATATATATATATATATACATGTATATATATATGGTAGAAGGATATTGGGAGAAATTCTACTGATGCAAAAGCAAAAAAGAAAACCAATAATTGTTTTTAAAAAAAGAGTTATTTCAGTAGTCACTGCATTAGAATAATTAAAGCATGCATCAGAGTGTTGGCTGCATACAAAGAAGTAGACAAAAAAGGGGCATGTTTTGAAGGAAGACACGATAAGATTGAGCAATAGCTTGCATATGTAGAATGAGGGGCAGTGAAGAATCGAGGACGGCACTGCTGTTGGAATCTAGATGCTTGGCGCATTTTGGAAAAACTTGAAAAGACTTCCATGAACTGGTGTGGAGTGAAGTGAGCAGAACCAGGAGAACATTGTACAAAGTAACAGCCACATTGTGCCATGACCAACTACCATAGACTTAACTTTTCTCAGAAATACAATGATCTATGACAATTCTAAAAGACTCGTGATGGAAAATACAATTTACATTCAGAGAAAGAACTATGGAGTCTGAATGCAGATAGAAGCATATTATTTTTTCTCTCTTTTTTTCTTTCTCGTGTTTTTTCCCTTTTGTTCTTATTCTTCTTTCACAACATGATTAATGTGGAAATATGTTTAATACGATTGTATATGTATAGCCTATATCAGATTGCATGTTGTCTTAGGGAGTGAGGAAATCTGGAACTCAAAATCTTATAAAAGTAAATGTTGAAAACTCAAAAATCAGTTTATTAAATTAAATTAATAAAAATCAATTGTTTATTTTTATAATAAAAAGAATCTAGGTGCTTGAGAGGATGGCAGCACCCTCAGAGGAAATTTGGAAGAAAGGGCTTGGGGGAAAGATAATGAATTTTGGACACATTAACTTTGAGATGCCTATGGGACATCTAGTTCAAGATACCCCAAACTAGTTCGGGATATAGGAGAATGGCTCTCAATCTGTAATCCTATGATTCTGTGTCTCCCAATTCTTAATTGTTAATGAATGCTGGGCTCAGAATCGGGAAGATCTGAGTTCAAATCTAGCTTCAGGAGCTTACAATCGATATGTGACTGGGCAAGTCATTTAACTTCTGCCTGCCTCAATTTCTTCAGCCTAAAAATGACAATAGCAATAGCACCTATTACAAGGTTGTTTTAAGGATTGAATAATATAATTTTTTAAAGTACCTGACATATAGTAGGTACTTAATTGTTTCCCACTCCTCCCCCTTTGAGCCTCTATTCCCTCATGCCTGCAATGAGGGTGTTGAATTAGATGATCCCCAAAGTCCCTGCCTGGGCCTGTGTTCTCTCAGTCTACAGTTCCAAGTTCAGTTAGAATGTCTGCAATTCCTCTCATCCTTTTCATCTATTTGCCTTACTGAAGGCTGCTAGCCCCAGTGGGAGACAAAAAAGGAGGGGGGAATACAGAGGGAGCCTCAGCTGGCACCTCTGCCCCAGGAAATGCCACGGCTTTCTGCTTCTTTGCTGCGTTGGCAAATAACAAACAGGGCACGAGTTCTTGGACTCGGGGCTGGGTAGCAATTGTCTCTGCTATGTTTAATTCCTTCACATACACCTCAGTTGTCAGGGCAAAGAAACAGATATCAGCTGTGACAAGAGGCTGCTGGGTTTTGTTTTGGTCTTGTTTTGGGATTTTTTTTATTCCAAATATCTGATTGTTCATTTTTCCTCCGAAGGGCCAGGGTACCTTTCAAAAGTTTCAGCCTTCATGTGTAAGACGTGTATCGTTGTGGCATGGCTGTCACAGGGCGCCAGGCGCTTTGCAGTTTGCCCGTGCTAGCAGCTACTGACAGGTTGTTAGGGCTGACAGTGAATATGTTTGAAAAACTGTCAAGCTTGGGAGGGGAGGGTTGAGGGGCAACGAGTGAACCAGCCTCCTTCCATTGGAGACTGCGCTGCCCTAAAAGTGCTGCCTACATGTGTGCACACACACACAGCATCCACATGGGTGCCTCCCAATGACAGCAGAAAAATAGAATATCCCCCAAAATTAGTGTCATGCTGTCACTTCAAAGGTCAGAAGGCATGCTCCCATCCAGCTCTCTTTATTGCCAGAAAAGGAAATTTAGCCTTGAATGTTCAGTCATGGAAACAAAGAGAAGAGGTAAGATTACATAGAGGAAACAAGGGTAGAAAGTAGATGGAAAACAGATTTGGGGGTGCTTTAAATACCAGGCTGAGGAGTTCCCATTTTATCCTACAGTTGGACACACTGAAGATCTTTGAGGTAGAGGAGAAGCAATGATATAGTCAGATCTGTGTTTTAGGAATGCCAGTTTGACAGCTGAGAGGAGGATGGATAAAAGAGGGGAGAAAATATACAGAGGGAGACCAGTTAGGAGTCTATTATAATAGTCCTAACAAAAGGTGACTTGTAAAAGCCTATGACTATTTGATCTCCACATAAACACACTGGGATAGGAATGAGGAGATCTGGACTTTAGTTCTAATTTTAGCCAAGTCTCTCCTCTTCTCTGAGATGTAGCTTCTTTTGTAATTGAGGGAATAGGATTAGCTATCTTTAGGGTTCTTTCTAGTTTTGATATTCAGTAAGTTTCCAAAAAATATAGTAAAATACCTCTTCAAGAAGGATCCAAAAATAACATTCTCATCAATCTGTCACAGAATGGGAAATTACATCATTGGAAATTTATTCCACTGGATCTTCCCTGCTTTAAGGCTTTCAAAAATCTTCTACATTAAGATAAACACTTCTAATTTTAGTGGGAATTCATCGAGGGCGGGTTCTTCAAGGACCTACAGGAATGTCATCATTATCGTCATCATGAACAACAACGATAGCTAACATTCCATAACCATTTGGTTTGCCAAGTACTTTGCACGTTTCATCATTTTATCTTCCCAAGAACCTGTTGTGTAGGTGCAATCATGGTCCTTATTTTACAAATGAAAAAGGTTAAGTGATTTGCCCAGGATCCCATAGCTACCAAATGTCTGAAATAGGATTAGAACTCAGGTCTTCCAAACTCAAATCAAACGTTCTATACAGTGTTATATATATATATGTGTGTGTGTGTGTGTGTGTGTGTGTGTGTGTGTGCATTAACCTCTAGATTTTCATTTTGTTTGGGAAGAGAAAGGAGAAGATTACATTTATACTTCCTAACTCATAAGACTGCCAAGAAAAGACAAGCCAACTCTAGAGTTGTAAGGAAAATAATGGGGGGGAGGGAGGGATCCAGGATCATGGTGGAGGAACTTGTGCATTGAAAAGACATTATGAGCTATGCCATGCAGGAGTACCCAAGATGGACAGGTAATAGTGACAAATGGTAATCCACTGGAGAAGGAAATCACAAACCATTCTAGTATCTTTGTTAAGAAAATCCCATGGACAATACTCAACTGAGAAAAGACATGACAATTAAGATGAGCCCCTCAGGTGAGAAGGTGTCCAATACACTACTGGAGAAGAGTGGACAATGACTACATGGAGCTCCAGTACCAATGAAATGTCTGGGCCAGAGTGGAAGGAGGCTTAATGCAGGTGTGTCTGGTTAAATATCAGTGAATTTAAATGTATGGGAATGGGTGAATTTAATTCAAACGATCATTACATCTACTCCTATAGGCAATAATTCCTTAAAAGAAATGGAGTATCCCTCAAAGTCAACAAAAGGGTGAACAAGGCAGTAATGTGGGATAATCTCAAAAATGGCAGAATGATATCTGTTTGAGTCTAAGGCAAACCATTCGATATCACAGTAATACAAGTCTGTGCTCCAACCACTGATGTCAAAAATGTTAAACTCGATTGGCTCAGTGAAGACCCACAACATATTCCAGAAATGACACCAAAAAAAGACATTATATTCATCATAGAGGAGTAAATGCTAAAGTAGGATATCAAAAGATAATTGGAATAACATGCAAATTTGACTTTGGGCTATAAAATGAAGTAGGGCATAAACTAATAGTGTTTTGTCAAGATAACTCACTCATTATAGCAAACATTCTTATTTCAACAACCCAAAAAGCAACCCTACACATGGACATCACCAGATGGTCAATATAGAAATCAAATTGATTATATATTTTGCAGCCAAAGATGGAGACTTATACACAGTCACTTAAAACAAGACCTAGAGCTGACTGTGATTCAGATCAGGAGTTCTTAGTGCAAAATTCAAATGTAAATTGAAGAAAGCAGGGAAAACCATCAGGTAATATAGGAATGACCTAAATAACATCCCTTACGAGTATGAAATGGAAGTGATGAATGCATTTATGGGATTTGATTTGGTAGATAGAGTGCCTGAAGAATTATGGACAGAGATTTACAATATTGTACAGAAGGTAGCAACAAAAAAATAGCTGAGGAAAGAAAGAGAAAAGGAAAGGAGAAAGAGAAAGATACAGTCAACTGAATGCAGAACTCCAGAGAATAGCAAGGAGATATTAGAAGGTTTTCTTAAATGAACAATGTAAAGAAATAGAAGGAAAAATAAAAAGAAAAAGAGAAAGAAAAGAAAAAGAAAAGAGATCTCTTCAAGAAAATTAGAGATATAGAAGGAATGTTTCATGCAAAAATTGGCATGACAAAAGACAAAAAATGGTAAGGGCTTAACAGAAGTGACAAGAATACACAGAAGAACTAAACAAGAAAGAGCTTAGCATCTCTGAAACCATGATGGTTACTAACCTAGAGCCAGATTAATCTAGAACCTGGAGAATAAAGTCAAGTGTGCCTTAAGAAGCATTGCTAACAATAAAGCTAGTGGAAGGGATGGAATTCCAGGTGATTTATTTAAATCCTAAAACATAATGCTTTTAAAGCAATGTATCAGCTAATAAATTTGGAAAAGTCAACAGTGGCCTGGATTGGAAAGATCAGTTTCTGTCCCAATCCTAAAGAAAGGTAATGCCAAGGAATGTTTAAATTACTAAACAATTGTGCATAGATTCTGCAACCTAGGCTTCAGCAATATGTAAACTGAGGATTACCAGAAAAGTAGGCTGACTTTCAAAGAGGCAAAGAATCTGCAATACAAATTGCCAATATTCACTTGATTATGAAGAAAGCAAAGAAGTTCCAGAAAAAAATATATACTACTGCTTCATTGATTACACTAAAGCCTTTGACCAGATCAATCACAACAAAATGTGGCAAGTCCTCAAAGAGATGGGAGTACAAAATCATCATACTCATCTCCCAAGGAACCTGTTTGTGGGCCAAGAAGTCATGAAAAAAAAAACCAAAACATTTGCTCCTTGTAAGGAAAGCCATGGAAAATATGGACAGCATACTAAAAAGGAGAGCCATCACCTTGCCAGTAAAGGTCCCTATAGCCAAAGCTATGGTTTTTCCAGTAGCAATGTATGGCTGTGAGAGATGAACCATAAGGAAAGCTGAGCACCACAGAATTGATGCTTTTGAATTGTGGTTCTGTAAAAGACTGAGAGTCCCATTGACAGCAAGGAGATCAAATCAGACAATACTTAAAGAAATTGATTCAGGGTATTCACTGGAAGGTCAAATACTGAAGCTGAAGTTTAAATGCTTTGGCCATGCAATGAAAACATGGGACTCATTGGAAACGACCCTGATGTTGGAAAAGATTGACAGAAAAAGGGAAAGGGGATGGCAGAGGATGAGATGAATAGATAGTGTCATGGAAGCAATGAACATAAACTTGGACAGACTTCGCAGGAGATAGTGGAGGTTAGAAGAGCCTGGTGTGCATGTTCATGGGGTCAAGAAGAGTCAGGAACCATTCAGGGAAGGGGGAGGCTTTAATAGGGGTGGGCTCTGCTGGAAAGCAGAACAGGCACTTAGTGGTGTGCCAGAAACAGTTCAAACCAGCTCCCAAGGCAATTGTTAAATTTTTAGTGTGAGCATTTATATCTTAGAAATCACATACAAATCAGAGTCTGGTTTACGTTCAGTTATATCTGTGTTTAGATATAAAAAAGTGATGGAAAAAAATAAAGATTAAACTTAAAAATTTGTTGAACATACATCCTCCCTTCCCTGAGAACATTTCCTTTCAGAAAGACAGTTGTGAAATATTTAGCAGTATACCCCTGACTGCCTTTCAATTCTGCTCAGTCAATAAACATTTATTAAGCACCTACTATTTGCAAAGCACTATGTTAAAAGTGGGATTACAAAGAAAGACAAAAGATGGACTCTGTTCACAAGGAGCTCACAGGTTCAAACAAGATACAGATGGGACAAATTAGAGAGAATGAATAGAATGAAGGCATTAGAATTAAAAGATGTTGGAAAAGAGTCCCTATAGAAGATGGAGTTTTCTGTGGGACTTGAAGGAAGCCATGGAAGTCAAGAAGCAGAGAAGAAAGAGAATTCCAAACATATGGGAGAGCCAGGGAAAATGCCTCAAGTTTGGAGATGGAGCGTGTCATTGTTTACAGTATAGTCAAGAGGCCAGTGTCATGGGACTGAGAAGTATGTGAATGGGTGTCAGTTTAACAAGACTAAAAAAGGTAGAGGAAGGTGGGTGAGGAAGCAGGTTATGAAGGGCTTCGAATGCCAAATAGAAGGTTGCATATTTTATTCTGGAGATGATAGATGAGTAGGATTGTGCCATGGTCAGATGCTGCACATTAGGAAGATTAATTTGACTGATAAGTAGAGACTGATATTGGAGGTATTTGAAGAAAGGAGATCAACCAGGAGGCTATTGTAATAATCCAGGGTTAAGGTTGTGAGTGCCTGCATTAGGGTACTGACAGTATCATAAAAGAGAAAGTGGATTTGAAAGCTGTTATGAAGTTAAAATCAACAAGCATTGAAAAAGGATCAGACATGAGAGGGAAGAGAGAATGAGGAGTCCAGGATGACACCTATGTTGGAGCCTGGATGACTACTAGAAGGTTTATGATGCCTATAACAGTAACAGGGAAGTTTGGAAAGGGGAAGGATTTGGGGTTAAAGGGAATGAATTTGGTTTCCTTTTGAAAGAATCTTTCATTTCAGGGGAAGCTGAATTCTTGCTCTAGCCAGCTCATCGCCACTCACACGGAAAGCCTGCCAAGATCTGAAAAGAGGCTGCTGGACACATACACACACTCAGTGAACAATCTTCTAATTTTCATGCTGTAAAATCGCATATCCCACCAGGGCCTTCAGAGACCAGAGCAGAAGTAGGATCAGGAACTATACTTTGCCAGCACAGCAATATGGGGAGTTTAATTAGCAGGCACTCCAAAGAGGCTCCTGTGTCCTAAGCCTGAAGAATTTACTGCTCATCTCTCCCAGCACAGGCAGAAAACTGCCCCTTCCTTGGAGTTCAGTCACATCTCCTGGAATCTTTCCAGGGGCAACCTTTGGGGTGAGCAGAAAAGTGATGGGGGGCCTCCAAACAAGAATCTTCTCCTCCCAATCCATCCTGTTCCTGCTACATCCACTGTGTCATGCCTCTGCTCAAAAAGTTTGAGCAGTTCCCCATTCGCTACCTAGAGGATAAAATACAAAACCTGACATTCAAGTACATCACAAGATGGCCCCAGTCTATTTCTTCTATAACCTAACTGGTTCCAGGCTTATGTCACACTAATCCTTCTTATATACTCTCCACTCGGACCAAACCGGATTACCTTGGGCAAGGCATTTAACCCCTCTAGGCCTCAGTTTTGTCATACATAAAATGGAGACCCTGCTCCTACTGAATCAGATAAGCCAATGATATTTTCAGTGTGAGCATTTACACATCAGCAATCAGAGAACGCTACAAATTCAGGCTGAATTTATTGTTGTGTTGATAGTTTAGATTTAGGAAAGTACTAGAGAGTCCCTCCTAGTTTAAACAATGATCCCATGACCATACTTGCTGTCTGTGTTCTGTGTTTTCCCTTCTTTGTGCCTCCTACCCTGAGGATCTTCCCCTTTCAGTTTAATTTTTTTTCTTTTTATTGAGCAGGCAAAATAGGCCATCTTTTATGTCTCTTCTTACCTAGCTTTATGTCAGTGAATGGGTGTTGCCTCAGACAAATTGAAAAAAAATGGCCAAAATCTCCCCCTGTTTCTAGGGTCATCTCCTGTCTTCCTAAACTACTTCTTACCACTGGACTCAGATGACTGTGGAGGACAAAGTAGAACTGATGACTTTACACAGCCCTGCCCCACTTCAATCCAGTTCACTTGCAAGTGATGTTATTGGTCTCCTTTAAAAATGAAGGCCCATTTGCAGCCACAATCTGTAAGCCTCATTCCCTATGCCAGGATCCCATTCACCTCTTCACCATCTCCATCTCTTCTATTGACTTTTCTCTATTATGTAAGACCCAACTTGAACTCAGAGACTCAAAGCCCAGCCAGGGGTGCAGGGAGGTGGTGCAGTTGATAGAGCCCTGGCTCTGGAGGCAGAAGGACCCAAGTTCAAATCTGATCTCAGATGCTTGCTAGTGTGTGATGATGAACAAATCACTTAAGGCCAATTGTTTCAAAAAATAATAATAAGGGGGGGGGCTTTTGGAAAAGTTGTATATTCCTTATCTGATCTTATGTCACTTTTGCATATAAGTAGATGAAAAGTATATCATATCTATTATAAATGTATTTAAGCATTTGTTTTTGTGCCACAGAATTAAAAATTTCAGAGATGGACTGGATCTCTGAGGGCATGGATTCCACAATGTAACTTAACATGAACTCTCTCAGTAACAATCCCAATAAAGAGTATTCTAGCCTCCGTATAAGGGCCAAATGTGACCAAAAAAACAAAACCTCACTACCTTTCTGGCAGCCCATCCCAAGTTTGTTCAGTGCTGTCATGTCTTCACTGTCCCTGTTGCTGTTCAGTCACGTCAGACTCTTCATGACCCTGTGGACTATGCAGACTATCTATGGTGTTCTCTTGACAGAGATACTGGAGCTGTTCGCCATTTCCTTCTCTGGTGGATTAAGGCAAACAGAGGTTAAGTGACTTGCTCAGGGTCACACAGTTAGTAAGTATCTGAGGCTGGATTTAAATTCAGGTCTTTCCGACTTCAGGCTTAGTGCTCCACCCACTGAGCAACCAAACTTTCCCTACTAGATTATAAAATCCCTTGAGGAGAGTGATCATGTCCTATTCATCTTTTTTCAGTCCTATTCTCATCCCATACCCTTTGATTACCCAGCACAGGGTTCTGTATGTAGAAGATGCTTAATTAATAAATGAATCAATGTGTAGTTCATAGTGATTACAATTAAGAAGAAATATTTGCTTTTGTATCAGTAGAATTCCCAGCATGAAGAACCACATACCCTGAGTGTTTAATACGTTTTGAAAATGAATTGAATCAGTGATTGAGAATAGATCTGTGCAAAGGCACTGAGGAAGATCAGCATTTTAAAAGTCACAGAAAGGTAGAAATTCCGTTTGTGCTCATCATTCCTAAAGTGAGTAAACGAGCTCATTTCCATTTATGGAGGTTGAGAAGATTCAATAGGTCCCACCACTGGCACACTATTACCACTAAGTTTCAGAATCCCAGTCCATTGGTAACAAGCTGAGCCACCTCCATAGCTCCAATTCAGAAAGAAAATAGAAAACTAAGGAGAAGACCTCAGGAGTAAAACACATTTTGAAGGAATAAGAGGCTAGATGCTCACATGTATGCCCTCTTCTCACTTCGTCTTTGGACTAAGGAGAAGGTATCATATCTATTAAAAACACAGGATTAGAGTTTAAGCATAATTTGTTTAAGTGGATCAAAGTGATTAAGTGGAATTTGCTAACAGCAGGGAATCTCGGAAACCCAAAATAAATCTGGAGGACTTCTGTTGGGATCTGCTGAGAGATAGATTTGCAAAGGTTGCTTAGAGGGAACTAAAAGTCCATTGACAGTCTACAGATATCCTCTATCTTGCCAAGCAAGCTTCAGGCTATGAGGGCCTTGCTCTAGGAGTCTGGCTGCTCACTGTCCAAAACATGGGGCTCCAGAAACCCTATTCTCTTCAGGAGTCTTTCCTTCCCCTTCTCTATCAGCCTCCTGGACAGAGGCATAACTAGGGTGGGCGAAGAGGGGTTTGTCCAAGGATGCTGAATTTAGAAGGTCTTGACAAAGTCTGCAGTCCTATAGCAGTGTAGAAATAACTGAGTTGAACACTTGAGTTAGCAAAATGAATTTTTAAAATAGGAAGACAGTAGACAGAGAGCTGAGACAAGCTCCTCCCTCACCTTGTTCTTTCCTGTTCTGTTCCTCCCTACCATTTCCTCACCATAACCTCCCCATCAATATCCTTGAGATGGTGTCCCAAGTTCTCTATATCTCTACCAGGAGGTAACATCTAACTCTTTTCCTTGGTGAAGAGTGCTTGTCTTGGCAAGGTTTATGGTACTTGGCATGGGCACACACACAAAATACACATTTTGCCTCTGCTGCTACCCCTCCCTGAAGTTCACTCAGTTCCTTAATTTCTAAAATGGGGATGCTGACAACTTCACTGGTTGTCTCTCTTATGTGGGTCACACAAAAGTAATGGATGATGCACAAAGGAGGAGGAGAAGAGAGAGAAGAAAAGAAGAAGGAGGAGGAGGAAGAGAAGAAGAAGAAGAAAAAGGAAGGAAGGAAGGAAGGAAGGAAGGAAGGAAGGAAGGAAGGAAGGAAGGAAGGAAGGAAGGAAGGAAGGAAGGAAGGAAGGAAGGAAGGAAGGAAGGAAGGAAGGAAGGAAGGGGAAAATATATTTCTTGGTAGACTCTGATTTCACCTCTTCAAGCTCACATCTATATGAGATCTGAGAGGGGTTTGTCCGATTTCAGACAGAGGGGTGAAGTATTCCAGGGGAAGTTTTATGTTCACTCCACTCTGAGGGTTCTGGCTCCTGTGGCACTAAGGCCTCTATAGACAAAATAGTCAGAATTGGTAAAGGCTTCCCAGGCCCATGAGCATGCCCGTTCCTGACAGCTAAGTTCAGGTTTGTGCAGTGACAAGGTTGTACAGACAAGAAACGTAGAAAAGGGATATGACTTGGTAAAAGGCAACGTGGGAAGAGCTGGAAGGGAGGGCCATCCCACCAAGGTGCATCTGTTGTTAGATCCTTTTAGCATCTAAGCTTGCATTGGCAGTGGGTCTCAGCATTTGTCCATCCATCCGCCCATAGCCCTCCACAGACACCCACCCACACCCACTGAATCTGTAAACTAAAGGAGCTGTGGAGAGTCAGGCACATCCAACATTCTTCTACCGAAAGGATGCTGTTCAAAGGTATTTGGGGAAAAACCACAGGGGACTATGTTTATATAATGCTGGGCCAAGGCGAGTCCTTGGCTTTCATCCCTGTCCAGCTTCCTGCACATACCCATCAAGCCTTGTTTTAGGGAAGAAAGCTAAGAGCCCTGACAGTCATCTTGATGAAGATTAATTAGCCACTTTAGTAACAAATCGTCCCCTTAATGCCTCTGAACACAAAGGCTGCCACGCCACAGTGAGCCTGAGGTCCTCTGCATGGAGAAGGTACAGTCATCAAAAACCATCGCTGGAAGCTAGCACCCTTCCCCAGTCTGCACCCCCCGCTCATATTCCTCATCTTTCCTCTGTGAATTGGCTGTGTTCCCTGCAGGGCAGATCCCTCTTCACTAGGTCAAAATGCAAACCTACAACCCTGCTTCTTTGGATAATCTTCAACAAGCAATTCTCCCATTTTAGCCCTGATAAACATCAAGGGAGCTTTCTTGCCCACACCTGAAGGGCCACGCAAGAATCGCTTCTGCTCTCCCCATCAGGGTCCTCCTTTCTCAGCCACTTTCTAAGAACAAGTTAGATAGCAGACTTGAGGTGTGTGTGTGTGTGTGTGTGTGTGTGTGTGTGTGTGTGTGTGTGTGTGTGTGAAGGGAATTGGGGGGAGGGAGGAGTTTGGACAGAGACTACTGTCTAAACAAACAAGCTCTAGGCTCCAGAAATGAGCCCATGACATTGTTAGGGGTACTCACATTAGGAACATAACAGAGTAATTATTGAGGAAAGTTCTAAGAATTACTCATAAAAAGAAGCCATTTTTTTGTCATTCGTTGCCATTAACAAGTAACTTGTGAGCTAATAAATGTCACTCCCCTTTCCTTTAATTAAAATAATAAATATTATACAGTAATGCAGATTGACGTTTATATCTTCATTTATGGGAAGGGGGATTTATGGTCAAGGCTTTATTTGATGGCGGCCACAAATAATGGCCATTAAGCTGCCATGGGATGGACACAAGACCACATTAATGAAATTAGACAAGGCCGGGGACTGACGGACGGAGCCGCCTGCTCAAGAAGAGTGAGAGGCCCCTCAGAGCAGATGTTTTCTTTGGCGGATGAGCATGAAGTTTGTTCAGCCTTCCTGGGCAGACTAACTTTAAATCTGTAAAGCACGAGTAGCCTAGCTCCCTTGTCAGAGCCCTCTGAGACAAAGCACAAAGGGTGAAATCTTCCTATTTCCTCCTCTCCACAGACAGTTGTAATGACCTTAGTCATTACTAAATTTTACAGTCTCAAATCCCATGATGGAACCGTTGCTATCCATATTCTCTTCCCTGAAGGCACAAGGACAGAGATGGTTTTCCAAAGGAATAGAAGTTGGAGGAACCTTCAAGTTTATCAAATCCAGAAGTTCTGAACCAGGAATCCATGGTTTCCCAAGAGTTCTCTGGATTTCAGAGGTTTGTGAACTTGGATCAGGAAAATATATACATATGAATGCATTCGTGCATGCACATATACATACATATATATGTGTGTGTGTGTGTTTATGTATGGATGTATACGTGTGTATATATAATATATATGCTTATGTTTTTATTCAGTGACTTCTAGGTAAAAATGATCATTTCCTTCAATTATGAAACATTATTCTGACAAAGGGTCCACACTTTTCACCAGGCTGATACTGAATTCCGTGACACAACAAGGTTTAAAAACACCTGATCTAGATAAACCTCTATAGTTTAATAATCAGGATACTGTGAGACCCTGTGAGGAGGAGAGATATTCCCTGATTTAAAATCCAAGGAAGACATAGCACCTGATAAAGTGTCTGCTGGTGACAATGAATAACCCCTCCACCCTCAAATAAAAAACAACAACATTTCTTTTCTTATGAGTAATTCACATACTTTCCTCAATAATTTGAGCCATGGGTAAATACAAAGGAGCTTGAAAAGGTAAAATCATCCCCAGAGGAAAGCATCACTTCTTACCTCCTGGATTCTGTTCTTGCTCAAATGATGCAGCCTGGGACCACAGGCTTCGCAAGTGCCAAGGCTCTCCAGGCAACCCTGTTCCTCCTAGGGCTCCTGAGGAGACATTAGGGCCAGCTCTGTATCCCCAGACACAGGAGAGCCTAGAGAGCAGCTCAGACTGGCCTTGTGGGCAAGTTACTGAAGTAGCTGCTGCCCAGGACCCTCCTAGAGAAAAGCAGGCTTTGGTATAAAGCAGTCCCACTTTTTCTACTCTGTCTTGCTACTGAGATTTATCTCTATGGATTTATTTACACCTCAGGACTCCAGGTACCTCAACTCACATCACTCCACATCCTGCTTAGGGCCATAGGAGGCAGGGCCCAGCTAGGAAGCAGGTGATGATGGCCAATTGTTTGGAGAGCTAAGTCAGTAAGTTCAGAGAAAGGGCTTCCTTTCCCTCTTGATTTGCTCCAGGAAGCTGCTTTCATCTTACTTGTATTTCTTTCTTTCTTTCTTTCTTTCTTTCTTTCTTTCTTTCTTTCTTTCTTTCTTTCTTTCTTTCTTTCTTTCTTTCTTTCTTTCTTTCTTTCTTTCTTTCTCTTTCTTTCTTTCTTTCTTTCTTTCTTTCTTTCTTTCTTCCTTCCTTCCTTCCTTCCTTCCTTCCTTCCTTCCTTCCTTCCTTCCTTCCTTCCTTCTTTCTTTCTTTCTTTCTTTCTTTCACTACAGGGTTTTAGGAATGCTTTTTGTGTAAACATAGAAGGCAATGGAGGCCATAGAACCCCTCCCAGATTGGGATTCAGAAGACCTAGATTTTTAGTCCCAGTTTCACAACTCACTTACTATATGACTCTGGACAAGTCACTGCTCACTGTTTCTGTAAGAGCGCCTGATCCAGTCATGGTGATTTTTTCTCCTCCCCCTCTTTCTCATCAGCAGTTTTAAGTATCCTTCTCTCTCCTCTCTCCCTAGTTCTTGATCTTCCTAATATGTTATTTTCCATATCAGAATGTAAATACCTTGAGGGTAGAGATTGTCTTATTGGTTTTTATTCATATTCATAATGTCTGGTAGAAAGTAAACACTTGATAAATGCTTCATTTATCAGTGTCTCTAAGCGTCATTTTCATTACCTAAAGATAGATCAATGAGTTAGCCCTGAGATACTGAGTCTGAGCCAATGGCCAAAAATTCACACAATTCAAAAGGGAGCAGGACAGAGAGAATCCAAAAATGATTTCATCTGGGTTTGAAAATGTATTGTCTAACATATTTTATTGCAGATTTCACTTTTATTTGATAAAGTTTCACTCGGGCTTAAATTGGCATTCCCTGACTCCCCAGAAATGGAAGGAGGAAACCAGGTGGCCCCTGATTAGGCTGGTAGACAAAGGGTTGGGATTGTTGAGACAAAAGTTGATGGGAAATTGACTAAAAGACAAGTCTCTATGAAAAGTATCTGGGGCCTTAGTGGACTGCAAGTTCAAAATGAGTCAACAGTAGAGCATGAAAGAGAATTAATCATCAAATAGTAAGGGAAAAGTCATGACTTTCCCAAGCAGCCCACTTCACTTTAGTATAGACTCCTATTATTGAAATTATTTTTCTTATGGTACCTATAGTCTTCCTTTACAATATCTTTTACAGTTTTGTTACCAGTTCTTCCAGTTGGGTCCAAACAGAACAATTCCAGTTGCTCTTCCATGTAGCAATGCCTGAAGATAGTTATCATATCTGCTGCCCCCAACCCTAGCCCCAAAACTTCCATTCTCTAATCCCAGATCCTTCAATCAATTCCCACATAGCATGGTGGCCTGGACCTCTTCACAAAATGGAGGTACCAGAAAAGACTCACCAATGGGCCTTGGAAAGGGAAATTCTATGGGAACAGGACCCAAAGGTGATTTATCAGATGTTCCATGGGAGGAGACCCTAGGTGCTAAGAGAAGTCCCAGACTGAGACAACAGTAGAGGAATGATTTTGAAGGCCACAAGGTCAGGGACAAGACAGAGAAGGGAATGAAATTAGGCCAGCCTGGGCCACTTAACAAAATGGGTGCTCCAAGAGGGACTCACCAATAGGAAAAAGCTGATCCTTCTCATCCCTAATCCTTTTAAAAATTTCTTTTTGTTATCTTTAGCATGCATCACCAACTTGAGCTCTCCTAATGTTACTCAACATTCAACACTTTTGCCCTCATTGACCTGTCCTTTTCTCCACCTTCTGTACCTGTCTTTTAAAGATGCAGGTTTGCCAAGAAATTCCTCATGCATCCACATCTGAATGATGGTCTGCTTCAACTATTCATTTTTTTAAAAATTATTTTCCTTTTCTGTTTTTTTCTGGTCAATGATTTAGTACACAGAGCCTTCAAAGGTCAATTAGATAACCCCTGAAGAGATCTGGATTCAAATGCTGCTTCTGACATTATCTGCGTTGACCATAGGCAAGTTATTTAACCACAGAAAAATCTCTAAAATGATAAATTAATGCTCAGTCGTGGAAGGAGGTTTCCACAACTTTACTAAACTTTGAGATCATAATCTTCATTTTTTTTTAAAGGCGACTCCAGCTTTCTTCTCTCCAGAAATTTCCTTCCACTCCTTGAATGCTACCACATATGAAGCCTTCTGTTCACTTTACCAACTATGTCCTTCCTAAGTCCTCTTCATTTCCAATCTAGCTGCACTCCTTCACACCCATCAACTGTTGTTCTCTTTACTGTTCAGTTTTTTGAATAGTGTCCGACTCTTTGTGACCCCATCTGGGATTTTCTTGGCAAAAGATACTGGCATTGGTTTTCCATTTCCCTCTCCAGATCAATTTACAGACAAGGAAACTGAGCAAACAGGGAAGTGATATTACAATCCTTATTTTACAAATGAGGAAACTGAGGCAAAAAGAGGTGAAATGACTTGCCGAAGATCACATAATTAGTAAACATCTGAGACATTTCTTCCTAACTCCAATCCATTTCCCTCCATCCATTTCTCCATCATGTCCCTCACATCATGCTATGTATCTTCTCTCCTTACTATCTGCCTCTCTTTTCCGTCTCCTTTCATATGTTATCCACCACCACCCCCCCCATTAGAACATAAATTCCTTAAGGGCAAGATTTTTTTTTGCTTGCTTTTGTACTCTTGTCACTTAGAGCCGTGTCTAGCACACAGTAAGGGCTTAATAAAATGCTTGTTCTTGAGTCACTCAATATTTTCCTCTGACATTCAAAGAAATGAAAGCAGCAGCAGCAACTTATATATTAAGACAGTAGGTGGTAACTGAGTTGGGCCTTACAGACACTTAAGGACACAATTTAAATGTATGTATTTTAATCAAACTCAGAGAATAATACACATTTAAACACCAAGCACATTTTCTGGGAGCTCAGGTCAATTAACATTTATATTGGAATTTTGTAAAAATGAACTCAATTCTAAAAATAATTTTCAACAGCTATAGACTCCAATATATACTCTCTTTAATGGATAACATTGCTCTGTGGTATTTTGTTTTGGGGTTTTTTTCCTAACCGGGCCATTCCCTTAACTAGTTGAGATCACAACCAAGACTTGATTTTGATGCTCGATGATGTCCTTTCATAAACACTCCATTGAGGGAACGCCTCATCCTACTGGAGGAATTCCTCCTGCTGCTTTTTGTAGTTTCTACATTTAGCACAGCCTGACTCAGACTAAATTCTATTATCCCTTTGTCGCACTATGGAACTGCCCCACCTACTTTGCTGGCCATCCTTGATGAAGTCATTTGTCAGGAAAAAATGGGGGAGGAATTCTGGATGACAATGCTGTTTTTTTCTTTCTTTCTGTTTTAAAAGTTTTTCTGAGTGCATGCAGATAATCCACAGGAATATGGTATCTGCTTGCAAACACTGATGAAATAACAGAATTTTAGAATCTCAGGACAAAGAGGAACCACAGAGACGCTCTACTCAACTCCTTCAGAGCTCTTTTTACAGATGAAAAAACTGAGACTCAGAGAGATAGAAGGACTTATCACAAAGTCATAAATATTGGCAAAACTGAGACTGGAACTCAGGTCTCCTAACTCCTAGTCTTCTTCTCTATCAATCTTGTATGGTATCAGTATGACCAGGAAGCTCTTTGCTAACACAAGTCCCTAAGGTCAATCAGAGCTGGGCCTTCCACCCATCTCCAAGGGAGGCTATGGCACCAGAAATTCTCAGCTTCCTTTTAAGGATGATTTCAAATGTTGGGGAAAGTGTACTCATTAAAAATCAAAAAGCCATCCCTTGAAAACTGGAGATTTCTACTAGAAGAGAAAGGAGGGAAGAGATACAAAAGAGGGCAAGAAAAGTATGCAGACAAGAGTAAGACCTTTCACTCTAATGAAATGTTACATGGAGACATCATCGCAGTTATCCTTACTAATGACCTCTCCAAGGCCTTCTAGGGTCTGCAGGTACAAAAGATATCCCTTGGTCTTCCCAGGTACTCTAGCATTGTTTTGTGAAGACATTTAGCATGAGCTGGGGAATCCATCTCTTGAGAGATGTTCTCATCAAAAGATGAGTGTTGTCCTGGATCTCTAGTGTCCAGAAGTTGCTTCCTTTGATAGTTTCTCAAGATCATAATATTAAAAAATATTCAGGTTGGTAGGGGATTTCAGTGGTTCAGTTGTGTCCGACTCTTTGTAATTTCATGGACTTATCTGTGGGGTTTTCTTGGCAAAGATACCAGAGTAATTTGCCATTTCCTTTCCATTTTATAGAAGAGGAACTAAAACAAATGAGCCTTAAGTGACTTACCCAGGGTCACACAGACAATAAGCATCTGAGACTGACTTTGAATGCCCTGACTCTAGGACTGGCAATCTATTCATTCATTGGGAGAAGATAGAGTTCATCAAGTCCAACAGATTCACGCTATGGATAGGGAAACTGAAGCTTGTAGAGATGAAATCACTTATTCATAGTCTCTTACAGAGTTATAAAATAAGAGGTAGAGCAGGAATGTGAACCCAAATCCACAGCTCTGAGTCACTAGAGTGTCCTTTCCACTAACCCAGGGAAAATACATGCTCTACTTAAAGGAGGCTGATGACAAGTTATCTTTCCTCAGGAGGGGGCCTATAGAGGGGATTTGTGGGGATGACTATGGGGATCTTCATGCTCAAATCCCACATTGGAAAATGATCCTTCCTTTACTCATCTCCTCCTTCATTTGATCCTGTAGCCAGGTGGCTCAATCTGAGCTGCAGACTATGGGATCCATGATGAGGCTTCATTATTTCTTCGCAGGAAATTTCAGCCCAAATACCTGTCACCTACCACAAGAGGGAAGAGCAAGATTCAGCATGTTACTCATTGGCAAAATGTCTGTCGTTTTTATGTCATTTAAGGCACTCCACATACTGAACCATGCCTTTCTTTCCATTAGAATGTAAACTCATTAAAGATAGGAACTACTTCATTTTTGTCCCTGTATCTACTACACATTGCCTAGCACATAGTAAGCCCTTAATAAATGATGGCTGATTGATTCATTTCCAAGATATTCAAGTAGAAAGAACATTCTACTTGTAATCACAAGACCCAGATTTGAATGCTGCTTCAGATAACTTTCTTGCTATATCACTATGAGCAATTCACCCCTATTTCCTGAGTCTCAGTTTCCACATGTGTAAAATGAGGAAAACAGCATTTCCTCAACCTTCTTCACAGTGGTATTATGAGGAAAACACTTTGTAGCCACAAAGTTTTATGGAAATAAAAACCTGCCACAACCCTAATGAGTTCATAGATTCATGTTCCTCACTATTATGTGTGTGTCTAGAGGCGGGAGACTTGATCGGGGTCTCAGTTCTGATTAACTGAATCCCAGTATCCACTTGAAAAAATAAGAGCAGGACTTTTGGAAGAAGGTACCTCTCAAAGAGATGAATGTGTGCCATGGTACCCTTGTTGGAGACATGAGCCTCTAATGATTAGATAGTCAATTTGTCTGTTGATCTGTGATGTATGTATTGCTTATGATCAGGCAATGAGAAGCCCTGTTTGTTGGACTTTATTTCTGTGTTTGTATTTCCTCTGCTGGTGTATGTGATTAAAGAAGATTATTGACTCCTCAAAAGTCGGTTTGTTTTCGGAAAAGCAGATCTAAGAATCTGTTCTATCAGACTATCCTGAACGTGCCAGGGTGCTTGCTGTTACAACTTAGTAGATGTGTGACCCTAGACAAGTCACCCTCTGTCTGCCTCAGTTTCCTCAACTGTAAAATATGAATAATAATAACACCTACTTTATATGTTGTAAAGATAGAATGAAGTAATAGCTGCAAAGACTTATCAAAGTCCCTGGCACATAGTAGATTCTTGATGAAAGTTTATTTTCTTCCTTTCCAAACACACCACAGTTCCCTGATATTCTAATATATGACTTACTGTGTTCCCACTGAGCAAGTGGAGGGAATCTAGGACAAGGTGGGATATGATATGGAGATTTGCACAAGTGGAGGAAAAGGGGAAATGGAAAAAAAGAAAGTCATGAAGATCAGGGAAAGAATGATCTACACTCAAAATGACTGAAATATTCTCATGTCATTCTTATCAATCTCCCATCTGAGTCCAGAGTAGCAAAAGCCAGCACTCCATTGGACAACGAGAGACAGAGGAATCATAGCTCTAGAGCCACAAGGAACTCTCAAATAGCCAATAATAATAGCCAATGCTACATGCCAAGAACTTTACAAATATTATCTCAACTCTGGGAGGTAGGTGCTATTATAATACCCATTTTATAGTTGAGGAACTGAAGCAGCCAAAGATTAAGTTACTTGCCCAGGGTTGCAGGGTCAGTAAGTGTCCAAGGCCAGATTTGAACTGAGGTCTTTTTGAGTCTAAGGCACCATGGAACTCGATCTATAGCACATCTAACTGTTATCTTGTCTATATCCCTCATTTTACAAATGAGGAAAGTTAGGCTCTTACCCAGGGTCACAGAGTCAGTAAAACACCACAGATGTGATTCAGACCCTACTGGGCTTTAATTCCTCTCCTTTCTGAAGCCTGCCCATTGGGAACTATATAAGAGGACGCTTGGAATTTGAGAAGGAACAATATAGACTTTTTACTTGTATGTTCATCACTCCCACATCATATGGGGAGTTTAATGGAGTTTTTTGTTTTGTTTTATTTGAATAAAGAGAATACTTTTCCTGGCATCCCATGCTTCTACACAACACAGAAAGGGTAGGAAAAGGGCTATGCAAAACTTTATATCCCATGGCCTTGCAATCAAAACCTGTTGATGCCTATTTTAGGCATCCAGTCTCCCCTGACACTGTATTTAATGTAGAGTGACTTATGCCATCCCTTGCCTTGCCCATCTTTCATTCCCTTTGTTGGGGAACAGCCCTGTAAAAGCATAAACTTGAGAGGCTTGTCCTAAGCATGGAAGTAGATCTGCACTTCCAGAGGCCCAGAAAGTTTATTAAGGGCCATGCTTTGTGAGTTGCTGGCATTCTAATGCTCCTGGTTGCTGCGTATGCAGATAGCATGTCTCCCTTTATATGAAAATTACAGCATTCGGTTTCAGAAATGACATGATACTCCTTTAAACACCCAGGAGTACTTCCACAAGCTCTATTACTTTACTCTGTCTTCATTTACCGCCCGAGAGGTAGAGCAGCATCGTGTGTGTCAGGCTGCTCCCCATGAATAATAGATATGTCATTTTTAACTGTCAACAAAGTACCTGTAATGGTGTACTAGGGCTTTTAAATAACCCGGCCAAGCCGCGGCTTTGACATCACATTTATGCAGCGCTTTGCAATGGAACAAAAAATGATTTTAAAACATACCTGGATTAAGCTGCAGAATCAGGTTTATTCACACATTATTGTCCTTATTTAATATTTCATTGGGCTCTGCCTCCCCCTCCTCTGCTGCTGCTGCCTCGTAGGAAGCAAGACAATGAGGATGCCCCATAGGCCCTTCTACTGCTCCTAAGCACTGAGGCAAAAAGATCTTTGCCCAGGATACTCAAGTTCTGGAGGCTGGCACAGTTATCAGCGAGAGTTCTTTCCTGCTTTCTATGACATCTGGATGATTAAAAAGAAGGAAAAACAACTCAAACCCTCTTTTCTCTGGACAACAGCAGTTAGCACAATCTGCTGACTATTCTAAGCTAGGGCAAACTGATGAGAATTCCTGACTTGCCCACGAGAAAAATATGTTTATCTGAAGACAAGATCTTGGCTCTCAGGCCACAAAGGTTGTAGATTTTGGCAGGACAAATACATAAGCCCAGGAAATAGAACAGGATGTAACCCTCTTGCCCCCTGGGCTTGTCTACCAAATAGATGTCTTTGTCAGGTGTCAGAAAGTGAGACCTGACTTAAAAAATAGAACAAAATGGTATGGTTCAAGCAGGGAAGTCTAATCATTGTGATTCTCTGTCCCCAAGCCTTCAGCTTTTTGCCCACATAATGGGAGGTGGGGATGTGTAAATAGTAACACCCCCATTTAGATATGGCTTTCTTAACTCTGATTCTCACTATAGGTCTGTGAGGTAGGAAGGTAAGCATTACATGGCAGATTTGGCAACCATTATTTATATCCAAAAAGGAAAAGTGATCAGATGCTTAGGATGGTCAAGGTAGTCACTGACCTGGGCAAGATCCAGCTCAGGCTCAAGAATATAGAGTCTCCTCAGCTCTCAGTTGGGTTGTATGGGAGAATAACAAACCAGTTTAATAGATAAAGCCTTATGTTTTGCCCTTTGTTTTGAAGAGGACCAGCGACAGCTCAGGGTGATGCCTTGGCTCCTGAGTGAATTGAACTTGAGTGAGCAAAGCTAGGCAAAGTTGTTAGCCTCATTCTCTCTTCCAGAGTCATTGAAGTCCAGTGGCAAGACAAAAGTCAGAACAACTGAAAATGGCTAGGGATGCAGCAGGTGGTCTAGGTATCATCATTGTCTAACCAAGCTCTAAGCACTCCATAATATCTGCTCCAGCCATCTTCATGTTCATTGGAACAAATTGTCCTATTGGACATTCTACCCAGGGGGAGTCTTGGGTAGACATCCCCCTAACTCACCAAGAGTTTTGAGTCCTGTTGGTTACCCTCAATCTGGTTTAACCTGTCTGCCATTTTGGTTTTACCAAGATGTGACTGCTGCACATGCTACAGCTTCTTGAAATCATAGGTGAAAAGTTGAATTCCAGGTGGACACCAATGATAGATGTGCAGCCTGAAAAGACCTCAGCAAGCCCTCAAGCCAAATGTACAGAATACTCCATACATGCCAAAGAAATTATTATAATGGAGACTTGGAAAAGGCTGATAATAACGGAGAATCTTAGGTACCGTTAGAATGAAAAGGAAGGCTAGACTCCAAAGAGAGAAGGACTATAACAAATTATGTTATAGTCACCTTTAAGGTTGGTAATCAAGGGCAATAAATCAGGAACAAGTAGAAGTGCCCCTTAACCGGGGGATGATATTGCTAGACCTCAAGGCATGTTCAGAGACTTCTAAGTAATTACATAGATTTGGAAGAGACAAGTTTATGGATCTGAAAGAAGATCTGGGGTACTCAGGTAGAACAGTGAAAAGAGTGCCAGACCTGGAATTAGAAGGATTTGAGTTCAACTGCAGTCTCATACACTTAATAGATGTATGACCCTAGGCAAGTCATTTAACCCTGCCTCCAGAAAGAAAGAAATGAAGGAAGGAGGGAAGAAAAAGGAAGGAAGGAAGGAAGGAAGAAGATTTTGCAAAATCAGGAAGACCTAAGTTCAAATCCTCTCTCCAACTCTTACAAGTTTTATTTAGCTTATAACAACTCATTATTTAGCTAAGCAACTCATTGAACCTCTTGAGCCTTAGTTTCTTTCTCCTTTTAAAGATAATACTATCCAAAGTATCTATCTCACAGGGTTGTTATGAGGCTTAAATGAGGGCTCTTTGCAGACTTTAAAAAATCATATAAAAATCAGAAAGCATATATCATTATTAATTGTGATTTCACTGGCATAGGGAACTCCTCATAAGGAAATTTCCAAGCCAACTCTGCCCTGACACTTAATATTTTAGAGAGTTCTCTGGGGTGAGAGGAAGTTAATTCACTTGCCCAAGGTCACAGAACCAGGGTGATCAGAGGTAAGACTGGGACCCAAGTTTTCCTGCCTCTGAGGGCACCTTAATGCCCATGATGCCACAGATCAATATTATGTATTAATCAACTTTAGTCTTTCCTTAATTAGCAGAGCTGGGCTTCATAACCAGGCCCCTGGATGCTGACTCCAGGGCTCTTTCCCCCTCCCCAAATCCTACTGGTCTTTGAGGGCTCAGATATAGTACCCACATGGAGTACAAATAAAGCCTTCTGTCTCTGAACGATTTCCTTGGAAGCTTTCCATCATTATATGGACCTCACAAATCAGAGCACATTAAAAAACAGACAGCTTTGAAAGACTTAACTCTGATCGATGCAGTAAGCACCTGTGATTTTGGAGGACTAGTGGAAATGAAGAATGCTACCCCATTTCTGACATACGGGAGATGGACTCAAGATGTACAATGAGACACACATTTTGGGGTGAGGCAGCTAATGTGGCACAGTAGATAGAATCTTGATCTAGAAATTAGAAAGACCTGAGTTCAAATCAGGCCTCAGACACTGTGTAATCAGGGTAAACCACTTAACCTCTATCTGACTCAGTTTCTTCTTTTGTAAAATAAGGATAATACTTCCTACCCTCCAGCATTATGGTGAGAATAAAATTAGATAATATTAGTAAAGCTCTTTGCAAACCTTAAAATGATAGAGAAATGCTAGTTAACTAAGTAGCTAGTGGCTGGTAGTAGTAGCAGCAGCAGTAGTAGTAGTAGCAGCAATAGTAGCAGCAGCAGTGGTGATCGTAGTTGTAGTAGTGGTAGTAGCAGTAGTAATAGTAGTAATAGTGACAGTGGTGGCATTTTGGATATGATCAGGAATTTGCTTTGCCTTATTAGTCGTAGTTATAAAAATTTTGCTCTTTTTTTCAGTAGTATGGGAGGGGAAGAGAGAAAATCAATCTTTGTTAATCGAAAAAAGTTTCATTTAAAAATGAAGTAAAATAGCACTCCATAATCTTGAAATGTTTTCTCATTTCAATTTATGAAATCTTCCCTTTTCTCCTTCCTCAAGTGAGTGTTCCCACCTGGGATCTTTCCTAACTACTGGTCCGAACTGCTTTGTGGCATACATAAACTCATCTATGGATCTAATTTTTTGTGTATATATCAATCTGTACTGAAGTCATCCTGTGAAATCTCATCATCATCGTGTGGAGGCAACCCTGGATCCTTAAATGTTTTGTCATCAACATACAAGTACTAGCTGTAAGCTGAAAATATCAGTTAGGTCACGTCTGTGGGATGAGATCTAACCTTGCCAGGCTAATGGAAGTTCGTGGGCAACAGGTTGGCTCACAGAAGATAAATTGTTTTAGCCTTTGTAATGAACTAAACTCTCCATTAAAGCACAGAAAAATTGTTGTTTCTTTTAGTACAAGTTCTCATGCTGGTAGAATTATATATCTTTAGAAGTATTAAGGAAGAAAATGGACACAACTCATCCTTTTATTAAGATCTCCTTAGGGGGAAAGGAAAATATACCTTTTCTCCTTTGTATTCTCCCTCCTCCAAGTGCTTTTTTGTTCATATTCACCACTAAATAAATATTTAGAGATTTCAATTAAATTTGATGTGGGATGATCTTGGGTGTCCAGCTTGATTGGACTCCATTGGAGTTGGCACTTTGCCTCATGCTTCTGGACTCACCAATGTGACAAGGACTTGGCTGGATATATGACAGACCCTGGGCAGAGAAAAATTGCCCAAATTTTCAGTCTCCTTCCCTTTGGATAGCTCATGATGACTCCCATTTCTATAGTACTTTGAAATTCACAAAGTGCTTTCTTCACAAGTCCTTGAGGTGGTAGTGAGAATATTGTGATACCCATAATACAGATGAGGAAAAAAGTGAAGTGACTGGTGTGCAGTCAAATAACTAGGAAGTGACAGAGTAAGGACTTGAATCTAAGACATCTTCCTCCAAGTCAGAAGCTTTCCCATTAACCACACTACCTCCCTCTATCTGGTTTCCCATCGTCTGAGGTTCTCAAACTCAAAGCTTTCCTAGAGCACCATCACTCCACCAGGCACCTGTAGCTGCTACAAGAGCGTGTTTCCTTCATTCTCCCTTCTAGCTACCGCAAACCTTAAATTATAACTATGCGGGCTCCTTCCAAGGCATATCAGAGACCAGCTGTGCAAAGACCTGTCACCTTCTTGTCAGGGAAAGTTTTCTGTCCAAAGAACTTTCGTCATCCCTCGTGTCTCCAGTAGCTGGATGTCACTTGAAGAGACAGCTGAAGTCACTTGCAATGACTGGTCTCAAATCCAAGCTCACTGCCCTTGTCACTGAAAGCCTCAGCCCGCAGCGAAAACTGTCACTGATCATGTTTAGATATGTATACGCTGAGGCATTAGATTAGAAGGGAGTGTGCACACGGTGGGAGTTCGAAAAAGGCCAAGTTGCAAGGGAAATCTTAATAACAGGGAGGAATGCTTTAAAGAGGCATCTTTTTCCCAAACCTAATTTGTATTTCTTATCAAACACAGCATGCATATCCACACAGAGAGGCTCAGATACACAGTCATGCATACAAACATGCACACAATAACCTGGACATTCATAGACATGCATATACAGAACATAAACATGCATAAACATAGGTGCACGTAACATGCAAAAAGACACATGAACAAAGACACAAAAAGCATAGACACACAGATGGATTAACATTCATATATGTGTGTATACAGTATACATATATGTATATCTATATAGATATGCAGATAGATGTATAGATATAAAGGACAGATAAATCATATAAACATATCCAGTTAAGCAAGGCACTTAAACATCTCTTTGTCTCAATTTTCTCCTTTGTAAAATGGGGAGAGGGTGACCTTATGCTAGCTGTTATGATTACAGGTAGAAATTATCCATAGGGAATGCCACTTAAATCTTCCCCTTCCTCCATAGTTTTCAGCTCCCTTTTATGTATTATCTTTCCCCATTCAAATGAAAGTTCCTTGAGGACAAGAACTCTTTCTTTCTGTTCATTCTACTACATTCTACTACAATGTTGAAGGTTTTCCAGGCTTTGCTGTCATCATGCATGGCAGATGTTAGCGGACTGATCTCAAAGAGAATCAAACAGTAGACTGAAGATTGAATTCATCAGTTGTGTACGCCATAATGTACACACACAGGAGCTCATGAATATTCATGCATGCACACACACACACACACATACACACACACACGCGTGCGCGCACGCGCTTTTCTGACCACTATGCTATAGAAAGGTCTAAGCTTTGATGTGGGTAATTGGACAATGGTGTTTCGTTTTGTTTTGTTGTTTATGTCTGTTGAAAAGGACAGCTAGCTTCAGAAGCATTCTGGAAATCACCATTACCCAAGAAGATAGTCTCCAGGAAATCATCTTGTCAACTGTAAAGCTCTTTATACATATAAGAGGATGCTAAGTATTATCAAAAAATAAACATCGGTTCAAACAGAAAATTAAGTTTGGAGAGGACCACAAACAGCGCCTGGTGCCATCTGATCACCTCTCCCATCTTTTGCTGCAATTCTCTTTGCTCTGGAATGCTTACGGTGGCTACTGTCAAACCTGCAGTGCAAGAAAAATGGCCCAATTACGAATTAATATACATTGGCTGCAACTGAATGCTGCGCTTCAGCTCATGCAGATTTATAGAGGGTTTCTATTATTGGTATTAATAAATGTATTTATAATAAAAAGATAGATTATACCTTTAATAGTTAGAATTTATGGCCATCATCTCTGTGATTGGGCTCTACAAAGACATAGAATTAACCTATAGGGTGCAGAGAGAACCAGGTTCATGCTAGAGCGAGTTATCACCAGAACTTTGATGTAGTTTTTGGTGAGTTTTTTTGAGGGGGAAGGCTAGAAATCTAGGGTGCTTATGCAATTGGGTGTGAGAAGATCATGGGAAGAAAATGATATCTGATGGTTTGACTAAGGGTCTGAGAAGTGAACAGAGTGGTGTCTTGGTCTCACAATGGAACAGGAGTCAAGAGACCCAGGCTTCCATCCCAACTTTTCACGATATATGATTTGCTAAGTGCCCCTGAGCAAGGCACTTAAACATCTCTTTGCCTCAATTTTCTCCTTTGTAAAATGGGGAGAGGGTGACCTTATGCTAGCTGTTATGATTACAGGTAGAAATTATCCATAGGGAATGCCACTTAAATCTTCCCCTTCCTCCATAGTTTTCAGCTCCCTTTTATGTATTATCTTTCCCCATTCAAATGAAAGTTCCTTGAGGACAAGAACTCTTTCTTTCTGTTCATACTTGTATTTCTGATATTTAGCATAGCAACTTGGCACATATTAGATGTTTAATAAATACTTATTGATTGAGTGACAGCACATGGGCCTTCATTAAAGGTGATACTGACTTCAATATTCCTGCCTTGGAAATGTTTTAAAATATGCTCGGAAAACTCTACTTAAATGTTAGGAACATAGGAAGAGGAGTTCAAATTCAGCTTCAGCTATCCATCAGCTATATGATTCTTAGAAAATCACTTAATTGCTGCCTGCCTCAGTTTCCCCATATGTAAAATGGAGATCATAGTGGTACCTCCTTCCCAAGGTTGTTGTGAGGATCCAATGTGATATTTATAAAAAAATGACTTTGAAGATCTTAAAGTATCATATAAATACTTGCTCCTGTTATTGCTGGTCCTATCAATTAAAGCTGTCTTGTTAACTAATTCTACCTAACAGAAGAAACAGGATGGATACACAACTCTTAGTTCAGAAAAAGAGAAAATAAGGGCTGGTAGAAAAAATCAGCCAATAGCCCTGGGAGGAATTTGACTTCATTATAAAATGCAGGATAAGTTAGAAAAACACATGTTTCTGGTTTCAAAAGTCTATTTAAATTAAGTTACAACTGGTAAGAGTTAAAAGTTGCTAAGAAAGGTATATGTTGTGTCAAGGTATGTCTATCACTTTAAAAGCTTGTGGCATAAGATTATCTAATTTAGTGTTTTATAATTGTCATGTTTAGGCATATAAAGATTTGGAATTTTACAAATAAAATTTGATATATTACAGTTGAAAACCGTTTGATAGGCAAAGCAAGCATCTGCCTTTTGGACCAAGAGATCAATCTACCTACCACCACCTGGGAATAACACCCCAAAACTACCCATGTGTTGAAGAATAGATGAACCTTCTGAAGGTTGAATCTGCAACTTCAATGTGAGAAGATGATGGGAAAACTGATGGTTTTCTCTGACTTGGTCCCCACCACTTCTACAGGATAAGATTACATCCCCTCTTGGTTCCAGCCAGCTGTGTGTCTCAGGATTGTTTCTTTTGGGGATATGTCCAACAGCATCTTCCACACAGGAGGAGAGTATAGCCCAAGACACCTTCAGAAGAGACATGGTATATGCTTCTGTTCTAAGACATGGAAGGATGCTAACTGTAGCACTGGGAATACTATGTGGTAAATGGAGATTCTCCTCATCCACCTTGGTGCCCCTGATAGCACAACTGAAAAACATCAGTGCCAGGAATGTTTCTTCATAAATCAGTAAAAAATTTAGTTTGGGAGATTTTCAAAGGCTTAACTGAACCCCTGATCCAACCCATACTGAAAAAAGTAGAAAACCAAAAACTTTAAACTGGTTTAAAATATATATGTAAAGATGAATTCACAAGTTAGAAAAAAGTTTCCGTGTATTGACCTATGAGGTGAGTTCTTAAAACTGTAGCATAGATAGGGCCAGGACTATAACATCCATGACAGCTACAATGCAATGCATGAAAATAATACTAGAATGCACCTGAATTCAGATTAAATGCAATAGCCAATCCTCGTCCCAGGGGACATGAGATAAATCAGTCATTCAACAATTATTCTATAAGCACCTACTATGTGCCAAGCACTGGTAAGCACTAAGGGAACAGATGAAACTGACTTCCCTTCTCCCAGTAGAAGGGTGGTGTACTACAGGTGTAGAATGTTCTTTATACCTCCACATCGGGTCACCTTGCCAAATGGTTTTGTTTGACTGTTTTAATTTGTTACAAAGAAAGAGTCTGTGTGGAGAGAGACAGGCATATTGGGAAGTGCCTGCTATATAATCACATAAAAACAAAAAAAATTCAATAAAATTTTTAAGCATATAAATACAGGAAAAAATAAAACTGCATCTTAAAAACACTTCAATAATAACAGATAGGTGATAAAGTAGAGACAGGTGGAATGCTGGGCATGGAATCGGGAAGACTCATCTTCCAGAGTTCAAATCTGGCCTCACACACTAGTTCTGTGACCCTGGGCAAGTCACTTAGCCCCGTTTGTCTCAGTTTCCTCGTGTGTAAAATAAGCTGGAGAAAGAAATGGCAAGCCATTCCATTATCTTTGCTAAGAAAATCCCAAACAGGATCACAAAGAGTCAGATGTGACTGAAAAAACAATTAAATAATGACAGCAAATAAGAAATATGACTAGTAGTTAAATATTTTAAAATTTATAGATATGTATGGATATATGTGTGTATATATGTATACATATATACATATATTTGTATATTTATGTAATCTCTATATATAGATATATCTATACAGAGATACTGATATAGCTACAGGGTTGAATAGATATTATTATCTAAATTGTATCAGATGAAATTAGAAATAGAGTCTGTTATATAGATATAAATACGTAGAGAGGTAACAGTAGATGATAGAGAAATAGATAGATGGCTAATCTCATCAGATCTTCACAATAACCCTATGAGGTACTATTATTATCTCCATTTTACAGATGAAGAAACCAGAGATGGAGAAATTATAACTTTTGGGGTCACTAGCTGGGTCACACAAGCTAGTAAATGTATGAATTGAGATCCAAACCCAGATTTTCCTGTGTCTGAAAAGCCCTCACTTTTTCTGCTACAATGCATTGCCTCTCTTTCTATAAAGCTGACTGAAGGATCCAGTGGATATATTTTGTGTATTTATATTTTCCTCCATGTTTCTAGGGCCTCCAATAGTATAAAGACTTTTGGGTGGTTGGGTGTAGGTGAGTACTGCAACAGTTTGGTTGAAGGAAAAATACAGTAAAATTACTCAAAAGCTTGAAAGAAACTTAGACTCCTCCTTTTAATCACAGGGCCAAGTCAGATGAGGTTCATCAACCTTCCAACTACTTCCCAGCAAAGGTCAATCTCTGCTGCTATGAAGAAATACCTTCCTTGTTTGGCCTCAACATTCTCTTAGAATGACCAATTTATTGGCATACAATTGGGCAAAATAGTTTCTTATCATTGCTTTAATTTCTTTTCCGTGAGTGATGAATTCACCCTTTTCAATTTTGATGTTGGTCATTTAGTTTTCTTCTTTCTTTTTTTTTAAATCAAGGTAACCAAAGGTTCATCTATCTTATTGTTTTAGTTTTCTCATAAAACCAATTTTTAGTTGTATTTATTAGCTCAATAGCTTTCTTACTTTCAATTTTATTACTCTCTCCTTTGATTTTCAGAATTTATAATTTGGCATTTAATTGGGGATTTTTAATTTGTTCTTTTTTCTAGCTTTTTTAGTTGCACGCCCAATACATTGCTCTCCTCTTTTTGTATTTTTTCATGTAAGCATTTAGAGACATAAAAGTTCCCCTAAGAGCTACTTTGACTGCAACCCATAAGTTTTGGTATGTTGTCTCATTGTTGTCATTCTCTTTGTGACCTTGACATTCTCATTGGTATCACTGAACTCCGTGATGGCGAGGTCTTCATAAAGATTTACATGATCAAGCTATGGTAATGGTGATACACTGAACAGTAGAGTCATTTTCTGTCCTTGGCATATCTCACACACAAGTATTCGGGGATAGAATTTGCTCCCAATCTTCCAATTTCTTCTCTAAAACAGAATTTTCTATCCCATGGCTTTTGAATACCTAAAATTTTACATCTCTAGATCAAAGGAAACTGTCTAGATAGGTAAAATTTACCAGGTACAATAAATATTCACTGATAAGGATGCCATTCGTTTAAAATCTGTTTTCATTTGGATATGGAAAATTGCAGTTTATCTCCCACATATGGAGGGAAAAATGTTTTCTAAGCCTTCAATAAGTATTTCCAATCATTTTAGGAATCATGAAATGTATATTAAGTGCCTACCATATGCTAGTTGTTGGGAAAGCTATTATGATTAAGAAGATACAGACCCTGCTGTCAAGCCTACTTTTGGACAATCCATTGGAAGCGTACATAGGAAAACAGCCAATATATAACAAAGTGCGGTGGAATGAGCGCTCAATCTGGAGTTGAAGGACCTGGATTCAAATCTTTTCTCTGCCATTGAACTCCTGTGTGAATCTGGGCAAATCATATGGTAGATTCAATTAAATGACTACTCATATCCCTTCTAGCTCCAAATTCTAGAGTCCTAAGAATATAGAGTATAAAGAGCTATACATATCTAGATTTAGAGATAGAAAGAACCTCGGACAACAGCTTTTATCCAACCAGTTGAATCACAGAGAGATTGTTATTTGCCCACAGTCACATAACTAGTGAGATCGGGTTCTATTTTTTCCTCTGTAGAAGAATAAGAGTTTACTTTAAGCAGCAGGTAGATTGCATCTGGGCTAGACTTAGCAGATGGATAGACCAAGACACATACAAGGGATTCAAAGAAGAAAGAACCCCCCAAGACATATGCCTGAGAATCAAGATGTCTGTGTTCTAATTTCAGTTCTGCCAAAACTTCCCACATGACCTTAAAGGAAACCTTAGTCTCTCCAGGTCTTAGAATCCCTCTGCCACACCTCACCCCTTCAAGCCCCTATAAAATGACTTCTATTCCATCTCTGACCCTATGGGGTCCACCCACGCTTCTGGACATATCAGAGACAAGTGCTTAGAAGTCTGAATTATCCAAATAAGCAACCCAAGGTTTCCTTCTATTTGTCTATAAGCCCAGCCAAAGAGCATTTCTATAAGAAAGCTGAATCACGAAGAGGCTTAATTAATATAACCGTCTAAAAAGTGAAATGTTCCTTCATAACACAGACTTTAAAATGGAAAATCAGATTCCTGAGGAGCAGGCTGGGAGGAGAAACCTTCTGCTTCCCCTAAGGATTTCATCCCAACAATCTCAAGGAGTGGTCTAACAAACATTTGAGTGTGATAAAGATATGACTTTTGGTGCTTAGAGAATTAGTTCCTCAGAGACAAGTGGATGGAGGTGGAGGCAGGCATCCCTTCATAAAGAAGCAGGATTCAGCTATTTCAGCATGAGCATTGACTCTTCCTTTTTTCCACATAATGACTTTAACCTGGTGAATAGCTTTCCCCTGCCAAAAATCTGTCCATCCTAAGTATGTTTTCAATTGGAAAATGGAAGAGTATCCCTGCTGGCAGGAGCTCAGCAAGGTAGATCTTTATTATTGCTGGGCCGTTCGCACCAATATCTGGGCCTGTCAGTATTCCCATTACAGATAAAATGAGAGCACCAGGAGCTGAACTTGAAACCAGAATGCCAAAATACAAGAAATGGGGCTGCTTCAGCCCTCCATAAATTGGTAGAGGAGGGGGATAATTTGCTCTTTGTAACTCAAAAAAAAGTAGGAATATAGACATGCCTCCCCTTTGCCTACCTATTACCTTAAAAATGGAACATTTGGTTTGCTGAAGTCAGTCAATAAACTTATTAATCACCTACTAATTACCAGTCATAGGGCTAAACTCTGAGGATACAAAGACCAAAGCCAATCCCTGACTCAAAGGAGGAGCTCACAATCGAATAGGGGAGACAACAGGCAGACAATTATGTACAAAAAGTTATAGACAAGTAAAATTAAATAGGCATAGGGATAGGTAGGAAATAGTCAACAGAAGGAAGGCACTTGAACTAACAGGGATTTGGAAAGGCTTCCTGGAAGGTAGGATTTAGCTGGGACTAGAAGGAAGGTAGGGAAACCAGTACATGGAGATAAAGAAGGAGAGTGTTTCAGGAATGAGGAAATGTTGAATGAATTGTGTCCATTCTATTTCAACAGGAAGAGTTGCCTGATTGACATGGGGACTAAGTGACCTCCCTACCTGGACTAGCTTGTATTCATCGTCCACCTATCTCTCCATCTATCTATCCATCCATCCATCTATCCATCCATCGATCTATCCATCCATCCATCCATCCATCTAGCTATTCATCGATCAGTCTATCTACATACCTATCTACCCCTCCATTCATCCTTCTATCTGTCCATTCATTCAACCATCCATCCATTCATCCATCCATCTATCTGTATATGTATATAGAGAGATATATGCCTATGTGGATATACATACATATGTCTGTACATAATTACATAGAACATATGTACCACACATGTGTATATACATGTGTGTATGCACACGTACATATGCATATATGCATATATTTTCTACATAATTATATTAAATACATGTATGTGTGTCTAGCTACCTATACATATGTGTCAGTATATGTAAATATATACATATATGTGTTCATTTGCAATTATATAGGAACATATGTGTATTTTGTGTATATTATATTTTTGTGTATATTATATATGTGTGCATATTTGTATATTTATAGAATTCTATGAGAACACATATATGTGTGCATGTCTATCTACCTATATATGTATATATACATATACATGTTCACATGTAATTATATAGAGAATATATGTGTGTACTATATATATATGTGCATATACACACACACACACACACACACACACACATATATATATATATATATATATATATATGTGAACACAGGACCATAGATCTAGATTTTGAAATAAACTTTGAGGACATCTAGTCTAATTTCTTTATTTTCCAGACAAGGAAACTGAGGCATACTTGGGTATTCTTTGGGCAGCAACCCTAGAGACTGTCCTATCAATTATAAAATCCTAAGGAAAGTATAAAAGTGGATTGAGCGAATAGACAATTCCATGTTGAAATAGACAGGGATGTGATTGGCAAGTAGACTTTCAAAGGGGGTCCTAGGTTGTAATTTTCTCCCCCAGCAGCTTTGGAATCAGGTAGCAATGTGTCCTAGAATCAGAGGATTCCTCCATAGGGCTTATTATAGGAAAACAGCTTGTCAGCTCACAAGCGCGAGCCCCTCAATCCTCAGACTAACAACCCTAAGCAGGATAAGGCCTGCCTTAAGGAAATCCTAGGGGCAGGAATCAGAGGTTGGGAAGTGGTAGCCCCATATCACCCAGATGACCAGGTTTAGAACGTGAGTCTTCAGACCCAACTTCCTAATGCTCTTTTTGTAACATCAAGCTAGGGACTTGTTCCCTTCAATGGTTTGGCTACCAGCTCTAAAGGAATTCATTCAGCCATTCAATAATCATTTGTTAGGGGCCTACTACTTTATCTCTGTGCCTCATACTGTGTGCTATGTTCTGAGAGTACATAAAAAAAAACCTTAAATCATCCCTGTCCTCGAGGAGTTTACATTTTGCTAGGAGGGTATGTGTGTTGGGGAAGAGGAATGGCAGCAGAAAATAAATAAAAAGAATACAAGCCATCAAGCAGTAAGCATTTTGTAAGAGACTTCTATCTAAGTGCTACACTGTGCTGGGCATTCAGTGTACAAAGACAAAAGTGAAATAGACAGTCTGTCCTTAAGGAATTTATGTTGTAATGGGATGTCAACATATGGCACTGGCTCTGGAGTTACAGATCCTGGGTTCAAAAGATAATACTGTCTATCACTCCCTACCTGTGTGATGCTGGAAAAAACTGCTAAACCTCTCTGGGCCTCAGTTTCCTTGTCTGTAAAATAGATTAGACTAGATGTCCTCAAAGGGACCTCAGAAGTCGTCTAAATGAATCCCTTTATTTTATAGATGAAGAAACTGAGGTCTTGAAATATTAAATAACTTGTTGAAGGTCATACAAAATGTATAAAATTTTTCTTTAAAAAAGAAAATAAAATGTCTTTCCATCCCTGAGAGTCTTCTGAGGTAAGCAGCATTTGGGATTTCAAGATTAGGGTTTTGTGGGTCCTTGTTACTGTACTTGTACTTAGGGTTTAAAGCTGAAAGGGACCTTAGTGATCATTGAGTCTAGCTTCCTCCATTTTACTAGAAAGGCTTCCCAACCCCTTGCTTTCTGACTCCAAGTCCAGAACTTCTTTTAGCACAGCAAATGCTTGCAGCCTCTTTTGTGGTACAGAGCACATCCTACCATTTTATCTATTCGACATAGATCAAGGGTGGAGAAAGTCCTCCTAATAGATTTGCTTCTAATAAAGATCCTGCTTATGGTGGCAATGGAGAAACGGGCTTCAGAAACTCTTTTTCCCAAACTTTGCTAAACTGCCATGAATGTTATCTCTAGAGAAGTAGCATATAGGAAGAATTCCCCCATATGGGAGTTAGGGGACCTGGGTTCTGATCCTGGCTCAGCTATCTCAGTGAGACCACTGACAAGTATACCCCTGCCTATAGTTTTTGCTTTTTCTTTCATCAAATTAAGGGTTGGTCTTGATGCTTTCTCCTTCTCCTCCTCCTCCTCCTTCTTCTTCTTTTTCTTTCTCTTCTTCCTCTTCTCTTTCTTCTCCTTCTTCTTCCTCTTCTCCTTCTTCTTCTTCTTCCTAGGTTTCTTTATCTTACCCGGTCTATAAATTCAGTGACCACTCATGGGCCACCCACATTACTGAAAGACATGGAAACTTTGACCTGCTACTTTGCTGGTTTTCCTCCCCTTGGGCAGCCTGGTTCTCTCTTCTTCTTTTCCACTGCCTTCTCCCCACCCTGGGGATTTCTGTATTAGTGCCAAACTTTGTGTGGAACTCAATTGGCTATATTCCCAACTGTGGTTTGGTGATCTTCAAAT
The DNA here is from genome assembly GCA_023548195.1 of Bettongia penicillata ogilbyi. Lineage (NCBI taxonomy): Eukaryota > Metazoa > Chordata > Mammalia > Diprotodontia > Potoroidae > Bettongia > Bettongia penicillata. Next base: position 5,044,893 of record JAJHZJ010000546.1, on the reverse strand, counting down.
CTCCGGCTCCCCCAGCAGCAGGGATTACAGGCTTGACCCACCATACCCAACTAGCCATTTGTTTGATTTCTAAAGTTCATGATCCTCTTGCCTTGTATGGTACTTCTCAACTGTCCTTGCCTTCCTCATCTGTAAAATGAGCTTGGCAGATTAAATAATGTCTAAGGCACTATGCAGATCCAGAGCCAAGATTTGAATTATTTCAAATTTCTAATAATAAGCTAAATCATCAATTCAAAAAAATAATTAGGTTTGGCTATTCAAAATTCTGAAGGTCCAATTTTTATACCCTTCAAATGAGATTAAAGTGTTAAAAAAAACAGGATAGTTTTCCTTTGGGGCCAAACTATTAAGAGGATGAAACTTTCCTCAAAAGCAAAGGGCTTATTCTCAGTGTGGCAAACAGCAGAATTAGGACATGCATTTATTAAGCACCTACTACATGCCAGGTATTGTGCTATGCACTGGGTTGGGGGGAGCAAAAGAGGAAGTAAAAAGCCAAAAATGAAGGGATGATTATTCTGTTGAGGGAGAAAATGATAACACTCAGCCTTCATTAAACACTAACTACATGCTAAGCATGTAAGGCATTTGGTCATTTTCTTCCTTGACTTAGGCCAGGTTCTTCTCTTCTCTTTGGCATCATTGACTGTTCGGATCCAGACTTTCTTTGACCCGGCTTTGACACTGACCATAATGATTGATTGTGACTCCATTTGCTCAGCACTGTCAACATCCATCCTGGTGTTCTTGACATCTGTTCCTGAGATCTCTCTCTGCTTGGTGATCCCAACACCTGCTCTTGGTGTCTCTTTTGGAACGGTGTCTTCAACATCCTTTCCCAGCATTACTTCAGCATTTGGATTATAGTGGAGACTCTGAGTTCACTCTTCAAATCTCCAAGACTGGCTAGTTAGGTCCCCAGAGCTTGGCTATTTTTTCCTTCCATGACTATAGCCCTGATTGATAAAGATATTATACTATGGTTCATGAATATTCTCTGGTGTACTTTTTCCATTAATTAACAGTTGATACCAATTAATCTGCCAAAGTTAATCAGCTCCTAGAAATAGATATTTGCTATGATGATAGAGTAAGAACAGTTGATACAAAAAAAACCCCTCTAAAATTGGAGGTGTACTTTCCTCCCCACACAAGTATATACAAAGCCTGGAAAGTGAACTCAGACATGGAGAGGACATGAAAAGGACTATTACATAGCTCCTAGCTGCTGGAAGGTCTTTTTTCAATAATGGGGGGTTGTTCATGAAGTTCTTAGCTTCTCCTGTGCTCCTCACAGAGCCCCAAAGCTCTCTTTCCTCAATGTGTCTGGGGTGTCCTGGGGTGTATGGGGGGGTTAAAGGTGTGAGGGTTTGCTAAACCCTTTTCAGGGCTGCTTATCCACCTTCAGTGTCCACTTCACCCAACTCTCACCTGTGGCTCCAAGAATCTGTAGCATGTTCAGAAGCCACACCTCAGTGAAACTGTCTCAGAAAATGAGTTAAACCAGGTTGAGAGTAACTGACAGGCCTCAAACCCATTGGTGAGTTTGGAGGATGTCTGTCTCAAGCCTTCCCCCAGTAGAATGGGTGGATGACAACAGTTTGTTCCAGCAGCGATGAAGGAAGATAAAGCAGGGACTTCAGAGGCATCAGAGCATGGTCAGACATCAAAGACACCTAGGTCATCCACTGCATCCTGGGACATCGCCAATTGTCTTGCCTTTTGCCTTGCCACTAGACTCAGATGATTTTAGAAGGAAGAGTAAAGCTGATGACTTTGCGCAACTCTGCCTCACTTAAATCCAAGGTACACACAAGTCAAGATATCACCCTGTCATATCACTGGTCCCTTTGAAAACAAAGGATGAACCATAACAACTTTGTCCTTGACTCCCAGGATGGGGACACTGATAAGAGGTCCATGGACAGTCCAAAATTATCTGACCTTGAGAAATTCACAAAGAGACATGGGAGGAATCCCACACCCCTACAAGTGATTCCTTCTCAGGAGCTTGTCTGAAACTGGTTCCACCAAAGCACTGCTCCCCTGCTCAGCTCTTCAGATTCTCATCTTACTTTCTTTTTTATACAAACCTGACCAACGGAACAGCCAATAAACAAGTGCTTCCTAGGTATCAGACACTGAGGCTCCTCATCTGACCCCAGTACAGTTGCTGTGTGGTCTCATTGCTCTTCAGAGGCAAATGGTAGAACGAGGTATAGACCATTGAATTTGGAATCAGGAACACCTGAGTTCAAATCTTGCCTCAGAATCTTACTAGCTGGATGACCCTGAGCAAGTCACTTACCTTCTGCCTGCCTGTTACTTCACCTACAAAGTGAGGATAATAATTTCACCTTCCTCAGAGGCTTGTTGTGAGGTTCAAAGGAGATGGCAAATGTAAAATGCTTTGTAAACTTAGAAGTGCTAAACAGTGTTGTCTAATGACTACAAAGAAGCATTTTGCTCCTTCCAAACTGGTTAAGGCTATTTTGCACCCAGTTTTCTGCCTTTGATTAATTTGCTGATTGACTCAGTAGAGATGTTCTCTACTGAATGATGATATCAACACAGGTGTCAGGGCACATAGTTGCTTGCTAGTAACTCTAAATGGGCTGGGATTATTGATTGATTGATTCAATTGACTCCCTTTCTACATCAGATTCTTGAAATTTACTGATAGCAATGCCTCGAGCTTCTGGTATTCTGTCTCCCTTCCTGTTCCTAAACCACTTCCCAATAGCCATATCCCATGTTTGGAACTCAGCTTTTATTTGGTTTAGTGCTAGGCTAAGCAATGCCTGAATTTCCAGCACTGACATTGTATGAGAAATGCCTTCTGAGAGCATCAAGCCCACGGAGACATCGGAAATGGATGTCAAGAAGGCTACCATCAATGCTAGATGGCCAGTGAAGGTCTCACCATTCCAGAGGTAGAGGTATTATCTTGTTTTCCACCTATGCTTATTGGGTGTAAATATGGCTCCTCTCATCTATAAATGCTAATTAAGTAGAAAATAATAATAATATTCACATTACTAAAGCAATCCCACTTATCAAATGCTTTATAAAAATGGCATTTAATCCTTACCACATTCCTGTAAGTCAAATTTTATCATTCCTAGTCCATAGATAAAAACAAACAAACAAAAGCCCTGCTGCTTGGAAGGAAAGGCCTAACGTCACACAGCTTTTAAGTGGGGGAGTTAGACCTGGAACCTAGGCCATGGAATACTAGCACATAAAGGAACTTTAAGGCTTATCTAGGCTAGTGTTTTCAAGTTTTGGGGTTTCAGGACCTAAACTTATTGAGGACTCCAAAGTATTATGTGGGTTATATTTATTAATATTTATTATTATAGAAATTACTGTTGTACTTACTGTGTGCCAGGTACTGTGCTAAGTAACTTCCAAATAATCCTCACAACCACCTTGGGTAGTAAGTCCTACTATTATTCCCATCTAACAGAGGAGAAAACTGAGACAAGCAGGTCAGGCAGCTTGCCCACAGTCCTCCCGGTTGAATATGAACTCAGGTCTTCCTGACTGCAGGCCTGCCAAGCTAATATAGGTATTTTTTACATAGTACTTACTAAGCAGTAAAGACTGTGCTTAAGCATTTTACAAATGTCTCATTTGATCCTCACAACAGTCCTAGGTTGCAGGTGCTATTGTCATTCTCTTTACAGATGAGGAAAATGAACCAAACAGATTAAGTGACTTATATAGTCATGCCATTATTAAATGTCTGAAGCTGGATTTGAACTCAGACGATTCTGACTCCAAGACTGGTACTCTCTCCAGTGCAGCACCAAATGTCTTAATATTATTATGAAAAGTTTTGACCTTGAAGAAATCCTGAAAGTGTCCCGGGTGCGCTGCAGGTCCCTGGGCCACCCTTGAAGAACAGCTCATTTAGTCTCATCTCACCCCCAACCCTATTGCTAGAGAGGAAAAGGACTGTCTAAGGTCAGATGTGAGACTCCAACACAAAGTCTTATGACTCCCATATCAAAGTTCTGCCCTGCCACATGCCTCCCAGTCTCCCCTACTCCCCTCTCCTCCTTCCCCCAGCATAGTTCTGTTACAACAGAAATGAATGCGTTTTGAAAGTACTTCCTCTCCATCCTTCCAGATCTCACTGGGGCAGTGGGGTTACATTCCTAAGCAAGAATATAAATGGCAAAGGAAAGGAATGAGGCAGCCATAGGAGGCCCTAATACTCAGTTGAAGGGTCCTGTATTACATGCAGTCAACAAATGATTTATTAAACTCTACAAGATAAATACTGATAAAGTCTTCAGACTGAGAGGCAAAGGACATATGCATAGTGTGAGGAAATCACAGTGATTAATTGGAGAAGGAGATGTGATGCAAATAAGAAATGCCCTCTATATCTGGAGAGAGAATTGTAAGATTCGTCTGCAGTCTGGACTCCAAAAACAGTTATCAAATATACGCCCAGATCAAACATTCAAACAAAAGCCACTTTGCACTTGTCTTAATTTTTTGTTGTGCTTTGAGACATAATTCAAGAATCCGCTGAGCCTGTTCAAAACTAGGCAGACGGTGCTTATTTTCCTTAGAAAAAGACCAGTTCTGTCCTTTTCTTTTGATGGATGGCAGCTCTTTGTGTTCTTTGAAAGTGGAACAACAGAGTTGATGTGAAATGTGGTCCCAAAGGTGAGACAGTTGTCCAACATACAGCCTGACCTCTCACTGGGTCACTTTGCCTCTTTCAAGGTTCAGTTACTGTGTTTAACCCAATGTTCTGTCTGACTGCATACATTCTCCTTTCCCTTCCCATGCAGGCTCTATGCCTCTGTAGGGACCAGCAATAAGATCCTGCTGCATCTGAGCATCACTCTCTCGAGTTCCTTTCTTTCTCTTCTTATCTTTTCCTCCTCATGATCCATCCTTCAAATTACATAGGAAAGTCACAGTCATGGAAACATAGACGATGAGGGTGAGAATACTATCTACTTATTTGTCATATGGGGAAAATGAAGAGATAATAACAAATCTCTAAAGCCATGTCTAGTCATTGGCAAAGACTGTACTATCAGTGCATAGCATATGTGATAATATATGTCTTAATGGACCTACTATGTATACCATGGGATATAGATAGTAAGTTTGTAGACATCAATCCCCTAGAAGAATTACAGAAGCACAAGAAATCATGGCATCATCAGGCTAGTAGGCTGAGAGATAGCTTAGTGGATGGAGGAAGGAGTTGAGTGTGGTAGAATATTTTAGAGGAAGGTGGGGATGTCAGAGAGTAGGGGACAATATTCAATGAGTAGAGGTGAAGGCAGAGACAAGTCATTATTTGGCATTATATATAGAACAGATTTTATTTAACTAAACTAAAAAATGCAGAAAGGGCTCATATTCAGACCTGTCAATGGTCAAGAAAACTTTCTTTCCCATTCCCAGAGGGTATCAGAAAACTCTCCCATCTGGTGGGTTCCCTTTTCCCTAGTATCCTACACAGTTCACACCATTCATAGTATCAGTGAAGCTAAGGTTCTGGTTTGCTCTTTTACATCTTGGTTATATATTGCTTTTCCTTGACTATGGCACTTTACTGTGTTAGTGTCTTTGTTTTCTTGTGTGTGGGAAATACAGTATTCATGTCACCACACATTTTAGGTCTCCATCCTACACTGACCCCTTCCTACTGTGGGGAAGCAGTTTCCCCCTAAAGCATGTGACAATCCACTGCCCTTTGACTCTGATTCTTAATCATAGGCTTCCCAGGTCAAATATTCCTGCCATAATCCCTACTCCCACCTTCCGCAAACCCATCCAAGTGTATCCTATCCCTTTGACAACCTTATCACATTCTTTCTCATTTTTCTATTGCGTTCTCCAAAATCCCTATTCTATTTTTAACAAACTGTCCTTTGCATTAGATCTATACCTTCTCCTTGGAAATTACCTTGTGCATATTTTATATTAATTACATGTATACATGATGTTTCTGCCCAATAGAATATCTTCTTTTTGAGGTCAGGGAAATTTTGTTTTTATTTTATACTCTCAGGCTCTAGCATTTGCCTGCCATACAGGTGATACTCACTAAAAGATTATTTAGTTAAATTGAAATTCTCAAAGGGGAAATCATCCAAATATGGCAAGGGGAAGAACTTTGTCTAGAGATCTGAGTTAAGTATATTTAACCCAATTTTACAAGCGGGAAACTGAAGATCAGAATGAGAGTTCTCGTTACACTACTCCTCTACTCAAATCTTCACTGGTTCCCTTTTTTAACCTTTAAAATGAAATACTCAAGCTCTTTAATGACAATATGCCTCTAATTTACCTTTCTTTTCTTTTTAGGCACTCTCTATTCTACCAAAAATGGACCACTGGTTGTTCCATGAGCCCAATATTCAATTCTCATCTCTGTGCCTTTTCAAAAACCACCTACTTCCTATGTCAAATTATTCTCCCCCCTCATGTCTAATGCTCACAATCCTTTTCCTTCAAGGCCCAGCTTGAACTCTAGTTCCTTCCCAACTTTCTCCTGTCTGAGCCATCAGTGCATCAGTGATCTCTCTCTCTCTCTTTCTCTCTCTCTCTCTCTCTCTCTCTCTCTCTCTCTCTCTCTCTCTCTCTCTCTCTCATATATGTGTGTGTGTGTATGTATATTATTTTGGATTTATTTATCCATGCCCTTGCTGTACATCACCTACTCTCTCATATTCCATGAGCAGTAGAATAGAAGCTATCAGTGGTGAAAACTCTAGGATGTTGGAAGGGCCCTCACCTGGCATACAGTCCAACCCATAACTGGTCAAGAATCCCTTTGACAACACACCCAACAAGCGTTCATCCAACCCTTCTGGAAGGCCTCCAGTGAGGGGTCTCCCAACACCTCCCAAGGCAGCCCACTCCATTTTGGGACAACTCTAGTTGTTAGGGAACTTTTCTTATATTAAGTATAAATTTTGCCCCTCTGCAACTTCTACTAAATTGCCCAAATCCTGACCTCTTAGTCCAAGCAGAACACTTTTAATCTTCATCGATGGGACAGGATCTTATTTCTGCTCAGAAATACATGCACTTACTTATATACTATATACTATTCCTTTTCTGAGTCTTTATTCTACTTTGTTAAGTATTTGGTACTAGCTGATGTCAGTGACTCCACATTTAATAGGCTCACAGGATTCAAGAACCATAGATTTAAGACTAGAAGGAAACTTGGCGTTTATCTAGTCCAATTCGCTTGTTTTATAGATGGTAGGAGAAACATCATAGAGGAGAGGTGGTGCCCACTCAGATAATGAGTGGCAGGGCTAGGTTTGAACCATGTATTCTGAATGCAAATTCAGCACTCTTTCCACTATTCCCCTCTGTTAATAGTCAGGTCCATCAGCACACAGGGGCATTGTTCCACCACAGGACCCCAAGGACACAGTCCTTCTCCCACATCCTACTATACTTATAACTTGTGTTTAGTCATTTCAGTCATGTCTGGCACTTCATGACCCCATTTGATGTTTTCTTGGCAAAGACACTGGAGTGGTTTACCATCTCCTTCTCCAGCTCATTTTACAGATGAAGAAACTGAGGCAAAGAGAGTTAAGTGACTTGTCCAGGTTTCACCCAGCTAGGAAGTGTCTGAGGGCAGAGTTGAACTCAGGTCTTCCTGAGTCCAGGCCAGGCCCTCTAACTACTGTACCACCTAGCTGTACCCTCTAACAATGTCTGGAATTCTATTGGTAAAATTTTTGTCATGTATTTCCTACTTAGCTTTCTTCCCTTTATCCACCCTTGACATCATGGCAAAATGGAAAAGAGTCTGGATTTGGAGTCAGGACTGGGTTTTAATTGATGTTCTGCCACCAGCTAGCTGTGTAACTCTAGACAAATAAAACCTCATCTCTGATCTGTTTCCTTCTCTGTAAAATGAGGAAGTTGGACTGAAATGCTAAGGATTCTTTTAGCTCTATGTCAGAGGAAAAAATACAGACAGAGAGACAGAAAAGAGAGAGAGAGAAAGAGAGAGACAGAGAGAGAGAGAGAGAGAGAGAGAGAGAGAGAGAGCATTCACTAAGTGCTTACTATGTGGTAAGCACTGTGATAAAGTTGAAGGTAAAAATTAAGCAGTCTCCACCCTCAAGGAATTTAGATTTTAAGGGGGAAAGACAACACATAAAGGGAATCTAGAGGGATAGGGAAGACATGCAAAGGATACCCCAAAAGGAACAAGGCAACTGGCAAGGAGGTGGAGAAAATGTCCAGAGAGTGAGTCAAGCAGAGAGTGAACTGAGTATGACTGCCATCCCTCCTGAAATGGGGATTTATTGAGGGAATCATCACCCATCAAGAAAGTGGTGTCTTAGGGTAGAGTTTCCTTTATGCTCTAAGCCGTTCACTACTTTCTGGAAGTGTTCATTTCACAATGGTTAAGTAATACTATGGTGATTTGTAGTATGAAATGCTCAGAAATACATGCACTTACTTATATACACAGGTTTAAATGTGATAAATTCCAACCAGCATGATGTCTTCCATGACCATGACTGAGAAAAAAGAAGTTGAGGGTTGAGACAAAGAAAAATGGATCAAGAATCATCTGATTGCAGAAAAGACAATCCTAGTTCATTCTATGTGCATATATGTACAATATGCATGCATAGATGGGTGTATTATATTTAAATATATAAGTATGCATGTATATGTACACATACGGTTTATTTCAGTGAACCGCACAGACTTTCTATTGTGGCTAAAGTTCATGACTAGCTACTGTCCATCAAGGATTAGCAAATTACGTGTTAAGACAATACATTAGAAAAAGAGAAAGAAGATAAAGGTTGTAGTCCCACTTACACCTCTTTCTAACTGGTGATAGATAACCTTTGGCCAGCCACTTAAATTTTCAGAGTCTCCATTTTCTCACATGAAACATAATTCCTACCCAACGAATCTCATAGGTTTATTCTAAAAATCAAATAAGCTAATATCAAATGACAGGTCTTGCTGACAATTCAGCATTATCCCATTATAAAAGGATTACAAGTAAAAATAGTTGCAACTGCTTATATTTATTAGAAGTACTCATAGTATTGATCATCCTTAACAATAATGATAGTGGTGAGTTCATTTAATTAGAGACTCAGCATATCAGATGGTGACTGTGGACTCAGGAAAGTGATAACTTGGTAGATTAATAAATGAGAACAAAAACACAAAGAGATACTGAAGATCCCTTATATGTATATAAGGGTTTGGCTCATTATTCAGAGCTGATGATGAATTTATCACAGAATCAAGAGACCAAGGTCTGAATCCTGGTCTAGAAATTTGTTAGCAGAAAAATGACTTTGAGGCTCAGTTCCTTGATCAGTAAAATGGGGATAGCCTTTAAATTGCCTAACTCACCAACCACTAAAGAAATAGGACACACTTTTATTAGTATTATTACTGGCTTCACAGAAGAATGCTTTGTAAATCGTGTGCCATCAGGAATATACTTAATGAATCTTAAAGCACTATATTTAAATTATTATGTTTATTGATAATGTTATTAATAATAATAATACTAAATACTCTCTTTGGGACATTGAAACTAAGAAGATATTAGGTCAAAAACAGAAATTTGAACAAATTATAGGACATTAGGGCATAAGAGATCTTAGAAATGCAATTCCCACAATTTACATAGCAGGAAATTGATGTCCATTGAGGGGAAATGACTTACCCAAAGGAAGCTTATGATTGGCAATATTAACAAGTGACTGATTGATAATGGGCATCATGGGGTTGGCTGAAGGACTTAATGGATTTATTGGACATTCTGCCCTAAGCAAATTAATCAAACTAACACCAGAAAACTGGGTGGTGATGGCTGATCAGACCTGGAAAGGCATGACTATACCTCAATTCATTTATTTGTACTCACCAAAAAAGTAATTAGATCAAAAATGTTGAGCTATCCCAGCTGATTTAAGCCAACAAGGTCCTCTCCTCTCCCTTCTGTCAGCACTCAGGGTCCCCTTTAGTGCTCACTGCCATCAGTGGAGCTGTTGGGATCCTAAGGAACAGTGAAGTTAGGATGGTAACTGAATTTAGTATCCATACAATGGAAAAGGAAACACTGCCATCTGGTGGCTTTCAGGACAAATGAACTGTTATATCAGCTTCCATTGTTTGATGATAAGGAAAAGTTGTTTCACTCCTAAAAAGAAAAAAAGATATTCTACATTGTAGGAAGGTGATCGCATGTCCCTGGAAGCTAAACTTGACCCACCCCTATCTGGCATAATCGTTTGTGAAATAGTGATGAGGTGAGCACCACCCAAAGTGAGAGGAGAACAGAGGTTCAGGGACACGTTTATGTTTTCAGTCATTGAAATTCTTCCTTCTCAAACTCTGTCTCTAGTCTTAGAAGGAAACAGTACTGTACTGCTAAGTGTTGAACACCCCAGGTCTTTGGTGCACGCACACACACACACGCACACACAAACACACGCACACACACATGCACACACACACACACGCGCACACACATGCACACACGCACACACAAACACACGCACACACACACGCACACACACATGCACACACACACTTTTAAGTTTACTTTGCATTATTAGCACTTATCTCAAGTCTAGACAATAAATCAAGCCCTGGTTTGTAGGAAATTCTGAGATATAAAGGTTCATACTGAAATTTTTAACAATAGACTCTTGAGAGCTCATCTGAATTAGCTAGAAACAAGGCACATTGTAGGAAAGCCAAGGAATGAACGCCTCCCTCGGGAATTCTAGAACTCCTCCTTTGCTCCATGACCCTAGAGCTTTGATGAAAATGACTGCAGATACCAAAGAAAGAATTGGAGGGCAGATTTGCTTCCCTCTGCTTAAATAGAAATGATCCAGTGGAAGATAGATATAGATAGAAAGACAGAAAGATAGATAAACAAGAAAGATAAACATATGTAAATCTATAGATATAGATATTTTATAGTCATATTTCACAGTTATAACTAAACCAGGATGACCAGATTTTTGCACCAGGGAGACTAGGATTTTGCCTCAGAGAACCGACATGGGGAAAGAGTGTTTTTCCTCACTCCAGGGCACCAAAATACAGGGTTTCTTCCCCATGGAAGTATCAGATTTTCTTTTTATGCCAGGAAGTATGGAATATTTCCCCTTTCTGTTACCTAGCTCTAGCCCTGACCTTTCTCCCTCCATCACCATCTTCCCTGGAATCAACTCCCGGCTTTACTATTTCCTACTCCTGTGAATTTAGGCAAAGTCAATTTACAATCCCCTCCCCAGGTTCTTTATTTGTAAAATAAAGGAGTTGAAGCATATCATGCTTCATATCCTTTTCAGGTCTAAAAACCCATGATCCAAAGTGATTTGAAGGCTGAGAAGAACCCAGGATGCCTTGACAAGGGACTAAGAGGAATCAGAAACTTCATTTAAATCCTGAACTAAAGAAAGTCTGGTGGAAGGAAAATCTGTTGACACCATCCAGGAGCCTCACAGATTTGGGGTTTAAAAGGGGCAAAAAGAGCAGTTGCCACTTAGATCCCCCCTCTCCTCATTCGGTACTCCATTTTTAAGATCACCATTTTAGGAAGGACCTCGCTAAACTTCATTTCACCCTTGCCTCCATTCTCACCTGGAGTATTGCAAAAGCCTTCTGCTTGGTATCTCTGTCTCCTCCCACTCTAATTCATTCCCTCTCAGTTATCAAAATGATCTTCCTAAAGGGCAGGTCTGACCATGCCACACCCCTATCATTCCATTCAATAAATTCCATTGACTCCTGATAGCCTTAAGGTCCAAATATAAATTCCATGTTTAGCTTTTAAAACCCTTCACAACCTAACCCCTTGCTTCCATTCTGTTATTCTTAGATCTCATTCCCCTCCACTCAAAAATCCAATTTCCAGTCTTCCTTAATTTAAGGATTAAGGAATTCCTTCCCTCTGACACAACTCCCAATTTAGCTTGTAAATATCTTATTTGTATCAAATCATTTGCATGTTATCTCCCTCATTAGACTAGGAGCCCTTTGAGAGCAGGACTGGTTCTTTTGTTTGTTTTGGGAGTGGATTTTGTTTCTTTTTTTTAACCTTTCTTTGTATCCCCAGCCCTTTGCAGGTAGTAATCTCTTTTTATTTTTTTTTGTTAATTTTATTATTTTTTTTAATATTCTGCAATCACTAACATAAAATTAAGATTCTAACCCCCCCACGCCTACCCCCCCACTTCCCTGCTCCCTCCCCAAGACAGCATACAATTCTGTATAGGTTCTACATATACTTTCCTATTGAGCACATTTTCACTATAGTCATGCTATGTAGTCAAACTAAAATAAATGGAAGAAATCATATAACAAATCATAATATAATACACAAAAACACACACACACAAATATGATCTGTTACATTACGCGAATGACTTTCATATTTCTCTGAGTGTGGAAGGCATTTTGCCTTAGAAAACCACCATTGGGATTTTTTTTTTTAATAAGTTCTTGCATTATTTCGAAGTTCCAGATCTACCAGAAAAAAACTCTCACACACTGTGGTCGTCACTGGGCACAAAGTTCTCCTGGTTATGCTCCTTTCACTCAACATCAGATCATATAAGTCCTTCCAGGCCTCCCTGAAGTCTTCTTGTTCATCATTTCTTATGGCACAATAGTATTCCATTACATTCATATACCATAATTTAGTCAGCCATTCCCCAATTGATGGGCATCCTCTTGACTTCCAGTTTTTGGTAACTACAAAGAGTGCTGCTATAAATATTTTTGTACGTCAGACCCTTTTCCACTTTTATGATCTCTTGGGGATACAGTCCTAGTAGTGATATTGTTGGTTCATGCACATTTTTGTAGCCCTTTGGGCATAGTTCCAAACTGCTCTCCAGAAGGGTTGGATGAGCTCACAGCTCCACCAACAATGAATTATCCCACATCCTTTCCAGCATTTATGATTTTCTTGTTCTGTCATGTTTGTCAATCTCATAGGTGTGATATGGTACCTCAGAGTTGTTTTGATTTGCATCTCTCTAATCAATAGTAATTTAGAGCATTTTTTCATATGATTATAGATATCTTTAATTTCTTCCTCTGAAAATTGCCTGTTCATATCCTTTGACCATTTATTAATTGGGGAATGACTTGTATATTTATACATTTGAGTCAGTTCTCTATATATTCTAGAAATGAGGCCTTTATCCCCAAGCTTAGCCATAAAAATTTTTTCCCAATTTACCACATCCCTCCGAATTTTGGTTGCATTGGGTTTGGTTGTGCAAAAACTTTACAGTTTAATGTAATCAAAATTATCCATCTTGCATTTCATAATGTTTTCTATCACTTCTTTAGAAAAAAAATTCTTCCCTTCTCCATAAATCTGATAAATACACTATTCCTTGCTCTTCCAGTTTATTCATGGTATCAGTCTTTATACCTAAATCATGTACCCATTTGGACTTTATTCTTGTGTTTGGTGTCAGGCATGGGTCTACACCTAGTTTCCGCCACACTGTTATCCAGTTTTCCCAGCAATTTTTGTCGAACAGTGAGTTCTTATCCTAGAAGTTGGGGTCCTTGGGTTTATCAAACAGGAGGTTGCTATATTCCTTGCCTACTGTGTTTTGAGTGCCAAGTCTATTCCACTTGTCTACCCCTCTGTTTCTTAGCCGATACCAAGTGGTTTTGATAATTGCTGCGTTATAGTACAATTTGAAGTCTGGTAGCCCTAGGCCATCTTCCCAAGCATTTCTTTTCACTAGTCCCTTTGAAATTCTGGACCTTTTGTTCTTCCAAATGAATTTTGATATTATTTTATCCAGCTCTAGAAAATATCTGATAGTTTAATTGGTATGGCACTAAACAAGTAACTTAATTTAGGTAGAATTGTCATTTTTATTATATTAGCTCAGCCTACCCATGAACAACTGATGTTTTTCCACTTACTTAAATCTGATTTTATTTGTGCAAAAAATGTTTTGTAATTGTGTTCATATAATCCCTGGGTTTGTTTTGGCAGATAAACTCCTAAGTATTTTATAGTGTCTACCCTAGCTTTAAATGGGATTTCTCTTTCTATCTCTTGCTGTTGGACATTGTTGCTAATATATAGAAATGCAGGAGATTTGTGCAGGTTTATTTTGTAACCTGCAACTTTGCCAAAGTTGTTTATTATTTCAAGTAGTTTTTTACTTGAATCTCTAGGATTCTCTAAGTATATCGTCATATCATCTGCAAAGAGTGATAACTTAGTTTCTTCTTTGGCTCAGGTAGTAATCTCTTAACAAATGTTTGTTGACTTGTCGTAGGGTTTGAGAGTAGAACAACATTTCACAATTCTCTTAGTGCTTCATACATCTTTTTAACAAAGTGCCATCCTCACAACAACCTTATGTAGTAGGTTGCTCAAAGTCTGTTTGACTATTTTACAGATAATTAAACTGAAGCTCAGAGAGCCATAATGAACTTCTATTTCCCCAATTCAATGCCCTATCTCTGACCTCTATGCATAAAATGCATGTGTGATAGCTAACTTCCATGCCTGGAATACACTCCCTCTTTATACTTTTTCTTGTTCAGTTATTAACAGTATCTGACTCTTCATGACCCTGTGGACCACACTGTCCATGGGGTTTTCTTGACTAAGATAACTGGAGCTGTGCATCATTTCCTTTTTCCAGCTCATTTTACAGACAAGAAAACTGAGGCAAACAAGGTTAAGTGGCTTGCCCAGGGCAACACAGCTAGTAAGTATCTGAGATTGGATTTGAACTAAGGTCTTCCTGACACCAGGTCCAGCACTCTATCCACTGAGCCATCTAGCTGTCTCCTTCTTATCCCTACTTTTGTGAATTCTGACCTGCCTTCATGGTTAAGCTTGGGTATCATTATTTTCATTATAAATGAAATTCACTATTTTCATTATAAAGCCTTCCCTGATGTCTTGGCTCCTACCCCCACCTATTAATGTTCTGTGCTTTTGTACATATTCTGAAAACCCTTTGGCCATTCCTTTGACCTCCTTACATCTTGCCTTACCTATTTATATATGTATATGGGTTGTTTCTCTTATAACATGTAAGCTCCTTGAAGGCAGACCTTGCATAGCCAGCATATAGTCCAATGTCTTAAACATAGAAGGCAACTAGGTGATGTGGAGAGTAATCAGGAAGACTTCAGTTCAAATCTCTTCTCAGAAGCTCACTAGTTTTCTGACCTGGACCAGTCGCTTCTACCTGTCTGTCTCAGTTTCCTTATTTGTAAAATGGAAAATAACAATAGCATCTAGTTCACAAAACTATTCTGAGGATCAAATGAGGTAATGTATGATGTGCTTTTCCAGCCTTAAAGCACTATATAACTGCTAGCATTATTGTAATATACTATACAATATTAATTATTAAATGCAATACTATAGCCTAACAACTATTAAAGTCCCCCAATCACAAAGGTTTCCTAAGAAAAGCTGCAGTACAACCAAAATGGAAAGCTTGCTCTTTGGGGGACAATTTCGTCATGGGATGAGAAGCATTGCTTACATTGAAGTCATAACCCCCCCCCCCCCAATCTACCCCGGAGTAACTGGAACCTTCCACCCAGTGACTGTGCTAGGCAGGAGGGCAAGGAGGACTGCTCTCTTTTCAGCCTGGCTAAAGGCTCCCTCCCCATCCATGAGTGAGTGAGAGAGAGAGAGACAGAGAGAGAGAGAGAGACAGAGACAGAGACAGAGACAGAGAGAGACAGACAGAAACAGAGAGAGAGAGAGAGAGAGAGAGAGAGAAAGAAACAGAGAGAGACAAAGAGAGACAGAGAGTGACAGAGAGAGAGAAAGAGAGACGGACAGAGACAGACAGAGAGAGAGAGAGAGAGAACTGGATGCCAAGAAGAAGCATCCAAAACCTTGCTACTTTCAATCTAACCAATTTTGCTGCCAACAGAGAAAAATCTGTTCTTGCTACTGAGGCTGTTTATTTCCTGACCAAGATTTCTCTTGCTAGGCATGCTCCCCGGGTTGTAGAACTGGGTAAAGAAATAAGGATACAGGCACAATCTGTCAGGTTTACTGCCTTCACCTTAGTGAGCTCAGCTCAGTTTCCGCCACATGGGTGAGGACAGAGAAGGGTCCCTCCCTCCTTCCTTCCCTTTCAGGAACCTTGCACTGGCAAACACTACTAGACTCGCTTCTTCCCTTACCTGGCTGTGAAGGTGAATCTAGGTTAAAATGGACTAAATAATCTCTCTGGCCCTGAATGACCTCTGAACTCAAAAAGCTCTGTTCTCAACATGACCAAAGGCAGCCTTGAAAGACTCTCTCTCTCTCTCTCTCTCTCTCTCTCTCTCTCTCTCTCTCTCTCTCTCTCTCTCTCTCTCTCTCTCTTCTCTCTGTCTACTCTCTCCTATCTATCTCTCCATTTTTTTTTTATGGACTGCCAGGAGGCCAAACAGGAAAGCCAGTAGGACATAACCCTTGGAGTATATGATATAGATATAGATCATATATATATAGATATAGATCATATATATATACACACACACATATATGTATGTATATGTGTGTGCATGTGTGTACATATATATATACATACATACTATATATACATGTATATATAGTATATATGGGCAGCGGGTGGGTGCAGTGGATAGAGCACCAATGCAGGAGTCAGGAGCACGTGAGTTCAAATCTCACCTCAGACACTTGACACTCACTAGCTGTGTGATCTTGGGCAAGTCACTTAACCCCAATTGCCTCATCCTGGGTCATCTTCAGTCATCCTGATGAATGTCTGATCACTAGATTCAGATGGCTCTGGAGGAGAAGTGAGGCTGGTGACCTGCACAGCCTTCCTTCACTCAAAACAAAATCAAATGCAAGTCATGGCATTATTTCAATGATGGTATGATCTTCTTTGGCAAGGAATGATGAACACACACACACTATATATAAACATATATATATATACTATATATGTACTATGTTTACTATATATAATGCATATCATTACAAACTGATTTCATGTCTATGTATGTGTGCATGTATATTCCATACATATGTACATGTGTGTATACAGACCAGGCTCAGGCATTCTTTTTGGTCCCCATGACAGTGCATAGATAAAACCATCCTGGTTCCTGAATTCCAAGAATTTATGGTCTAGAAGACAGAATGAGAAATGCAAAAATGGTTTCCAAGTCTACGATCCCATGAACCACCAAACACTTTGCTGTAACAGCTAGCTGTATCCTCACCACTGTATCCTCCTGTGTAGTAGATAACTATTGGAAGGGCTCCCATTTTGATAGGGCTTTTAAGGTTTCAAGGCTCTTTACTTTCAACAGCCCTGGGAAGGATGGCAGAGCCATTTTACAGATGAACCAACATATTCGAGGGGATGAAAGGGCCAAGAAAATTGTCAGTGTTGGAAATGAGACAGAGAGCCAAGCCTCTGGCTGCTACACCAACCTCCTCTCACCATGGGTGAATCTGCCCTGGTTCATAGAGGGTTCATAGAGGAGGAATCTGAAGTAAGGGACGAGTCAGGATGAGTCAAGGGTATAGGATGAGTTCCATAGGGAGCCTGAATCCCCTCCACACCAAGAGATATGTTGAAGGAAGATTTTAGTGGAAGAATCCATTTTTCAGAAGAGGAAAAACAAACTGGTCAGAAAAATGATAGATTTCATAGTATTCCATGATGGAAGACACCTTAAAAATTATCTTAGAAGCAATGATATAAATAAAGCTCTTTTCAAATCTTAGAGCATTATATAAATATTAAAAATAAAAATTATACACACACACTACACACACACACACACTCCCATCCCTAGTCCAACTTCATTTTACAGAAGAGGAAACTGAGACCTTGAAGAGGAATGTGATTTTTCCCATACTTCTATTAGTGATAAATACCAGAGCCAGAATTTAAACTCAAATCAACTGTCTCCAATTCCTGAATTCTTTCAACTATCCCACACTACCTTTTAATATCAAGCAAATTGTTTCTATTACTGACCACACAGCCCAGAGACCTGAAAAAACCTCATAAAATAAAAAGAATGCATGCATTTTAAATTCTATTCTGCTGTCTCCCTAAGCTGTTTTCAGGGCAGGTATATCTGTGTTGTTCAGTGAAGCTGTCCCACTTCTCCATAAGGACGAGCAGAGGTGGATCTTCTTCTAACTTGAGGCTATGATCCCTGAAAACATGCAGGGGGGCCAGGGGAGGTGCTTGGCAAGGGTGATCCTCAGCTAAGCACTCTGTTCGTCCTTTTTTAGCTGACTTGGCAAATGACACCAAGCAGCCTCAGGAGGCTGCACAAAAAAAGCCGTTCAGAACTTGCCAGTGGTGGATGCACTAAACAAGGCTAGGAAAAGCATAGAATGCCTTATGAAGAAAAGCCAAACTGTTTCTTTCCCCCAACGGGAAGCACACTCCAGCTGGGCCTACAAACAGTATTCACAGAAGAAATTATTATTTTTTTCCCCAAAACAACAGAAGGAGGCCTATTCTCTAAACATGGACACTTGCCGGCAGCCCATGGGTGAGGGTGGCCTTGCTCCCACACGGTGGGTCCCTGTAGGTGGCTCAGAAGATGGCATTCAGTCTCCACCCAGTTCTGGCTATAGAAATCCAGTCTGGCCAATCCAAGTTGCTCCCTCAATCGTTACATTGAGGCAGAAAGTTCTAAGGCTAGGGCAAACTCATCCAGAGCCCCAGCTTTGGACAACGCTAATTGAAAAGTTTCTCAGAAGCCCCTTGAGATGATGGGGAAAATTGTTAGCAATGACATGCTGAAGGCCAAAATTATACATGTGGATGGACAAAGATTTTTCCTGTTTAAAACTTGCCCCTATGAGGCAGCTAGGTGTCTCAGTGGGTAGGTCTACAGCCAAATATTATATATAAGCAAGCAATACAGTTCCAAACTTCCCAAAGCTTACATTCTAACAGGGGAAGACCAGACATAAAGGAGAACTGGAAAAAGAAAGGAGAAGAGAAAGATTTGAACCTATGTGAGGACAGGAAAGTATGGGAGGAAGAGGAGGAGTCCGTAGAAAACCCAGGCATGAATGAGGTGAAGCATCTTTCCTAAAATGGGAGTCCCAAGGAAGGAGACACCAATTAGGAGAGGGGGTTTTGAAGAACGGAGGTTTTCCAGGGTGGCATCATAGAAGAAAAAAAAGGGGAAAGAGTCCAGGCGTAAGAGCCAAGTTAGGAGCAATGGTGGCAGTCTTGTCAACACCACAGGCCTGCTATCTGGCCCCTTCTCTCTTCTCATAGACTTCATCCTAATTCAGGCCCCCATCACCTCCTGCCTGGACTATTGCAACAGTCTCCTAATTGAATTCCCCAGTTATAGTCTCCCCTCTCAAGTCTGTCCTTTGCGTAGCTGCCAGGATAATCTTTCTAAAGCACATCTGACCATGTCATTCCTCTGCTTCTAGGATAAACTACTGACTCCTCAACTGAACATTTAAAAACTTTCATTCAGTCAAGAAACATTTATGATTTTGTTATTTAACATTTATTTTTTTAATTGAGTTCAAAATTGTCTCCCTCCCTCCTACCCATTAAGAAGTCAAGTCATATGATATCCATTATACACAATTAACACAAAACATATACACATACTGTTGTTTTTCTTGTTCTGCCATTTCAAACTCTTCCTGACCCCATCTGGGGTTTTCTTGGCAAAGATACTGGAGAGGTTTGTCATTTGCTTCTCCAGCTCATTTTACCCATGAGAAAACTAAGGCAAACAAGTTATGTGACTTGACTAGGGTCACGCCATATTACCTAGCTGCCATATAAGCCATTCAACAAACATCTACTAAGCTCCTGCTTTGTTTCAGGCCTCACTCCCTGGATTATCTTTACAGGATTATTTCACATTACTTTCCTTCAGGAACTTTGCAATCCTGACAAGCCAGCCCACTTCATGTTCCCCAAACATAGACCTTTAACTCCAACTTTGGTGTCTTTATATAGGCTGACCCCCTAATCCTAGAATGTGCTCCATCCTCATCTCTCCCTCTTAGAATCATAAAAATCACAGAGAATTACAGGGGACTCCAGTGACCATCTGGTCCAACCCATGCCTAAAAGGAATCCTACTGGCATCATAGGATCATTGAGTTGGAGCTGGAGGCACTTTGTAGTCATCTGGTCCAACGCTTACATTTCACAGATGAGGGACCCAAGGGCCAGGCAGATTTCATTATTTACATTTTGACCACAAAGTTAGTGAGTGTCAAAGAGGGGATTAGAACCTCAGTCTTCTTAACTCTAAGCCATTCACAGTGGCTCTTATAAAAATGCTTAGCAAAACAAAGAAAAATGGTACTGTCCTGAGTAGTACAAATTATTGAAAATAATATTTTCAGCCTCAATTCAATGTTTGAAAAATGACTGTCCATAACTTCCAACCAGGTAGTGTGGCATAGTAGGTGGAATCAGGAGTCAGGGAATGACAGGTCATGCCAGTCTTGCTATTTACACTCTTTGGGATCTCTTCCCCACACATAACCTTATAAGCAGGTTAGACTAGAGGACCTTTGAGAGTCATCTTGGCAGAGTGGTTAGGGAATTGGATTTGGAGTCAGAAAACTCTGATCTGTGTTCAAATTCTATTTCAGATAAACCATTTAGACCTCTCTGTGCCTCAGTTTCCTATCTTTAATATGAAGGGGTTGAAATTGATGGCCTCTTCCAATTCTAATTCTATGAGCCTATGATCTGAAATGTAATATAGTATAAAAGACAGTTAAAAGTGTTCAATTTTTTTTAGTCATATCCGACTCTTCATGACCCCATTTGGGGTTTTCTTGGCAAAGATGTTGGAGTGGTTTGCATTTCCTTCTCTGGCTCATTTTACATATGAGGAAACTGAGGCAAACAAGGTTAAGTAATTTGCCTAGGATCCCAACACTAGCAAGAGTCTGAGGCTAGATTTGAATTCATGATGATGAGTCATCCTGATTCCAAGCCTAGTGCTCTATCCACCACACCACCTACTGTCCCCTGAGTCAGATAACCTGAGTTCACATACCACCTGAGACATTAAATAGCTGTGTAATCCTTGGCAAGTCACGGAACCTCTTAGAGACTCAGTTTTCTCTTCTAGAAAACAGTTAATGATTACTTTCTCTGCTTCACACAATTGTTATGAGGAAACTGCTTTACAAACTATAATGTGGTATATAAACGTAACATCTTTACAGATCCTCATAGTTTTCAGTTCTACAATCTTATGATTTCTCCCCAATGCATGTTTCCAGGGACAATGGGGAGAAGGAAAAAGGCTGAATTTTGAAGCTAGAAAGAGTCTGGGGAAGTTTTCATCTCACATCTTTGTAGATGTCTTACTTTCTGGGAAATGCTTGAGTTTCTGCATCAAATGAAGCTATGGGTATCATCTTCTTTGACTGATACCAAGAGGGACCCTAGAAATGGGAAAATCACAAGATGAAGAGAAAAATTTTTTTAATAGAAAATATATTTGAGGCCACAATTTGAAAGGGCCCTCTAGCAGGATCCATAATTTTCTTAAATAATTGTTCCCATAATTGGCTACTTGTGGGAACAACTAATTGTGCATGTAATCATTTGCCTGTACAATTCTGCATCAGCCAGTAATTAAAGGCACATGCTCTCTTTTCTAAATTTGGCCCCAGAAATAATAGTCATATTTCTAAGTGTACAATGTTTTCCTGGCAGGGAGCTTTAAGAAACACTTTTCAAATGAATGTTATTTTCATTGTCAGCATCTGGAGAAGTAGCATCACAGAAGATCTACAGATTCGGCCTAAGGCAAGATATTCCCAGAGATAGATTCTTTAACTGAATCATTGCCAACTACCTCTGTCAAATCAACCCTGTCTACTCTTCATAGATCTTACAGAAAGGAAATCAAGATTCTCTGTGACCCCAGAAGTTCCTCAAGACCTTTCTTCAGGGGGTGAAACTCATAGCCCAAATTTAAAAGAATGTAGAACTAGAGTTGTAACTAGGGCAGGGTAATCAATGCTTTGGCATAGGGCATCAAAATTTAGACTATATAAAAATTTACACCATGTTTTAGCAGTTAGTTTTGCAAAATTCTCTCTCTCTTTCCTTTTTCTTTTTAAATTTACTTATAAGGAATAGTTTAATGGACAAAGGAGAATGAATGATACATTTTGAAATGAAAGGGACGTAAAAGAAAAAGCTATCCATGATAATTAGAAAGAAAAATATTACACCAGGTCAGATCCAGCTCTTCCCCAATGTCTGGTCAATGTTCTAAGGAATCTTCTTCTCTCTCATAGATTGTCATCCCTGGATCTCTCCCCCAGTGGTTTATTAGAGGATGTACCAGGTGCTACTTGCACCAAGTACTACAACCTAAATAGTCACAGCTCTGCTTAGAACGGAAATTCTCTGAGCTGAAAGGGTCCTTAGAATGCAGAACACTTCATGTCAAAGCCAGAAGGAATCTCAAAGATTATCTGGTCCAACCTTTTCATTTTAAAGCAAGGTAACATCCCCAAACAGAGAACATAATTTGTTTAGGATGGCAGACATCCCAGATGACCAGTCTCCTGATTCTCTGTCTCAGACCTACCATCCTCTCCACCCCCATTCATGGGGTTGGCCCTCAACACTTAGCTCCTGCCATCCCACTGCTGGATGTGTCATTTCAGTTTCATGGCTGCAAGCCTGGCTATGTTTTTCCCTCTCTGTCTCATTCTATTCAATTCAATTCAATGCAGCCCAACAATTATTGACTGATTAAGGCCTCTGTGAGCACGGGCCCTATGCTCAGCACTTTACAAAATAATATGGGGTAATAAAAAAAAATCAAACACAATTTTAGCAGGTATGGGATAAGCTCAGGGTTGTGATAAGGAACTCTAAGAAGCGCCAGAATTGCCTTTCTCCCTTTAAAGGTTAATATTTTAAGTGATTCCCCCTTAAATAATAGATCATTTTTTGAACAAGCTAATCCTTAACAAATGAGACTCTTTACAACAAACTAAATCGAGTTTCAGGAGTTACCAGCTCTCTGTCCCCCTACCCTGAACCTCTTAAAAGACCCATTGATTAGTACCAGGCATTCATTGCTGGGATTAATTAATTTATGAACTTGTCATTACAAGTCATTGATTAAAATGTCCCTCCTTAAAGATTTAATTATGCCCAAAGATAAAAGATCTGCTAATTATTGTCTTTTATCTAATTGAAGCTTTGTAATACAAATAAAGTGCAGAGGTTTAAGACAGTTGCCCTTTCAAACATTTGGCTGAGGAGGATGAGAATGTAATTAGATGAGAGACAGTGTTCTCCTGCCTACTACAAGACTGGGGGAGCAACAGATCTAAAAGAGATGACAGCTCAATATGGGAAGACCCAGGAAAGCCTGTTAACCTTTTTGGTCACTCAGTTGCTTTCAGAAAACTGTTACTGTGGACTCTATGGCCTCAGTGTAAGGATGCTTTTCTACCGATATTCTTCTAAGCCCTAGGATCCTTTGATAGGATATCATTTTATAGCATAGCATATTAACATATGTCATATCAATATGATATCCTATCATATCATAGATTCAGAGCAGAATGGGACTTCTGAGGTTATTTAACCCAGCTTCTTCATTATACAAATAAGTAAACTGTAGCCCAGAGGGACTATGGCTTGCCCAAGGTTACACAGGAAAGAAATAGAAGAGTCAGTGTATGGTGGCAACTCACTCATACTCTATCCACTTGAGGATTTGTGGGATGAGGGTTCTTGGTGACTGTAAACTGAGCAAAAAGATTCCCTTTAGTCTTTGATACTTTCCCCTGGGAAAATAATTATGACACCTGCACACATTTGGGCCAGTACCCTGCAGTACAGTCAGAATGACTTCAATATGGACACATTGTGGTTCACTGGAAGCTTGGAGGCCAAAATGTAGAACCATAGAATTGGGATTCAAAAAAAGAAGGTGATGTAGTAAGAGTAGGACTATGAGTGTAAACAATAGGTTGAAATGTAAAGACCTACCCTAAGGTTCAAACATTTAACAGCCAAATATAGGAACAGGAGAGAGATAGCAATTCATGTTATTAAGAAAAAAAATAAAATTAAATTAGTTAAACAATTCTATGTATTAACTTCAGTAGCAGTAATACTGAAGATTAATATACTAAAATGCAAATGTGATATAGATGTATCAATGACTAGATGACCTACCTAAGTGGGCCTTCAGGTCAAGAATTATTAAAAGATTATTACTCTGCTTTTGGAAGGTAGCAAGTTTTAAGTGTGTTGCAAAGTTTAGGGTTTTATTTATGTTCCAAAAATATTAAAATTGTTTTGTTCTCAATATGAAGTAAACTTTAGACCTTTAAAGAAAAGCAAGTGATCCATTTGCCAGATAGGTTATAAAGGGAAATATTTTTCAGGTATTGGTAGACAAGATGGACAATGAAAATCCTTCTGCCTCTGAAATACTATTTTTCTAATTAATCAGACCTTGTGATGTACTTTACCAAGAAAGAGCTGGTATGGATAGAGCTGCTGAAAGAGAATGTAGACATGTCCAAATGTGTACAGCTATCTTCTTCTTGAAATAGTATCTCTTGCCTCCTCTCCAGCTGAAATAGGGTTACCCAGAGATTTTAGATGTCCCATGGCAAGACCTCCCAGCCAGAAGCTAAAGATAAGGATACAAAATAGCTGCTCTCTTCTCCAGGTGTTGACCATGACTAAGAAAGGGAGAGTTTGCTCCTCTCCATACCCAGGAGGTCAACCTTATGTGATGCAAGGTGAGAGTCAGCTGTAAGTGTGCTACTTGTAAGTAAATGATTCAAATGATACCTCAAATCCTTCAAGTCTCAAAGTAGCCACTTCGATGGTTCCTCTTAAACCAGCTCAAAAGGCACCTTGATTCATCTTAGGAGTCTGGAGAAAGAACCTTATTAATGACATCAAATTATCGAGCAGAGCTCAGTGGCTGTCAATTTACATTATGTAACCAAACTTAGGGCTCGATTACCTCATGTCACATTATAACGATTAAATTATCAGCAGATGTAAAGTCGTTCTGAACTATAACAAGGTCTTATAAGGTGCTAATTAACTTGGCACAGTTTTAAAAAAGAAATTCTTGCACCTTTTGATAGGAAATTTTGCCTCTCAGGGATAGTGTCCGTTCTTCAGTCATAGATGTTTTGGAAATTTTTCCTTTTCCTTTCTTCCCATTTCTCCCACCGTCTTCCCCACTCCCCATTTCAAACCAAGAGCCATACTAGTCTTCGGCATTTGTCAGGTCAAGTCAACAAACATTTATTTATTAAGCACTTACTATATACCAGGCATTGTATTATGCCATGAATATAGAAAGTCAAAAACAGACTCTGCCCTCCTGGAACTCCCATTATGCCCTGAGCCTGTTTTCTACTGTGAATGAGAGGCCTCAAGAAGAAACTCTAATTCTCCAGAAACTCTCAGCTCCCTTCACACATATCAGTGAATAGTGAAGAATAATTTTTGCCCTTCAAACAGGCTCAGAAATGTATAGGACACCACTGAGCTCTTGAATTTTCAAACAGATATGATATTCAATTATAAACTTCTTGTAGTAAGTGTTTAATAAAATGCCTATCGATTAATCAATTGACTGAGGATCTTAGGCAAGTCATTTCCCCACTTAGGGTTTCAGTTCCTTCATTTGTAAAAAGAAATTCCAAATTGGAAGGCTGGTTAGAGATTTTTAGGATAGCCCTGTCAGGGCTCCATTTCCAGCTCTGTCATTGCATGTTCTATGTTCTGAAGTCAATAATGACCTCCACACTCTCAGATTTCCCCCAGAATTTTTTACCTCTCCAATGTACTTGTTAGGAAATATTGTGCATTGTAGTTATCTGTATAAAGGTCATATCCCTTTTCCAGGATATGAGCCCAATAAGGGAAGAGGTTATGATTCATCTATATTTTCTCTCTCCTCCATTATCCAATATAATATTCTGCCCATAGTAAGCACTTAATAATTGCTTGTTAAATGTATGAGTGAATAAATGGATCGATAGATGGGTACATAAACAAATGTATAAAATAATGTGTGTGTTCATCCTTTGTTGCTGAAGAGGACCATGCCATCAGAGAAATAATGACATGACTTGCACTTGACTTGTTTTTTTGAGTGAGGGAGGGCTGTGCAGGTCATCAGCCTCACTTCTCCAAAGCCATCTGAATCCAGTGACCAGCTATTCATCAGGATGACTGGAGACGACCCAGGATGAGGCAATTGGGCTTAAGTGACTTGCCCAAGGTCATACAGCTAGTGAGTGTCAAGTGTCTGAGTTGAGATTTGAACGCAGGTCCTCCTGACACCTGCTCTATCCACTGCACTACCTAGCTGCCCCATATGAAATAATATGTGATAAATGAATAAATGTTTGGAGAAAATAGTGGCAAATTGTCTCTCCTAGGGAACCGGACCCTTTACCCATCTTCTCCTTAGGATTAGGGTCCTTCCAAGGCCAAGAAGAAACAGAGGCTATCATAGCATCCTGAAAAGAATAAGCAGACACATGCATAGCCCTTGTGTGTTTGTTGATCATGCCTCAGTCCTTTTGACCAACTCCACACATAGGGACAATAACCTCAATTAGCAACCTTATCACAGACTAGAAAAGGGTTTGTGGTATATGTGACTATGTCAGTCAGTCAATAAATATTTATTAAGCACCCACAATGTGCCAGGTACTATGCCAAGCATTGGAGATGCAAAGAAGGGGAAAAGACAGTCTCTGATTTCAAGGACCTCGCAGTCTGATGAGAGAGACAACATGCAAACAGCTATGTGAAAATACGATAAAGACAGGATAAATTGGAGATAATCAACAGAAAGAAGTCACTAGCATTACAGGGAGTCAGAATTGACTTCTTGGAGAAGGATTTTTTCTGGGACTGAAATCTAGAGCTAGGGATGAAAAGAAAGAGAATTCAGTCAGTACAAATGTCCAAAGTGCAGAGAGGTAATGTGTTTGAACAGCAAAGAGACTTGAGTCACTGAATCACAGAGCATGTGTAATAAGGTGTAAGAAGACTGTAAATGTGTGTGGGGAAGAAGAGGGAACAAAGTGTGGCAGATTTGAAGAGTTTTGAAAACTAATAGAGGATTTTGTATCTGATCTTGAAGTTTGAGTAGGGGGTTGAGGTAAGTTGGTCAGATCTCAACTTTGATCACTTTGTTATGAATGGAGGACAGGTTGCAAGTGGGAGAGACTTGTGGCATGTATGTGTGTTTATACATATACATATATATATACACACATATATGTGTCCGTATGTATAAATATATGTATATATGCATGATGCATGTGTATATGTGCATGTACATGTTTTCCCTAAATAATGTAAGCTCCTTCAAGGCAGAGGTTGCTTAATTTTCATTTTTGTATCCTCAGTGGTTAGCACATAGTAAGCAAGTAGGAACTTAATAAAAGATTGTTGATTGTAAGTTGATAGATAAATTGATTGACTGATGATAGAAACAGGAAACACTTGTAAAATCAATCAACTCTATGGTATTCAAAATATCTTTTAAATGTTTGACTTTGTTCAATATCTTTTTCCTAAAAGGGAAATCAGGTCTTCCCTCTGTTTAGACACTGCTAAAGATCTCCACTCTATAGTCCCTGGGGTACAGAGAATGAGGAAAAAAATTCAATTCCCAGCTGCGTGGCATGGGGGAAAGTATTCTGGGTACAGAATCAAAGGACCTGGGTTTGAATCCAGGGTCAGATACCTATCATTAAGTCATTTCACTTCTTTAGGCCTTAGTTTCCTCATTAATGGAATGAGAGAATTGATGATCTTGAAGATCCTTTTTTCCTCTCACTTATGATCCTATGGATATCCTATTTATTAATCATCTTCTGTGAACTAGAAACTAGGCAATGACTCGGTGAGGTTGTGAGGAATGAGACCCATCGAGCAGGCAATCAAAGTGGCCTGAGGTCAAAGACAGAAAGCAGATCCTCTGCGTAACAAAATATTTATATCAGCACTTTTTCTGGGAGCAAAAACTGGAAGCAACAAGAGTACTCATCAATTTCATCAATTTGAGAACAGCTGAAACAAATGTATGCTTTTGTGTCATAAGAAATGATGAATAAAGGAACTGATATAAAAAAAGGGAACATTTATATAGATCAGTGCTGAGTGAAGAAAGCAGAACCAGAACAATGTACAGTGACTATACACAGTGACTACAATAATATAAATGACAATTATTTAAAGCCATTCAATCTCAGATCTATTAAAATGACCAATCATGATCTTATTGTATGAGTGATAAAATACATTCGCTTCTCTTAACAGAATAGAGCAGAGGGAGACTATGGGAGCTATGCATATAAATTGACAGATGAGGTTCCTTTGATTGGTGGATTTATCTGACCTTTTTCTTTGTCACAAGAGAAAGTTAATTACAGTGGTAATACAGCATGGTATGATAAACAAAAAATATCTATAAAATGTAAATGTGAAAAAGAAAGACAGGCATACCTGAAGCTGATATACAACCATATAGCCCATAATCTTCTCCTCCTATCTCAACATCACTAAGGAAAAGAGATGGCCAGTAGGACTTAGAGGAGAAAGCCATCTTTACATTCATCTCACTCAAACATTTCATTTTATAGAGCAGGAATCTCAGATCTAGAGAGATAGCGTAATTTTCCAAAGTCACACAGGTATTCAGGGGAAACATCAGAGAACGTGGACCATCCAGTTATATTTGAACAAGACTTTCTTCCTCTCACTTCACTCTAGCTCATCTCACTCTCTAGACTCATCCATCACTTCACCAGCAGCTTTGCCCATTTCAAGACATTTTAAGAGATCTCTATCCTGGGGATATCTCCTAAGGCCAAGTCCTTATGTGGAATCACGATTTCCCTAAGAGTCCCAGCCATATCCACTTCACTCCTGGCTTCCTTCCTCACCGATACTCCATCAGCTGGGTCCTCTTCCACCCTGACTACTTTCCAGCTCCCCTTTACATTCTGTCTTCCTCTATTATAACTTAATCTCCTTAAGGGTAGAGACCATCTTGTTTTCTTATATTTGTATTCCTATGGCTTTAGCATAGTGCTGGGAACATTGTAAGTAGCTAATAAATGTAATTCTACCTACATTATACTATCTATCCTAGGATTACTGCCTCTTCCCTTCTAAACAATCACTGCATCAACAAGCATTCATTAGGCACTATTATATTCCAAGCACTGTGCTAAGTTGTGGGGATATTAATACGAAATAAATATGACATACTCCCTATCCTCAAGTTCCTTGCCTTCTCTTTGGGGAAACAGGCTGAACATATCAAAGTCTATAGGAAACGAATGTCCACAAACTAAATAGACCATAAATATAAGGTAGTTCCATGCAAACTAGTTAGGGAGGGAAATCACTAGCAGCTTTAGGGATCAGGAAAGGTTTCATGCAGAAGATAATTCTTGAGATTCATCTTAAAGAAAAAGATTCAAAGATAATAGGTGGAAGTCAGAAAGGAGTACATTCCAGGCACTGGGAATAGTCAATGCAAAGGCAGGAGATGTAATGATGTTGATGAAGGAAGAGGGAAAAATTCAGGATGGCTAGACTGCAGAATGGTGGAAAGGGAGCAGTAAAATTTGGCTGTTAAGTGGGCTTGGGCCAGGTTGTGAGGAGCTTTAAAAGCCAATATAAGATATTTTATCTTAAAGGCAGTAGGGAGCCACCTGATATTCTTGACTGGAGGAGGGGAGTGATGGAGCAGATTTGCACTTAAGGAAAATCACTTCAACAGCTGTGTAGAAGGGCAATGCAAGAAGACTCATTAGGAGGATATTTAATAATCTAAGTAAAAGATGATGAGGACCTGAATTAAGTTTGGGAGCTTTGTAAACAAAGAGAAGACAGTGATGTTGAGAAAGTAGACATGGCAATATTTGGCAACTGATTTGATATGTAGGGTAAGTACAAATGAGAAGTCAAGAATATTGCTAGATGAAGGATGGCAGTATTCTCTTAAGAAATCAGGAAATTGGATAGAGTGGTGGGTTTGATGGGGAAAGATAATGAGTTCTGGTTTGGACATTATGAACTTGAGATGTCTCCAGAATATCTAGTTCACTAATAGACATTGCCAACAGGCAGCCAATGATGGGAAACAAGTTTGAGATGGAGATTGGGGCCAGATATATAGATTTGTGAATCTTCTGCATGAAGGTGGTCACTGAACCCCTGACTGTTAATAAGGCTACCAAGAAAGAAAGTATAGAGGAAGGGAAGACAAGGTCCCTGTAAGACAAGGGGTACAGGGAGAATTGGTTCACTATGTGCACAGTAGGGTTCTCTTGGCCTTGAATACCATAAGGAGGGCTCTCCTATCAAAAGTGTTTAGATTTAAGCTTGAAATTTGAAAGACAGGAAGGGAAGTTGTGCCAAATAGACATGAGGTATGGATATCAAGTCACATCACTAACTTAACCTAACTTGGAGATGAATGCGATTTCTAAGCCACATGGGCATGGGCAAATCACCTCTTCTGTCTGAGATGGTTTTCTCTTTTGTCAAATATGACAATTAGACTATGTCATCTCTAAGGTCCCTTTCATTTATATGCACTAAGAATCACATGTTCATAGATTAATGACAGAAGGAACCTTCAAGATTTTCTGATTCAACCTCACTATTTTACTGATGAGGAAATTGAAATCTAGAAAAACTTGTCCAAGGTCATACATTTAGTAAGCAACAGAGCCAGGATTTGATCCCAGTTCCTACACCTCCACATTTATCGTTTTTATCACTCTGTTTCGAATACTTAGATAGGCCAAAGCTATTGTAAGTGAGGTTTTATTTGTTTGGGTTTTTTATTTTTTTTATTTTTTTCCTGTTCAGTCTGGTCCTACCTGAGCCAAGATACTCTGCCGCCTTACAAGGGGCTACCACCATCGTAATGACACAGCTGCCTTCTGAAACTCATTGCAACATATCTTTGCAGCCCCATTTTAATTACCACCAATTGGGGGAGGGGGCGTTCCTCCAGCCATTTTAATGTGTGTTTTATATGTTTCCAGATGCTCTTTTCTAGTTTAAGGAGGAAGTGCTTCTCATTATCATAAAATTTACATGCTTTCATAGGTTTCGATGAAAGACTCTTTCTAGGTGATAATAAACAATTCAGTAATTTGAAGAAAAATATTTCTGAAATGATTGGGGAAAGCTGCTCCAACACACGCAAAAACATGAATTGGCACAAAGACTTTCATTCAATTCTTCACAGCGAGCAGTGGGCAAAAGCATGTGGGTTGATGTCTATTCAGAATACGCTGCGGTGTCAGATGGAGACCCTTAGAAGGTTTTTAAGCAGAAGGAACAAATACTGGGGAACACAAAGCAGTAATAACTGGCTGAGAGGAGCACTTCAAAGTTCTACAAGTGCTTTGTCTACAAGATGTCTTCATAACGATGACTGAAATTTACGGATGGTGGGCTTTGTACTCTCCATTCTACAGATGAGAAAAACGGAGCTTCAAGACGTTCAGTCTCAGGGGCAGACTTTGAAATTAAGTCTGCTGGTTGACTCCAAATCACTCATTATTTACTCAACAAGAATTTATGAAAGGCCAGGTGCTGTACTAAAGACAAGGAAATACAAAACATATACAAAGCACATAAAATGTAAGGAATGGGAGAAAGGAGAATTTCAACGAGGCTTTCAGAAAAACTATGGATGCAAAGGTACAGCATTCTATATACTATACCAGGGGTTCTTAAATGGTACTTTTATAACTTTGGAAGCCTTGTGAAGCCTATGGACTCTTTCTCAGAATAATGCTTGCAAATGCATAAAAAAATACATAAAATCTCAAAGGAAATCAAGACTTATCTTCCTGAGTTCAAATTTGGACTCAGACACTCCCTAATTGTGTGACCCTGGGCAAGTCACTTAACCCTGTTTGCCTCAGTTTCTTCTTCTGTAAAATGAACTAGAGAAGGAAATGGCAAACCACTCCAATGTCTTTACCAAGAAAATGGGTTCACAAAGAGTTAGACATAACTGAAAATGACTACAACAATAAGAACACAGTTATCTATCTATATATACAAATATACATATACTTATATATGTGTGTATCTACATATACATGCATACTTATATATACTTATACACACATATAGATATAGATATGGCAATGGCTATAGATAAAGATATAGACATACATAGATGTATTCATAGACCCCAGATTAAAAATCTCTCCACCAAACCATGCTGTCTCTAAGGAGGGCAATAACCAGGGGATATAGAACTTTGATCGTCAAAGATTGATTGATCATGAATTTTCATCTTTCCAAAATCACGCATACACACAGAAGAGTCTCAGACACACATATGCCCAGAAGTAAAAGCTTTTGAGAGCTGATTAGCCCCCAGTGAAGGAAAGACATGCAGAGTAGTCATGTCTTCAGCCTCTGATCTGGTGAAATGCCTCAGTTTCCACAAAGATGCCCTCTTGGATCATCATTGCTGCCAGGCAGGTAAGAAAACCATTGTGAGCTATGTGACATTGCGCAAGTATTTAATCCCTCTGAAAAAGAAGAAACAGGAAAAATTATGTTCGAATAGAAATGAATCCCTGCCACGAAATCCTCAAGTTTGCATTAAATATGTTTTATTTATTTTGTTAAATATTTCCCAATTACATTTTAATTTGGTTCAGCCACACTTGGGCAAATTTGACGCCTCTGGTTTAGAGATTATTAATTATTTGCTAGTACATGACGAATGCTGCCTCACTCTCTTTTGTGGTCCAAGTGAATCCTAGAGGTTATCCTGGGCCCAGGTGACTGTCCTTAATGTAATTTAAATAAGTATGACTGCAATTCTCAGCAGCTCTGGTTCTTCCTTTGTCCAATTAGGCAGTTAGATTAGATGTTTCTAAAAGTCCCTTTCAATGTTAATAGTTCATTCTCTAAACCATTTTTTAAATGTCTATTAGATGCAAAATATTTCTCTTTAAGGGGGATAAAAATATAGATAAGGTATGGTCCTTGACTTCATGCACTTTACAGTCAAACAAAAAGATATAACAAATAAATTGAGATGCAATAAACATAAAATAATCAGCACCTCCCCCAAATCAAAAGAACCCCAGCAACAACAAACATGTTACCTGTTGGGCGGAGGCAGAGGAAATGATAATGAATTAGCAGTGAGTTTTGTGATTTTTAAATGGTTTCTTTTAAATCACCATAAAATAAAGTAAAATAAAAACAAGAAAATGAGGTACATTATATAACTGCGGTCATAAATTATGCAGTGTTGAGTTGAAAATGACCCTCTTCCAGACTTCAACTGCATAACAACTTGAACTGATGATTGATTTGTGTTTGTTAATTACTGAAAGAAATCAACAAGAATGAAGATCCTTCAGGAGGCAAACAAAGAATAGGATCAAGGGAAGGAAAAAATTCAGATGAACTTATTACCACATGCAGGGATTCCTTACTCTACTGCAGGGTCTCTAATTAGGTATGTAATTTTTCTTTCAAATTTTGATAACTGCATTTTAATATAATTGGTTTCTGTTATCATCTTATGTATGTTATTTTATGCTTTTAAAATATTATTCTGAGAAAAATATTAGTCTGTCATTATTTTATTTTAAAAATATTATTCCATAGGTTTCACCAAACCAGTTCTGTGACACAAAAGAGATTAAGAACCCCAGCTCAACTTGTACCTGATTTTACACTCCATGTCAAAATATGCTTTAGTAATACATATGACTAATTGACAACAATAACTACAATTTAGCACAGAAAATGATAAAAAAAATTAAACAAATAATGAGTTAGGTAATGATTTCTGACTTGGGGAAATTAGTATGATCCTGAATAACACTTTTTGTTGGCCACACTGGGACCTCTACAAGCATTCCCACTCAGGTATTCAAGTCAACATCTAGGTTGCTGTACAATATAAACATAAGTGTCTTCAACTGCAAATGTCTTATAGAAAATGTCAGTCTGTCAGAGTTCCAAGTCACTGAAATCCTATGTCCCACAGTCTGATGCAGGACTGTCCAAGAGAATAAGGAAAGGTCCAGAAGGTAGTTATCAAAGGCATGGCTGAGACTGACCTTGGGTCATGGAGTCACCGTTGCCCAAGTATTCTAGTATTCTTTGTTCCTGAAGACTCCAGGTGAATGTAGAAGACCTTGCCCAGAGATACACATAGCCCAAGGGGATATGATTAGCAACTTCAGAAAATAATTAGGGACCAAGTAACCAGACTCAAGCACCACAATATAATGGGTCAGCCTAACACCAGTCTAGAGACTTCACATAGACTGCTAAAAGATCACCTAATATGGCTAAGAAATGGAAATCAAAGGGTTGTCCATCAATTGGAGAATGGTTAAGCAAGCTGTGGTATATGACTGTAATGGAATATTATTGTGCCACAAGAAAAGACAAACAGGATGATTTCAGAAAAACCTGGAAAGACTTACATGAACTGATGCATAGTGAAGTGAACAGAACCAGGAGAACATTGTACATAGTAACAGCAAAATAGTCTGATGAAGAACTGTGAATGACTTAGCTATTCTCAGCAAACAATGATCCAAAATAATCCCAAAGGACTAAGGATGAAGTGTATTATCTGACTCCAGAGAAAGAACTGATATTGATTGAATACAGACTGAAGCATGCTGTTTTCCACTTTCTTTTATTGTTTCTTTTATTTGAGTATTTTTATACAAAATGACTAACATGGAAATATTTTACATAATTATACATGTATAACCTGTATCTGACTGCTTACCATCTGAGGAAGGGGGAGGGAAAAGGGGAAGGGAAGAATAGAATTTGAACCTCAACACTTTAAATAAAAATGTTAAAAATTGGGGAAAAGATAAAAAGGTCACCTAATAATAAGAAAAAGATGTGACCTCAGTGCTGCTGACAGCCCTGCCTGCATCCTGCCCTTAAATAGACAGGTCTTTAATAGACAGGGATGGCCTTTAAAATAACATCCTTCCCACAATAGCTTCATTCTTCTACAAAGAAATTGCATTCAGTGGACAAAAAAACCATGGATATCTTTGGGTCATATGGATATAATGACTTCAGTGTGTTGAGAATCCACACTATGTCAAAAAGATCTGAATTTTCTCTAGATCTGATCAAAATTCACTGGAAAATCTCTTACACCTTTCCAGCTTCAAACCCTGTTGAATCACAGATCAGCCATAGATTTGGATTAAAAGCTGAAAGACTGTCAAAGTATCTAGATAATTGGGGAACATCTATCATAGGTAAACAGCAAACACACTCTGACTCCTGATTGAATCAGGTTGCCAAGTACTTAGAGAAGTTCTGCCATGTAATCACATAGCTTTGGTAAGTAACAACTTAACCAGTCAGTCAATTAGCATTCTTTAAGTGCCTACTATATGCCAAGCAAAGTGTCAAGCTTTTCTCAAGGAGTTCACAGTCTAACTGGGGAGACCGCGTGCAAACAACTATGTACAAATAAGATTATATACAGGATAAACTGTAGATGATCAAGAGAGGGAAGGCAGAAGATACAAGGGAACTGGGAAATGTTGTTTTTGGTTTGGGGGTGGGTTTTTTGTTGTTTGGGATTGTTTTGTTTTTGTTTTTGTTTTGTTTTGTTTGCAAAAGGTGGGACGATAGTTGAGACTTGAAGGATGCAGGGGAAGCAGGAAAGAGAAGACAATAAGGGAAACAGTTCTAGGGATAAGCCCAACCCCTCCCACAGAGATTTGTTGAGTACTTCTATAACCAATAGGTTCTCTTTCTTCTCTTATTCATTCACTCATTTATTCAATGAGGATTTATCAGGTATTTACTAGGTATTGGGAACTGTGCTCTTCTAGAGACAGTTAAAAAAAAAAGGAGACCCTTGACTCTGCCCTCAAACAGATTATATTCTAATGGAAGGAAAAAGATATAAACTGATGAGCAAAACAGAAAATGTATAAAAATTAAATACAATTCAATTTCAGAAGGTGGCTCTTAAGCAGAACCTTGAAGGAAGCCAGAGATTTGAAGAGGCAAAAGTGAAGGAGAAACCCATTCCAATCACGGAAAACAGCGTGGGCAAAAATAGAGATGAAGAAGGAATGTCAAAGATTACAAAGAAAACAGATGAATTTGAAGTGTAATATGTGAAAGTGAATTAGGTGTAATAATGCAAGAAACATATCCTGCAGGCAGATTGTGAAGGACTTTAAATACTAGATAAAAAATATTTATTATATTTTATCATAGACAGAATAGGGAGGCATTGAAGTTTCTTGAGCAGATTTGGCACACTTGTGCTTTAGGAATATCAATTTGGCAGCTATGTGAAGAATAATATATAGAAGTAGTAGGTAAGTCAGGGAGATCAGCAAATAGACTATTGCAGCAGTCCAGGTAGCCAAAATCACTATCTCTTTCCAAGATAAGTCTCCTAGGAAAGGGACACTCATAGACAATGTCAGTCCAAGTCTCTAGCTGTGCAGGACTTTCCTTCCACTCCTGCACAGAAGACTAGGGTAACCCTAGATCAAATGAGACCATTACCACAGAAGACAAGACAATTTGCCATCCCAAGACCTTCAAGATTTCACTGGTTCAGGGGCTCCTTCTCATTTCTGCAGATCACAGGCCCTCCAGTCCTTAGTAAATAGTCTTCATGAGTCTGAGCTGAAAAAAATTCATTTAGTGACCAATCTCTCCTGGTCCCCTAGACACACAGACCCTCATTGAATGATGGTAACCTCCATGTTACATGGAATGAAAAAGCTCTCAAAATATAGAGATTTACTAGGAGCAATCAACACCATACGTTAACAGGATGATACACATATCATCTGTCATCCTATTTCCCCTCCTCAGAGATGATTTTGGTGAGCTTAAAGAAGAAGAGCTCCCATTCCTTTATTCAATTATTCAAATTTTAAAAGTCATCATTTTATTCAGTTGTGCGATAGTTACCCAACATCAAACATAAAAGAATAAATAAGAGGATAGCTCCTTATTGCTACACTGTTTCTGTCTGAATGCCATCAGAGGGGAGATGAGAGGAAGGAAAACAAATATACAATAATGAGCTCTAGAGCCATCAGCTATCACTTTAAAGTGTTATCACCTCAAGTTTGCAAATTGCTTCAGGTACATTAGCTCATCTAAGCCTCACATCATGAAGTGACTGCTACTAGTATCATCATCTTCATTTTAAAAAAGGAGAAAAGAGTCAGAAAGCATGTTTCTGAGGAAGAAGTATCCTTTCTTTTTGCCAAAGTTAACCCCCTCCTGGGAACCTTCGGTCCCATCCCCCTGTTTCTTCTCCAGCATATGGTGCTCCTATGCTTACCATCCCTTTTCCTTAATCGTCCATCTTTCTCTGTCTACTGGATCTCCATCCTTAAAAAG
This sequence comes from Bettongia penicillata ogilbyi, assembly GCA_023548195.1. Classification (NCBI taxonomy): domain Eukaryota; kingdom Metazoa; phylum Chordata; class Mammalia; order Diprotodontia; family Potoroidae; genus Bettongia; species Bettongia penicillata. Next base: position 5,007,400 of record JAJHZJ010000546.1, on the reverse strand, counting down.
GAAGAAAAAAAGAAAGGAAGGAAGGAAGAAAAAAGGAAGGGAGAAAGAAAGAAAGAAAGAAAGAAAGAAAGAAAGAAAGAAAGAAAGAAAGAAAGAAAGAAAGAAAGAAAGAAAGAAAGAAAGAAGGAAGGAAAAAAGAAAAAAGGAAGAAAGAAAAAAGAAAGAAAGAAAAAAGAAAAAAGGAAGAAAGAAAAAAGAAAGAAAGAAAAAAGGAAGAAAGAAAAGAAAGAAAGGAAGGAAGGAGGAAAGAAAGAAAGAAAGAAAATCCTCTCTAGATCCTACCATCTCTGCTAGTTATATCTCTCCTCCATTTCTTAGGCAAATGCTTTGAAAAAAGTCATCTGCCCTTGGGGGTCTCCATTTCCTTTTCTCTCACTCTCTACTAAACCCTTTGCAACATGGCTTCTGATTTCATCATTCAACTGAAACTCTTCTCTCCAGTTACCAATTGTTTTTCACTGATAAATCTAAAGACCTCTTCCCAATCCTCCTTCTTGAACTCTGCAGCATTTGACACTACTGATCGCCATCTCCTGCTGGTATTTATGACAGTGGTTTCACCTGATTTTCACCTTCCTGTCTGACCTCTTCTCAGTGTCCTTTGTTTTATCTTCATCCATACCAAACCCACCAACTATAAATGCCCCTTCTGTTCCCCCTTCTCTTTCTTTATACTCAGTGATTTCATCAGCTTCTATTCCTATTCTGATGATTTTCAGATCTATATATCCATCCCTACATCTCTCCTGAGCTCTAGTCCTTCACCACCAACTGTTTATTGAGCATTTTGAACTGAATGTGTTTTAAACTTCTCAAAGTCAGCATATCTCAAAGGGAACTCATTGTCGTTTTCTCTAAACCTTTCTCTATTCCAACTTTTCCTCTAACTGTCCAGGAGGGGCACCGCCATCTCCCAGTCACTCAACTTCACCAACCTCACTGTCATTCCCAACTATGCATTCTTATCCCATACGTCCAATCAATCACCAAATCTCATTATTCAAACCTCCCTAATATCTCTTGTATATGTCTCCTTATCTCTCCTCATGTATCTACTTCTCTATTTTTGGGTCCTCATCACTTTTTGCCTGGACTATTGCAATAGCTTTCTAATAGATTTTCCTGCTTTCCAGATTCTTGTCAAAGTGATTCTTCTAAAGCATAGGTATGACAATGTTAGCACCCTTCCCAATTCACTCCAAGTACTCCCCCTTCTACCAGGAACAACTATGAAGTCTTCTGTTGAGCACTGAGAGCTCTTTACAATATGGCTCCTTCCTGCCTTGCCAGTCTTCTCATCCAAGCATTACCAATCTAGTCATTCTGGCCCACTTGTTTCTCACACACCAGTTCCTTTATTCTCTGTTAGACTGTAAGTTCCCTGAGGGCAGGGAATGTTTCTGCTTTTTTTGTTTGTTTATTTGCATTCCCAGCTGTTAGCACTGTGCCTATAGTATGGTAAGCCCTGAATAAATGTTTTATCATTAATTAATTCATTTATGGGACCTACCCACACTTCTGTTCTGCTGTCAAAACCTTTGAGACAACCCTCTTCCAAATTAGGCACTGGAGGAGGACTTAATGACGTCTATATGTGATTACCATCCTGTAAAGAAGTTTTACCATGCTGGATGAGCCAGAAAGAGACTTAGTCACATATCTGTGAGGTAAGTGCTTCATCACTGTCTCATTGGTTAGGAATCTTAAAAGATGAATATTTATCCTGTACTTTTAACTGTGAATCCCATACATATACTGAGGCCTCCTCTGGACATCTCAGAATTAACTACTCAAAGTCTTGGTTAATTCTGGAAACTTAAAGATCTCGGCATCCTGCCTACCCAACTATCCAATCAGAGGAAGGCTTTGAAACAAACAATGTACCTTATGACCAAGCACATAAAACTTTAGACAAAGCATCGTTTAAAAACTCATAGGAAACAAAACAAAATGACAAAAAAAAAAAAAACCTCTTTGCCAAACTCAAGAAAGAGCAGAACAATTGGCATCTCTCATTTTCATGAAATTCTCTGCCAAAAAGAAATGAAGCATTATTTTCCCAAAGACTAATTTTTTTTAATTACCCTCCAAGCTATAATTAGGGTGGGGTGTCTGGAACTTCACACCAACATACTGAGGGCACACTTCCTTGGAGAAGAACAGTTTCTTCCCTCTTTGACTCAAGCCTATCAACAAGCATTGATTAAGCACCTATTTTTGCCAAGCACTGAGCTAGTTACTGGAGATACAAATGGAAAGAATGAAAAAAATCCCTGTTCTCATAGGAGTTTGCATTCTAACAAAGGAGATAGTACACATACAGTAAATACAAGGTTGTTGGGAGAGAGAGAGCTATCATTTGGGGGCATCAGAAAAGATATCTTGAGCAAAATTCTATGAGGGAGATGAGGAGAGAGTACATTCCCTGCCAGAAGTCTCTCCCCATTGCAACCCACTCCCCACTCAGCTGCCAGCATGATCTTCCATGTAGACCATGTCACACACATACCCCATTTAATAAACTCCAATGGCTCCCTGCCATCTCCAGGATCAAAATAAAATCTTCTCATTGGTGTTCAAATCCCTGCATAACATCTTTTCCCCCTCTCCTCAACCAGGTCCTACCTTTCTAGTCTTCTTGTTCCTTGTACCCCTCCTCCCTATACTCTGCCATCCAGTGACAACTAGCTTCCTTGTTGATATTCCAAGTCACTCCATCTCTGAACTCTGCTTCCTGGCTTCTCTGGTTTCCTTCAAGTGTCATTTAAAATCCCACCTTCTACAGGAAACCTTTCCCAGTTCCCCTCAATTTTAATACCTTTACTATCTTGCTTATTTCCAATTTATTATTCATAGATGCATACATGCATACTTAGATATGGATATAGTTATGAATATGGAGATAGATAGAGAGAGAGAGAGAGAGAGAGAGAATCATGTTTTATGTGGTTACTCCCCCTTTAGACTGTGAGTACTTGAACTCTGGAACTGTCTTTTACCTTTCTTTGTATCTTCAGAACTTAGCAAAGTGTCTGGCACAGTCGGAGTTTCATACCGTCCAAACACACATTGATAAGAGATGGGTTATGCGTAAGGGACACAGATTGAAGATTGTAGAAGGAGGTTTAATGCACCATGAAACCAGAAACGCTGGTTCTAAGTTGGGAAAGGTTTCAAAATTTAACCCAAAGAGTTCACATTTTTATCCAAGGAACAATATGGAAACATTAGAGTAATATCATCAGATATGTTCTTTAGGAAAATGACTCTGGCATCTCTGTGGAGGATAGATTGGAATGGGGAGAGACTTAAGGCAGGAGAACCAAAGAGGGGTTTGCTACAAGAGGTGACTGAGAATCCAAACTCAAGTGGTGTCTGTGTGGGTAAAGATTGCCTGATGTGAAAGATGGTGCTAATGTAGAAATGACAACATTTGGCAATTGTTGGTATATCTGTCACATCCCCTCATCAGAAAGAGGGTGATACCAGTGCTATACATCTGCAAAAAAAAAGGGAAAAGGCAGTGCCTTCAACAGAGATTGGGAAGATTAAAAGAGGGATTGGTTTGAGTAAAAAATATAAAGAATTCTGTTTTGAACACATTGAGTTTGGCATGTCTGTAGGACATCCAGTTTGTAATATCTAATAAATAGTTGGTGATATGGAATAGAAGCTCAGGGTACAAACTGGGGCTAGATGTAGAAATTTGTATTATATTCACAGAGGCAATAATTAAAATCATAGCTGATGATGAAGTCACCAAGCTAGAGGAGAGGAGAGAACCAGGACAGAGCCTTGGGGAATACCTGAAGTCAGAAACTATGATATAGATGATGAACCAACAAAGGAGGTGAGAAAGAGAACTCATGGAGGTAGGAGATAGAAGCAAAAGAAAGTAGTGTTGGAAAAATACAGAGAGAAAGAGGAAAGGGAGGGAGTGAGAATTTATTAAGAATCTACTATGTGCTAGGTATAAACATTATCACATGTGATCCTCTCAACAATCGTACAGGTGCTTTGTGATCTCCATTTTACAGTTTGAGGAAATTAAGGCAAGCAGAGGTTGAGTGACTTCCCCAGGGTCCTATAACCGATAAATGACCAAGTCTGGATTTGAATTTGAATTTTTGAAACCAGGTCCAGCGCTCTAGCCACTGTACCTCCTAGTTACCTCTAGGTAGTTCTCTCTAGGAGGAGGTGACACTCAGTAGGGTCAGACACAACAGAAAGGTCAAGAGGGATAATGACTGAGACTATCAGACTTGACAACGAAGTGGATATTGGTGCATAATGATGGAGAGATGAAATAGATGCTGCAGATAACCTATACTTGGATAAGAGAATTGGGTATTGATATTGTCATTAATATATTTCCTAAATATTCATGGCCCACCTAACTTTCAGACCCACAAAAGTAACATTGCTTAAGAAAATAAAAAAAAAGCAGGGTCTTGCTTCACTTGAAATTTTTTTTCCATTTCAACCAGATCAAAGAAGGTGTTGGACCAGACTGGGTCAGATATCCTTAGTGGGGAGAGTTGGAATTTTCCCTTTCCTTCCCCTGGCTTCCCATAAGTCAGATCTCTTTGGTGCTTAGGTTATCCCCTTCTTTCAATTCTCATGGCTTTCACTTTTCAAAAGAATTCATGTCTTAAGGGTTGAGCCAGGCGATACTCTGAGCTCACTTCCAACACTGAGATTATACAATTGAATAAGTATCCTGCTTTAGTGTTTAAAGTGATGAACTGGGAGGCAGGGAACCTGAGTTAATAGACCTGGCTTTGCCACAACTTGCTGTGTGATCTGAAACAAGTCTCCTCTCTGGGAAGAACTAGAGCATTAGCAGAAAAGTTGGGAGAAGGATTTCCATCTTATCATTAAGCTTTATCGGAGTACAGGGGGCATGCCACCCATGTGGAGGTGACAACTCCCACTAAAGAGATCAATTACAGTCCCCAGGAGAGCATTCCCAGATCTTTGCCAAGTTGAAGGACCCAAATCTGTAACAAGGGGTAGGTAAAAATCAATGGCAGGTCAAAAGTCACATTTGAGCTTCTGTATAAATTCCAGATGTTCAGATTATTTGAATGTGTGCAGAGAGAGGCAAATGAAGAACACTACACTTTGCAATTCTTGCTCAAAAGAATAAAAATGTATTTTTAATTGGCACCATACAAAAGCATACTCCTTCTCTTCACTGGGTCTCACTTTCCTGATCTGTAAAATGAAAAAGCTAAATGATTTTGTTGTGCATTGTACAGTCATTTCAGTCATGTCTGACTCTTTGTGAGTCCATTTGGGGTTTTCTTGGCAAGACCACTTCTTTCTTCAGCTCATTTTACAGATGAGAAAACTGAGGTAAACAGGGTTACGTGATTTGCCGAGGGTCACACAGCTAGGATGTGCCCGAGGCTGGATTCGAGCTCAGGTCTTCCCAGCACTGAACCTAGAGTCAGGACATGACTGAAATAGCCAAACAGCAACTTCCTGATACCAAACCCAGTGTTCCATCCACTGTTCCAGCTAGCTGCCCTGAAATTAGGCCGTAAGAAACAATATTTATATAGCACTTTAAGGTCAGCAATGTGATATATGTTGTAATTGTGTGTGTATGTGTATATGTGTGTGTGTATACACCTCACTCTTATCACACTGAACTACAGTGAATATCATAGAATATATCTACATACACACACATATACACACATATATACATACAATGTAAGTGTATATATACATATATACATAATGCATTTATGTATACATACATATGTGTTATATATATATGTATTTGTACACAGATTATCTCTAATGGAGAATGCTTTGTTGCATCTCTGCTGTTCTGTGATTTTCACTGTGGTTGAGTGTGTAATGAACAGGAATGAAATCATTTTTACTTCTAGGAGATATCTAAATAAAAGACATATCTCTGTCTTCTAAACTTGTATTAAATATATATATATTATATATATATATATATATATATATATATATATATATTCTTAGTGGTCAATAGGAATATAGAGTATGACATATAACACCCAAAAACAGTGAGCACTAGAAAACCCATACAGAGAGTACAACTTTTTGAAATCAGATGCAGGAATATATATGAGAAGTTTCTAAAAAGTAAAACATCCTCAATAAGTTTCATCCAAATTGAAAAACAAAAATTCAGAATTGTACACAGGCATCAAATTATGTTAAAAAGCAGTAATCATGAATACTTTTTTTATATTGTGCAAAAAATAGAAAAGCCAATCAATGGAATACATTAGATAGGAGAAATTCAGAAACATCTGAACCAAAAAAAAATGATGTTTGATAAACCCCAAACATGAATTATTTGGGACAGAAATCTCTACTTGAAAAGGAATGCAGGTAAAACCAGAAAGCAGTTTAGCAGAAATTAGTTTTAAGCCAACATCTCCACTATATACCACAGTAAGCTCAAAATAGATGTAACCAGAAAAAAAGATGAAAACAAGTACATTTAAGGGCTATGGAAAATGGGAAAATTCAAATCCAAGCAAAAAATTGAGATGATTGTAAAGGTTAAAACAGATCATTTTAATTTCATGAACTTGAAAGAGGCATGGATAGATCAATGTGGATAAGATGAGAAAAAGTCAAATGGTAAAATATCTTTGCATAAAATATCTCTCAGAGGAATCTGATAGTCAAGATATATGAAGAATTAAAAAAGATATATAAGCCCAAAAGCTATTCTTCAAAGAATAATTGGTCAAAGAACATGAATATATGATGTTCGGAAGAATTACAGACCATTAATAATCACATGAAGGATTGTCCAAAATCATTAAAAATAAGAAGGTTTCATTTCAAACCCAGAAAATTTAGAATGATGACAAATAATAACACTAGTCAGCATTGAAGGGTTTATGGAAAGATAAACTCACCAATACACTATTCATTGAGCTGTACATTTGGTCCTACCATTGATTATGGAATGGTGAAACAAGTTGTGGTACAGTAAAATAATGGAATTTTACCACTCTGTTAGAAAGACAAGATGAATACAATGGATACAGAGAAGCATGAGATGACTTACATAATGCAAAGTAAGCAGAACTAGGAAAACAACATAAACAGTGTTTCCAATAGCAAAGAATAAAAATAACAAAATGAATACAAAAGAATAACGAAATAATTGAAATTGAATGCTGTGAAATTATAATGACCTAATGTTGCATTTGTTGTTGTCTTCTTAATGACCTAATGTAATGGTAATTTAAATGGGACAGTCTTTCACATTCATTAAAAGGTCAATGTGACCTGCTGAAATCACATGGAAGCCTAAATCACATGTGGTGGAAGAAGCTTACTGAAGGGGTGGCACAGGAAGGGTGGAGCAGAACTAGGAGAGAAGGGAGGAGAAGACACAGGCAAGCAGATAGCTAGGTTCCTGAGTGTTTGTTTGTAGGAAGGCCCTGGAAGTTGGGAGGGAAGAAAAGGGGGGGGCTTGGAAATGGTTTTGTTCCCTGCAGTGCTAATGTGTATTGACTTCTTGGTTACTATGATGGATTTGGCTTTTGGACTTTGGGATTCAACTTTCTGTGTCTGAATGAATGTTTTTCTTCTGCCTTGTATATGAAGAGTCTATTATACTTTGCAATTCAGAGCTACGCCGCTATACTCATAGTCACTCTCGGTGCTGTGAATATTGCCTTGGCAATACACCAAATAAAAACCCAATAATAATTATTATTAACCCCCCCAAAAAAGATATTGGAAATTGCCTCTCTCTTCTTCACAGAAGCAAGAGACTATAGGTGCGGCAAAGTGCATACAATGTCAGATTTTCTCCATATGTTAGCTAGTTTTGCAGATTTTAAAAATTCTTTATTAAGAAAAGATGGTTATTTGAGAGGAAGGGTGAAAATATATATTGAGAAACATAGGTAATATAGAGACAAAACATGTCAAAAAATTTATTTTTTAAAAATTCAAAAAGTGATTTAGCCCAATCTCCTCCTACTCACTTATGCACTAGGCTCATTGTCTAGCTTAAGCATCTACCAAAGGTATAAATATGACTGATAGACTATTTGGACAGACTGTCCCCATGTCATACCATGGTCTGAAATATGAGAAGTATGCATTTTTTTAAAAATCCACACTATTTTCCCAGTGTAGATGATCAAATTAAAATCTTTCTCATTGTTGTGTACTTATTTCATTATGAGATACTAAACAATGAAACTAGTCTCTGATAAGGATGACCTCTGTACAAGTGCTGCCTCTGACAGATGCTATATGCATAAGCCTGAGCAAGTCATTATACCTGGGTAACTCCCTAGAACTATGAGATGCAGAGAAATTGCTCATCTGCATTAGTTGAGGGAGTTTACTCATAAGGAATTTCCTTATACTGATGAAATAATAGATCGGAGAGGAGGGGGGAATGAGTGCTGAAGCACAGTGCCTGACATACAATAGACAAATGTTTATTGGATGAATAAACAAATTTTACACAGTGATATTTTTTATATTTTTGAGCTTGTAGAGATGCAACTTCGAACATCCATAATAATATATATACAAAATATATACAAAACTGGGCAAATAGCAAATACACAAACCATAGAATTCATCTCTCTTAAGATATTAAAGGTCAATGGCAACATAGAAGAAAGAAATCACAAAAGAAACGGAACATAAAATTATACTGGACGCTAGTCAGAGCAGAAATTTCATCTACAGTGTTATTTTCAACAACGGTAGGTGGGCAAAGGTTGCCTGGACCAGTACACCATAAGTCAGATGTCAAGAAACAGACCAAGATAAGATGGAGGGAATATTTTGAATCTGTTCCCTCTGGGGAGAATGGGGCCAAACTCTGGCTTTCCTTTCTGATGATCTAGATGAATACAGTGGTTTTCTAGCCATCAGAAAAAAAATTAAAAAGGAAACTGAATTCAATTGAGCCCAGGGATCATAGCTCTTTTCATGCTGGAGCTTTGTTTACTCCAGAATAAATTCAATAAAGTGCAGTAACCATTATAATAAATGTAGATGTCACTAATTACAACACTAGATTTTAAGTGCAACTTTAGTGTCTCAAGTGGCCTTTAAAGCTGAGTAAAACCACAGCCAATTCAAATTTAATTAAAACTATCAGTTTAATTTAGTTCAAGTTTACAATAAAAACTATAGTAACCCATTAACTTCATTCCAAATTCCCCATTATCCAGAGAAACAAGCAGCTTGCACAGTCTACACTTTGGTGATGAGTGCAGTTCATTCATTTACCTTGTTACAAAACCAGGCTTCCCTGATGGGCTGGATTCTTCCCCAAAATGAAGTCTTTTTTGGAACAATGTTCACTGGGAATCAGACCAGCATAGCAGAACAAGTCCTGGATTTGGCATCAGAGGAGGGAGTCTTCCATACCTGCTTGGCATCAGATAAATCACTGAATTTCTCTGGACCTCAGCTTCCCCATCTGTAAAATGTGTCTGTTGTGGGCTAAAGGATGAGACTAGATAGACTTCCATGATCATAGTATCTTTCCTATCAATTACCTTTTCCTCACTAGCCAAAGGTTGGCTTTTGTAAATAATGAAGTTCCCATGTGGTCCCTTCACATTCATTTAAGTGATGCTGTAGACTGCCCAGATCAGAATCTCATACATAGAGACCCTGAACAAATGAAGGATCCACCCAAAAATCCAATGGAAAGAGATTGAATTTACCATCCCAATTCAGGCTTGAAGGGTTGATCTTCCCTGAACCAGGCAAGCTGAATATTTCAGTAACCTTCCCTCTTGGGGAATCCAAAGCCTAAGATGCTCTTACTAGCTCTAGCTCCTTCTGTCATGTCATTAGACACTAGCCACTCTGCTTGCATATGGCCACGTCCTACTGGAATCAATCAATTGTGTTCTATAAGTTAGACAAAGCTTATAGAAGGCTAAGTGAGTCAGTCTCTCAGTCAACAAGTCACCGCTACTTACTATTTGCCAGGCACGATGTTAAGTCACTGCCCTGAAGATAGAACTAGACCAGCTTAACCCTCCAGTACTCATTTACTGCCCAAACATTTAATGAAAAAAACAAATAATCATCTGAAGTCTTGGTGTGATTGTTTGTTTTTGTTATTGTTTGTTTTTCCTTGATAGAAATGAAACTGGAGAATGGATGTCCACATAGATCATTCTATATTACACTCTGATGCTGGAGTACCCTTAGCATGGAGCTATGCACACAGAAAAGAAGCAGTTAAAGTGCTTGAGATGGAAATTCTGCATGCAGAAGTGACCGCTTCCGCACCCCAGAGAGAGAGAGGGCAGGAAATAGGAGTAAAAAGGAATAAAAATCTAAGTGTGGTTATATAAACAGAGAGACTACATAACTTTACATATAAAAAAACCTGATGATGCATAGTTACTCCATTGCCCAACATTGCATTTTCATGCTGAACACATTCCCAGAGACCTCTTTGATGAGGAGAATACAAACTTCCTCATACATTAAAAAAGCCAAAATAAGTTTTTTTCCTGGCATTTTACTTTAGGCAAGAAATCAAAGAATCTCAGGATCACAAAACTAAAAGGAATCATAAAGGTCAAAACTGTTCCTGAACAAATATATACTCTATAGTGTGTCAAGAAATGGTCTTCCAGAATTTTCTTGAAAGTCTCTAGACTAAGTGAACACACTATAATTGCACAAGATTCTGTAGCAGGCACTGTCTGAAAATTGTCATCTTCTTAAGGGAAGGAACCAGGTGGCATCTATTTTTTTTTTTTATCACTATAACCCAGCTCAGTGATTACATGGGGCAAGGGTTTAATCAATTTTGCTTGCATTACACTTAAGAATACTGACTATGGTTTGAAATTTTAATAAGTGAAATGTTCTCTGCTATATGAGGAAACATGGTACATATGTCTGTTAAGGATTAAAACTTTTGCTTATATAAAAAGGCATGCTCTTCCTGCAACTAGTTTCAGACCCTTTTGGTGATGAATACTGACTTTGTAACTCTGGACAAATTATCTAACTTCCAAGACCCTCGGTTTCCTTATCTATAAAATGATAAGATTTCAATTAGACTATACAAAATTCCAAATTGCTATAAACAAACAAACAAACAGGGTTTTATGACAGCTAACTTGTATATATAATTGTAGAAGCTCTTTGAAGTTAGAAAGAATCTTATATACCATATAGGCCAGTCTCTTCATTTAAAAAATGAAGAAACAAAGACCCAGACAAGTTTGACATACCCAAGATCCCACAACTGGCAAGTAACAGAACAGGTACTCAAACCCAGGTCTGCTGGTGCCAAATGCAGTGTTCTTTCCATTACACTGCTTTGGGAATCTTCCTAAGGCACCTATTAAGTAGACGATGTAAATTTATTAGGGATAGGAACTAGTCCTGTGATTTCAGTGTTAGAGGGAACTCCCAGATGAAGAAATTCCCTGGACTAGGTCAGCAATTTCTCCAGAATGTTTAGTCTTTTCAAGTTTCCTAGAGCACTAAGAGGTTAAGTGACTTGCCTCAACCCACACAGTCAATTATGTCCAAGGAAGGATTTGTACCCAGGTCATCCAGACTCTGAGACCAAGTCTCTATCCATTATACTGTTCTGCCTTTAAAATTTTATTATTTTGGACAATTGGGCACATCTGTGAATGAGGGGGCAGATTCAGTACAGGAATGAAAAGGAAGGCTGGATAGGAAGGACATCACTGGATAGATACTGGGGTTTGATGTGACCTGGTAAGACTAATTACAAAATGGAATGAGGATTTGGTGTTCCAGAAATAATTTTGTCCTCATAAACAACCCTTTCAATCCCATCATTCCTCTGCTACTTTCTGATGGTCTTGAAGATAGGAAATGCCTTTTACCGGTATTTCAGTAAAACAATGGAGAAATTAGACTGTAAGCCAAATATTGTTGAAAACACCCTATAATGGCTGCAATGTTCTCAGATACTATGGCAGCACTGACCATAATTAAACCATAGGATCCATGTTCTTCAATAAATTACTCTCAGCTGATTTCATCTCTTTGTTTCTTACTCCCTTACAGGAGGTCATTTTAATATGTCTCTATTCTGATCAAATTATTTTGGGTCCTCTTCAAAATTCTGAAATCTCTCCATTGGTCTCCATCTTGTTTATAAAGTCACATTGGATTTTTTATATGACTCATGAGATTTGTGGATTTTTTATTTGATATAATTTACTCAATTATTCAACAACCATTTATTCAGCACAGCTACTGTGTTCCAAGCCTGGCTGCAGAAAATATATTATAGGCCATAGGAATACACATTTGGAGCAGAAAAAGACCTTGAAGATGATCAGGTACAAGTTTATTTTACAAATGAGGAAAGTGAGGCAAATGGGGTTACGTGACGTGCCCCTGGTGACACAACTGGTAAGTGTTTGAAGTCAGATTTGAACTCAAGAAGAGGAATCTTCCTGACTTCAAGTATGGAACTCTATCTGCTTTGCCATCTAGCTGCTGATTCAAATCTTTTATCAAATACCTTGCTGTGTGACCCTAAATAAGTCACTTAGGCTCCCTGTGCCTCAGTTCTCTCATCTGCAAAAGGAAGGGATTAAATGGTCTCTGAGGTCACTTCCAGCTCTAAATCTGTAATCCTATGCAATTTCCAGGCACAGGCAATGCCAGGAGTAGGTAAGTCAAGGAAATGGAAGAGAATAAGATGAGAAAGAAAGATGAAGAGTGTCCAGTTGAGCTGAATTGTAGCCTACGTGAAAGGGAATATTATATTATGATGAGGTTGTTGAGTAAGTTGAAATCAGGGATAGAGGATGACCTTGATTGTCAGAGTCAAGGGTTCATACTTTTTGAATTACATAATAGGAAAACCCAGAATGTTTCCAGGGAAGGGGGGTAATCATAGTGATTAATTAGAAAAAGACAAATCAACTGAATTTAATTTTGTAGGCATTTATTGAGTACCTCCATAGTGTCAAGTACTGAGAATATAAAACAAAATAACCTTTGCCCTTGGAAAGTTGACATTCTATTAAGGAATGGGGAGGTGTAGTTAACAATTTATTCAGAGAAAAAACAAATACACAAAATATGCAAAATAAATACAAAGAAATTAGGAATCAGGGTGTAGTAACAACTGAGGAGTTGGTATGAGCTGAGCCTTGAAGAAAGCTCAGGATTCCAAGATGCAAAGGTGAGGAAGAAGGATACTTCAAGCATGGGGACAGTTTGTGCAAAAGCCTGGAGATGGGAGATGGGAGATTGTATACACAGATCAGGAAAGAGGTCCTTTGACTAGAACATAGAGTGAGTGAGAGGAGGTAATGTGCATTCAACCTTGTCCTGACTGCCTTAATCCAGTATCAAGGTGGAAGATAGTTAAGGCATAAATTGGTCACATCCTTTCTCCATCCATTTTTGTTACTTATGTTCCATCCAGACTTCCCACCAAGGACACCCCTCCCCCCCAGAAAAAGAGAGACTCTTCTTTCTTCTACTTCCATATCTAGGTTTAAAGGGGAGAACTCAGTCATAAATGGAATCCAGAGGGTGTATGATCCCTGGATTGCCAAAGAATAGCTTTGAGAAAAATCAAGACATCCTCAAACAATAAATATCACATAAAGCCAATGGGGGAAAAAATGGGATGTGAAATGAGGCAGAATGTTAGAGTTGCCTTTATGGACTTTACCACCTCTTGACCTTGGACAGCCTTCTAGCTCCAAATATCAGCAAAGCCCCAATGGTACTCAACTACCACACCTGCACTTTGGTCATGCCTGTGATTACTAATGGATAATTTTAAATAATTTCTGGTGAAGAAGCAAAGAAAAAAGACAAAGTCAAAGTCAAAACCTTTGAGAATGGAGTTTCCTAAGGTCACAGTTAGTCTCTGTGTTTCCTAAGCTTTGAAAATGCAAAATTTCCCACCTAAGCATGTCTGCACCAAAATCTTTGTCAAGGAGTGGGTAGTTGCAATGGCAGCTGGTACTGCTAGTAAATCTCTTCTTGCTGATGTGGCCCCTTGCTTGAGGGTCACAAAGGGGTGAAAAGCACCAATATGCCATAGAAGCCTAGACTTAGAACAGTAAAGAACTCCAGAGCCCATGTAGGTCACACAGGATTCAAAATCAAGTCCCTGCGACTTTAGAGACAAGGCTCTTGAACTTATACCAAAATGCCTTGAGTTCCTGTTCTCTGTCTCAAGATGTCCTGGTGTCCTAGACTCCACATCCACCTTCTTATTCTGATGAAAAAGCAGAAGCTGCAGGCTTCAGAGTAAGTTTTGCCCTACTCCAAGACGTTTGCACAAATTCATGAAATAATGAGGGGAGTTCCTCTTTCACATCTCATAAACAAATATTACAATAAGAAAAATATTAAAGAGTTAGAATCAGGCCAGGAATGGTGGTAGTTGTCTTTCCTCCATCCTCATGCTTCTTGACTTCTCTGTTCCACTACTGACTGCCCTCTCCTCCTTCATACTCTCTTCTCTCCAGGTTTGGGCAAATCACTCCCCTGGTTCTCCTCCTACTTGTCTGACCACTCTCCAGTCTCCTTTGCTAAAACCTCATCCAGGCCATATCCGTTAACTAGAAGTCACTATTGGTGTCCCACAGGGTTCTGACCTGGGCCCTTCTTTCTTTTCCCTCTATGCTACTGCACTTGGTGATCTCATCAGCTCCCATGTGTTCAATTATTGTCTCTATGCTCATGAATCTTAAATCTAGCCCTAACCTCTCTGCTGACCTCCAGTCTTTCATCTCCAATAGCTTATTAGATATCTCAAATTGGACGTTAAGTAGATATCTTAAACTCAACATATCTAAAATTAAACTCATCATCTTTTACCCTAAACCCTCCCCCACTCCTACCACCCCTATTACTGTCAAAAGCACCACCATCTTCCCAGTACCCTAGACTCATAACCTAGGAGCCAACATCAACTCCTCACTATCTCTCACCTCCCCCCATGTTCAATCTGTTGCCAAGACCTGCTGATTTTACCTTTGCAACATCCCCTGAATATGCCCCACTCTGGTACTTCCATTACCCTAATACAGGCCATCATCACCTCACATCTGGACTACTGCAATACCATCCGGGTGAGTCTGCCTGCCTCAAGTCTCTCCCCATTCTAGACTACCCTCCATTCAGTCACCAAAGCAATTTTTCTAAATGCAGGTTTGACCATGCACTGCACCCCCCCAACCCAATCAATTCCAGTGGATTCCTGTCACCCCCAGGATTAAATATAATATCCTCTTTTTGGCATTCAAAGACCTTCGTAATTTATCCCAGCCCACCTACATTTACATTCTGTTTACATCTTACATCATGCCCTCTACATATTTTCTTTGATTTAGAGACACTGACCTCCTCGCTGTTTCTCACAAACAAGACACTCCATCTTTTGACTCATAGATGCTCATGCCCAGAATCCTCTCCTTCCTCATCTCTATCTCCTGGCTTCCCTAGCTTCTTTTAAGTCTTAGTGTAAATCCATTTTCCACAAGACACTTTTCCCAATCTCTCTTAATTCTAACACTAGTTAGTTATCTCTGTTTTATTTCCCACTTATCTTGTATACAGTCTGTTTGTACATAGTTGCTTGCGTGTTCTCTCCCCCATTAGATTGTGAGTCCTTTGAGAGTAGGAACTGTGTTTTACCTTTGTTTGTATCTCTAGAGCATATCATGGTGCCTAGCACGTAGTAGGAGCTTAACAAATGTTTATTAACTGAATGACTGACTAATCCCTGCTGTTGGGAAAGCTGAGGTTAATAGATCTCTTGGATTCTGGAATTCTGAGTTACAGTGGGATAAGCCAATCAGTGTCTGTCCTGTCTAGCACCAACATGGTAAGTTTTGAGGAGGAGAGGGAGTAGCGTTTGGGGATTGGGGCAGAGTATAAATCAGGTTGCCTAAGAAAAAGTGAACTTGTTCAGATAGAAAATGAAGCATGTCAAATCTCCCATGTCAACTAATAAGGAGATCATGCCTATGAGTGGTCACTGGACTTGCAGCCTGAGTGAGATTGCAAAACCCTCATCTATAAAAAATAAATAAGCATTATAAGCAGATATTGTGTAGCATAAAGAAATGCCTTGGGCTGTTGAGGACTTTGATTCAAGCAGTTATTTTCTAGGAAGTCAGTCACTGAAACTAGTGTGGAGATGATCCTTCATGTTCCTTTGTGGGAAACATGCAAATGACCAAAAACCAGTTGACAATAAGGGGATTTTTGAAATAAGAAATTAAATCCCATGGCACAGTTGATGCATTGAAGACTCCTTCAGGATTGGGGGAATCATTCAAGACTCATCTCTTTATTGATGATGACAAAAATCTACATATATAGAATTAGTCATTTTTGAGAATCTTTCCAGAAAAATAGTCTACCCTTAGAGAATATTGGTAATTGACTGAGTAGCTAAGTTATCTCAGGGCATTTTAACTACTCCAGTAGCCTCCTAATTGATCTCCCTCCTTGTAAGTCTGTCCATTTCCAATTCATCAGTTACAAAGCTGCCAAAATGATTTTCTTAAATTACAAGTTTGACTGTATTACCCCTCTATTCAATAAACTCCAATAGTTCCATATTATTTCTAGGATCAAATGCATACCCCCTTTTTTAATATTTAAAACCCTTACCAGTCTAATTCCAATCTATTTTTCTAGTCTTATCATAATTTGTTCCCCTTCACAAACTCTGCAGTTCAGATAAATGGGTTCCTGTTGCCATTTCTCAAACCCAACCTTCGTTTTCCCATCTCTGTGCCTTTGCATAGGTTGTCCCCAATGCCTACAGCACCCTTTCTCCTCACCTCTCCTTCTTAGGTCTCTAATTTCTTCAAAGTTCAACCTACATGCCATTATGCACATGAAGTCTTTCCTGACCCTGACAGCTATCCTCATATATGAGCATGCTGCCTTCCTTGATAGAATATAAACTTCCTGAAGGTGCTTTACATAGCAGGTACTTAATAAATATTTGTTAATCGATTGATCTCTGACACCTGACCAAGGAATCGCAAATGGGTAGACAGAGAGAGCTTCTGGACAATGCCTTTGGCTCAGAATTCAATAAAAGGAAAACAACAGGCTTGGTCAAAATTGGAAAATTGACAACATTTTCAGTAATCCAAAACTGCTCATGGCTGCAAAGTCCATCTTTTTAACATTAATCTTTTCCTTGTGATATTATAACTAGAAAAGAAAGCGGGCCAGTTATGTGTCAACACTGGTAGACAGTCCATACTATATGAATGTGAAAGGGAAGAGTCTAGGGGAGTCCTATAGAGTTGCCTGAGAAGCATGATAGCTAAGTGACTTGCCCAAGGTCACTTTGAGTAAGTGTCAGAAGAAGGACCTGAACAACCCAGATCTTCCTGACTCCAGGACTAGCACTTTAGTATTGACTAGAACATATCACTTATAGTTACCGGCCACAGCTGGGTCATTAAAAGAACTACAAGAATATTCTGACACATTGAAATAATCCTATAGGGAGGATTTATGGAAAGACTTGGATAAAGATTTCTCCAGATAAGGTGTCTGGTAGCTTTGATCTGTGTAAGTGAGGAAATATTTGCCCTAATAAAATCACAGATGCAATATAGCAGATTCCTAGAGAAAGGTTAGGCATCCCAAGATTGGATACCTATAAGACACCACATGAAGGCCACTAGGCATTCTATGGATTTATTATAATATATAGAAGCCAACTACACTGTCATGTTCTAACTAGGGTTTGACAAGCCATAGATCTTTCCAGAAGCACAGCATATTTATCCCCAATCCCACCCCATACCAATGTGATTTTCTGCTACTTGTAAAAACCTATAAACTCACTATGTATGCACTGAGTGTCCAAACAGAACTTTTCCTTCTGTATCAGGAAATGACCCAGAAGTGGCCCTGAGAGCTTGAAGGTTATGATAAAGGAAGCTTGCCAGGTTCTACCAAGGTAGTAAGGTTCTGAACCCCCTGGCACAGATATGGTGGCAGTTAATTGTTTTGGCCATACAAATTCACAAAGTCTGTCTACTGAGGTATAGAAGGGTCAAGGGCTGTATCAATGGTGGGAGCTAGTACCCACCCCAATAAGACATTGACTCTTTTAAAAAGTTTAAATATTTCTTTGGTAATAGCTTTTTGCAGAGTCCTATCTCATATACTCGGCAGTGGAAAGGAGCACAAAATTCCTGCTCATACGGAATTTACCGTCTAATTAAAGGGTAAGCAAGTAGATAACAATTCAAGATTTAAGCCTCAATTCAGGACAATAGCTAAGAGAAGTCACAGAACTACCTGGAAGTCTATACTGTTTATTTGTTCTCATGACAATCAATATGGTTTTCTTTTTTTTAAAGGAAAATGCAGTAAGTCAATGATATGATATGGCTTCCCCCTCTTTCCAAAAAATCAATGCAATCTTGGGCCGAATTAAGAAAGACACAGGGTCCAATATAAGGGAGATGATGTCTCATTGTCCTTACCCTGGTCAGACATCAGTTGAGGTATTGTGTTCAGTTGTGGATACCACATTTGAAAAAGGACAATGAAGGGTTAGAGGTTATCCAGAATAGGGCCAGGATAGCCAGTGGTTTTGACTTCATGACATGAGAAGTGGTTGAAGGAACTAGGAATGTGACATCTAGAAAAGAGCAGAATTGTTGGGACGAGATGGTCCTAATACTCAAACATTTGAAAAACCATCATATGGAAGAGTGATTTGACTTGTTCGGTCAAATATAGAACTGACAAGCATTTATTAAAAACTTTACTATGTTCCAGGTACTGGGCTATGTACTAGGGATATGATCAAAGGTAAAAAATATCAATCTGTCATAAAGGAGCTCACATTCTAAGAGTAGACAATACGCAAAAGAAGCATATATTTAGTGTAAACTGAAAGCAGTGAAAAGGGTGGAAGGAAGAGGAGTGTGGAGACAGGAAGGTCTCTTACAGAAGACAGGAGTTAAACTGTTTAAAAGGAAACCAAAAGGCAGAGGTAAAGAGGAAAACATTATAGGCATGTGAAATAACTAGTGAAAAGTTACTGTTGTCCCATTGCATTTCAGTCATGCTCAATGCTTCATCACCCCACTTGGGGTTTTCTTGACAAAGATACTGGAGTGGTTTGCCATTTCCTTCTCCAATTCATTTTATATGTGAGGAAATTGAGGCAAACACCGGGTTAAGTGACTTGTTCAGGGTCATACAGCTAGTAAGATATGGCCTGGGAAAGACACCTACCCTCTGAAGTCCCTTCCAACTCTGAGCTCCTGTGCAAAATAGTGGTACTATGAACTATCTAAATCATTGATAGAAATCTAAATAAAGCTCAGAGATGAAAATGCAAGAGAAAGTTGGTTCCGATTATCAGTGGTGAAAGACTTTACTGTGGTTGAAACAATAATCCAAGACAATTCCAAAGGACCCATGATGAAAAATGCTATCCACCTAGGGAAAGAATTTATGAACTCTGAGTGTAGATTGAAGTAGGTTTTTTCTCTTTATTTTTCTTGGGGTTTTTTTGTGTGTTTTTTTTTGCAACACAGCTAATATAAAAATACATTTTGCATAACTTCACGTATATAATTGATATAATATTGTTTTACCTTCTAAGTGAGTAGAGGAGGGATAGGGGAAGAAAAAAATTGAAACTTAAATTTTTTTAAATGAATGTTTAAAAAATTTAAGGTAACTGAGAAATATATCTGTACATAGATGTATACATGCATGTATGCAAAATGTTCATATATACATGTGTATGTATACATACATATATATGTATATGTAATTATTTATTTAAAGAGAGAACGTTATGTCCTAACAGGGAGCTAGTTACCTTGCTGGGAGACTTTTTTAGCTCCTGAGGATAACAACAATCCTCTCCAACCCCAGCCCTCTGTGATGCTGCTCACAGAAGCAACAAACAGCAGTAATAGTTTAACACCAAATTATTTCTGAACTTTAAACAACGTTTCTCATAACAGCTGCCTTGGGGAAAGATACTGGCAAGTGATTGTAGATTTTATTCATGTGTAGACAGGAGACGAGGTGAGGAAACAATTCCTAAATGAAGAACTCAAAATTATGAACAGAATGCCTACTGCCAATAATCAAAATAATTCTTCTCTGCATAATAAACACTGCTGCGGCGCAGCTGCCAACAAAGAAATAATGAACACTAAGTCAAAATAAAAGTGTCTTTTTTTTTCCTCCACTACCTTACAAGGAAAGCGCATCCTGGAGGAAGGCTTTGTCAGATGCTTCTCAAAACATGCAATCAACATTTTCCTGAATGTACAGCTGTTAAGTTACCTTCCACAGTTCTGGCTTAATAGGAATAGGAGGGCCAGCTACTTTGTTAATGGCCTGGATAGTGGATTAGAGGGGAGAGAGCAATTACTTGCCAATTTCTGGGGAGATTCTGCAGTATTTAACCATTGCTTCTCTCTTGTTGTGTTATCTAGTGTCATATCTTGAAGTACAGAGTAGTGGAAAATGTAATGGAACTCTGCTTCTAACTAGCTCTATGACCTTGGGAAAGATAATTCCTTTCTGGACTTCTATTTCTTCAGCTATAAAATAAAAATAGACTAGGTAAGTCAATATGCAGTTATTAAATACTTACTAGGTGCAAGCACCAGCTAAACACTGGAATACAAATAGATGTAAAAAGAGAGGCGCAGTCCTGAATTAGCTTATATTCTAATGAAGGAAAACAAAATATAAAGGCAGTGGACTGGGGAAGGGCAGGGAAAGTAGGAGCAAAGATAGGCAAAGAGTGGCAAGAAGGAAAGAATATGGTGAACCAAGACCTAGCCTTAAAATGAAAGTTTGGGGATGAGAAAAAAATAGTAAGAATTACATCTTTATTTTCACTAACCTTTCATTGGAATTTAACATTTCCTTCGATTACGAACACATGCAACAAATCACAGTAGTGTAAGCCCTCGGCACCTGGCCTGCCTACGAGGTCTGTGACACAAATCAGGTTAAGAATCTCTGGATGAGATGAGTTATACAATGACTTTCCATTGTAACGGGTTATGAGTGTAGGATAATTGTCTTTCCAGTCAGACTGAAGGCCTCGTGAAGGAAAGACCAGTGTCTAACACTTTTTTCTCCTCCAGGGTGTTGACCTTTTAAGCACCTGATATATATTTGCTAATTAATTTTTCTCACTAGTGATTTGGTTTGGGTAAGTAATGTTTAATGATATGGATTAAAATCGTTCAAGCTAAGTGTAAGGCTATAATCCATCTTGGAGCTAATCTTAGTTTTCTCATCTGTAAAATGATGGACTAGATGAACTTTAAATGTTAAATGGATAAGCTCATGATCCTACTTTTTGTTTCCACCATGACCTCAGCTACATGGAAGAAGACAAGGCTGTAACAGTCTCTCAGTTAGGTTCGACTGCAGAAAAGCAGCTGCAGGTGGCTGGATGGAACAGTGGGTAAAATGTAGTCAGGACTCAGGAAGAGACAAATTCAATTCCTGTGGATCTCTACTAGCTATGTGGCCTTGGGTCAGCCTTTTCATTTCTCTAAACCTCAGCTTCCTTGTCTGAAAAAAAAATAAGGGCAGGAATAACAGCTACTTAGCAGGGCTATTGTGTGGATCAACTAGGATATATGTAAAGTGCTTTCAGAACTCTAGAGTATAATATAAAATGTTATTCTTATAAAAGCAAGCAAACTCAGTCACAAGAGCTGGATGACCACTTGTCTGGATATGGTCTAGAGAAGATTTCTGTCCTAAGTACACATTAAAAAAAATCCTAAAGATTGTATATAAAGGTGACTAATCCTATTACAAAGTTGGTATCAGTTAGAAGACATGGAATGTATAGTTTGGTACTCCACTTTTGGCGGACGAAGGGTGCAGGGGCTGGGATACACCTTCAGTAAAAGCAAGTATTAGGACCCTTAAATCATCCACTACACCTTGAGTGGAAAGACTTCAGAGTTAAACCTAGTAAGGCACACTTCTGACCCAGCTTATTCACTCTCAGAAGCATTTCTAATAACATTCAAAGCAAGTGTTGGACAGCTCTGATTAATATACCACACAGGTCTCTCCATAGATACTCTTGAGGATATGAATACTGCTGAAAAGCCAGTTCTTTTAAAAGCCTACTGAGGAGTTCTGCCTGGTGAATGATAATAAATGGCAGGCAGACCTTATAAGGTACTTGGTTACCACATCTAGGAGTGTCAGGAAATGTTTATACATCAGATTTGAGGCCATGATATCAAGGAGATCTTCTTTTGAGGTAAGATTTCCTAGGGGACTTTGGATATTTCCCCATTTCATCGGTGGGTCAGAAATCACATCACAAAACTCTGTCACTGGGAACCTTCATGTATTTCTCATCAGGCTGAACTAGGCCTGTTCATTTGTTTCTTCTTAAAGCAATATGACATTAGCTTTCCTAGGGTTAGGAAGTTTGAGATTCAAAATTACTTCTGAGGTAGCTCGTCTAATTGATTTCCCTTACATGTGATCATAAGAATGCACTAGTAAGGCAAATTTCCACCCTGACCCCCAACACATAGACATAGAATCTTTATGGGGCAGTGATAAATTCCATCTGGTAACCATCCCAGGGGGTATATGGTCTGAAGCATTCTGAAATGGCGCACCAAAGAAATCTGTAGGGAATCACTCTACCTCAGATGGAACTGTTCCTTCCATTCTGGTCTCTAATAAGTTGTGGGATTGTGCCAGGTAAGTCAACATCTCTGTGCAACAGTTTCCTGAGCACATAAATAAGCTCCTAGCAGGATACTAGTCACAATATCAATTTCTTGGCACTGAAAATTAATTTTTCAATTAGACAAGTTAAATTTTAACTGCAAAAAGGTGAGTGTCAGAGCACTCGGGAAAAGATTAAAGCAATCATTCAGTCAATCAATAAGCATTTATTAAATGCCTGTCCTATACGATAAAGGTACTAAGGAAAAAAAGAGAAATAATGCTTCCCCTCCAGGAGCTTATAGTCTAAAACCTTGCTTCTGAGACCCAGATCGGCCATGAATAGCTATATGACTTTGGACAAAGCCTTTCTAGGAAATGGATTCTGTTTCCTCATCCGAATAATGAAGAAGTTGGACTAGACAATCTCTAACACCTCTCCTGGCTCTCAGGGTCTGTAACTTTATTATATGAAGCAGAGAAGGAGCACAAGGAAATAGATTGATCAGCTAGTATTCATATCAATAATAATAGCTAGTGAGTATTCAAGAATATAACCTTTCAGTGATTGAGACTGAGTTTGGGTTAGGTATATGTGTGTGTGTGCATGCGTGTGTATGTATATATGTGTGTGTATGTATATATGTATATATGCATATATATGGGTGTATATGTGTATATGTATATATGCATATGTTTGTGTGTATGTATAGATTTTCTATTAGTTCTATATATACACATATACATATATGTACACCCACATATATGTGTATGTGTGTTTATATGCATACATATGTGTGTACATATGTGTACATATACATAAACATACATCTGTGTGTGTGTGTATATATATATATGCTTTTTGCCATGATCCTGAGATAGATATCCTGGCTAATATATACATTAGTTAGTAGTTGGGTCTTTAGCTATGTCATTTATGTGAATCAAAGGAAATATAGTTGGGGATACTGGAGTCACAGTTTTCTAAACCCACTAATACTTAAAAGTTATCATCATATAATGGAAAACATGTTGGATTAGAGTCCAAGGAGACCTGGGATTCAAGACTGAGTGTTGCTCCCAATTTGTGTCATCATGACCTCTCTAAGCCTCAAGGTCCTCACCTATAGAATGGGCATAATAATACAGGTAGTACCTCTCTTACAGAGTTGTGAAGACTAAGTAATAATGGATTTTGTCAGTGTTAAAGTTCATGAAGCATTTCATTTTCTATTTGGTTATTATCAGAGGCAGCACAACGGTATGGTAGTTAGACGACTGGACCTGGAGATAGGTAGACCTGAGTGACTCTGGGTAGGTCACTTAACCACCACCTGCCTCACTTTCCTCATCTGTAAAAGGGAGGTTGCTGTGAGGATCAAATGAGATCCTCTTTGTAAGATTTTATTTTGCCAACCTTAAAGTGTTCACGTTAAAAATGCTAGCAGTTGTTACTATGTTAGGTTTATCTTTTGCTCTGTGACTACTTCACAGATGGTTGAAAGAAAAGAACTTATGATACCCTCATTTTCTCTCTTCTTTGTCCCAACCCTTTTCATCATTAGTTAATGTCAGTCAGAGTGATGGCTGAAGTCATAAATTCATGCCACTCCTGGACTAAATCACCACATTTTCATTGAATAACACGATTAGGGGATACAGAGGATACAGAGCTTAGAGATCATTGAGTCTAACACCCTCATTTAAAAGAGAGGAAATTGAAGCCCAGAGAAGGAAAGTCACTTACCCAAGGTCACCCAAGTAGCAAGCGTCTGTAAAATGAAGTTATGATATTATAGATAATTGGGAGAGCACGGGACCTACAGGTTCATGTCCTCAGTAACCCTTTCTTATCACCCCTCTCTTATTTAAAAGTGTAAGCCTCCTTTGTAGAAATAAAAAGGCCATGTCCTAGGATCTTTTAATGCCTGACTTTTAACCAGTGCCTTCTTTTCCTTCTTTGTAATGTGAGAGTTTAGGAGAGAAATCTTCTAGAGTATATGTACATTTTTCTTTTCCTGCAGGGTATAGGTAACAAAAAAAATCACAAGATGTTGAGTCCCTTATCCTCAGGTACCCAGTACAGGGTCTTGGGAAGAGATTGATATTAAAAAAAAGATTGTTGCCCTATGACTGATCAGACATCTTTGTAAGTCTTCTCTCCTGTGTTTTAAATTGATTAAAGCTAGCAGCATATCAAGTATTAATTTTGTCGGTGTCCTGCATAAATGTATTGTAATTATCAAACAAAATGTCAAGACTGCCTCTGCCTTTCAAATGAACAGCAAGGTTATTACCAATTTGCTCCTGATATAAGGAAGTGATTTTCACAAACTTAAATCTGCTCTCAGAAGGAAAAGAAGACGGTTCATAAAGTTTCTATTAGCATATAGAAGCAGCAACATCTGCTGTGTGTCTTAAGCAAGTTACATTTCCCCTCACAGGCCCTTGAACCCACCTGCAAGGACCCCTCCCTCCACTGGCTTCTAGGAGGTCTTTCTGCCTCCAGCCTCTTCCAGTCCTGCCCTACATCCCTTACACCACTGACACACATACAAAAATACCTGGTCATGTCAATCCTGTGTTCAAAAAAATCTCCAACAAAGGAAACTCAAAAGTCCTTTCTCTGGCATTCAAAGCCTTCCACAATCTGGTCTTGGCCTTCCTTTTCCCAATATTATCTCAGGGCAGGAAGTGATATTATACGGTGGAAAGAGCATTGGATTGTGGGTCAAGGACCAGAATTCAAATCCCACCTCTACCAGCCGCTGTTTGTATGACTAAAGGCAAATCATTCTCTAGGCATCAGTGCCACTTTCTATAAAATGAGGCCTTTGAACCTATCAGTCCCTGGACAATAATAATAACTATTATTTATATACTGCTTTAAGGTTTGCAAGCTGCTTTAAATATTGTTATGTGTTCCCACAACAACCCAGTGAAGTAGGACTTTTAGTTTTTTGTGATTTTTTAAATTTATTTTATTATTCTTTGTTTTACAAATGAAAAAACTAAGGCTGAAAGAGATTTAAAGACCTGCCTAGGGGCACAGAGTTAGTAAATGAGTCAGGATTGTCTACCTGACTCCAAGTCTGCCATTTGATCTGCTAAGCCACCTCACAAGTCACTTCCAATCCTAAATCTAAAATAATCTTAATTCCCTGTATCAGTAAGCACCCTGACATACACAGGGGGACCTGCTATCACAGGTTCTTAGATCTGCATTCATAAAAGTAAAGGCAACTCTTGAGGGGTTCACTTTAGTCTAGCACATGTATCAATCCTTTAACCAAGCACATATTCACCTATTTCAGGGGAGTCAGCACCCCAAACTTCAAAGAAAATACAGAGAAATTAAAATCAACAGGCATGCTTCCAAAATGGTCAGATGACTATTAACATACATACATCATTACCAGAGAGGGAACCTCTGGGTTTCTCCTTAGTGGCTTCCCAGAGTCCTCTTCTGGTCAAACAAATATTTCTAATCAGTAAGCCCTAAAGTAAAACCTCACCCTCAGAGTATTTATACACTTTTTAAAGCCAGAGGACATAACCTTCTGACTCAGTGCCTCAGTAGAAAAAACAAAAGGTACTTGGGACCCTCCTACAAAACAGTTCCCCTAATCAAGCTTCTCACAATGGGAAGGCCCCATCAATGAGTCAGAAAGATCCTTCTTATACTTCTTAATTATACTAAAATGAAAACAGCAAAAGTTCCTATTTTACTTGCCATTACATTCCCTTGGATTCACTCCACATTGTAACAAATTGGATTATTTTCTGCTCCCAGAATACAAATAGCACACCCATGCCACCTTGCCTTTGCCCCCTCTGTTCCTTCTGACTTGATTGACCTCCATCACTCTCTTCCTACCAATGCTAAAATCCCAACTCTTCCAGAAAGCCTCCTCTGTTCTCCTTTACACACCTCCTCCTAAGCTTGTTATGTCAGGCAAATCTATGTTCTTATGACATGCCTCAGTTTCTTCCTCTGTAAAATGGGTATACTAATAAGACTTAAGATGGTTGTGAAGTCAAATGGTAGAATGTATATAAAATAGTTTTCAAACCTTAAATACACTATATCAATATCAGCTGTTATCCCCTCCCACATTACCATCATCTTTCAAAACTTGTCATAGTACTTGGCTTTATAACTCTCTGATGTATTTACCATATGTTATTCTATATAAGCATATATATGTACATGTGAATATATGTATATATGTGAGTATGCATGTGTATGCGTATATATGTGTGTATACACACACACATGCATATACACACATATATGCAGAACTTGCTTGGTATAGTGAATGCAGGGCTGGCGTTGGAGTTGGAAAGGGCAGGGTTTAAATTCAGTCTCTGGAACACTACAGGACCCTGGAAAAAGTCATTTAGCTGTTTGTATGCTTAGGAGTTCTACAGATCATAGACAGTTGTAAACTGTGTTGATTGAACAAATTCTCACATTAGTTGTTCCCTAAGATTCTAATAAGCAAGCTAGGTTAATGTCTCAGCTCTCTACCGTACTGTAATCTCTAGTGGTATGCTTTGCAATCTCCTTCAGCACTCAATACAGTGATTTAACATAGTCAATATTTAATAAATGTTTTTTGCTCACCCCTTGGGAAAACTAGTTAGCCACCTTCCACCCTCATCAGAGGACAGGATTAGACACAGGGCAGTGATTCTCTTAGAGAAGGTTTTGAGGGGATGGGATGAAAACACAGCCACACACGTGTGTCTTTGTGTTTTGGCAAATAAAAAAAAAAACAAACATTCCAACTTGTAATATTAACATGTACCTGCCACTGATGAACGCTAGTGAATTCCTTGGAGAACCTTGGGTAAATATGATCATAGAAATCACAGATAGCATTTGATTTGGCGATGAAACACAAGAAGGTGATGTTTAATAAATTCAGTATTAGGTTTGCTAGTTAGCTGCAAGACTCTCCATCCTAAGACTATAACAGCACTGCCATCTAGAGGAAAGCTAAGAGTGATACAGCGCAGTTCCTTTCTTAAGCTCCCTTCCCACCCCAAAAGAAATATAAACGACGATTGAAAAATGCGGAAGCCTTGTTTCATGTGTTATTTGAAGCCTTTAAATTCCTAACTCAGTGTCATCTTCTTTTTGCACCAGGGATGACCAACGTCCTTGTTTTATGCACCTCACAATTTCTTTCTAAACAAACCCAGGATAGTATATACAATTAATAGTTCAGATAGGTGGGTTGGCAGTGCACAGGGAAATGTTCCTAGCTGTGAAGACAGAAGTGGGTTTATAGAGTTAATGAATGACTAGATAAAACAGAGCATGGATAGTTGAGATGGAGGACAAGAACTGCCCCTTCTCCTTAAGGACCCACAAGGTGAGGAAGCACATGGTCTGATGCCCATCTGCTCTATGGGCACCAAGCTGGAACTAATAATTTTGGGGCCTCTGAGCGGGTAGCATGAATGACATCCTCAAATACACTTTTTTAAAAAGACTAATTCAGTTAAGAGTGCTGAGGGAAAGCCCTGAGGTGAAAACACAGTCCCACAAAGTGAAGACAGAGAGCCCAGGGAATTCTGAGAGAGCAGTGTGGACTAGGAGAAGAGATGTTCTTCAGAGGTGTCCTGTGAGGGAAGGCAGGGAGAAATCATTCAAATAAAGACTAGACCTGTGGTTTCATTGTTACAGAGAAATCCTTGGATAAAGAAACTCCCCCCATCAATACAAGTCAGCACCTTTCTCTGCCACCTGTAGTCTGGGAGAGTTGTCTGCAGCCCTTAGGGTTAAATGATGTTCCCAGTATGTGTTGAATCCTATTGTGCCTGGTTCTAAAGCTGGATCTATATCCATACTGCCTTTTTTCTGTCTGATGGCTTTCTACTTTAACTGATTATTCAGGCCAACCTAGTGTCATTTAGTTATTTCTACCCAGAGGAGTAAAAGTGTTTCAGACCCCTAGAAAATTCAGTCCTCTGGGGCGGAGTCCTCCTTGTCATATCCTAATGATAGCCACAGACCTCATCCATCCCTCAAAGTAAAAAGTGAAGCAAGCCCAGAAAAATCAGGGCCTAAAAGTAGGAATGCACAGCTACAACTGAGCACCCTGGGTTCATTACACTCTGTCATCTGGAATATATTTAAAATGTGTATGGTTGGCTGCTGAGATCCAAATGAGCATAGCTGGAGAATCAAGGGTAGAGAATGCTTTTTCCCCTGCAACCTAGGCTCATCAGAGAAAATGAGAATAAGTGGGGTAAAAGAAAGTCCTTTGCCATGGCATAGACACCCCATAATTTTCACCCAGTCACCAGATAACACAGGAGATATGTGAGTTATGAATTTATTATTAATGTGGGAGGGGAGCTATGTGGTGCACTAGATGGCCTGGCAAGGGTAAGTGATTTGCTCAGGGTCACACAGCTAGTAAGTGTCTGAGGCCAGACATGGCCAGACATGAGTACCTACAAGTGTAGCCAACACAGAACCGCTTAGAGGAGAGAACACATGCCCTTCTTGGAGAGGCAAAAACTTTCAAATGCACTTGCTAATCTCCTTCAGGTGTACTTACAGAAGGTTCTATTTTCAAATATACTGTATTTTGGTCATAAGATGGCTTTTACACAAATGTTTCTGGATATCTGCATGGGCTAAAGTGGAGCACAGAGAGAAAACATAGATCCACAAGTCCACAGATCAGTCTCCTTTCAACTAAGTCTAACCACATACCTACCACACCTAACTAGCTGTGTGAACTCTGGGCAAGTCATTTAACCTCTGTCTGCTTCAGTTTCCTCTTATCTGAAATGGAGATGATAATAACATCTTCCTCCCAGGGTTGTTGTGAGGACCAAATGAGATACAGTGCAAAAGCACCATATAAAAACTAGATATCATCGTCATCATCATTGTCATCATTTGTTTTCTTTGTTGTCATTGTTAGGAATGGGGGAAATCCCATACAGAAGCAGCAGTGCCCTCTTACCTCCAGGATAAAATACAAACTTTCAGTTTGGCATTTAAAGTCCTTCACAATCTGGCTACTGCCTGTCTTTCTAGAAAGATTTCATATTATTCCTCTTGAGATCCCCTTATCTAACTGCCACCATGACTGACCAATGGCATCTCCAGAAGAAGGTTGTCCCCTAGCCATGACCAGCACAACATAGATGCTTCCCCACAAATATTCCCAGAGTATAGGAGGAGGAAAGAGTAGGCATGCACATAAAATAAACCAAGAGTGGGACACTTGTGGGGGCATGTGACCAGGGAATTTCAGGACCTTGAAGTGACTTCTCTCTCCAACATTCTCACAAAGTTTTCTATGAATCTCTCCATGGTTCAGATAAGCTGGCACTTTTCAGGGCATAGTTTCTCTACTGGACCATTCTTATCTGGGCTTACTCCACCTAGAGAGCAATGCCTTGCCTGGATGGGCCAAAATGATACCAGGCTGAGTAGGTCACTTGGTGGCTATGTTGATTCCTTATCAATGTCCTCTGGATGCTGTCCTGAATGCACAATAACTTTTAAAGGACTACTTGTTAGGATGATATGGGATTGACTCATGCTTCAAGGAGGGGCTTCTGTAGTTACTTCAAAGGTACTATGATTTTATTTACAGGAAATATATTACTTGAAGATGTCTGTTCTATAATTAATGTAAGAGTGTTTGGGACTCTGTTGATTATCCCATCCTACGTAAAAGTAATCACCTTTTCTAGGTAAAAAAATATTTTTGATTGGATCAAAAATCAGAACTTAATATGAACAAAACTTGTATACATTCCTGAATCAATCAAAGCCATTGTGTGGCAGACTTAATCATGCCCTGGGGAATTTCTGTTTAAAGGAAAGGATCTCTCAGAACCAGACAGAGATTTCCAAGGGTCCAGAAAGAGAGAAGAAAGAGAGGAGTCATAAAACTAAGAGCCAAGAACCAAGCAGTCCAGGAATGACCAGTAAAAAAGAAAAAGAAGGGTGATACTGTACATACTGTAGAGCATTGACTCTACAGGCATCTCCAAGCAAAAGACACAGGCTGATGCCTACAGTATCTCTACCAATTTAAGGACTGAGGAAGGTCCTGAAGAAAGATCATCTCTTCCCCACAATTTCCCCTTCCAGAGTTTATTCATAGATACTACAATATAAACTTCTGTTTCATCATCCAAATATTTCTCATCCACAAAAAGACCAAGGATTAATTAGCCAGGTGGCACAGTAGATAGAGTCCTGGTCCTACAATTAAAAGACCTGAATTCAAATTCAGCCTCAGACATATACTAGTTGTGTGACTCTGGACAAGTCACTTAACTTCTATCTCAGGGTCCTCAACAGGGCAATGGGGATAATAATACAGTCAGATCTCAATTAGTAAGAATAATGAAGTGGTCACATGCATTAGAACTGATGCTATTGAAAGTTATAATTATATAAAATAGGTATTTGGTTCTGGCCTAATGAAAATTTGTAGTACAAATTCTAATCAAGTGAACATATCAGAAGGATTTCTCATTCACACTATTCAGGACTTAGATTGACCTCCCAGGGTTTTTGTGAGGATGAAACAAGTTAATATTCACAAATCTTAAAGCACTACATAAATGCTAACTATTGTGATAATGGTGATGAACATATTATATGTCTATGTATGTATGTATGTATGTGTGTGTGTGTGTATATATATATATATATATATATATATATATATATATATATATATATATATATATATAGAGAGAGAGAGAGAGAGAGAGAGAGAGAGAGAGAGAATTAAGCTGAAAGCTGAGCCTCTGCCTAAATTCTAAATTTTAGGAACCACCTGCCTTTAGTGGGGGCTCAGAATGTGTATGATTGATTTATAACCTATCATCTGAAAAAAAGATAAACTCTCCCCAAGCTATAAAGGAAGGAAATGTGTAGACTTTAGGGGTCATTGTATTGTCTTCTAGACTTAAGATAAGGTAATTATTATAATTCTGTGTTACACTACATGATGTGTTCATCCTTCATTGCTACAGAATACCATGCCATCAGAGAAATGATGGCATGACTTGCACTTGACTTTGTTCTGAGTGAGGGAGGGCTGTGCAGGTCACCAGCCTCAGTCCTCCTCCAGAGCCATCTGAATCCAGTGACCAGATATTCATCAGGCTGACTGGAGATGTCCCAGGATGAGGCATTAGGGGTTAAGTGACTTGCCCAAGGTCACACAGCTCATGAGTGTCAAGTGTCTGAGGTGAGATTTGATCTCATGTCCTCCTGATTCCTGCACTGATGCTTTATCCACTGCACCACCTAGCTGCCCCTTACATTACATTAAGAAATAAAGTGGGGGGAGGAGCCAAGATGGCAGAGTAGAAAGATTCAAATATGCTAGCTCTGAACCCATGGACCATAAATTACCTATAAAGAGGAACTCCCAACAAATTCTGGAGCAGTGGAAGCCACACAATGGAGTGGAGGAGATTTCTGTTCCAGAGAACCCTGAAAAACCGACACCAAAGGTCCATCATGCACTGGACCCGGAACGGAGCTCAGCCCTGTCTTGGCCACATGGCACCGAGAGGAAGAGATCCAAGCAGGCTTCAGAGATGGAATCTCCAGTGGCCACGCAGGTCCATCCACCCACAGACATCAAAGTGTCTGTCTGGCATGCCAAGAGGGGAGAGGGGTGTCCCCATAACTTAGGTCCCCTCAGGAGGCAGCAGCAGAGGCAGCAGTGGACAGGAGCTCTCCGCTGAAAGCTCTGATGCTGGGAAGCAGCATTTGAATCGCAGACCCCAAGCATTAGTTGGGTGGGTCTGGAGGTGAGGTTGGTGTGGAAAGGAATCTCAGAAGTCAAGTAACTGGCTGGGAAAATGCCCAGAAAAGGGAAAAAAAATAAGGCCATAGAAGGTTACTTTCTTGGGGAACAGATATTTCCTCCTTTCATTTCTGAGGAAGAACAACGCTTACCATCAGGGAAAGATATAGAAGTCAAGGCCTCTGTATCCCAAACACCCGAAATAAATATTCAATGGGCTCAGGCCATGGAAGAGCTCAAAAAGGATTCTGGAAATCAAGTTAGAGAGATGGAGGAAAAACTGGGAAGAGAAATGAGAGAGATGGAAGAAAAGCATGAAAAACGGGTCAATACCTTGCTAAAAGAGACCCAAAAAAAATGCTGAAGAAAATAACACCTTGAAAAATAGGATAACTCAATTGGAAAAAGAGGTTCAAAAAGCCAATGAGGAGAAGAATGCTTTCAAAAACAGAATTAGCCAAATGGAAAAGGAGATTCAAAAGCTCACTGAAGAAAATAGTTCTTTCAAAATTAGAATGGAACAGATGGAGGCTAATGACTTTCTGAGAAACCAAGAAATCACAAAACAAAACCAAAAGAATGAAAAAATGGAAGAGAATGTGAAATATCTCATGGGAAAAACAACTGATCTGGAAAATAGATCCAGGAGAGAAAATTTAAAAATTATGGGACTACTTGAAAGTCATGATCAAAAAAAGAGCCTAGACATCATCTTTCATAAAATTATCAAGGAAAACTGCCCTAATATTCTAGAACCACAGGGTAAAATAAGTATTGAAGGAATCCATCGATCACTTCCTGAAAGAGATCCAAAAAGAGAAACTCCTAGGAACATTGTGGCCAAATTCCAGAGTTCCCAGGTCAAGGAGAAAATATTGCAAGCAGCTAGAAAGAAACAATTCCAGTATTGTGGAAATACAATCAAGATAACACAAGATCTAGCAGCTTCTACATTAAGGGATAGAAGGGCATGCAATATGATATTCCAGAAGTCAGAGGAACTAGGACTAAAACCAAGAATCACATACCCAGCAAAACTGAGTATAATACTTCAGGAGAAAAAATGGTCATTCAATGAAATAGAGGACTTTCAAGCATTCTTGATGAAAAGACCAGAGCTGAGAAGAAAATCTGACTTTCAAACACAAGAATGAAAAGAAGCATGAAAAAGTAAACAGCAAAGAGAAGTCTTAAGGGACTTACCATAAGTGAACTGTTTACATTCCTACATGGAAAGACAATATTTGTAACTCTTGAAACTTTTCAGTATCTGGGTAGTTGGTGGGATGATACACACACACACACACACATGCACACGCGCATGCACACACACATACACACATGCACGCACACACAGAGACAGAGAGCACAGAGTGAATTGAATAGGATGGGATCATATCTTAAAAAATGAAGGTAAACCGTGAGAGAGAAATGTATTGGGAGGAGAGAGGATGAAATGGAATGGGGTAAATTATTTCTCATAGAAGAGGCAGGCAGGAGACTTTTTAGTGGAGGAAAAAAGAGGGGAGCCAAGAGAAAAACATGAAGTTTACTCTCATCACATTCAACTAAAGGAAGAAATAAAATGCACACTCATTTTGGTATGAAAACCTATCTTACAATACAGGAAAGTGGGGGAGAAGGGGATAAGCAGGATGGGGGGGATGATGGAAGGGAGGGCAATGGGAGGAGGGAGCAATTTGAAGTCAACACTCTTGGGGAGGGACAGGATCAAAAGACAGATTAGAAACAATGGGGGGCAGGATAGGATGGAGGGAAACATAGTTAGTCTTTCACAACATGATTATTATCGAAGTCGTTTGCAAAACTACATAGATATGGCTTATATTGAATTGCCTGCTTTCCCACAGGGAATGGGTGGGGAAGGAGGGATGGGGAGAAGTTGGAACTCAAAGTTTTAGGAACAACTGTTTAGTATTGTTCTTGCTACTAGGAAATAAGAAATACAGGTAATGGGGAATAGAAGTTATCTGGCCCTACAGGATAAAAGAGAAGATGGGGACAAGGGAAGGGAGTGATGATAAAAGAGAGGGTAGATTGGTGATAGGGGAAATTAGAATGCTTCGCATATTGGGGTGGGGAGAGGGGACAAATGGGGAGAAAATTTGGAACCCAAAATTTTGTGAAAGTGAATGTAAAAAGTTAAATAAATAAATTTATTTTTAAAAAAAGAAAGAAAAAGAAATAAAGTGAAGAATTCCAGTAAAGATGTTAGAGTAAAAAGTGATGAGAATCACAATACTTATCAGAAAGGTTCATCTCCTTTCCCTACATTCAATTGGAATCACACCTTGTCACATGAAAAGTTGCAAAAGCTCCAGTAGGAATACAACTCCTGTTTCAAAGGGTCTCCTCAGTCCTAAGTTTTTCTAGTTCAGCTGCCAATGAGAATACCCTCCAGTTAGGACACAAACATAGTCAGAAGCTGACCTCTAAAGCTTGCTCATGGGCAGCTGGATGCAGGAACAGAATGTTTGCACATATTCTGCACAACCAAAATAAGAAATCCAATGAGCTATTTTGACCCCCAAAAGACTGATGGTGAAACCTGACTTCCTAGCAAAAAAGGTGATGAACTAGAGGTGAAGAATGATACATACATTTTAAGACATGGCCAATATGTGCATTTGTTTCACTAAACTTATTTTTTATGTGGTATAAATAAGGGCTTTTATCCAGCATTGAGGGAGTTGAGGGATGGGAAGGAGAATTGATAGGTAGTTATAGTTATTCAACTAAAAAAGAAAAGACCATCAATAAAACATTGAAGGAAAGAGCAGAAGGGGTCTCAGATAAATGGAGCAGGTTTACTGTTATTGCGTTAAACTTAATACATATTTCCTTTTTATAAAAAAAAAACTACAAGCAATAAAATATCAGTTTCTTACCTTATCTTCATTTTTTATCTTTTTCTTATATTGCAAGTCTCCTATTGGTGATGTCTCAAGTCATAAAAAAAATTTAATGACAAAAATAGACTGGAAGAATCCAAACTAAAAATTCAAGAATAAAACCTGGCATATTTGAGTTAAATGAAAAGGCAGAAAATTAGGAAATCATGAGGAATATCTAGCATCAAAAACAATTAACTTGCAAAACAGGGCATGACCAGATCATTTTAAAATCACCAGGGTCCCAGAAAAGCACAGCGAACCAAGTTATCTGTTTACTACATTACAAGACATAATTAAAGAAAGTTGCCTGCAAGTACTGCAACCAAACAAAAGCAAAGTAAAAACAGATGGAATTAACAGAAGCTCTAAATTTCATACACTAAAAAGTTTGATTAGATAGATCCTGTACCAAGGGATGTCAGTCAGAATCTCAGTGAATTACATAAAATAAATAAATGAAGGGGGAAATGAAATAGAACATAGTGAAAGGTAAAGGGGTGAAGGACATACACCCAAGAATAAATAACATCCTGCAAAGTTATGCATAAACTACAGAGAAAAAAATTTAATAGAATGATCTTCCAAGCACTTCTGCTCAGAAACAGTTGAGCAGTCTTTGAAAGACAAGCATAAAGAGCGCATGAATGTAATGAAACTTCCCCAAATTGAAAAGGGCTAAGTAATAATCAACTGCTTCTGTCTTGAGGAGAGAAAATAGAATATTTTTCCTTCACAGTTTCCATATTTCTAGTAATCATTGAGCAACAAGTTTAAGGTTTTAGCGTTTAAAAAATGGAAATAAAAATAAGGAATATGCTAGGAAAGGAGCAGGAAGAAGGAGGGAGGAACTATTCCTCAGATCAATATGAAGGCAAGGGAGAGAATAAGCATTTGTTAAACACTTACTATTTTCCAGGTACTGTGCTAAGTACTTTATATATTTTTTAACCTTCATGATCCTGGAAGAGATGAGGATTGTTATCCCCATTTTACAGCTGAGGAAACTGAGGGTAACCCAAGTTAAATGATTTGCCCACAGTCACCTAGGTAACAAGTTTCTGACACTAAAATCAAACTGAGATCTTCTAGACTCAAGCTTATCCACTGCCCCACTTAGCTGCCATGCCATAGTATGAACTTCACTCTTGTTAAATGATCCATTGTTAATGGTTGGGCTATACCAACAAAATAAAAATAGTACCTTAATTTATCCATTTAATGTTGAAAGATCCATACAATGAAGAAGTATATAGCCATGGGGGAACAATTACGCCAATTCCCAGAAAGCTATTTTCCCCCAAAGAAGTTGAAAAATGACCATCCTTGTATTTGAACTTAAAGTAGAAAGTGCAGAAAAAAAAATGGCTCTGAGAGCCCTTTGTTAGACCTCTAGGGGACTCAAGGATTAGGCTGCCCTAATTGCTCAAAGGCAATGTGCATAAACCAGCTGGCAAAAATGCTTAAGTTTAGGAGGAGTTAGGTTTTCAAGATGAGTCCATGCTCCATTTACCGTGAGTTGCCCTCCTCTAGCTAAGGGGTAAAAACTGGGTAGGAATAGATTAGATTTCAGACTTGAAGCTGATAGGAAAGGGAGAAAGAGATTTGTAATTGAGAATGCCTTGGGGTGGGGCAGGTGCCCAAAGCCATAAACTTTCTTTGTCCCTTCCTTCTTGTAAGGGCTCTCTAAAAAGAGGGGAATAGACTAACTGACAACGTGTATGGGAAGTTTCCCTCTTCCCTTCCCTCCAATGTCCCTCTTTCTCCCCCACTCCTTTCCCTCACCACCACCATTTACCTTTCAGTCTTCACCGAAGAGGTTTTGTCAATTTTTTAGCTGAACAGTGAAAAGATCGCTCCAATCCATAGGTGTCAGATCTGGAAGGAACTTTATAGATCTCCCTCTTCTCCCCACTAATTTTGACAGACAAGGGAACTGGTCACAAAGACGGCAAGTAGCTGAGTCAGGATTCACCTCCAGGTTCAAATTTAGTGCTCTTTTTGCTACAACATATGAATCAGAATCATACCTTCTTCATTTTTTTAGAGAGCTTATTAGAACTCTTAATGTAACTCCATCTCTACAGGATTGCAGGTTCAAACTTTAAAAAAAAAAAAATAGGTTCCTATTCATCTCTCAAACACTGAACCAGCCACCAGGTGGTGGTGGTGCCTTGGCCACGTGGTCTAAACAACACAGCTTGTCCTTTGCAGAAGAGCAAGTCCCTACAAAGGAACAACCAGGAATTTTTCTAGCCCTTTATTTCTCTAAAGTAGAACAAAATGAACCACAAGATAATTGAGCTACAACAAATGCTTAGAAAATATGTACAAATTCTTTTTTCATTGGCGTCAAATCAAGTGCCTCTATTCAAGTCATTTTGAGGCTTTGGGTAGATACAAATGATAATGATAATAACAAATAATAATCACTAATCACATTGATATTTCATTTTAAAGCTTATAAAATTATTTTCTCACAATAATCCTGAGAGGTAGGTGGTGTGGTTATTTATTTTGAAAATGAGAAAATTGAAGCTCAGAAATGGCCAGACTTGCCTGGTCAATTAAATTGTAGTTAGAGATTCAAGTACAAGTCTCTCCTCCGTACTATATCTCAGCAAGATAATAGGCCTTGACCTCAAGCAGTTTAAAATCATAGCTGGAGAAACCATATAGAGGGATAAGATTAATTTCCTTTCAGAAGATTAATATCCCTGTGAGCTGGCTCAGAATCCTTGCTTGAGTCTAAAATACCTATAAAAAGCAAGCACTTCCATTCAGAACTTGGTTTCTGCAGTCCCCTCCCAGAGAGAAATCTTTCCTAGTCCTCTGCCTCCTCTTAACACCTTGCCCAAGATTACCTTGTGAGAAATCGCAGAGGGCACTCTCAGTATTTTTCTTTAAAAAAAAAAAGGCCCATTGGCTTTGATTATAAATTTAGAGCTAGAAGGAACCATTGAGACTATCAGGTCAACCCTCCTCATTTACAGGTGAGGAAACTGAGGCTAAAGTACATCTAATGACTTCCAAAATCACACAGTGATTAAGTGCCTATCTGAGGGAGAATCTGAGCTCATATTTTTCTGACTCTAAGCCCAGCACTCTATCTTGATCTGCAGCATGAAGTATCTTTATCCACAGCTGGTTCAGCATTCAGCATCCTTCAGGGCACCATGTACATTTTATATTAGTGTCAGAAAGCAAGATGCCAAGGCTCTAAGTGAAGCTGAGTAGAATGGGGCTACCATAATTTCTTTGGATCCTATGTATCCGCCAATAAACACTCTTAGCCTTAGTCTTATAATTCTCACGTAAGTCACTTCTAGCACCTTGTAATACAAACCCAATTACTTATTGAATGATAGATTAGGTGAACATAGATATGAATAATAAATGAATATATAAAATAACAAATTAGTATATAAGGGATATAAAAATTATCAAAGTTCACAAGAAGGAGGATTAAGCTGGGATGAAGAAAGGGTAAGGATTTCACACCGGAAGAAGCATTTGTGAAAGAAATAACAAATAAATTAAGTTTTTTTTAAGTTTTCTTCATTGTCTATTTCTATCATTAAAATATGGTATTTTGGCAGTTGTGGTCCAGACTTATGATTTCATCACTGTGGGGAGTATGTAAACTCCCTTCGCCAATGCAGATCAGCAAGACATCCGTAGTTTATAATATTAAAAGAGATCTCCCACACTGCCCCACTGAGAGCTTCAATGACTTGTCCAGGGTCACAAAGCTGTATAAATAAAAAGCAGGACTTGAACCAAGGTCTCCCAGATGCTTCTTTCTAGAAATTTTTTAAATAATATTTTATTTTCCCCCAATTACATCTTAAAATAATTTTTAACACTTTTTAAAAAGTTTTGAGTTCCTAAGCCCAAAAAGTTATGGAACTGTACTTATCCAACAATAGCGCTACTAGGTCTATATCCCAGAGTGATCATAAAAAAGGAAAAAGGACCCGCATGTATAAAAATATTTACAGCAGCTCTTTTTGTGGTAGCAAAGAATTGTAAATTGAAGGGATGCTCATCAATTGGGGAATGGCTGACCTAGTTGTAGTATATGAGTTGGGAACTCAGCTAGCTGGGTAACTCAGCTCATCCTCTCTCTCTTGTCTCTCTTTCCCCTTCCTTCTCCTCTCCAAAGGAAGGTAAATTTGGATGACCAGAGACTGCCCAGTTAACTGGGATTTACTGGCTAGATATCTTCCTTCCTTCCTTTTTTCCTTCCTTCCTTTCCTTTCCTTTCTTCCTTCCTTCCTTCTTCCTTTCTTCCATCTTTCATTCTTTCTTTCTGTCTCTCTTGTCTTTCCCAAAACCTTAAACCAGTGTACTCTGAAGCCCTTAGATTGGACAATAATAGGTCCCTCCCAAGCTCCACTTAATGGCTGTTCTCTGTAATCTCCTGGCTTAGAATGATTATCAATAATAACTGTTTCTCTTTCCCTTCCAGCTTGATTTAGTTATTTTTTTCTTTTGTTCATTAAAGGGGTCATTCCCTGACTGCTCCTTAAAGATGCCTATTCACTGAATGGGCCTTACCTCCCTCTAAGTGAGTACCAGGCCTTAGCCTAAAAGGCCAAAGTCTCCCATTGCATCCTGGGCCATCTCCAATCATCCTGATGAATATCTGGTCACTGGATCCAGATGCCTCAGGAGGAGAAGTGAGGCTGGTGACCTGCATAGCCTTCCCTCACTCAAAACAAAGTTAAGTGCAAGTCATGTCATCATGCCTTCAATGTCATGGTCTTCTTCGAAAACAAAGGACGAATACGATATGAATGTAATGGAATAAATACAATTGTTCCACAAGAAATGATGAGCAGGCAGATTTCAGAAAAACCTGGAAAAACTTACTTGAATTAATCCTGAGTGAATTGAGCAGAACCAGAACATTTTACATAGTAACAGCAACATTGTGTGATGACCAACTTTGATAGATTTAGCTCTTCTCAGCAATACAATGATCTAAAATAATTCCAAAAGAGTCATGATGGAAAATCCTGTCCAGAGGAAACAAAAAACCAAAACTACAGAGTCTGAATGCATATTGAAGCATAATATTTTCTCTTTTTTGTGTATGTTTTTTCTTTCTTGTGTTTTTTCTTTTGTTTTGATTCTTCTTTCATAACACAACTAATGTGAAAATATGTTTAATATTATTATACATGCGTAGCAGATTGCATGCTGTCTTTGAGGAGAGGGGAGGGAGGAAGAAAAAATTTGTAACTGAAAGTTTTCTAAAAATGAACGTTGAAAACTAAAAATAAATAAGTAAAAAATGTTTTTTTTAATTAAAAAGGTTTTAAGTTCCAAATTCTATTCCTCCCTAAGAGTGTAAGCAATCCATTATGTTACACATGTGCAATCATGTAAAATATTTCCATATTAGTCATTTTGTACAAAAAGACTCAGAAAGGAGAGAAAAAAAGGAAGGAATAAAGGGAGGAAAGAAGGAAGGAAGGAAGGAAGGAAGGAAGGAAGGAAGGAAGGAAGGAAGGAAGGAAGGAAGGAAGGAAGGAAGGAAGGAAGGAAGGAAGGAAGGAAGGAAGGAAAGAAAAGGAAGAAAGAAAACATGCTTCATCATGAGTCCTTTGAAATTGTCTTGGATCTTTTTGTACTGCTGAGATTAGCTAAGTTATTCACAATTCTCCATTGATCAACATTGTTGTTTCTGTGTAAAACATTTTCCTGGTTCTGCTCACTTCACTTTTCCTCAATTCATGCAAGTATATCTAGGTCTTTCTGATATCATTCTGCTTGTCATTTCTTATAGCACAATAATATGCCACCACAATCAATAACCACAGCTTGTTTGGCCATTCCTCAATGGATGGGTATCTTCTCGATTTCTAATTCTCTGCTACCACAAAAAAAGCTGCTATAAATATATTTGTACAAAATGGTTCCTTTTCATTTTTATTTTTTATGTCATACAGACCTAGCAGTGGTATTACTGAATCAAATGGTAGGCACAGATGTGCCCTTTGGGCATTGTTCCGAAATGCTCTCCAGAATGGTCGGATCAGTTCACAATTCCACCCACAGTGTATCAGTGTCCCAGCTATCACACATCACCTTCAACATTTATCATTTTCCTTTTTTGTCATATTACCAGTAGGTGTGAGGTGGTGCCTTAGAGTTGTTTTAATTTGCATCTCTCTAATCAATAGCAATTTAGAGAATTTTTCATAAGATTATGGAGAGCTTTGATTTCTTTTTCTGAAAACTGCCTGTTCATATCCTTTGACCATTCATCAATTGGAGAATGACTTGTATTTTCATAAATTTGACTCAGTTCTCTATATGTTTAAGAAATGAGGCCTTCATCAGAGATATTTGTTGGAAAATTTTCCCCCAGTTCTCTGCTTTTCTTTCTAGAAATTAAATAAATTGAACTAATACAATTACCTAAGGAAGTAAATACACTATATGGATCCCAGGCACTAGACTTACATCATGAATTAGTTGCCAGTAAGTGGTGATTACAGGGGAACTGTCCCTTTTCTTCAAGTAAAGGTGAAAAGAGGGGGAAGGCAGGAAGAGCTGTTCTTCATTTATAACTTTCTTAAGAAAACATCACTCAGTGCTTATCCTCTATTGCTTATTTTTAAGCCATAGAATATGAGTTGAATCCAAGGCTGAAAGAAAACCGCTGGTACTCTTGTCCTTATAAAACTATTAATCTCTCCTAACCTAAACTGCTGGTTCTCTTTTAAACCTAGAAAGAAAAGTTCTCTCAACCCTTTTTCTCACCTCTGTGTGAGTCCCTGAACTTCTCACTGAGCTTGTGCCTCATATGTTCCAGGCTCCCATTCAGGCGAAAGGTGTTTACCTCCCTAACACTTCTCTATTACTCTGCAAGTATTAACTACTTTTAATCTCTCCCAAAAGCTATCTATCCTCAGCGGTCAGTCGGAGCTCCAAGAGCCTGCAGATTTTCTCATCTGCCAAAACAGGTTCTAAATCACAGTTCTCATAACAGAGATACAGATAGCAGTCTAAAGGATCATGTAGTCTCCTTCCATCTTGGTAAGTGTCTCAATTCAACTCAAAGGCATGAATATTTCTTATCTACTAAGGGCAAGGTATTGTGCTTGGTTCTGAGGACACAAATATAGTCCCCTCTCCTACGAGTTCCCCCTCCCAATTTACACTCCTATTGCAACTGGAAGGTTGAAAGGGGTGAGGTGATGGGGATGTAGTGGAGGCAGGGAGGGCTGATGACTACCTATGGTTCAAGGCATTCTGTGGACTCACACTCTCCAAACTACAACTTACAAGCCCCAACCAGCATCCTTACCTTTAATAATCAGCCAACAGACACCACTAGCTAAAAGCAAATCGTTTACCAAAATTATACTGTAATAACAATAGCAACAAAACGAATTCACACACACACCCAGGCCCTGCAGAGCCTCTATGTGGTTCTTTTTTTTCTCATGGTGTCTTTTATTGCTCTCCCCTGAGTCACAACTTCTTTGCTAGTCAGTTGTCTAAGCTGAGCTCCTGGGGAGAGGCTGGGTGGAACCTGCTCCTCTGCAGTCTGACTTCCAATCCCCAAGGCTAGTTTCACTTGAATTCATAGTTCATTCTCTACTACCAAAGGCTATACTCCTTAGAGATGCCTCAATTAATTTTCTATTCCCTCCTGGAAATAGTATCTCTTCTTGGGCAAGTAGCTATGAGACCTCAAAGCTTCAAAGTGACACCATAGAACTGGGGAGGGAAGGCAAGGGAAAAATGCATGGTTCTAGATGACTAGGGACCACACTCCTCAAAACTGCTTCTTGTCTCAATTGTATATCCTTAAAGAATGTCTCCTGCTTACTAAAGGCTACCAGATCTATCTTTGGCCAGCTATTAGCAGTACACCCCTAAATGCATCAAGGAGAATTATACACTTCATAAAGTGGTAACGAGTGAAAACTTCTTTTTGGTATGTTAAGACATTAAAACTTGGTTGGGTCTATTGTCTTCACTTTTTGTGATTACAGAAACTGGACTGTGAAGAAATCAATTGATTAGAATGTTCTATTCAACTTCTTCTCCCTATTACATAAATATATATTTATATGAGATAAAAATGGCTGGCTCCCTTCACTCAAGGAGTTTACATTATACCAGGGAGATAGAACATAAACACATTTATAGTGTTTATAGGATCATAATAGAACATAAATACATATAAGGATTGGATCATAAAAGAAAGGAAGAGTGGCACCTGGAGAGAGAAAACAAGTTCTGCAAGTTTTTCCCTCATTTGTACAAATTGGAAAATCCCAGAATCTCATTCTCACTTTGCCTGGCAAAAATGTTGCTGCGCCGGCCCCAAGTAATAGGTAATATGTTATTTGTCAGGGTGTGTGTGTGTGTGCATAATCAAAAGTATTATTTAAATATAAAAAACAATCCTTAAATCAGTCTGGAAGTTACGAAATTCTATGATCAGACCATGAAAATGGATGAGACCACTCAGGAAATATGATGCAATTGGTTGAAGAGAAGCATTTTAAATTCTGCCTCACACAATTTACTAGCTGTGTGACCCTGGACAAGTCACCTAACTTGTTTATCTCATTTTTCTCAGTTATAAAATGGGGATAATCACACCACATACTCCATGAAGTTCTTGTGAGAATAAAACAGGATATTTGTAAAGCATTTAGCACATAGTAGATCCTAAATGAGTGCTTATTCCCTCCTCCCCATCTTCATTTCTTTAATGTTTAAATTAATCAAAACTAACAAGGTTTAATTTTGTTTGTATCCTACATATGCATCATAAAATTATTTTTAAAAAATAGGAATCTCTTCAAATGTACAGCAAGAATGCCAGTTTGCTCCTGATACAAACAAGTGATTTTCATGTACTTAAAACTGCTCTCATTTTTTTCCCATATTCTTTTTAAAAGTCGGATCACTTTGCCCACGCGTAAAGGGTGGATTGGAGTGGTGAGAAATTTGAGTCTGAAAGATGGATTAGGAGGATACTGTAATAAGTCAGACAAGAGGTGATGACTCAAGGTCCCAAATGAAAGTGGAGGTGTGCTAGT
Organism: Bettongia penicillata ogilbyi; assembly: GCA_023548195.1. NCBI lineage: Eukaryota > Metazoa > Chordata > Mammalia > Diprotodontia > Potoroidae > Bettongia > Bettongia penicillata. The sequence goes on along the minus strand of JAJHZJ010000546.1, from coordinate 4,962,883 downwards.
AGAGAGAACAGGCCATACGTGAGAGATGTGATAGAAGCAGAAAGGGCAGCACTTGACAACTGATTAGCTATGTGAGGAGAGCAAGGGGTAGAGGTAATGAGCTCTTCCAATCTTTTCCAATTATCCCACAACCCTGGTTGTACCCCTATTCTTATTTATCTACACCCACACTTTGTTTGCCCTAAGGTCCTATTTTTACTCTTTCATGGGGGGAAACTCTAGAGAGCTTGGAATTTTCTGACCTCCTCCACCATCTTCCCCAGAAAATGTTTTTTGTTTTTTTTTGCTAAATTTATATCCTCAACTCTTAGCATAGTGTCTGCCACACAGTAAATATTTAATAAGTGCTTTATTTCTTCTTTGTTTTCTTCCATTATAACAGATCTAAAAAGTAGTTATCACCCCACTGCTTGAAGACCTCCACAGAGGGAAAACCCATCAGATCAAGAAAACCCATTTCACTTTGAAATAGCTCTAATTGTTAGGAAGGAGTTGTTCTTTTCTTTATATCAAGCTCAAATTTTCCTTTTTATAACTTCCCCCATAGCACCTGGCTCTTCCCTCTAGGGTCAAATAGGATAAATACAATCTTTCTGCAACTTTATAGCCCTTTGAACACTTGAAGATAGCTGCCATATGCCTCTGACTCTTCTCTAGGTTAAGCATGCCCATTCCTTCAATAGATACTCATACGAAGAGGAGTCAAGGCACTTCACACCATCCTGATTAATAATGGAGATGATAATCAAACTCATGAGAGCTAATGAGTGCCACCATGAGAGGATAGAGAAAGAAAAAAAAGAGGGTCTAGGACAGAGACATGGTGAATACTCACAGTTAAAGGGCATGGTGTGGATGAAGAACTAAGAGAGGGGACTAAAAAGAAATGATCATGCAGATAGCAGGAGAATCAGGAAAGAAGTGTGATGAAAACCTAAAGTGGAAAGAGTATCCTGAAGAAAGGGAGATCAGCACTGTCAAATGCAGCAAAGACATTAAGAAGAAGAACTGAGGAAACATCAACAGAAGTGATAATTTATCACCAGTTCAAAGATTACTGGAGAGGGCAATTTCAGTTAAGTAATAAAGTCAGGAGACAAATTGCAAAGAGCTAAGGAATCAGTAAGGGTAGAGAAAGTACAGGAAAGTACAGTACTTTTTAAGAGTTTGACAGAGAGAGAGAGAGAGACACACACACACAGAGACAGAGACCGTGACAGAGACAGACAGAAACAGAGAGAGAGAGAGACAGAGAGGGAGTGTGTTCATCCTTCTTTGCCAAAGAAGACCATGCCATTGTATTGTCTTCTAGGCTTAAGATAAGGTAATTATTGTAATACTGTCTTGCATTACATTATGTGTTCGTCCTTCGTTGCTGCAGAAGACCATGCCATCAGAGAAATAGCATGACTTGCTTTTGACTTTTTTTTTTTTTTGAGTGAGGGAGGGCTGTGCAGGTCACCAGCCTCACTTCTCCTCCAGAGCCATCTGAATCTAGTGACCAGATATTCATCATTTTTATTTTTATTTTTAAAGAAAGGGGAGATGGACATCCTTTAGGGCAACAGAGAAGTAGCCAATAAACCATTAGTGCTAGAAGACTAGAGGCAGGAGGGAAGAGAGATAGGAGAGAGCAATATATTGAAGAAGACAAGAAGGGGAAGGATCACAGGCACATGTGGAGGGGGTTGGCCTTGGCAAAGCAAAGGAGAATCCCTGGTCCCAAGAGCTTGAGCCATGGGGACTTGGAGCCAAGATTCCAAGCCAGATGTTATTGCCAGCCCAGTAGGGAAACTCTGAGAAGCTGGGAACTGAGCCCAGAGGGGTTTGGACCTGGAACTTGGTAAGACTAATGCTATACAGGAACTGAGCTAAGCTGTGAACCTGGCAAAGATAGGGAGACTGTTAAAACAAACAATAATAGAATAGGTGACATTTAATGAGGGCTTGAAACAGGGTGGTATCAGTGATGGTGTGACTATGTTCTCTTAAAGTCTAAATGAGTCTAATTTACTCTCTACACAGTAAATGTCAGATCATGTCCCAATTTGCTCTCTTTCCTTAGGAAAAATTCTAAGAGGAAAACCTTTCTCCCTAAATTCTCATCATTTCCACAGCAATTATCAGTTTTAATTGTTGGTAAGAATCAGATATAAAATAGAAGTTCTCCCTGACTGGTTCCTCTATCTTTTGAAATTATCACTTTGAAACTTTCACTAAGACAACAGAAGAAATTATCACCCACTCAAGGATGCATAACTGAAGTTATCATGCCTCCATACCAGGCATTTTTAACTTTTCTTCTTTCTATCCACATGGAATATAGCCTTACTACATACTGACGACACTACTAGATCTGCTTGTGCCCCCGCTGATCTTTGCCTAAATGCTTTCTTCTATGTATCCTTTCTTAACTGTCTTTTCAGTCATTTCAGTCCTGGCTAACTCTTAGTGACCCCATTTGGGATTTTCTTGGCCAAGATACTGGAGTGGTTTGCCATTTCCTTCTTCAGCTCATTTTACAGATGAGGAAACTGTGGCAAGCAGGGTTAAGGGACTTGCCCAGGGTCACAAAACTAGCAAGTGTCTGAGATAGGATTTGAACTCAGGAAGATATGGCTTCCTGGCTCCAGGCCCAGCATGCTATCTACTAGCTCCCCTGCCCCACACCCACCTGGACTGCTCCTTTTAAGTAACATATAGGTCTACAGAGGCATGGAGGCATTGCAGACATGAAACTTGCTTCACTAAATTTCATGCCTCAAAGTGGAAGGGGAAAGATAATGTCTTGGATGATAAGTATTGAAAATGTTTTAGATGATCCAAAAAGTTCATGACAAGCTTGAACACTGATCCAGATCTAGTAACATGAAATTTAATAGGAGTCAGTAAAACCACTTCACAAATACAAAATGGGGAAGCATAGCTATATAGTAATAACTAGCGTTTATACTGCACCTTGAGGTTTTCTAAGCACTTATATATGTTACTTCGTATGATCCTTACAACTCTGTGAAGTAAGTGCTAGAATTAATCCCCAATTTGCAGATGAGGAAGCTGGGGCTCAGAGAGGATGTGACATGTCTGTGGTCACACAGCAAAGTGTCTAAAGCAGAATTTGAACTCGCCCTCCTTATTCCAAGGTCAGAACTTATATATCATACTACCTAGTTTCCTCCCCTGAGAAATACATTTCACACTAAAAAGGTCAGGAGATTTTAAGAGACAGCAGGTTAACATGAATCAGCATTGTAACAGAGTAATCAACAAAAACTGTATGGGACCTTTGGTCGAACTGTCATCGTATCCAGGGCTTGAGATAATAGTCTCACTGTACTCTACCCCAGTAAAAGCTTGTCTGGAATATTGTGTTCAGTTCTGGGAACCATATTTTAGGAATAACATTGCTACAATGGAGAGCATCCAAGGCAGGGCATCTATAATGGTGAAAGGCCATGAGATAATGTTACATGAGAACTAGTTTAAGGAGATGGGAATGTTGTCATTGGCAAAGAGAAGACTTTGGGGAAAAAATTATGTTATCTTTACATATATGAAAGGCATTCCTTGAAATAGGATTTTAACTTGTTATACTTCCCCTTCAAAGGCAGGACAAGGGAAAATGAGTGGGAATTTCAGAGAATTTAAGGGAAAATTTCCCTAACATTTGGAGCTTTCTAAAAGTACAGTAAGATAA